>CAKMYA010000008.1:0-600000 GCA_928869825.1 Ustilago lituana
TGTCCTGTGACAGCATGATCCCCCTTCTGACCTCTGGGAATGGTATCGCAGCATGGAAAGTATCGACTGCATTCAAACCTTGGATGCCAACAACACCCATCTCCTCTTGACCCCAGCTCATCCTGCAAGCACAACAGTGCCCACCACAGACAAGGGAAAGGATGGAGGTGACACTGCTTAGCAACAGGACAAGTGGTTGGGGTCAGCATAGTGGAGCCATACCTAATACCACTCCTAGGAGGCCCTTGCCTCCTCACTTGGCTCAGAAGCTGCTGGTGACCAATGTCAGCAGCACCACCTTTGGACCAGACCAATGTAGCCTATGTGGCCAGCCAGGCCATTGGCAGCACAACTGTCCCAAGTCCATGCCCAGAGTACCTGGTCCAACAGGTGCACCTCATGGCCTTGCTCCACAAGTGGCCATCTCTACACCATCAACAAGCAGGCTGAGGATGCCAAAGATGATGAAGAGGTGTCTGAGGAAGGCAACCAGGAAGCCAACATTGACCTGGCTGCCTATGCCAATGAGGATGAGGAGGATGCCCAACCCCAGGAAGGTGATGCCAACCAGGGAAATGGGCATGGGACAGTGCACTGATGGCATGCATTGCCCTGAATCCATCCTTGTCATCACACTGTACATATCAAGACTGTCATTTCTGTTTCTCTGCAGCATCACAGAAGCCAGTACTCAAGATTGACAGGACCAATGCTGGTCACCCAGCTCAAATGCTGGCCAACACAGGCACTGGAGTGTCTATAATTGCTCACATTCATTTTGACCCATCAAATACCCACAAAACCCATACACATAAAAGCATTCATGGTATTACCAGTCATACCTTACAGATTGACAGCACCGCCCTGGTCACCACAGGCATAGGAGGTTACCTAGTTGGCCCTTTCGATGCAGAGGTGACAGACATCGATGACTACAATGTCATCCTAGGTTACAAGCTACTCAGGAAACTCAGGCCCAGGGTAGATTGGCACACTGGTACTCTCGATTTCTGGCCCAGCCTCAAAATCGAAGTTAAGGGGCAGTTACCATCGATTTCATCTGAAATCAATGATAAACACTGCATATCTTCGATTTCAACTGAGATCAAGATAATGCACCCTTAATGTCTATTTTGGCAATCAACCTCATAGCTCATGGGAGTTTGTCTCCACTAGCAACTCATACAAGCAGCCCTCTGCAATGGCCCCATAGGATGTATGCTCCTGGACATCAATCCATCTTCAGTACCCATGTTTGGATTTGTCCCCATGGGCAGTGACAAGGGCATTGAGATGGAGGTCGAACCTCAGAGGAGCCAAAGGCAGAAGGAGATACCTGAGGAATACCAGGATCTCCATCAGGTCTTCTGTGAGACTGAAGCCAACAAGTTGCCTCTGAGGACAGACCATGATCTCTCAATCAAGCTACTGCCAGGCACTCAGCCACCTTGCAGGCCTCTGTACTTACAGGGACCCAAAGAGCTGGAAGAGTTGCACAAATACCTCGATGAGAACATCACAAGGGCTTCATCCATCCATCAAAGGCCAGCACACTCACCTGTGCTCTTTGTACCAAAGAAGGATGGAGGCCTCTGGTTATCATTGACTATTGGGGCCTCAATGAAGTCATGGTGAAGAACCATGCTCTGCTACCTCTCATAAGGAGCAGCTCTTCCTACTGCAAAGGCCAAGGTCTACAGCAAGCTGGATCTCAAGGCAGCATATAACTTGGTATGCATTGCAGATGGCAATGAATGGAAGACAGCTTTCAGTACCCAACTCAGGCTCTATGAGTACCTCATCATGCTGTTCAGGCTGGCAAATGCTCCCTCACACTTTCAGTTGCTTGTTAATGGTATCTTCCATAATATCCTCGGTATATATGTGGTGGTATACTTAGATGACTTCCTCATCTTCAGTGACCACCTGAAGGAGCATGTCAACCACATACAAGAGGTGCTGCAGCGACTACACAAGCACCACCTCTTCACAAAGCTGTTGAAATGTGAATTCCACACCATGATTGTCGAGTTCCTAGGCTATGTTATCATGCTGCAAGGAATCAAGATGGACAAAGTGAAGGTACAGACCATTAAGGAATGGCTGGTCCCTGAGTCGATCCACAACATCCAGCACTTCCTTGGCTTCGCCAACTTCTATTGAAGATTCATCTCACACTTCGCATGCATTGCAAGACCACTCATGTTGCTGGTCAAGCCAACTGAGTGTTTCAAGAAGTTCAAGCTGCCAGAGGAGGCAGAGAAGGCATTCCACAGTCTCATCACAGCATTCACATCAGTAGGAGTCCTTTGACATTTCGATTACCACCTGCCCACATGAATGGAGACTGATGCCAGCGACTATGCTATAGCTGGAGTCCTCAAACAGGAGCATGAGGGATGATGGTATCCAATTGCCTTCTACTCTTGCAAGATGAATTCGGCAGAGCAGAACTATGAGATCCATGACAAGGAATTGCTCACAGTGGTGGCATGCCTGACCCAGTGGTGCCATATGCTGGCAGGCCTGCCATCACAGCTCATCATCCTCACAGATCATGAAGTGCTCAAGTACTTCAAGTCTCAATGGCACATCAATGGTTGGCAAGCTCGATGGGCAGTACTACTAGCTGACTTCAACTTTGTTCTACAATACAGGCCAGGGGACAAAGCAGGAGAACCTGATGCCTTGACAAGGTGGAGCGATATGCAGCCTGCTGGTGAAGAATGAGAGCATAATGTTCGACAGCTGCTGCCAGCCCAACTATTTGCTGAACCTGATGCGAAATTGATGATAAATGCCATTAAACATCGATCTCAAATGAGTTTGAGCAAAAACACACATAATCATCAAACTCAATTGAGTTTGAGCATAAGGGATGATAATCATCAATCTCATGAAACACCTCCAGCACTGCCCTCTATGGCAGATATCATAGCAGGAGGATTTAAGGAGCTTGTCAGAACCTTCCAGCCCCTCGACCTTGAGCTGGTAGAGCTGTACAATCAAGGCCAATTTGAGCTCAAGGATGGCTTGTGGTACAAGAACAGCTGCTTGGTTGTGCTGAAGGTCACACTGCCTGGCAGGCAGGGTAACAACGATACCAGGAGTGCAGTGAAGGTGCAGGAGCAGTCCCTCTTGGTTGAACACCTTTGCTACATGGTCATGATGCAATGCCATGATGGATCAACCACTGGGCACACCAGGCATGATGCTATGCTAGAGCTAGCATGATGGCACTACTACTGGCCATGCATGGCTGCATGGATCGCAGACTACATAGCTAGCTGCCCAGTGTGTGCATGATACAAGGCCCCACACCATCAGCTGTATGGCCTGTTGCAACCATTGTCCACACCTGAGCAGCCTTGGGGCTCGATCTCCATGGACTTCATCGAAGGACTGCCACCTTCAGAAGGCTATGATTCGATCCTAGTTGTGGTTGACCATCTTACCAAGTTCACCATCCTAGTGCTGACACATAAGTCAGCAACCTTGGAGGATACTGCCAAGCTCTTAGAGGCCACAGTCTTCATACATTTTGGTGCACCAGACCACATTGTCTCTGATTGAGGATGGCAGTTCATATCAGCAGCCTGGAAGAGGTTCACTGCTGCTCTCAGCATCAACCACTCCCTCAGCATGGCCTACCACCCACAAACCAATGGTCAGACTGAGCAGGTAAACCAAGTGGTTGAACAGTACCTCCATATGTACTGCAATTATGAGCAAAACAACTGGTTCACCTTGCTGGCAATGGCTGAGTTTGTGTACAACAACATGGTACATAGCAGCATTGGCATATCACTGTTCTTTGCATGTTATGGTTGGAATCCCAAGTCTCACCCAGAGATCCCAGAGCGACTTGGAGTACATAACCCAGGATGGCATGAATGGCTCATGACTGCCAAGGACTGGATTGAGTATCTCCAGGAAGCCATTCAGCAAGCACAAGCATGGACAGTCAAGCAATACAATTGCAAGTGCAAGGACATGGAATTCAAAGTCAGTGACCTTGTTCACATCAACCACAAGAACTGGAAGACTCAATGACCTAGTCCCAAGCTCAACACACACTTTGCTGGCCCCTTTCCCATCCTGGAATGCATCAGACAGCAAGCATACTGCTTACAACTTCCAGTGACCTTCAAAGTCCATGACATCTTCCACATCTCCATGCTGGAGAAGCAGCCAGCGAGCCAACTGGCAGGGTGCAATGAGCTCCCATACAACTGCTGCTGCATGATGATGAGCTGGAGTATGAGGTTGAGTGCATCCTCAACCATCAAATCCATCATGGCCAGCTCCAGTACAAGGTGTTCTGGAAGGGCTATCCTGAGGAACAGGTGACCTGGGAGCCTGCTGAGAACCTCAATTGCCCTGACCTCATCCAGGACTATGAGGTTTCGAGGGGGAGGTGTCCCCACTTGAGAATAGGGCCATCTCCTCAGTTTTGTGAAATCGACATTAAAAGTGGGTTACATTCGACATTAAAAGCAGGTTACAGTCGAACTCATATGAAATCGATGTTAAAAGCAAGTTACAGTTGATCTCATGCAAAATTGAGGATTATGCAACTTTATCCTCGATCTCAAAAGGTCAGCCCCACAGGAGGAAAAGTTGCCAGGAAGGCTCCAGTCTCAGTGTCAAAGCTCATCAGACACTCACAAGGCACATACAAGAGGACAAGGAGAACAGTGGTGGATTTCATGGGAATGAGCACAGTACAGGAAGAGGGTGAATCTACATGTCAACATAGAAGGGTTCACCATCCTCACCCTTGGGGACTGGCAGAGACAACAGCATGTCAACAGGCAGCAGAGGGCTGCCAGGGCAAGAGTGCAACTCATGGGGCTGGTGCTCACTCATGAGAGTGCTGTTGGCCACCATGTACTGGTGCACAGCATGCAAGATGCCAGGAAAGTTGGCATTGTCAAGGTGCCAGAGCCACACCATGGCCATAGCCCAGTGGTGATCATCAGTGGGCAGGTAGACACAATCATCATGATGCACCTTGCCCATGCCAACCCCCTCAGACATCACAAGGTGGGCACACTTGGTGCCATGCTCATGGTGCCCATGCTGCCAGTCTGGGAAGTTGCCATGGTAGATGAATGCTGGGTGGTGAGCGATAGACTGATGGCAGTGCGCAATTCCCATGGCATGGCAGTGCATGCACAATGCAGGCACATGGCAGCACCAACCCAGCAGATCAGCAAACATTGAGGGAAAGCACCTGGGCAGCAAAGTCAGGGCAGAAGGTCAGTATGTGAGCTCAACAAGGTCAGCAAGGACAGTGGTGAGGACAACTTATGGAATCTGGAGTGCTGCACAGCACTCACAAGTCCAAGTTGGCCAAGGGGCTGAGCCCTCAGTCAGGTGCCACATGATGGTGTTGTGGATGCATTGATCCACAGCATCACCCCAAGTGATGGTCCAAAGCTTGGGGTAATGGCCAGCTGCATAGAGGATCAGCAGCACTGGTGCCCAAAGTACCTGGGTCCAGGTGGTGATCTTGGCCCAACTGGGAGTGTGGGCCACCAGTGGTGATGGGGAAGGGCAGTGCAGTGGCACCAGAGGAGGCAGCATGTGCCTGCCATCAGAAGGGGTATCCCTCCACATCGCACCTGGAGGAGGGGGCAGAGGAGCATATGCAGGCATTCCAGGCACCACAGGAGATGCAGGAACACTATCAGAACGAGCCAACTCAGCTTCATAGCCCTCTTGACATTCCTCACTGGGTGCATGTGCACCCAGGAAGAGAGGCTCAAGGGCAGGAGGGCCATGTGAGGCCAACTCCACCAGTGAGGCAGCCACAGCTTCCTTGACAGGAATAACAGCTGCCTTGGAAGTGGTGTGTGGTGCTGCAGGATCCATGGGCTGCCCATTGGCAGAGCCCATATCACCACCAATGGCTGAGGGAGCTGGAGCTGCAGGAGCAGCAGGAGAAGCAGAGCAATGGCTCATGTGATGGAGAGCCATGCAGGGAGCAATGGGAGCTGCTCAACAAGTTGAGCGATGCAGGGAAGGGGTTGAAGAAGGAGCTGACATGGTAGGCAGCAGCATAGTAGGATGATGGTGAGTAGGAAGGAAGAACGGGTAGAAGCACCACCCAACACCATGAATACAGGCCACCCTTTTCTGCGCAGGCCACAAAGAATTAGGCTCCAAATGGACTTCATTACTTCACAGGAGCTCAGCTCTGAAAATGGGGGTAATGTCACAGGACATAAAATCAAACTCAAATTGAGATCAATGTTAAATGTGTCTTATGGTCAATCTCAGATGAAATCGATGTTAAGCAGGACTTATCATCGATTTTGCCTACAGGGCCATATGATGCTGTGGAATGAAAATGACAAGCAACAACTATGATGGCACCATCCCAAAGGGGTTGCAGGGGATCAGCAATGATGTCAGCAGCACCTGGAGGATGCTGTCAATGACCCTAGGCCAACCAGTAACAGCTGGGTGAGGCACAGGGGCCCCTGCGAAGATAGGGGGACCTGCATGAAGGGAAGGAGAGCCTGACACTGGCTCAAGGCCATAGAGCCAGCGAAGAGGTAGTGGTTGGAGGCCAGTGATGAGTCTCTAGGACAGTAGGGGCAGGCCCTGACACTGGCCTGATGCTGGTGGTGGGATGCTCTGGAGCATCTGCTGCCAGCATACATATATACACATGCCTTGTGTGAGTGGAGAGGCAGGGCCTCATCCACTCTATCATTCATTTTACTTGTCAGTACATTAGTATCACTACACTCACACTCATTGTCTCATAGAGTAGCAATCTCAGTCATTGCTACTACTCAGTGTGCCTCTGTTTGAGTTGGAGTACATATAGACATCAGTCAGAACCTTCACTGGTGCCACAGGCCTCACCTGTGCAGGTGGAACCTACACTGCAGTCCTGGAACCTTCACCAGTACCATTACTATATGATGATGCCAACTATCAGTGTCATACAGCCTTGAGCATCATCTCCAACAACAGCAGTGCAGTTCATCCATGCTGCATACCTACATGAGGACAGTTAGCCCACTCCTGTCAAGTGTAGGACACACACCAGGCTACCACGAACATGCTGCATTACCTCTGAATGGAGTGGCAACAGTGGTCAGTCAACATCAAGCATAAGATGCAGTTAATGTTGATCTCAAGTGAAATCAACATTTACTGGCTGTTAACCTTGAACTCAAACAAAATCGATGTTTACCTTGAGTTAACCTCGATTTCATGTGTCTGGCACACAACTGCTGACAGTGCAGAGGCCCCTGCATAGATAGGGGGACCTGCAGGAAGGAAGCAGAGCTCAACACTGGCTTGAGGCCATGGAGCTAGCTAAGAGGTACTGGCTGGATACCAGTGATGAGCCTCAAGGACAGCAGGGCAGGCCCTGACACTGGCCAGATGCTGGTGGTGAGATGCTCTGGAGCAACTGCTGCCAGCATACATACATATATATACACATTCCTTGTGTGAGTGGAGAGGCAGGGCCTCATCCACTCTATTACCCATTTACTTTGTCAGTACATTAGTATCATCACTCTCCTTTGTCTTGCAGTGTAGCAATCTAGGTGTTGCTACCACTCAGTGTGCCTCCATTTGAGTCAGAGTACATTCAGACATCAGTCAGAACCATCACTGGTGCCACAGGCCTCACCTGTGCAGGTGGAACCTACACTGTGGTCCTGGAACCTACACCAGTACCAGTATCATATGATGATGCCAACTAGCAGTTTCATACAGTCTTGAGCACCATCTTCAATGATGGCAATGCACCCAGCAGCATTGTATACCTACACTTAGAGATGGTTAGCCCACTCCTGTCTTGTGTAGGACACTAACAGGCTACCACAAACATGCCACATTACCTCTGAACAGAGTGGCAATGGTGGTCAGTTGACATTGAGCATAAAGCAGAGTTAGCATTGATCTCAGGTGACTTCAACATTTACAGGCTGCTAACCTTGAACTCAAATGAATTCAACATTTACCTCAAGTTAACCTTGATTTCACATGTCTGGTGCATGACCACTGACATTAGAGTGGATCATTCAAGCAGTGCCCCATGTTCACCATGGCATGCAATGATCAGTCTGAGGAGCACCTCAGAGCTGTCAACCTTGGGTTGGTGGTAGCCATGCTCCAACAGATGATGGAGCAACAGTGACAAGAAGCTGAAGCAAACCAAGAATGGCAGTGAGCCATGCTAGGTAACTGGCAGTTGTACCAAGGTGAGGAGCCAACTACACCATCACCAGTAGGCCATATGAGGTCAGCCCCTCCTCTTGGTGAGTCCATGACAGCTCAGACCAGATTTGCTCCCACAGAGGAACCCCAAACACCGACACCTAGGTCTAACATGTTTGGCCCATTTGTGGGACAGGCCCATTTATGGGACAGAAATACAAAATTGTTGCAGATTGTTAATCACTGACTACAAACTTGTGAAGAATTTGTATTTCTGTCCCATAAATGGGCCAAACACCCTTGTGACTCATTTCTCGAATACCATCATCATTTCAAGCTCCACATCTAGCATCTCACACTCCGCCAGTGTCAACTCTCTCTCTCTCTGTATCTTCTCGTTTGCTACTGCTACACTACACAGCTCTTCCGCTCTCTAGCCCTACTGACCGCCCTACTAGCCGCACCGTCGTCCCTCACACTTGGTCGGTTATCTCTTCCGCACGGGGAATCGTTGATTCAGGAGATTCTGAGCCTCGTCCGTCGCCCCTGCCCCCGTCTCTTTGATCACCGTTGGCCGCCGGTCCGTCCGCGAGCTTGGTGATGCAATGTTGGTCGCTGGCAACCACGACCACAATGACGTAGTCCAACGTCTGAACGAGCTCCTGGACACCAAACACGACGATGAAAAGCTGTTCGCCAACACTCAGCTCGAGCCGCAGATCGATAAAGCCTTGAGGTGCCTCGAGCAAGTCTTCCGGGATCAATTCGCCTTATCTTGGGACCGCTGGCGGCCCGGGGTGCTGCCGGTACTTTACAGTGAGATGGTCCAGACTCAATCCACAACGCCTGGCTCCTCCCAAGTGTCTCTGCAGTCACCTTCGACCGATCCTCCGAAACCTGCGTTCGGATCCACTTCGCCCCGACACCAACAAGCTGTCATGGCCGCCAAAAACGCAGCAAAACAACTTGCCGAGAATAGCTGGGAACCGCTCCTCGAGCTTTTCAAAGACTATTGCAAGGATGCCCAAAGGAAGACTTACAACAGTACGGCCGCCAAAGATAGCATCCTGTCTTTCAGGCTCGACATTTTCACCAAATACCTGGACATGATCAGCAGACAAGACGAGTCTTTTCACAAGGTCTTTGCCAACTTCTCCAGCACAGACATGTCCTTTGTCTCGGATGAATCCAAACTGGTCATCAAATCCAAGCTGGATGAACTAGTCCAATCGACTTCGAAGCTCCCAGCCAACGAGCAACTCAGTCAATTCCTTCTTGGCCTTCGGCTGCCTCCGTCAACGCCTCCCTGCCAAGAAGTGGTGCGTCCCGAACTCGCGCAGATCGAAGAGCACTTTGCTCGCCAGTTTGATCGCCAATTCAGAGGTGATGCGCCTTTGCGCTTCCTCAAATTTGTCCTTCAGGTTCGCTCCCACTTTGACGGCACTGCGGGCCACAAACTGTACTACAACGGCTGTCCCATCGTCCAATCTAGCGGCACGGGCAAGACGCGCATGGTTCTCGAGCTGGCAAAGTATGCACCGCTCTTGTTTGTTTGCTTGCGACCCAAGGGCAGCACCGCATACGACGGCTTCCCGCCCAGCGACCAAAATGTCGTCTCGTACTTTTCCGCTGCCAACACTTCTACCGACATCAAGCCACAATTCACGCGCGATCTTCAGGTAGCCGCTTTCCTCGGCGCCTGGTTCAAACAGCTTGCCGCCACACTCAAACAGTGCAACGACGCAAAGCAGAAATACGACGCACTCGTCGACATGAACCGTTACGGCTCCAGCGGGACAGCCAGTAGAACGGAACAGACCATGTCACGACGCAACCTCTTCTTCAACGAGGTCTGCAAAGCAGCCGAAAAGAGCCTAGATGACGCTCCCGAGGACAAGTCGCCCAAGCATCAAGAAACGTTTCAGCGATGTCTGCAAGAGGGCATCCGCGCGCTCGGCGAGCAGCTCCGCGAGGTCAGAGACTATGTCTGGGGGCTCGAGTCCAACAAGCACGTTCGCAAACTCGTCGCCGAGATGGCCATAGGCGAGGCGTCCGCCGAAAGACCGCCTATCTTCGTCGCCGTCGACGAGTGCGTTCACCTCATCAAGGACATGGCCGACAAGGACCATCAGCTCAACAGTCTGCGCCGCGCGTGGAACTATATCAATGAGCAAGAGTCCGCCCTCGGCACACCAAGCTTTTGGCTGGTCTTGCTGAGCACCAACAGCGCCGCTACCATCCTCATTGAGCCCAAAGAACTTTTGGGCTCGGATCGAGCCAAAGAGTTTGACCTTTCGCCCACCTTTGTGGGATTGGGCTTCGATGTCATACGCCTGGAAGCTGCAGCGCTACGCTCGGCTGCCGAAGTGGGCGATCTCGAGCATGTACGAAGCTACGGCCGCCCTTTGTGGGTCTCGCTCCGCGACGAGCGGTTTTGGGTAGACGCCCAGATGAAATTGCTGGGAACCAAAGAGACCTATGACAAGGTCAAGGTCGATCAAGTGCAAGCGCTCAACTACAACATCTTGGCCTCCCGACTCGCGCTTCGATTCGTCCCGGCCCGGGACGGAAGCAACGCAAGCAAGCAGAAGGCACTTGCCACAGGCTCGGTGGACAGACACATGCGCATTCTCGAGAGGGTTGTCGAAGGCTCCTGCCTCAGCATCGGCGCTCCTTCGGAATCGGTGCTTGCCATTGCTGCAGCCCTAGTGATGCTGCCCATCATCGAGAAAAAGGATGCCGTCGAACGCTATGTTCGCGATCGGTACACCAAGATCGTGTCCGAATTCCGGACTCATTGCCTCCCGATGCTTGATGGCGCCCTGCTAAAAGGTACATGGGGCGAGCTCATGGCGCGCATCGTCCTGATGGCGGCCTGGGATGCAGCCAAGCTTCCGTCCTTGCTCGAAGCTGCCAAGAACGTCAAAGACCTTGAAAACCTCGCTTCCATCTTTCGTCATCCGCTACCACTACGTGCCCTCATCGAGAAGCTGGCCAAGTTTGACCACGATTCAAAAAGCATTCTGGAGCGTCGCATCGACTCGACGTGCAGTTTTGTCAAAGCAGCCTTGTACAGCAGATCGCACGGATCGGTTAAAGTCGAGGCTTGGACAAACTTCACCCACTTTGACATCTTGCCAACGGGTATCTCTCGCATTTCGTGTGACTACCTCTGGTACTGCTGGAAGCGCGGCGTCGCTCTACAGATGGAACATGGTCAGCATGGTGTCGATGGCATCATTCCCGTTTTTGTGGGCGATCTAAAGCACAGATTCGGGACGGGCTCGCACGCCCAGCTTAACCAAACACCTGATGACGCCGAGAGCCTTGCTGCTCAACACATGACTTTCATTTCTTGGGAAGCAAAGAACAAAGACATGCCTATTGGTACCAAGGCGACCGAAAACCCCAAATTTCGTGGTCCAAAACTGAAACCTGCCGGTGCCAGTGCCGGTGCCAGTACCAATGCCGGTGCCAGTGCCGGTGCCAGTACCAATGCCGGTGCCGGTGCAGGAGACAACAACAACAAGGAGAAGAAGAAGGCGCTCACTGAACGAGGTCTTCTCACCGTATTGATGGAGTTCGGCACGACTAGAAGTATCAAGGAAAGTGGCTCCTGGGCGCATGCGTGCCGAGCGAAACCTGAAGGGGGCACAAAACGAAAGGCTGATGAGGCCTCCGATGCACCATCTTCAACCGAACAAGCCACTAGCGACCCAGATGAGTTCGTCTGGGCCACGATCAGGGGCACAGAGACCCCGGACGTCTACCCGTGCCTCGATACTTTCGGCGTGCGTCAGCAGTTGACCGCAATGGTCGAGAACGTTCCCGTGGAGAGGATCTATGAAGCAGACAATTGCATCGAATCGCCCATCTATACGCGAGACCGCCGGCCCGATACTGGTAGTTACATCAAGGAGCGCAGAGACGACTATCGACCCAGATCGGACCAGGCCGAGGCCATGGACGAGGAGGGTATCTGACCACGCTCTCTATCCTGTCCTTGGCCTAGATTCAACCTTTGCATCCCCAAACCGAGACCATTGCTTCTGCCGCGCCTGTGGATGTTCGATGCATCTTGACCTAACGTTCCTTACTGTAGTAGCGACGCGGTTCGACAAGGAAGCTTGGTGTTCTGATGTGTGTGCTTGCGAGTGATGGACAACAGACCTCCACTCTGCCCTAGCATTAGCTCAAATCTGTCCCATCCTTATAGCCTCGCACCATGTCTCACGCTTTTCACACTCATTGATCTAGCCTTCTTTGTTCTAAACTCTGCTTCAATCACATGCCATCTTATCCAGTACTCTCTCTTGATGGGCCATCCTTTCACCATGGCATCAGACTGCTTCCTGGACTTCTCTGCTGTCCAAAACTTGAGCCTGAGAGAGCCGAGCCTGGTCTCCTTGTGCTCTGGTATGCTTGAATGCAAGCATTTGACATAACATGTTTGGCCCATTTGTGGGACAGGCCCATTTATGGGACAAAAATACAAAATTGTTGCAGATTGTTAATCACTGATTACAAACTTGTGAAGAATTTGTATTTCTGTCCCATAAATGGGCCAAACACGTTAGCTCTGCCACCTCCTGCTGCAAAAGGACAGGAAATGACCAGCTGCTTTTATGATTTTGGTCCACAAATGACGAGAAGAGCGATCTGGGTGCTCTGAGGACCGTATTTGGCTAACCATGGACACCAATTGTCGCGAAGTCTTTGGGGTTGGCGGCAGGGTGCTCCCTCCTGGCTCCGGTGTCATTTCTGGTGTCATTTCCCTGGGCTGTGGAAGCTTTTCAAGTACACGGGATGGATTAATGACATTGTCAATCCCAACAGACTTGAATGCGGCCCTTGCAGCTCTTGACGTGATGATTTTGTCCCTTATCTTGATGTAGATGCGCAGGAACTGCATCTTGTTAATCATGATTTTGCTTTTGGCCAATGACGAAATCATTTGGCTGTATTGTGCCTTGAGTGGTCCGAAGATGGACACATCAAGTGGCTGCAGCAAGTGTGTAGCATGTGCGGGGAAGCAGAGAAGAATGATTCCATTTTTCTCTGCAAACTCGGTGAATGCTAGACTTGTGTGCGAGTTATGACCATCAAGAAGGAGACGCTTCTGGTTCGCATTCTGAGGCCTTGTATGGGGCTCAAAACAGCGTTTTAGCCAGTCTAGTGCAATATCCTGATTTGTCCAGCCATTTGGCGACACTGCGAAGGCCCAATTGGGTGGAATGATTTGCTGATGACGGAACCAGCCCAGCATGTGCGCTTTTCCCTTGAAGATGATGAGCGGAGGATTTTGTGACCAATGCACTCGATGACAGTGGCGCTTTCTCGTTGACCAGGTTGTGTCCTGAATTTTGTGGCCGCTTTTTTTGCCTTGTGTACCAGCACTTTTTGACACTGTGCATTGCCAAATACAAAGCCTGTCTCGTCCATATTGTAGACTTGATTGATGGCAATGCCATGTTTGGCCATTGTACTCCGGAGGATATCATAGAAATGATTTACTGTTGTCATGTTTGATGCTTTTGCTCGGGAGTGGTGCAAACTGCAGCTAAAGCAGCTCAAAAGTGATGGATGGCGATAAAGAAAGCCTCGTGCCCACTTCCATGACAATCCAGCTGAGAAATCATGATTATGGATGTTGTTGTTTGCATTGTAGAATGCTGCAGCACACATCTTGAGGTCTTTGAATGTCGTAGGGAAGCCTTGGGCTGCAATGGCCTCAATATGTGCCACTAAAGATTTCTCCTGGGCCTCGGAAAGGAGCTGACGGTGCCTGTGTGCATCTTGAGGTGGTTTGATGGCCTTTAGGCATCTGTGGAGTGTAGATTTTGGTATATCATGGAGCTCGGCTGCTCTTTGGATGGATGGAATGGCTCCAGAGCGCAAATCATTGATTGCTTTGGCCACAATAGCCTCTTTCTGAGCATGATTAGTGCGCAGTTCTGTCCTTTTTGCTTTTGTGAGCTGTTTAGGCATGATTTTGAGGCAAAGAGATGGATGTCTGAAGTGGTGCTGAGACAAGGGGGAAGATATGGTGGTGGTAGTGAAGGAAGAGGGGTGGCGCGTGGTTGTTGTGCTGAGCTGCCTTAAATACGTGTTGCGTCATGAAATTTGTCGGCCGGATTTCTGTCCCACAAATGGGCCACTCACATTAAACATCAAATTCATTTGAGTTCGAGGTTAGCAGCCTGTAAATGTCGAAGTTGCCTGAGATCAATGCTAACTCCACTGTATGCTCAATGTTGACTGACTGCTGTTGCCACTCCATTCAGAGGTAATGTGGCACATTTGTGGTAGCCTGTTAGTGTCCTACACAAGACAGGAGTGGGCTAACCATCTCTAAGTGTTGGTATACAATGCTGCTGGATGCATCACCATCATTGAAGATGGTGCTCAAGACTGTATGAAGCTGCTAGTTGGTGTTGTTGTATGATACTGGTACTGGTGTAGGTTCCAGGACCATGGTGTAGGTTCCACCTGCACAGGTGAGGCCTGTGGCACCAGTGATGGTTCTGACTGATGTCTGAATGTACTCTGACTTGAACAGAGGTGCACTGAGTGGTAGCAACACCTAGATTGCTACACTGCAAGACAAAGGAGAGTGATGATACTAATGTACTGACAAAGTAAATGGGTAATAGAGTGGATGAGGCCCTGCCTCTCCACTTGCACAAGGAATGTGTATATATATATGTATGTATGCTGGCAGCAGTTGCTCCAGAGCATCTTGCCACCAGCATCTGGCCAGTGTCAGGGCCTGCCCTGCTGTCCTTGAGGCTCATCACTGGTATCCAGCCAGTACCTCTTAGCTAGCTCCATGGCCTCAAGCCAGTGTTGAGCTCTGCTTCCTTCCTGCAGGTCCCCCTATCTATGCAGGGGCCTCTGCACCTTACCCAACCATTACTGGTCAGCCCAGCACCATGGCACAATGTCCTCCAGACTCCACTGACTCCATCACTGATCACCCCTGACCTGTTTGGGATGGTGTCATTGTAGCCATTGCTTGTCATGTTCATTCCACAGCATTGGATGGCCCTGTAGGCGAAATCGATGATAAGACCCACTTAGCATTGAATTCATCTGAGATCAACTGTAACACATGTTTAACATTGATCTCAAATCGATTTCAACTTTATGTCCTGTGACATTACCCCTATTTTCAGAGCTGAGCTCCTGCAAAGTAATGAAGTCCATCCAGAGCCTAATTCTTCTTGGTCTGCACAGAACAGGGGGGCCTGTATTCATAGTGTTGGGCAGTGCTTCTACCTCTCCTTCCTTCCTGCTCATCATCATCCTACTACACCACCATCTACCATATCGGCTCCTTCCTCTATGCCTCCCTTGTGCTGCTCAACTTGTCAAGCAGCTCCCATCGCTCCCCACACAGCTCTCCATCACATGAGCCATTGCTCCACTTCCCCTGCTGCTCCAGTGGCTCAAGTTCCTTTGGCTGTTGGTGGCACTGCTCCTGTCTCAATGCAGTTGGAGGGCACCAGCCCTAACCCTTCTGGTGGTGATCTGGGCTCTGCTGACAGGCAGCCCACAGATCCTGCAGCACCATGCACCACTTCCAAGGCAGCTGTTATGCCTGTCAAGGAAGCTGTGGCTGCCTTGCTGGTGGAGTTGGCCTCACATGGCCCTCCTGCTCTTGAGCCTCTCTTCCTGAGTGCATGCATGCCCAGTGAGGAATGTCCAGAGGATTATGAAGCTGAATTGGCTTGCTCAGACAGTGTTCCCATGTCTCCTGCAGCACCTGGGATGCCTGCATATGCTCTGCTGCCCCCTCCTCCAGGTGTGATGTGGAGGGATACCCCCTCTGACAGCAGGCACACACCTCCCCTTCTGGTGCCTCTGCACCACCCTTCTCCATTGCTGCCAGTGGCCCACACTCCAAGTTGGGCCAAGATTGCTGCCTGGACCCAGGTACTTTGGGTGCCAGTGCTGCTGATCCTCTACACTGCTGGCCATTACCCTGAGCTTTGGACCATTACTTGGGGTGATGCTGCAGATTGACACATCTGCAATATCATCATGCAGCATCTGACTGAGGGCTTGGCCCCCTGGCTGACTTGGACTTGTGAGTGCTGCATGGCACTCCAGATTCTGTAAGTTGTCCCTGCTGCTGTCCTTGCCAACCTTGTTGAGCTCATATACTGACCCTCTGCCTTGACTTCATTGTCCAGCTGTTTTCCTTCAATGTTTGTGGATCCACTGGGTCAGCAACACCATGTGCCCATCTTGTGCATGCACTGCCACACCACAGGAATCACCCATTGCCATCAAACCACTGCTTGTCACCCAGCATTCATTTACTGTGGCAACTTCCCCAGCTGGCAGCATGGCTGCCATGAGCATGGTACTGAGCACATGCACCTCACAACCACTGAGGGGGTCAGTATGGGCAAGGTGCATCATGATGATCATGTTTACCCACCCACTGACAACCACCACTGGGCTATGGCCATGGTGTGGTTCTGGTGCCTCAATGACACCAACTTTCCTGGCATCCTGCATGCCATGTGCTGATACATGGTGGCCAACAGCACTCTCATGAGTGAGTGCCAGCCCCATGAGTCATGTTCTTGTCCTGGTGGTCCTCCACCACCCATCAACATGCTGTTGTCCCCTCTGCTGGTCCCTGAGGGTGAGGATGGTGAGCCCTTCTACATTGACATGTAGATTAGTCCTCTTCTCATACTGTGCTTGTTCCCTTGAAATTCACTGCTGTTCTCCTTGTTCCCCTTGTTTGTGCCTCATGAATGTCTGATGAGCTTTGACACTGAGACCAGAGCCTTCTTGGTGACTTCTTCTCCTGTGAGGCTGGCCTTCTTGAGATCAAGGATAAAGTTGCATAATCCTCAGTTTCATGTGAGATCAACTGTAAATTACTTTTAATGTTGATTTCACACAGGTTTGACTGTAACCTGCTTTTAACATCAATTTTGTGAAACTGAGGAGATGGCCCTATTCTCAAGCAGGGATGCCTCCCCTCCTTGAAACCTCATAGTCCTGGATGAGGTCAGGGCAATTGAGTTTCTCAGCAGGCTCCCAGGTTGCCTGTTCCTTGGGGTAGCCCTTCCAGAACACCTTATACTGGAGCTGGCTGTGATGGATTCGATTGTTGAGGATGTGCTCAACCTCATATTCCAGCTCATCATCATGCAGGGGTGGTTGAATGGGCAGCTCATTGCACCCATCAAGCTGACTCATCAGCTGCCTCTCCAGCATGGAGATGTGGAAGATGTCATGGACCTTGAAGGTTGCAGGGAGTTGTAGTTGGTAGGCTCACCATCCAATGTGTTCGATGATAGGAAAAGGGCCTGCAAAGCATGTGTTGAGTTTGGGACTGGGTTGTCAAGCCTTCCAGTTCTTGCAGTTGATGTGAACAAGGTTGCCAACTGTGAACTCCATGTCTTTGCACCTGCAATTGTATTGCTCTACCACCTGTGTTTGTGCTTGCTGGATGGCCTCCTGAAGGTACTCGATCTGATCCTTGGCTGTCATGAGCCATTCACACCATCCTGGGTCATGTACTCTGAGCTGCTCTGGGATCTCTGGGTGAGACTTGGGATTCCAGCCATAACATGCAAAGAAAGGTGATATGCCAATGCTGCCATGTATGGTGTTGTTGTACATGAACTCAGCCATTGCCAACAAGGCATGCCAGTTGTCTTGTTCATAGTTGCAGTACATATGGAGGTACTGCTCAACAACTTGGTTTACCCATTCAGTCTGCCCATCAGTCTGTGGATGATAGGCCATGCTGAGGGAATGGTTGATTCTGAGTGCAGTGGTGAACCTCTTCCAGGTTGCTGATATGAACTGTCACCCTCAATTGGAGACAATGTGATCTGGTGCCCTGAAATGGATGAAGACTGTGACTTCCAGAAGCTTGGTGGTGTCCTCTGATGTTGTGGACTTATGAGTTGGCACCAGGATGGTGAATTTGGTGGGGCAATTGATGACAACTAGGATGGAATCAAAGTCTTCCAATGGCAGCAATCCTTCAATGAAGTCCATCAAGATGGATCCCCAAGGGTGCTCTGGTGTGGACAGCAGTTGCAGGAGGCCATATGGCTGATGGTGCAGAGCCTTGTAGCATGTGAATACTGGGCAGCTAGCTACATAGTCTGCTATCCACACTGCCATGTGTGGCCAATAGTAATGTTGTTGCACTAGCTCCAGTGTTGCATCATGTCCAACATGTCCAGCAGCCAGCCTGTTGTGGCACTGCAACATCACCATGTAGCATAGGTGCTCAACTGATAGGAATTGGTCTCATATCTTGGTTGCACTCCTGGTGTCATTGCTACCCTGCTTGCCAGGTAGGGTGACCTTTGGCACAACCAATTGGCCATCCTTGTACCATAAGCTGTTCTTGAGCTCAAATTGGCCCTGCTTATAGAGTTCAGCCAGCTTGAGGTCAAGGGGCTGGAATGTCCTAATGAGCTCCTTGAACCCTCCTGCCATGATATCTGCCATCGATGGCGGTGTCAGTGGGGCTACCTGAAATCAATGATTATCACTCCATATGCTTGAACTTGATTGAGTTTGATGATTAACAGCATTTATCATCGATTTTATGTCAGGTTCAGCAAACAGCCAGGCTGGCAGCAGTTGTCAAATGTTATGCTCTCATTCTTCACCAGTGGGCTGCATATTGCTTCACCTTGTCAAGGCATCAGGTTCACCTGCTTTGTCCCCTGGCCTGTATTGTAAAATGAAGTCAAAATCGGCTAGCAGTACTGCCCATTGAGCTTGCCAACCATTGATGTGCCACTGAGACTTGAAGTACTTGAGTGCTTCATGATCCATGAGGATGACCAGCTGTGTCAGCAAGCCTGCCAACATATGATGCCACTGGGTCAGGCATGCTACCACTGTGAGCAGTTCCTTGTCATGGATCTCATAGTTTCACTCTGCCAAGCTCATCTTGTGAGAGTAGAAGGCAATCAGATGCCATCACCCTTCATGCTCTTGCTTGAGGACCCCAGCTATGGTGTAGTCACTAGCATTAGTCTCCATTTGCATGGGCAGGTGATAGTCAAAATGCTGAAGGACTCCTGCCAACATGAATGCTGTGATGAGACTGTGGAACACCTTCTCTGCATCTTCTGGCAGTTTGAACTTCTTAAACTGCTCAGTTGGCTTGACTAGAGATGTGAGTGGCTGAGCGATGCATGCAAAGTGCAAGATGAATCATTGGTAAAAGTTGGCAAAGCCAAGGAAGCACTGAATGTCATGGATCAACTCAGGGACTGGCCATTCCTTAATGGTCTGTACCTTCACTTCATCCATCTTGATTCCTTGTGGCATGATGATGTAGCCCAGGAACTTGATGGTCCTGGTGTGGAACTCACACTTTGACAGCTTCATGAAGAGTTGGTGCTTATGCAGCCACTGTAGTACCTCTTGCACATGGTCAACATGTTCCTCCAGGTTGTTGCTGAAGATGAGGAAGTCATCCAAGTACACCACTATGTAGATGCTGAGAATATCACAAAAGATGCTGTTGATGAGCAACTGAAAGTGTGAGGGGGCATTTGCCAGTCTGAATGGCATGATGAGGTACTCATAGAGGCTGAGTTGAGTACCAAATGCTGTCTTCCATTTGTCACCATCTGCAATGCATACCAAGTTGTATGCTGCCTTGAGATCCAGTTTACTGTAGATCTTGGCCTTTTGCAAGAGGAAGAGTTGTTCCTCAATGAGGGGCAATGGTGCACAGTTCTTCACTGTGGCTTCATTGAGGCCTTGGTAGTCAACACATAGCCACAGACCTCCATCCTTCTTTGGCATGAAGAGCACAGGTGAGTGTGCTGGGCTCTTTGATGGCTGAATGAAGCATTTAGTGATGTTCTCATTGAGGTACTTGTGCAACTCCTCCAACTCCTTGGGCCCCTGCAAGTATAAGGGTCCATGAGGTGGTTGAGTGCCCAGCAGTAGCTTGATCAAGAGGTCATGTTTGGTTTGAGGAGGCAGCTTGTCAGCTTCCATCTCACAGAAGACCTGGTGGAGGTCCTGGTATTCCTCAGGTATCTCCTTTGCCTTCAGCTCCTCCTGAGGTTTGACCTCCATCTCAATGCCTTTGTTGCTGCCTGTAGGAATGAAGCTGTACATGGGTACAGAGGCTGGATCAATGTCTAGGAGCATGCATCCTATGGGGCCATCACAGAGGAATTCCCATATGAGTTGTTTGGCAGAGACAAGCTTGTTTCCATGAGCAATGAGGTTCATGGCCAAAATGGGCAATAAGGGCACATTATCTTGGATTTCAGTTGAAATTGAAGATACACAGTGTTTATCATCAATTTCATCTGAAATCAATGGTAATGGCCCCTTAACTTCAATTTCGAGACTGGGCTGGAAATTGAGAGTACCTGTATGTCAATCCACCCTGGGCCTGAGTTTCCTGAGTAGCTTGTAACCTAGGATGACATCATAGTTGTCGATGTCTGTCACCTCTGCTTCGAAAGGGCTGACTAGGTAACCTCCTATGCCCATGGTGACTGAGGCAGCACTGTCGATCTGTAAGGTATGACCGGTAATACCATGAATGCTCCTTTTGTGTATGGGTTTTGTGGGTATTTGATGGGTCAAAATGAATGTACAAGCAATTATAGACACTCCAGTGCCTGTGTTGGCCAGCATTGGTCCTGTCAATCTTGAGTACTGGCTTCTGCAATGCTGCAGAGAAACAGAAATGACAGTCTTGATATGTACAGTGTGATGACAAGGATGGATTCAGGGCAATGCATGCCATCAGTGCACTGTCCCATGCCCATTTCCCTGGTTGGCATCACCTTCCTGGGGTTGGGCATCCTCTTCATCCTCATTGGCATAGGCAGCCAGGTTGACATCAGCTTCCTGGTTGCCTTCCTCAGATGCCTCTTCATTGTCTTCACCATCCTTGGCCTGTTCATTGATGGTGTAGACATGGCCACTCTGTGGGGCAGGACCACAAGGTGCACCTGTCAGGCCTGGCACCCTGGGTACCACTTTGGGGCAGTTGCACCACCAGTGGCCTGTTTGGCCACATAGGCTACACTGATCTGGCCTGAAGGTGGTACTGCCAACATTGGTCACCAGCAGCTTCTGAGCCAGGTGAGGTGGCAAGGGCCTCCTGGGGGCAGTGTTGGGCACAGCTCCAGGGTGCTGACCCCACCCACTTGTCCTGTTGTTGGATGGTGGTGCCTCCTTCCCTTTCCCCTTTCCCCTTGTCTGTGGTGGGCACTGCTGAGCTAGCAGGACAAGCTGGGGTCAAGAGGAGACATGCATTGTTGGCATCCAAGGTTCAAACATGGTCAATGCTTTCCATGCTGTGGTACCATTCCCAGAGGTCAGAAGGTGGGTCACACTCAAACTTCTGATGCATCCTGGCAGTGAGGCCCATCTTGAACAGGCCCATGATCAACTTAGGATTCCCATCAAGGCCTGCACAGTTTGCTAGGTCACAGAAGCACTCAACATAGTGAGTAGCCATGCCTGGTTCATCACTGGTCTGATGAAGGATAGATAGTTCAGCATAGGTGGTGAATGAATCAACCATTTGACTGAACTGGTCCCTCAACTGGGCACAGAACATGTCCCAGTTGTGGAACAGCTGTCCTTGGAGCTTAGGGTTGACCCATAGCTTGGAATCCCACCATTCCTTGGCTGAACCTTCCAATTGTTCCAATGCAATTGCCACTCAATGTTGATGGCTTGTAATCCCATACTGAGTGAACCAGTTGTGGGCCTTGATGAGGAACAGCTCAACATCCTTGGTGTCCAGCTTAGGGAAGCTTCTACAGCAATTTTGTTCTCTACTAAATAATCTTTTCTGGTCCATATTACACCTTTTTGCAGTTGTGTTCAGCAACTGTTAATTAAAGTTCAATGGCTTGTACAAGAATGTGTGTGAAAGATCAAGTGTGTTGTTTGGTACATCCAAAGCTGAATGATCAGTGAGTCAGCACTGATTGAGGAGGCAGAGCTACAAGTTCTGTTATCATTCAGATCCCAATGCTACTAGTATACATGTACTGTTGTCACCACCATACCATTCCTGTATGTATCATACCTCTCAGCAATGCCATGCCATTATCATCAGCCTGTTTTGTTCAAGTTCTGGCAGAAGATCATTGAGGCCACCCTGTGAGGTGAGAGTCTCAACATGATTGCCAAGAGATTTGAGTTCACCTACTCAACCATCTACTCCATCTGGAAGTGGTATGAGGATCATGGCAACATTGCAGCTGGGTGCTGAGGAGGAGCACATCAAGTGCTGCAACTGCAGGATGAGCATCTCAACCACCTCATTGCCATCCTTGCTTGTCATCCAGGCACCATGCTGGAGGAGCTCAAGGCTGAGCTCAAATCACACTTTGGTGCCATCTCAGTATCACTTGCTACCATTGGCCCTGCTCTTGAGAACCATGCTCATATGATGCTGAAGCATCTGCACATTGAGCATGACCACCACAACAGCAGTGAGACCATGCGAGCCTGTCAGGAGTATGCCCATCAGTTTCATCTCAAAGGAAGATCATATTCCAACATCATCTTCTTCAATGAAGCAGGCTTCAACCTCCATATGACGAGGTCTCACAGTCATGCTCCTACTGGCCAGCAAGCATGACAGGAGAATCGCCTGGCCAACCAAGAGTGCAACATTTCACTCTTGGTCACCATCAATCATTTGGGTATCCAGGCACACCAGACCATCATCAGTGCCTGGAACTCAACCAAGCTCATCAACTTTTTCAATCAAAGCATCTTTCCATTGTTTGAGAATGGACAGCATGCAACTTTCATTATGGACAATGCCTGCTTCCATCACAACCTGGGCTTCCTCAACATTGTTGCACAACACAGACACCATGTCAAGTTTCTACCACCATACTTGCCATGGCTCAACATCACCAAGAACATCTTCAGGAAGATCAAGCTGGTTGTGACATGCCAGGAGCTCACAGACCATGCCAGCTTGGTCAATGTCATCGAGCAAATGCTGCAGTCAGTCAGTGCTGCCAACTGCAATGGGTGGATTCATGAAGCAACTCACTGGCTGGTCATTGCCAAGGCTGGACACCCCCTTGGTCATGATCACAATGCTTCAGATTCCATCAAGCATTTTGGTCTCTAGTTCACAATGTCCTCATCATGTACAGTAGCTTGCACATATGCAATGGAACATGCATTGGAACACCACAAGCTGTTAGTGAACAATCCACTCATTATCGAACAACAGAGGCAGTGATATTGTACAACACAGGCAAGGTAGTTGAACAATGTGCGGATTCTCCATCAACTAACATGAGTGGCCCATTTGTGGGACACTTTTGGCCCATCAACACACTTCGTCCAGAAGCTTCTTTATGACCTGAAATTGCACTTTACAGTGATGATGGCTTCAAAGAAGGTTGATCTCGTCATCTGAGTAACGTAAGTGGCCCATTAAAGAATCAGGCCCTTTAGGGGATCAGCAATACAAATTCTCCACATTTTTGTAGTCAATGCATCAGAGCGATTAACAATCTGTGCCAAATTTGTATTACTGATCCCCTAATGGGCCTGATTCTTTAATGGGCCACTTACATTAGTTGTCATGATTGTCCCAACCATGATTTGTGGTCCAAGCAGGCTCCTCCGAGGCTGTGCTTAGCATATCAATATCATCAATGCCTTCACTTGCTATGCCTGCTATGCTTGCTACTGAGGCTGCATCTTCCTCTGTCCTGGGCAAGGAGCTGTCAGATTCCAGGCCTGTGCTTGGCAAGCCTTGGTTTTGTGCCGGAATTTGTTGATTTGGGGCCTGTTTGGGGGCATTTTTGCGCTGAATGGCTTCCCTGATTTCCCTGCTGTCCAAGACTCGAGCCTGAGAGAGCTGAGCCTGGTCTCCTTGTGCTCTGGTATGCTTGAATTCAAGCTTTTGATGTAGCTCTGCCACCTCCTGCTGCAAAAGGACATTGTCATTGTGGAAATGACCAGCTGCTTTTATGATTTTGGTCCACAAATGATGAGAAGAGTGATCTGGGTGCTCTGAGGACCGTATCTGGCTAGCCATGGACACCAATTGTCACGAAGCCTTTGGGGTTGGTGGCAGGGTGCTCCCTCCTGGCTCCGGTGTCATTTCTGGTGTCATTTCCCTGGGCTGTGGAAGCTTTTCAAGTACACGGGATGGATTAATGACATTGTCAATCCCAACAGACTTGAATGCGGCCCTTGCAGCTCTTGATGTGATGATTTTGTCCCTTATCTTGATGTAAATGCGCAGGAATTGCACGCTTTTCCCTTGAAGATGATGAACGGAGAAGGGATTTTGTGACCAATGCACTCGATGACAGTGGCACTTTCTCGTTGACCAGGTTGTGTCTGGAAAGAAGTAGTTGATTTTTTTTTCCTTGAAGACAAGCACTTTTTGACGCTGACCTTTGCCAAAAACAAACCCAGTTTCCTCCATATTGTATACTTGAGTGATTGGGATATTGTTGGTAATCATTGTGCTGCGGAGGAGCTCATAATATTGTGTCACTGTAGTTGTATTTGACACCTTTGCTCTGGAATGGTCCAAAACCCTGCTAAAACAGCTGAGAAGCTCCGGATGTCAATAAAGAAAACCTCGAGCCCATTTTCTTGATATCATAGCTTGCGGATCATTGGTATTGTCCTTGTGAAATGCTTCTGCACAGTCCATGAGCTCCCTAAATGTTGTAGGAAAGCCTCTTGCAGAGGAAGCTGCAATAACGTGTTTGGCCCATTTGTGGGACAGGCCCATTTATGGGACAGAAATACAAATTCTCCACAAGTTTGTAGTCAGTGATTAACAATCTGCGACAATTTCGTATTTCTGTCCCATAAATGGGCCTGTCCCACAAATGGGCCAAACACGTTATGTGTCTTTAATGATTTTTCCTGCTCCTCCGAGAGGAGTTGTCGGTGAGTGTGTGCATTTTGGTGTACTTGGATGCCCTTTAAATGCTTCCTGACGGTTGAGAAGGGTACTTGATGGTGGTCTGCAGCCTTACAGATGGATTTGAAGGTCCCAGAGCGAACATCCTGTACAGCTTCAATGATTTTGTCCTCTTTCTGTTGCCTGATGGTGCGGTATTCAACTCTCTTGTGGTTTGTGAGCTGCGGAGTCATGATATTGATGTGTTTGTATGACAAATACAGATGGTAGTGAGTAGTTGGAGTGTCGGTGGCAAATGATGGTGGTGGTAGTGAAGGAAGAGGGGTGGCGCGTGGATGTTGTGCTGAGCTGCCTTGAATACGCGTCATGTCATGAAATTTATCGGCCAGATTTCTGTCCCACAAATGGGCCACTCACGTTAAATCATTTCTATGATATCCTCCGGAGTACAATGGCCAAACATGGCATTGCCATCAATCAAGTCTACAATATGGACGAGACAGGCTTTGTATTTGGCAATGCACAGTGTCAAAAAGTGCTGGTACACAAGGCAAAAAAAGCGGCCACAAAATTCAGGACACAACCTGGTCAACGAGAAAGCGCCACTGTCATCGAGTGCATTGGTCACAAAATCCTCCGCTCATCATCTTCAAGGGAAAAGCGCACATGCTGGGCTGGTTCCGTCATCAGCAAATCATTCCACCCAATTGGGCCTTCGCAGTGTCGCCAAATGGCTGGACAAATCAGGATATTGCACTAGACTGGCTAAAACGCTGTTTTGAGCCCCATACAAGGCCTCAGAATGCGAACCAGAAGCGTCTCCTTCTTGATGGTCATAACTCGCACACAAGTCTAGCATTCACCGAGTTTGCAGAGAAAAATGGAATCATTCTTCTCTGCTTCCCCGCACATGCTACACACTTGCTGCAGCCACTTGATGTGTCCATCTTCGGACCACTCAAGGCACAATACAGCCAAATGATTTCGTCATTGGCCAAAAGCAAAATCATGATTAACAAGATGCAGTTCCTGCGCATCTACATCAAGATAAGGGACAAAATCATCACGTCAAGAGCTGCAAGGGCCGCATTCAAGTCTGTTGGGATTGACAATGTCATTAATCCATCCCGTGTACTTGAAAAGCTTCCACAGCCCAGGGAAATGACACCAGAAATGACACCGGAGCCAGGAGGGAGCACCCTGCCGCCAACCCCAAAGACTTCGCGACAATTGGTGTCCATGGTTAGCCAAATACGGTCCTCAGAGCACCCAGATCGCTCTTCTCGTCATTTGTGGACCAAAATCATAAAAGCAGCTGGTCATTTCCTGTCCTTTTGCAGCAGGAGGTGGCAGAGCTAACGTGTTTGGCCCATTTATGGGACAGAAATACAAATTCTTCACAAGTTTGTAATCAGTGATTAACAATCTGCAACAATTTTGTATTTTTGTCCCATAAATGGGCCTGTCCCACAAATGGGCCAAACATGTTATGTCAAATGCTTGCATTCAAGCATACCAGAGCACAAGGAGACCAGGCTCGGCTCTCTCAGGCTCAAGTTTTGGACAGCAGAGAAGTCCAGGAAGCAGTCTGATGCCATGGTGAAAGGATGGCCCATCAAGAGAGAGTACTGGATAAGATGGCATGTGATTGAAGCAGAGTTTAGAACAAAGAAGGCTAGATCAATGAGTGTGAAAAGCGTGAGACATGGTGCGAGGCTATAAGGATGGGACAGATTTGAGCTAATGCTAGGGCAGAGTGGAGGTCTGTTGTCCATCACTCGCAAGCACACACATCAGAACACCAAGCTTCCTTGTCGAACCGCGTCGCTACTACAGTAAGGAACGTTAGGTCAAGATGCATCGAACATCCACAGGCGCGGCAGAAGCAATGGTCTCGGTTTGGGGATGCAAAGGTTGAATCTAGGCCAAGGACAGGATAGAGAGCGTGGTCAGATACCCTCCTCGTCCATGGCCTCGGCCTGGTCCGATCTGGGTCGATAGTCGTCTCTGCGCTCCTTGATGTAACTACCAGTATCGGGCCGGCGGTCTCGCGTATAGATGGGCGATTCGATGCAATTGTCTGCTTCATAGATCCTCTCCACGGGAACGTTCTCGACCATTGCGGTCAACTGCTGACGCACGCCGAAAGTATCGAGGCACGGGTAGACGTCCGGGGTCTCTGTGCCCCTGATCGTGGCCCAGACGAACTCATCTGGGTCGCTAGTGGCTTGTTCGGTTGAAGATGGTGCATCGGAGGCCTCATCAGCCTTTCGTTTTGTGCCCCCTTCAGGTTTCGCTCGGCACGCATGCGCCCAGGAGCCACTTTCCTTGATACTTCTAGTCGTGCCGAACTCCATCAATACGGTGAGAAGACCTCGTTCAGTGAGCGCCTTCTTCTTCTCCTTGTTGTTGTTGTCTCCTGCACCGGCACCGGCATTGGTACTGGCACCGGCACTGGCACCGGCAGGTTTCAGTTTTGGACCACGAAATTTGGGGTTTTCGGTCGCCTTGGTACCAATAGGCATGTCTTTGTTCTTTGCTTCCCAAGAAATGAAAGTCATGTGTTGAGCAGCAAGGCTCTCGGCGTCATCAGGTGTTTGGTTAAGCTGGGCGTGCGAGCCCGTCCCGAATCTGTGCTTTAGATCGCCCACAAAAACGGGAATGATGCCATCGACACCATGCTGACCATGTTCCATCTGTAGAGCGACGCCGCGCTTCCAGCAGTACCAGAGGTAGTCACACGAAATGCGAGAGATACCCGTTGGCAAGATGTCAAAGTGGGTGAAGTTTGTCCAAGCCTCGACTTTAACCGATCCGTGCGATCTGCTGTACAAGGCTGCTTTGACAAAACTGCACGTCGAGTCGATGCGACGCTCCAGAATGCTTTTTGAATCGTGGTCAAACTTGGCCAGCTTCTCGATGAGGGCACGTAGTGGTAGCGGATGACGAAAGATGGAAGCGAGGTTTTCAAGGTCTTTGACGTTCTTGGCAGCTTCGAGCAAGGACGGAAGCTTGGCTGCATCCCAGGCCGCCATCAGGACGATGCGCGCCATGAGCTCGCCCCATGTACCTTTTAGCAGGGCGCCATCAAGCATCGGGAGGCAATGAGTCCGGAATTCGGACACGATCTTGGTGTACCGATCGCGAACATAGCGTTCGACGGCATCCTTTTTCTCGATGATGGGCAGCATCACTAGGGCTGCAGCAATGGCAAGCACCGATTCCGAAGGAGCGCCGATGCTGAGGCAGGAGCCTTCGACAACCCTCTCGAGAATGCGCATGTGTCTGTCCACCGAGCCTGTGGCAAGTGCCTTCTGCTTGCTTGCGTTGCTTCCGTCCCGGGCCGGGACGAATCGAAGCGCGAGTCGGGAGGCCAAGATGTTGTAGTTGAGCGCTTGCACTTGATCGACCTTGACCTTGTCATAGGTCTCTTTGGTTCCCAGCAATTTCATCTGGGCGTCTACCCAAAACCGCTCGTCGCGGAGCGAGACCCACAAAGGGCGGCCGTAGCTTCGTACATGCTCGAGATCGCCCACTTCGGCAGCCGAGCGTAGCGCTGCAGCTTCCAGGCGTATGACATCGAAGCCCAATCCCACAAAGGTGGGCGAAAGGTCAAACTCTTTGGCTCGATCCGAGCCCAAAAGTTCTTTGGGCTCAATGAGGATGGTAGCGGCGCTGTTGGTGCTCAGCAAGACCAGCCAAAAGCTTGGTGTGCCGAGGGCGGACTCTTGCTCATTGATATAGTTCCACGCGCGGCGCAGACTGTTGAGCTGATGGTCCTTGTCGGCCATGTCCTTGATGAGGTGAACGCACTCGTCGACGGCGACGAAGATAGGCGGTCTTTCGGCGGACGCCTCGCCTATGGCCATCTCGGCGACGAGTTTGCGAACGTGCTTGTTGGACTCGAGCCCCCAGACATAGTCTCTGACCTCGCGGAGCTGCTCGCCGAGCGCGCGGATGCCCTCTTGCAGACATCGCTGAAACGTTTCTTGATGCTTGGGCGACTTGTCCTCGGGAGCGTCATCTAGGCTCTTTTCGGCTGCTTTGCAGACCTCGTTGAAGAAGAGGTTGCGTCGTGACATGGTCTGTTCCGTTCTACTGGCTGTCCCGCTGGAGCCGTAACGGTTCATGTCGACGAGTGCGTCGTATTTCTGCTTTGCGTCGTTGCACTGTTTGAGTGTGGCGGCAAGCTGTTTGAACCAGGCGCCGAGGAAAGCGGCTACCTGAAGATCGCACGTGAATTGTGGCTTGATGTCGGTAGAAGTGTTGGCAGCGGAAAAGTACGAGACGACATTTTGGTCGCTGGGCGGGAAGCCGTCGTATGCGGTGCTGCCCTTGGGTCGCAAGCAAACAAACAAGAGTGGTGCATACTTTGCCAGCTCGAGAACCATGCGCGTCTTGCCCGTGCCGCTAGATTGGACGATGGGACAGCCGTTGTAGTACAGTTTGCGGCCCGCAGTGCCGTCAAAGTGGGAGCGAACCTGAAGGACAAATTTGAGGAAGCGCAGAGGCGCATCACCTCTGAATTGGCGATCAAACTGGCGAGCAAAGTGCTCTTCGATCTGCGCGAGTTCGGGACGCACCACTTCTTGGCAGGGAGGCGTTGACGGAGGCAGCCGAAGGCCAAGAAGGAATTGACTGAGTTGCTCGTTGGCTGGGAGCTTCGAAGTCGATTGGACTAGTTCATCCAGCTTGGATTTGATGACCAGTTTGGATTCATCCGAGACAAAGGACATGTCTGTGCTGGAGAAGTTGGCAAAGACCTTGTGAAAAGACTCGTCTTGTCTGCTGATCATGTCCAGGTATTTGGTGAAAATGTCGAGCCTGGTAGACACGAGGCTATCTTTGGCGGCCGTACTCTTGTAAGCCGCCGTTTGGGCAGCCTTGCAATAGTATTTGAAAAGCTCGAGGAGCAGTTCCCAGCTATCGTCGGCAAGTTGTTCTGCTGCGTTTTTGGCGGCCATGACAGCTTGTTGGTGTCGGGGCGAAGTGGATCCGAACGCAGGTTTCGGAGGATCGGTCGAAGGTGACTGCAGAGACACTTGGGAGGAGCCAGGCGTTGTGGATTGAGTCTGGACCATCTCACTGTAAAGTACCGGCAGCACCCCGGGCCGCCAGCGGTCCCAAGATAAGGCGAATTGATCCCGGAAGACTTGCTCGAGGCACCTCAAGGCTTTATCGATCTGCGGCTCGAGCTGAGTGTTGGCGAACAGCTTTTCATCGTCGTGTTTGGTGTCCAGGAGCTCGTTCAGACGTTGGACTACGTCATTGTGGTCGTGGTTGCCAGCGACCAACATTGCATCACCAAGCTCGCGGACGGACCGGCGGCCAACGGTGATCAAAGAGACGGGGGCAGGGGCGACGGACGAGGCTCAGAATCTCCTGAATCAACGATTCCCCGTGCGGAAGAGATAACCGACCAAGTGTGAGGGACGACGGTGCGGCTAGTAGGGCGGTCAGTAGGGCTAGAAAGCGGAAGAGCTGTGTAGTGTAGCAGCAGCAAACGAGAAGATACAGAGAGAGAGAGAGTTGACACTGGCGGAGTGTGAGATGCTAGATGTGGAGCTTGAAATGATGATGGTATCCGAGAAATGAGTCACAAGGGGGTATCAGCGAAACTGAGTCTTTAAAAACCTGAGTAGGGGGTTTCAGTTTACTTTGAGTTTTTGAAAACGCGGGTTTTTGAAAACCCGGAAATTTGTATTTTTTGAGACCCCCCAATTGATCGCATTCAAAACACAGACATTCACATCGTAAAAAGTTCGATTCTGTTTGCATCAGGCAGGGCCCAGGCTGCTCGTGTGCCTCAGTTTTTCAGGCAGAACCTTCAGGCAGGGGGGCTGCCTTACCACTTCCAGGCAGGCACATACAGACCATATGCCTGGGCACCTGCCTGAGAAATATGAAGCAGGTGGCCTGTCTAGATGCTGCCTGAGAAAATGTGAGGCAGGTGACCTGTCTGGATGCTGCCTGAGTCAGAAGGAGCAAATTCGGTTTTTCTTGCTCTTTTTTGGCAGGGATTTCCAGTTTTGGTTTGGATTTTAACTAACTTTACATATTCTAGTGACAGCAGTACTTGGTAGGGTATATATTTGGATGACAACCAGGTTATATAAAAATAGAGCATGTGCCCAAGTGGTTATGAGTGACTCTATTTATGGTTTGCCCTAATAAAAATCTTCGATTTTTGGTAATAAATAGATCACCTTCTTTACACAACATGGCATTGTACAGGCTCACATGTGTGTGTGTGTGTGTGTATGGGTATGGGTGTGAGTTCGAACCCTGGTGGAGGCCAAAAAAGGAAAGGAAAAAGACATGTAAGAATTCTCATTTCCTTTTTTGGATTTTTTTTTTTTTTTTTTTTTTTTTTGGGAGCTGGCTGCCTCACACAGGCAGATGACCTGTAAGTGTCTTGGGCTCAGGGCCTGCCTGAGGTTTGAGGCAGACAACCAGCCTGACACCCTGCCTGACACATACAGAATCGAACTTTTTACAATGTGATTTGAGCATTGACTTCCACATTCCAAGCATTTGAATCAGCCAGAAGACATGCAATGATAGATGTGCCAAGCATGGTGAGGCATCATAATGGTCATATGGTAACACATGGAGCACACAGTGAGGACTGAAATGAAGATGTTGAGCATGTTGATTATGAGCAATCAAGAGACAAGGTACAACAGGCATGTCATTGATGTCAGGGCTGTTCAGATTGGCATCTCCTCCATGCCTTGTTCCATCTTTCCCACCATTCTTGTGAATCATTGTAGTCAGATATTGTCATACCATTCCTCCTTGAAAGTGCTGTTGTATCTTCAAATTGTCAGCCATGAGATGCAAAGAGTGCACTGATCATTTCCTCCCTGAGATCATGAGCACAGTCAGCCTGATACCTATTGATCCTGTGCTGTGACATTCCAGACAATGCTTCCACCAGCTCCTCCTTGTATTGCAGCTGGTTGTCTCATCGTAGGATCTGGGCATCTTCCATTGCTTGCTGATATGAGCCAAGCCCAGCCATTGCATCCTGCACATCATCCTCCACAAAGCTCTCCAACAGATAATTGGCAACATCCTCAGGGTGGTCATACCAGCTCACAAATGTGTGAGCGATGATACAAGCTTGGCTCACATATGCAGCCTTCTGATGATCTTCTTCATGATACAGATTACCATGATAGCCCATGAGACACTGGAATCGATTCTTGAGGTATGTGATTCCATGCTCAGCCTGGACATGAATGCAAGAAAGGTGGTAATTGAAGTAGCAAATGTCCCAACTTCTTGCAGCGACATTGTTGCTGAATGGGCCTGCTGTGTAACTTGAGTAACTGAAACCAGCATTGACCCAGACAAACTCACCTTCATCCAAATGAAGATGGGGCTTGGCTATGATTCCAATGCCTGAAGCCCATACTTGAGAGTCATGTGAGGATCCTGGATGTCTGATGATGGACTCCACTATGCATAACAAGTGCAGTAGGAATACCAGAGTGACATTGAAAGTATAATCGCCTTTGTATGAGTAGTGTTCCCAAGCATTGAGCACTGGCTTCCAAGCCAGATTGATGTGTGTTCCATCCACCACAAGCCAGCCTTGACCCCATTCCTCCACACCAGTCTTCTTGACAACCCAGGCTGCTGCCTTCTCACACTCATCCTCAGTTGCAAAGGTAATGACCTCCTCATTGAGTTCATACAGACTGGTGATGGTCTTTTTGGTCCACTTATGCACCAAACCCCAACTGCAACTGCATGTAAAAGCAACATCATGGACACCTCCTCCATTGCCAGACTGACCAAGTCAGTACAATCCAACAGCCACTTGCTGCTGAACACATGTAAAGTCCTTTGTTGAGCGAAAAGTGTTCATTGTGCTGAGTCAACATGTTAAGGCCTCGAAAGCCTCCAGAGTCATGTGAATGAGCCTGCAATACAACTTCCTATTCATGACTGCATATTGTTCAAGAAGGTCGATGAACTTCACAGTCCACAAAGGCAGATGCTGGCATGAAACTGTGTAACAGCAGGAGGAGATGATGCCATATGTCTTGATGAGAGTGCTTGAGATTGTGTGATCAAGCTGCTTGTCATTGCTATCTTTGAAGTCGTCATTTGGATTCCATGAGTCTGCATCACAGGCAAAGTCTAGTTGTAGTGTTGCTTCATTTATCATTGTGCACATGATCTCAGTCTCCAGCTCTTGATAAAGGCACTGTCTCTCTGAGGTGTGGACCATGGCTGAGTTGGATTGGTGAGAGAGTGTTGGGTCAGTAAGGAAGGGACAAAGAGAATGGATGAATGAAAGAATGAAGGAATGAAGGAACGAAGGAAGAGATGGATGAATGGTGTGACACTTACCAGATTCTGCACTCCAAACTTTATACAAATCACTTCATTACCTTGCAACAGTTCACATTGTAGTGAATGTGTGGGACATCATGGCCAAGATACCAATGGAGCAGAAGAGCATGGTGTTGGAGGTGGAAGGCAAGGTGTGAGCAGAAGTGGAAGCACCAAAGCCAGAGTGTGAAGTATCAAGATCTGTTGGACAGCTGGTGTTGGCTGAGCTCTTCGAGAATCTTGTGCTTTTGCCTCTCCCAGTTGCAGTGCATGGTGCAGTCTAGGTTGCGATGGAAGTCTTGAAGTGGATCCAGAATGAAGGTTCTTGGAGATGAGCATGCAACTCTGGTTCTCGATCTGGTTGAGACCAAGCTAAGACTGGTGACAAGGTAAACACTGCTGTGGCTGACCCAGGGGGAGGTGGAATGCATATATTGGATACAATGGAGGAAGCATGTTACAGACAAGTGATGGTACACAAGCACACAGATGCTGAAGTTCAGGAAATGCAGAGATAGAGCATTTGAAGGAAGCCAAGCAACAAGACTGTGAAGAGTCTGACCCAGGTCTAAGCCTCAGGCTTGTGGTCTTCCTTCTGAGATCTCAGCAGATCTGACCTGCTAGCAAGCATTGCCTTGAAGTCAATGTCTGTCTGAGGGCGATTGCTTGATGCTTGACTAGCTATTTGAAACATCTGGAGAAAGAAGCAGTGTTCCTCCATGTGCATGCACTCTTGCCTCATGCACTCCTCATGCTGGAACTGAAGCTGCATCTCCTCCTGCTTGGTATACTCTTCTTTGACTCTGATCCATGCTGCCATCAATTCAGTGGTGCAGGCACACATGATGTCCAACAGTTCTGTGCATTTACCCTTGGATGAAGGGGCTCAAGCCTGCTTTGATCTTCCTGCTGTAGGGCTATGACTAGTAGAAGAGTTGCCTTCCAGATCAGTGCTAGTGTCGCTGCTGAAGGCTGGGCAGGTTGGGGTCCTGCAAGGAGTGTCAGCCAACTGAACAGATGAAGAGATTGACAGCGATCTCATGATGGCAACCGAAGAGGAGGTGAGAACTCATTGAGCAAAGGTTTCAGTCTGCTGAGACTCGACAATCAATTCCAAGCCTGGAATGCTGCACCCTGGACTGAAGGGTTCATCCTCTGGTTCATCTTCTTCCATGGGATGTGTGACATCATGTGAAGAGCCTGAATCATATGGTGAACTGGTCACCAACACCATGGGTCCCAAAGCAGGGCAGCTGGACATCATCTTGTGGAACTGCTCGAACCATGGGTACTGCTGAGCCAGACTTGCACAAGTCACATAGCCCTGTAGTCACACAATAGTAGGGTCAAGAGCGTCAGTATGTATCAATCGCATGACTGTGATTAGTAGCTGGCTCACTGAGTGGTCTGGACCCATGTTGTGAAGTAATATACCCAAACCAGTATTTGACAGAGACTTCTTGAGGCTGTTGTACTGATTGATGAGCCAGCAAAGCTTGGCTTTGATTCGAGCAGGATTGGAACCGATGTCTTCTGGGAAGACATCCCTGTAGACCTGCCTGCAGATGACCTCCTTGTTGGTCTTGAGGCCTTTCTCCTGCTCAGCAGTCAGGCATCCAGGCAGGAGTGCACATTGGTATAATTCATTATGGTAGATTACCTTGACAAGACAACAGAGATCTTCTTCACTCCAAGTGAAGTACTTGCTGGATTCTTGAGGACAGGAGGAATTGGAGCATCTGCATGAACATGTTGTCACAGGACATAAAATCGAACTCGAATTGAGATTGATGTTAAATGCATCTTATGGTTGATCTCAGACAAAATCGACATTAAGCAGGCCTTATTGTCGATTTCATCCACAGGGCCATACAACGCTGTGGAACGAAAATGACAAGCAATGACTATGACTGCACCTCCCCAAAGGGGTTGAGGGTGATCAGCGATGAGGTTGGCAGCACCTGGAGGATGCTGTTGATGACCCTAGGCCAACCAGTAACAGCTGGGTGAGGTGCAGGGGCCCATGCGAAGATAGGGGGAGCCTGCAGGAAGGAAGGAGAGTCCAACACTGGCTTGAGGGACAACTGTTCCATGACTGGGACATGTTCTGTGCCCATTTGAGGGATCAGTTCAGTCAGATGGTTGACTCGTTCACCACCTACACTGAGCTCTCCACCCTCCGTCAAGCCAGCGATGAACCAGGCATGGCCATGTGCTATGTTGAACATTTCTGAGACCTAGCAAACTGTGCAGGCCTCGATGGGAACCCTAAGCTCATCGTGGGTCTCTTCAAGATGGGTCTCACTGCCAGGATGCATCAAAAGTTCAAGCATGATCCCCCTTCCAACCTCTGGGAATGGTATCGCAGCATGGAGAGCATTGACTGCATTCAAACCTTGGATGCCAACAATGCCCATCTCCTCTCAACCCCAGCTCATCCTGCTAGTGCAGCAGCACCCACTACAGACAAGGGGAAAGGGAAGGAGGCACTGCCATTTAGCAACAGGACAAGCAGTTGGGGTCAACATAGCAGAGCTGTACCTAATACCATCCCTAGGAGGCCTTTGCCTCCTCACTTGGCTCAGAAGCTGCCAGTAACCAATGTCGGTGGCACCACCTTCGGACCAGACCAGTGCAGCCTATGTGGCCAGCCAGGCCATTGGCAGTGCAACTGTCCCAAGGCTGTGCCCAGAGTACCCAGCCCACCAGCTGCACCTCATGGCCCTGCTCCACAGAGTGGCTGCATTTACATCATCAATGAGCAAGCTGATGATGCCAAAGATGATGAAGAGGCGTCTGAGGAAGGCAACCAGGAAGCCAATGTCAACCTGGCTGCCTACACCAATGAGGATGAGGAGAATGCCCAATCCCAGGAAGGTGATGCTGACCAGGGAAATGGGCATGGGACAGCACACTGATGGCATGCATTGCCCTGAATCCATCCTTGTCATCACACTGTACATATCAAGACTGTCATTTCTGTTTCTCTGCAGTGTTGTGGAAGCCAGTACTCAAGATCAATGGGACCATTGCAGGTCACCCAGCTTGAATGCTGGCTGACACAGGCACCGGAGTGTCTATAATTGCTCATACATTCGTTTCGGCCCATCAAATACCCACAAAACCTATACATAAAAGAAGCATTCATGGTATTACAGGTCATACCTTACAGATCAACAGTGCTGCCTCAGTCACCATGGGCATAGGAGGTTACCTAGTCAGCCCTTTCAATGCAGAGGTGACAGACATCAATGACTACAACATCATCCTAGGTTACAAGCTACTCAGGAAACTCAGGCCCAGGGTAGATTGGCACACCGGTACTCTCGATTTCCAGCCCAGCCTCGAAATCGAAGTTAAGGGGCAGTTACCATCGATTTCATCTGAAATCAATGATAAACACCACATATCTTCAATTTCAACCAAGATCCAAGATAATGTGTCCTTAACATCGATTTTGGCAACCAATCTTGTAGCTCATGGGAACGAGTTTGTCCCCACCGAACAGCTCATATGAGCAGCCCTCCATGATGGTCCCATAGGATGCATGCTCCTGGATGTCAACCCTGCCATGGTACCCATGTACAGCTTTGTCCCTACAGGCAGTGACAAAGGTATCGAGATGGAGGTTGAACCTCAGGAGGAGCCGAAGGCGAAGGAGATACCTGAGGAATACCAGGATCTCCATCAGGTCTTCTGCAAGACTGAAGCTGACAAGTTGCCTCTGAGGACAGACCATGATCTCTTGATCGAGCTATTGCCAGGCACCCAACCACCTCAAGGGCCTCTGTACTTACAGGGACCCAAAGAGCTGGAAGAGTTGCACAAATACCTTGATGAGAACATCATGAAGGGCTTCATCCATCCATCGAAAAGTCCAGCATGCTCACCTGTGCTCTTTGTACCGAAGAAGGATGGAGGCCTCCAGTTATGTGTTGACTACTGAGGCCTCAATGAGGTTATGGTGAAGAATCGTGCCCCATTACCCCTCATTGAGGAGCAGCTCTTCCTACTATGGAAGGCCAAGGTCTACAGTAAGCTGGATCTCAAGGCAGCATATAACTTGGTATGCATCACAGATGGTGACAAATGGAAGACAGCCTTCGGTACTCAACTCAGGCTCTATGAGTACCTCATCATGCCATTTGGACTGGCAAACGCTCCCTCACACTTTCAGTCGCTGGTTAATGGTATCTTCTGTGATATCCTCAGTATCTATGTGGTGGTATACTTAGATGACTTCCTCATCTTCAGCAACCACCTGAAGGAGCATGTCGGCCATGTATGAGAGGTGCTACAGCGACTATGCAAGCACCGACTCTTCATGAAGCTGTCGAAATGCGAGTTCCACACCACGACCATTGAGTTCCTAGGCTATGTTATCATGCCACAAGGAATCAAGATGGATGAAGCGAAGGTATGGACCATTAAGGAATGGCCAGTCCCCGAGTCGATCCATGACATCCAGCGCTTCCTTGGCTTCGCCAACTTCTATTGACGATTCATCTCACACTTCGCATGCATTGCAAGGCCACTTACATTGTTAGTCAAGCCAACTGAGTGCTTCAAGAAGTTCAAGCTGCAAGAGGAGGCAGAGAGGGCATTCCATAGTCTCATCACAGCATTCACATCAGCAGGGGTACTCCACCATTTCGATTACCACCTGCCCATGCGAATGGAGACTGATGCCAGCGACTATGCTATAGCTGGAGTCCTCAAACAGGAGCATGAGGGACAATGGCATCCGATTGCCTTCTACTCTCGCAAGATGAATTCAGCAGAGCGAAACTACAAGATCCATGACAAGGAACTGCTCACAGTGGTGGCATGCCTGACCCAGTGGCACCATATGCTGGCAGGCCTGCTGTCGCAGCTTGTCATACTCACAGACCACAAAGTGCTCAAGTACTTCAAGTCTCAACAGTGCATCAATGGTCAGCAAGCTTGGTGGGCAGTGTTACTAGCTGAATTCAACTTTGTTCTACAATACAGGCCAGGGGACAAAGCAGGTGAGCCTGACACCTTGACAAGGTGAAGCGATATGCAGCCTGCTGGTGAAGAATGAGAGCACAATGTTTGACAGCTGCTGCCAGCCTGACTATTTGCTGAACCCAATGTGAAATCGACGATAAATGCCATTAAATGTTGATCTCAAATGAGTTTGACCGAAAACACACATAATTGTCGAACTCAATTGAGTTCAACCATAAGGGACGATAATCATCAATCTTGTGAAGCACCTCTGGCATTGCCCTCTATGGCAGATATCGTAGCAGGAGGATTCAAGGAGCTCATCAGGACCTTCCAGCCCCTTGACCATGAACTAGTAGAGCTGTATGATCAAGGCCAATTTGAGCTCAAGGATGGCTTATGGTACAAAGATGGCTGTTTGGTTGTGCCAAAGGTCACACTGCCTGGCAAGCAAGGCAGCAATGACACCAGAAGTGTGGCCAAGGTATGAGACCAATCCCTATCGGTTGAGCACCTGCACTACATGGTGATGTTGCAGTGCCATGACAGACCAACAGCTGGGCACATCAGGCATGATGCTATGCTGGAGCTAGCATGACAGCACTACTACTGGCCACACATGGCTGTGTGGATTGCAGACTATGTAGCCAGCTGCCCAGTGTGCACTCGATACAAGGCCCCATGCCATCGGCCATACAGCCTTTTGCAACCGTTGTCCACATCTGAGCAGCCTTGGGGCTCGATCTCCATGGACTTCATCAAAGGACTGTCACCTTTGGAAGGCTACAATTCGATCCTAGTCATGGTTGACCATCTTACCAAGTTTGCCATCCTAGTGCTGACACATAAGTTGGCAACCTCAGAGGACACTGCCAAACTCTTAGAGACCACAGCCTTTGTACATTTCAGTGCACCAGACTACATTGTCTCTGATCGAGGACAGCAGTTCATATCAGCAGCCTGGAAGAGGTTCACTGCTGCCCTCAGCATCAACCACTCTCTCAGCACAGCCTACCATCCACAAACTGATGGACAGACTGAATGGGTAAACCAAGTTGTTGAGCAGTACCTCCATATGTACTGCAACTATGAACAAGACAACTGGCATGCCCTGTTGGCCATGGCCAAGTTTGTGTACAACAACACAGTACATAGCAGCATCGGCATATCACTGTTCTTTGCATGCTACAGTTGGAATCCCAAGTCTCACCCAGAGATCCCAGAGCAACTCAGAGTACACAACCTGGGATGGCATGAATGGCTCATGACTGCCAAGGACTGGATCGAGTATCTCCAAGAAGCCATTCAGCAAGCACAAGCACAGATGGTTGAGCAATACAATCGCAAGCGCAAGGATGTGGAATTCAAAGTCGGTGACCTCGTTCACATCAACTGCAAGAACTGGAAGACTTGATGACCCAGTCCCAAACTCGACACATGCTTTGCAGGCCCCTTCCCCATCCTGGAACGCATCGGACAGCAAGCATATCATCTACAACTTCCAGTGACCTTCAAGGTCCATGATGTTTTCCATGTCTCCATGCTGGAGAAGCAGCCAGCAAGCCAATTGGCAGGGCGCAATGAGCTCCCTGCACAACCGCCATTGCATGATGATGAGCTGGAGTACGAGGTTGAGCACATCCTTGACTGTCAAATCCATCATGGCCAGCTCCAGTACAAGGTGTTCTGGAAGGGCTATCCCAAGGAACAGGCAACCTGGGAGCCTGCTGAGAATCTCAATTGCCCTGACCTCATCTGGGACTATGAGGTTTCGAGGGGGGGAGGCATCCCTGCTTGAGAATAGGGCCATCTCCTCAGTTTCGCGAAATCGAGGTTAACAGCATGTTACAGTCGAACTCATATGAAATCGACATTAAAAGTGAGTTACAGTTGATCTCACATGAAATTGAGGATTACATGACTTTATCCTCGATCTCAAAAAGGTCAGCCCTGCAGGAGGAAAAGTGGCTCCAGTCTCAATGTCAAAGCTCATCAGACACTCACAAGGCACATACAAGAGGACAAGGGGAACAGTGGTGGATTTCAAAGGGGACAAACACAGCATGAGAAGAGGGCTAATCTACATGTCGATGTAGAAGGGCTTGCTGTCCTCGCCCTCAGGGACCAGCAGAGGGGACAACAGCATATCCACAGGTGGTGGAGGACCACCAGGGCAAGAGCGTGACTCATGGGGCTGGTGCTCACTCACGAGAGCACTGTTTGCCACCATGTACTGGTGCACAGTGTGCAGGACACCAGGGAAGTTGGCATTGTCAAGATGCCAGAGCCACACCATGGCCTCCGCCCAGCAACGATCATGGGTAGGTGGATACACATGGTCATTGTGGTGCACCTTACCCATGCTGACCCCCTCAGGCATCAAAAGGTGGGTGTGCTCAGTGCTGTGCTTGCAGTGGCCATACTGCCAGCCCAGGAAATCACCATGGTACACAAAGGCCAGGTGGCGAGCAATGGTCTGATTGCAATGGGTGATGCCTGCTGTGTGGCAGTGCACACATGAGGTGGGGATGTGGCATCGTCGACCCAATGGGTCTGCGAACATTGACAGGAAGCAACTATGCTGCAGAAACAAAGCAAGGGGTTAGTGAACAACCCCAAAGCAAGCAGTAAGAAGGAAATCGGAGGGGAATACTCATGGGATCTGGAGCGCTTCGCAGCATGCACATGTCCAGGTGGGCCAGGGAGCCGAACCTTTGGTCAGGTGATGCATGATGATGTTGTGGATATGCTGATCCACAGCATCACCCTGAGCGATGGTCCAGAGCTCAGGGTAGAGGCCAGCTGCATAAAGGATCAGCAGCACTGGGGCCCAGAGTACCTGGGTCCAGGCAGCGATCTCAGCCCAACTCGGAGTGTGGGCCACCAGCAGCGATGGAGAAGGGTGGTGCAGAGGCACTGGGGGAGGAGGCATGTGCCTGCTGATGGAGGGGGTGTCCCTCCACACCACACCTGGAGGAGGAGGTGATGGAGCATAGGTGGGTGTACCCAGTGCCTCAGGTGATGCTGGCATGCCATCCAATTGAGCCAGTTCAGCCTTGTAGTGATCATGGTGCTCCTCGCTGGGAGCACACATGCCCAGGAAAAGAGGTTTGAGCATGGGAGGGCCATGCGAGGCCAACTCCACCAGGGAAGCAGCCATGACTTCCTCAACAGGCATGACAGCTGTCTTGGAAGTGGCATGGGGTGCTGCAAGATCTGAGGGCTGCCCATCGGCAGAACCCATATCAACACCAGAAGAAGCAGGGCTGATGCCCTCTGACTGCACTGAGGCAGGAGTGGCATCACCAATGGCTGAGGGAAGCTGAGCTGCAGGAGCAGCAGGGGAAGTGGAGTGGTGGTGATGAAGAGCTGTGCGAGGAGCAATGGGAGCTGCTTGATGAGTCGAGCAGCATAATGGGGGGTTGGAGGTGGGAGCTGACATTGTAAGTGGTGATGGCATAGCAGTAGATGATGATGAGGAGAAGGAGGAAAGGAAAAGGAAGGAACACTGCCAACACCACAAATACAGGCCACTCCCTTTTCTGTGCAGGCCATGAAGGAATAGGCTCTGGATGGACTTCATTACTTTGCAGGAGCTCAGCTCTGAAAATGGGGGTAATGTCACAGGACATAAAATCGAACTCGAATTGAGATCGATGTTAAATGTGTCTTACAGTTGATCTCAGATGAAATCAATGTTAAGCAGGCCTTATTGTCGATTTCATCCACAGGACTGTACAATGCTGTGGAACGAAAATGACAAGCAATGACTATGACTGCACCTCCCCAAAGGGGTTGAGGGTGATCAGCGATGAGGTTGGCAGCACCTGGAGGATGCTGTTGATGACCCTAGGCCAACCAGTAACAGCTGGGTGAGGTGCAGGGGCCCATGCGAAGATAGGGGGAGCCTGCAGGAAGGAAGGAGAGTCCAACACTGGCTCGAGGCCATGGAGCCAGCAAAGAGGTAGTGGCTGGAGGCCAGTGGTGAGTCTCTAGGACTGAAGGGGCAGGCCCTGACACTGGCCTGATGCTGGCAGTGGGATGCTCTGGAGCAACTGCTGCCAGCATACACACATGCATATATATATACACACACTCCCTGTATGAGTGGAGAGGCAGGGCCTCATCCACTCTATCATTCATTAACTTGTCAGTACATTTAGTATCTCTATACTCACACTCATTGTCTTGTAGAGTAGCAATCTTAGGCATTGCTACTACTCAGTGTGCCTCTGTTCAAGTCAGAGAACATATAGACAGCAGTCAGAACCACCACTGGCACCACAGGCCTCACCTGTGCAGGTGGAACCTACACCACAGTCCTGGAACCTCCACCAGTACCATTACTATATGACAATGCCAACTACTGGCGATGTACAGCCTTGAGCATCATCCCTGATGACAGCAGCGCAGTTCAACAGCACTGCATACCTACACGAGGACAGTTAGCCCACTCCTGTCAAGTGTAGGACACCCACTAGGCTACCACGAACATGCCACATTACCTCTGGACAGAGTGGCAATGGTGGTCAGCTGACATTGAGCATAAGAGGCAGTTAATGTCAATCTCAAGTGAAACCGACATTTACTGGCCATTAACCTCGAATTCAAATGAAATCGATGTTTACCTCAGGTTAACATCAATTTCACATGTCTGGCATGCGACTGCTGACACATGTGTTGGAAGAAGGAGCACTAGATGAGGACAACAGTTGTCCAGAATGGGGGGTAGTGGAAGCCCCTGGAAGTGGTGAATGCCAAACTGAAGAGATTGCGATGGAAGGTTAGATGTTGCACTCACAAACAACTGCACAGCTAGCAGGTGAGGAGGAGAGTGGGTGAGGAAGAGAGCAGGCAGGGAACAGAGTGGGCAGGGAACAGAGCAGGTGGGGAACAGAGGACTTACCTTGCACATCTGCATCTGATAGCAATGGCAAATGAATGTGTTGTGATTGCAAAGAAGTCATTGTTTCTGTGCTGAGCATGTGGGAAGTGTTGTTGCTGTTGGAAGGAGCAGAATCAGCCAAGGCTGCTGTTGAGGCTGCTGTTGAAGCTGGAGCAACCATTGAGGCAGTGTCAGGCCTGTATTGGCTCTCATCATTGCTGAAAGGAGTTGTGGACATGTCCGAAAGTATGCAGAATGGGTAGAGAGAATGATGGGTCAAGAGATAGTTGGAAGTGTGGAGACAATGAAGATGAGGCTTTGACGAGTTACTTTGTGAGCATCACATGATTGACAAAACTCAGCCAAAACCTAAGATGCAGAAATTCAATGGTCCCATGAAGTCCTGTAGGACCGTGTTTTTGAAAACTCAGAGTTTTGACCATTTGGCAGAGCTTACAGTACATGTCATTCAGTTTTTAAAAAATGAAAATCGCTTTTTTTGTGACACATATATCTGTCAACATACATCAACATTGAAAGAAACTTCACAACACAACCTTTGCTATGCTCCTGGGGATGCTTTCTGTGGATGCTGGGGTGCATGTACTACAAATCAGTACTTTGTTTGGCCACTTTTGGCCTGAATTACAGCCTCCATCCTCCTAGGCATGCTCTCCAGGAGCTTTGACAGGTAATCCTCCTCTATAGTGTTCCATGCTTCAAGGAGAGTCTGGAAGATTGCATCTTTGACTGTTTCTGGTCCTCCTGATAGCAGGTAAAGGTGTGGGGAGCTTTGATGGAGCTTGTGCTTGAGGTAAGCCCAGAGATTCTCAATGGGATTGAGGTCTGGTGACTGAGGTGGCCATGACATGGTCTGAATGTCATATAATGCAAACCCCTGCTTACTGTAGGTGCTCTTGTGGTTTGCAGCATTGTCCTGCATCCAGACAGTATCCTCTGGCTGTCCCTTGAACCAACAAAAGACCTCCTGCTCCATGATATCCATGAATACCTTGCTGTCAATCCTCCCAGCTGGCATCCTGACCAGGGGACCTTTTTGCAAGCCCATGAAGCTACCCCAAACCATCACTTTGACTGTCCCTGACCTGGTGGTAAGCTGAATGCATGCCTGATGATACTTTTCCTGTGGTCTCCTAAGCAAATGCCTGTGCCTTCTGTCCTGTTTCTCCACTGCAGATTCATCTGTCCAAAGCACCTTCTTCCAATCCTCCAGTGTCCAGTTCCTGTGCTCCATAGCAAACTGCAGTCTCTTGGCTTTGTTAGCAGGGGAGAGCAGGGGAGCTCTGGTGGCTTTGTAACAGTTGATCCCAGCCTTCCTGAGCTGTCTCCCCACTGTGCTAGTTGACATACCCCCATTTTGCTTGCCTATCTCCCTGAGTGGTGTCCTCCTGTTCTGTGCATCCTTCTGAGTGCTCCTGACCATGTTCCTGATAGCTTGAGGGCTGTACTTTGGGTTCCCATGAGTGTGGTAGGCATTCTCCTTGCTGCCAGAGGCATCATAGCACTTGAAAAACTGATATATAGTGTGATAGTTGAGGTCCAGATGCCTTGCAATCTTTGGGAGCTTCCATCCAGCTGTTCTGAATGATAAGCATGCAGTTTTCTGAGCATCAGTGAGTAGCTTGTGTCCAGGGGTTTCTGATGGCATCCTGCAAGGTGGTGTTTGAGCAAGATTTGATGACTCTATGGTGATTCTTGTGGATGATGGTGGTGAAGAAGCATGATTCAAATTTGCACTGTCTGACATTTTTTAAAAACTGAATGACACATACTGTACATAAGTTTTTTGGGTTTTCAAAGTTCTGAATTTTTGAAAACCCATGAGTTTTCAAAAATCTGAGAAAACTGAAACCCCCTAGTTTTTAAAAGTCTGAGTTTCCTAATTTTTTTTGAACACCCCTGCATAAACTCAACTCAACCCACTGAAACATGTGGGCACCAGGCAGCCTAACAACAGGATCACCTTGCATCCTCATATGTCTCTTGTCAGACTCACACAATCACTGTAGTATATGGAATCACACAAATAGTATAAAGTGGTGAGGGCATATGTATTGCAGAATGGTAGAAGATGGAGAGTGGCCTGTATATATACAGGTGGAATGTGACAGAGTGTGTGAGAGTGGAATGAAGAAGTTGGGAAAGCAGAAGGAGGAAGTTTGGACAGTGGGCATGCTGACTAGGGTGCCCCAGAGGATTGTGACTTGAGGAAGGTGCACACAGTTGCAACCTACAGGTGACAAAGGATGACAGTGAGGTAGTGAGCACCTGCTGAGAGGTAGCAGTGCCAGGACAGAAGGGTCATGTAAGACTGAGAGCATCAGCAGTTGGATGGTGAAATCGAATGAGCATTTGGCCCAGAGTGCTTGAAGGTAGTGCAGCATGGTCCAGCAGGCTTGAAGGTAGTGCAGCATAATGTTCCAGGGCACTTGGAGGTGGTGCAGCATGATGTAAAGCCACAGTAAATGAGAGAGTAGTGTGAGCAGTGTGGTGAAAAGGTGGAAGGCCTGCATGGTGGAGGCTGCAGGTGATGGTGAGTCAATCTTGGCTCGATGGATGGAGGTATGGTGGTGTTGATGTCCACAGAGTAGAGGATTGGACAGATGTGAGATGTGATGCAGGAGAAGATGAGTTGAAAGATGTTGAGCAAGGAAAGACAAAGATGCTGAATGGCAGAATGGAGAGAGGAGAGCACATGTGGTGAAGGTTGAGGTGAATGGCTCCACTGTGGAAAGAGTAATTGAGTCTACAGAGAAGATGAGAGCAGTGCCTGGAGATGCAAGTGAGAGCAGAGGCAGGGTTGATGTTGAGTCTGTGGAGAAGATGAGAGTGGCACCTGGGGATGTGAGCGAGAGTGGAGGTGGCACCGATGAAGGTGGCTGAAGAGTGCAGGGATGGCTGGTGCCTAGTGGATGAGATGACCAGGCGACTGGCATTGGGGAGAGCAAAGCATAGAAGGCATGAGTTAGATGGCAGTTATGAGGCAGAGTGATGACAACTTACCTTACACATCGAGCTATATGCTGCAACTGCCTATATACTCTGTGACTGTCTGCTCAAACTGCCTAGATTGCACATTAGTATCCTCTTCCTGCCAATCAGTGGCTCTGAAAAGAGCTTGGAACATCTCCTTGTGAAGGTCATGTGCAAGAGAACTTTGATGTCATGAAATAGAACCCTGCAACATGCCCTCTGTGGCAGCTGCATAGTCATGCTCATATTGTTCCTGGTTTGCTCACCTTGTTCTCCTAATGTTCCATGTTTGACTTGCATCCAGCTCTTGAGACTGAACAACCTCATGAACCTCATCTGCTGAGAAAGAGGGCAGCAACAGGTCAGCAAGCTCATCTGCACCATCATACTGGCTTGCAAAGGTGTGCATGATAATGCATGCCTGAATGGTCTCATTGGCAGTGTGTCAATCCTGAATGTGGTAAATGTTCCTGTGATAGCCTGTAAGGCACTGAAAGCGATTCTTGAGGTAAGCGATGGCATGCTTGACTCAGACTCAGACTTGTGAGTGAGTGTAGTTGAAGTGCTTTAGGTCTCTGCTTTTTTCAGTGGTGTGGTTTGATAAGGGTCTGATGGTGAAGGCAGAGTGACCATACCCACCATTGACCCAGATAAACTCACCCTCATCCAAGTACAGATGAGGTTTCTTGAGGATGTTGCTACTGGATATCCAGACTTTTGAGTCTTGGATGCTACTGGGGTTGCCAACAACTGTCTCAATGATGCATAGGGAGTGTGGAAGAATGACCAGGGTGATGTTGATGCTGTAGAACCCTTTGTAGTTGAAATGCTCTTTGCTCATCATCTGTGGCTTCCATGCAAGAGGGATATGAGTTCTGTCAACTACCATCCAACCTTTGCCCCACTCTTTGACCCCTGTTGTCCTCTGAACCCAAGCTGAAGAAGCCCATCTCCCTTCCTCCATAGCAAAGTGCATAACCTCTTTGTTTAGCTCCAGAAGCCCTGTGACTGTTCAATCTGTCCAAGCTGTCAAGCTTCCAACACCACAGCTGCATTGTAATGAAGCATTGCATTCACTCCCTCTGTTGCCAGCCTGACCAAGTCTATAAAGCACAACCAAAACCATCTCCTTGACTTTGTCAAGAGAGAACCTACCCAAGTCAAATGCCTTTGTCTGTCAAAGTTGTATCACAAGGTTGTTAAAAGCTTCTGGCATCATCCAAACAAGCCCCCTGAACATGTGTGGATTCATCATTGTGAAGCAATCAAGAAGGTGAATGAGCTTTTCTGAGCAGCAGCCAGGGGTGGTGTGCTCAATTGCATATCACTGTTCACTGACAAAGACATAAAGTTGCACAAGTTGTTGAGTCAAAGGAATGGGATCATCACTGTTGTCACTCTGTATGCTGTCCACATATTGCTTGGTCTCTTGTTGCATGGATAACTCCAATGTCTGAAGGATGTCATTTAGTATGATCTGCTTGCTGCTTAAGCAGACCATGATGCTGATGAATGTGGTAGGGACACAAGGGGATGGGAGGGTGGTGGTGGTAAAGATGAAAGAGGTCAACATGAAAAAGATCTGTAAAATGGGTGTGCACTGCACATGCACAGCACACCTGGGCCCTTTGTCTTTCAGTACAATGCAGCATGTGCAATTTCAGTTGTTAATGCTGACTTTCTCATTCATTTGTACAGTCAAGGTCTGAAAACAGTAAAGTCCCATTGAGAACAGCAAAGAGTGATGAGGCTAACAATGCTACAAGTAGTGATACATGGTATGTTGAGGGTGAAGGATGTGTAATGACAAAGCACTGAAGAAAGGGCAAAGTAAACCAAGTATGCAGCTGCACCTAGAAGGGTGGAGGGTTGGTGGTGTTGCTGCTGCTGCTGCCACCAGGGCATTGCAATGTCAAAGGCATACCACCATTGTCTACAGGCCTTGCAAATCCCTGAGTTGCAAGGAGGTGGATCATCTTGAGCACCATGTTGCACTCTTCAGCACAAACTCATTCCTCTCATGCCTTCTCCTCTTTTTCATGCTGGAGGCACATCTCCTCACACTTGGTGTGCCCTGCTTCCATGATGCCTTCACATTTGGTGCACTCTTGCTCCAGCTGCAGGTGGATTTGTAAGCTCTCCACTGATGAGTGATAAAATGCATCAGCCAGCGAGTCACACTTTTGATTGATGGTGCTGCACTTGTGCTTCATGCCAGGGGAAGTCTGTGCTGAGGATGGTGAGATGCTGGAACTGAGGAAATCAGATGGTCCAGGAGAGAGTGCTGGGTGGAATTGTGCTGCAGGAGGGGTTGGGGTGCCAAGAACACCATCATCCACAGTGCCAGATCCAGTATTAAGTGCATTGTCAGCAAGATCGAAGATGGGAGGAAGACTGCAGCTGTGTGGACCATGGTCATGCTCATTGTTGTCAGCACTTTCCTCCATAGCTGCATGTCCATCATCATCACTGGTGGTGTCAAGGCTGGGTGTTGTAATGAGACCAGCAGGGCTGGCAGTATAACAACCAATCATCATCTCATGCATTCTCTCAAACCATGGAAATTGAGTGGCAAGAGCTCTGTGATGGATGAAGGCCTGTGCATAAGGATGTGTGAGAAGTATGATCAGTCCAAATCATCCAAGTAATACATGATCTTAACATACTTACTGGGTCTGACAAATCCATGTCTCTCAACAGAGACCCTGCTCCTGTGTATGAGAGCTTCTTCCTCTCCTTTGCATATGTAGTGAGAAGCCATCAGAGCTTGGCCTTGATGCAAGTTGTTTCCACCATGGCACCAGGAAAGATGGTCCTGAAAATCTCACAGAAGATCAGTTCCTTGCAGAGCTTGTTACCTGGCTCATCAGGCATGTTCTCATGAGAAGGCAACAGGGCTCACTGGTATGCCTCATTGCTGTATATGATGGACATGAGGCATGAAATATCCTGAGGTGACCAGATGAAGTTTCACTTGCTTCCAGATAACCTCATTGAGGGTGCAGTGGAGGAAGAGCATGCAAGAGGAAGGCAGAGGCTTGCAGTTGACTGACCACTTTCCTCTGTGAATTGGCTTTCCATTTGTTGCAATGACAGCTGGCTTTCAGCATCTTCATCACCAGCAATGGATGTCATGTCAAGAGAGGACATGTTGAGAGATGGTGGTCAGTATTCAACAAGGTTGTGTGTGCAACTAACATTGTGAAGGGCTTGGCAACAAAAAGCTGAGTTTCCAGAATACTGCCTCTGGAGGTGCATTTCTGAAGAAACTCAAGTTTCTTCCATTTTGGCAGGGAATACATAAGCAGATGAGGCAATTTGGAAAAGTTTCGAGAAACTCAACCAGGCAGAAACTCAGGTTTTTAGAAACTCAGTTTTGCTGATACCCCCTACATCATAAAAAAAAGCAATTCTTTATTAGTAAAACAGGCCTCTATGCAGGCAACATGTAATGGAAGGTGGAACATCAAATGGCTTCTTATTGAGCAATGGTGTGCAATCATTAGTCATGCACACCCACCAGTTGATGTATGACACCAGTTGGTTGACTGTGAGATCAACTGTGTATGATGCCTAAGTTGCAATCTTGAGCAACACATTGTAAATCCTAAGATATCCAACCAAGAGTCTGAGTTACAATACCACAAGATCAATCAGTTGGTGATCAACACCAGTGGTTAAATGTGCAGAGGCTGGAAGCAGAAGGGAATGCTGCAGCAAGTACACAAACCAGTCAGTTGGTATGGCCAAGCAGCAGTGAGTATTCAGTGTACATAAGATGAAGATTTGATAATATTTCAATGACAGGTGTGACTGGTATGTACATTATATATGTTGAGGGGACATGGAGACTCAGTGCAATGGTCAGTCTCACTCTTGCTGTGTCAGTTAGTGTATCCACTGCCAAATGTCTGTATTCCAGCAGTGGAGTACACCATTGCCTGATGTACATCTCCATTTGACCAATCATGTTCCCATCCTGTGGTGTGTCATGTCAGAGTGTGTATGTGTCATGGAATGGTTTTCATCTTGGTGTTGAACCAAGTGTTCTCATTGGATGAGTCAAGGGATCCTTCAGTTGGATCCAGACCAACAGGCTGATCATGTGCTTCTGGTGTTGGTGGTGGTGGTGACTTGCCCCTTGCATTGGATGCAAGGGCATGTAAGGAGTCATAAGTGGAAAGGTTGAATACCACACATCCAGCACATGTACTGAAATGAGTATCCTCCAGTGGTTGTGAGGATTTGTTGGTTGGTGTGATAACCAACTGGAGGAATGCATAAAACACTGGTTGGTTTGAGGACCAACCAGTTGGTGTGTGCCTCCACAGTGAAGCACCTGAGTATGAGATGAACTGTCAAAGTACCTGCATACTCCAACAAGATGAAGGGGCAGACTTTACAATACAAAGAATAGAAGATAATTTGATTGAGTAAACATGTGGATCTACATACAAGAGATAGGGCATATATATGTGAATGACTATGAGTGTTTCTTTGTATACAGTAGAGTGTTGGACTCTATGGGGGCATTGTGTATGCCCTTCCTCCATTGGTGAAGTCATGCCATTGATGGCATATGGATGCCATGATTGGCTCTGTCAGATAACTCCATCAAGTTTCTCCATTGCAGGCTCCTCAGCAAAACTATCAGTTTCCCAAGGTCAGAGCAATGTGCTCCAGTGTCAGCAAATGCAGCAAGGGGCTGCAGAATCCTCCTTGGCACCTGCACATATTTCTACTGAAATATGTGTCCACAATTTGTTGGAAATTGTGGAGAAAAGAGAGGGGTGCCAGAGAAACAGGAAGATGGGGGAGTGGCTGTATGTGGGAGCTGATTTGGGAATCAGATTCCCAACATTGGAAATGTGGTCCCAATGATGCAGGCAAAGGACTGCTATTTCCAACACATAGGGGATCAGTGGTAGGAACCATCAGAAATGGTGTGGTGCAGAGAACAATGGTCAGGGCCTTCAGGGGTCAGGGCATGATACTATGTTGCTATAGAGCAAATAAGTAATACATGCAACAGAGGTCTGTTGGGAGCCTCCATTGGTCATGACAAGTGTTAACTACTGAAGAACAGGAACTGACTGTGGCAGTCACCTCAGTGTGGTCAGCCCTGCCTGAGGGGGTCTCTCAGCCAGGAGGCTGACCACTATGCTGGAGGGTCAGGGTCATGACCCTGACACAGGGCCCCTTGCTTCATGACCTCATTGATTGTATTTTACACTACTCACACTGTAGGTGGAATACCAGACCTTCTTAGCATTACCAAAACTTATTGAGCCTGCCAGTGATGTATTGGACACCCCTGTGCCTGATAACCTGCCCTTGGCCTCTACCATCATCACCATACCTGGTGTACCCAAGGTTCCCAGACCCCACAGGCATAACATGGCATTGTGATTGCAACCAAGTGGTTCACCAGCTTCACCAACAACCAACCATCATGTTGCTTCAGAAATCCAACCAGTACAGTCAGCAGCAGTCACAGTAGCAAGTGTGTGGTCAATGATGTTTGTGAGGCCATTGTGGTCAATGAGCTCCTGGTGCATTACAACTGGCTTGATCTTGCTGAAGGCATTCTCCATGATGTTGAGCCATGGGGTTAGGGTTTAGGGTTAGGGTTATTGCCCTGGTGAGCCAGTTTGAGCAGCATCTGGCCAGGAGCCCACTCGATGGGCAGCCCACCACCTGTTGGTGCTGCCAGGATGCTGGTTACTTCTGTGACTGATATGGCCAGATCCCAATGATGCTCAAGCAGCATGAGGGGGCTTTCCAGCAGGAGGCCTACCTGGAGCTGCACCTGGCAGGCAAATGGCTGAACCTGATCATGTCCTGGCACCAGTTCTCCACAGATGAGTTGTCCCCCAGGCTGGCCACTGAGTACAAGGTGGTGCCCATGCACAACTGGGCCACTGCCCAGGAGAATTGGGGATTGAAAGCCCAGCCTGTGGCTGGTCCCTCTGATGCTGCCATGAGGGCTCCAGAGGCCCCAGTGGTTCCTCTCTGGGTACCTGCAGCAGCCAGCTCTGTCCTGGGTGTGGCCTGGCATGCCTGCAGGAACCATGGCCAGGAGAAGGCTGAGCCACTGCTGCCTCCCCCCCCCCCTGCCTGCTTTCTCCAGTACCCTGTCACTGGAGTACAGGTACCAGGACCATATTGCCCAGACCTGGCAGGCCCTGGCATACCTGGCCAACTGCATGTTGGCTACTGAACAGGTCCTGCACCATATGCAGGTGGTGGCAGTTGCACAGGGGGTGACCTGGTCTGTCTGGGACAGCTCAATCACCACTCTCCTGCTGAACCACAGCAGCTGGGCCTGGGATGCTTCCCAATGGTTTGGGAACCCAGTGACAATGCCCCCAGGCTACTCTTCCAGGCCCTCAGCATCTGCCCTGGCCCACAAACCTGCTCCCCCCAGACCTGCAAGCAGCAGCACCAGCCCAGCAGCCCCCCCCCACCACCTCTGGTGCAGACAATCTCATTGGTGGAGTCCTCTGCAGAATCAATGCAGGCAGGTTTGCTGGAGCCCTCACTGGAACCCTTGCTGGAACCCCTGCTGCCTGTCCACCCCCATTCCTCCACCCATCTGCATGAGGTGGCCCAGTTGGGGACTGGGTTTCAGTGATCAGCCCTGGCTAGAGGCATGCAGTGCTCTGGTGGCCAGGCCAAGGGCAAGGGGAAAACCTGGGAAGAGGCCTGGTCCCCCCATCAGACCTGGCACAGTGGTGACTGGGCAGCCTTGCCTGGCAATGAGGCTGGGCCTTCACATCACTGAGGGTGACTGCCCTTGCCAGAGGTCCACTGGTTCTGTGACTGTTCATTGTCACCCAACACTCAGCAACAGTGGCATCAGGCCTGGGAGATGCTGCCACTGCCCTGGCAGCAGGCCCCCCCCCCCACTGTCCAATTCCATGGATGAGACTGAGTAGCAGTCCCAGGCTCCTGGTGGGGTTTCGAGTCTTGTAGTTAGTGCAGGTGGGTACCCAGTAGGGGTGCCCACAGAATGAAATCTGGTCTTGTGTCTGTTGTTGTGTGAGGGCTGTGGTGGTGGGAATGAGTGTGGTGGCCATCTGGTCCATCTGTGACCACCCTGGATGCATGGCAAGTGGCTGGGCCAGGTGGACCATGTGGGTGGGTACCTGGCTGAGGTACCTGTGAGATGGCAGGAGCCTTATTGTGCTTGGTGTGAGTGGTGAAGATACCACCACTCTTCCACTGAGCCCAGTAGCTGGCCAGGTCCTTCAGATTGTGTGAGCAGGTACCTGGTAGAGGTAACTGTGAGGTGGCAGGTGCCTTGTTGTGCTTTGTGTGAGCAGTGAAGATACCACCACTCTTTTGCTGGGCTCAGATGACCTGACCCATGGTTGCATGCTGTAAGCTGTGGTGAGTTGATGGTGCTGGTCACTGCTGCCACCAGTGCTGGGGGTGGTGATCAACCTGGCATCATGATGCTCAGGCCCAACTATCATCCAGTGGTTGGGGCTGGGATGCCCCATCCACCATCAGGCAGATGGCCAGGGGCCCAGCATGCCTGGGTTCTCCCAGTGGAACTCTGTGACAAGCTCCTGGCTGTTTTCAAGGTTGGCCTCTGGCTCCCACATAGGATCAGCATATCCTGACCACTTGATGTAGTATTGGAGGCCCTGGTGAGCCTGGCAAGATGCCAGGAATGCTTTGACTTTGAATTCCTCATGGTCATCCTCTAGCACCTGGGCTGGTGGGGCATGAGAGGATGGCCAGGTACCCTCCAGGTATGGCTCTAGGAGGCTGACATGGAATACTGGGTGTACTCTCCAGTGGGATGGCATGTTGAGCTGGTAGGCCTGGCTTCCCACCATGTCAAGTACCCAGAATGGTCCCATGAGGGGGTTGGCCAATTTGTGTGATGGGCAGTCATGCTTGAGGTGTCAGGTCCATAGCATGACCCAGTCACCCTGGTGGAAGGACTGGTCCATCCTGGAGCAGTTTGCATACTTAGCCATGGTGATGGCAGCAGTGATCTTCTGCTGGCAGCAGTCAAGCAGGGCCAAGAAATGGGTGGCTGATGGGGGCTGACCATCCAGGGAGAGGGCCAGAGATCCCAGCAGGGTCTTCAGGGTAAATCTGAATAGTGGTAGGGATGGCAGGAGCCTGGTGGTTGTTGAAGTCCAGTTGTTCAGGGTGAGCTGGGCATAGGGCAACCAGGAGGCCCAGTCATCATGCTGGTAATTGACATAGAAATGAAGGAATACTCCAAGGGACTGGTTGGTGCACCCAGTCTGCCCATCAGTTTGGGGGTGGTACACAGTGGAGAGAGAGGCATGGGTACCAAATGCAGTGAGGACAGTGGTCCACAGGGCAGCCATGAAGGTGCAGCTGTGGTCCAATATGATATTATCAGGCAGACCAAAATAGCAGAAAACCCATTCAGTGAGCAACCAGGCCAGATTGGGTACAGTGTCATCCTTCCAGGCTGGCAGGAACAACACATACTTTGTAAGATGATCAACCACAATGAGAATGGAGTTATACAGCCAGCCATCAATCATCAAGGCTGGTAACCCCTTGATGTGGTCCATCAACAGCAATGTGAATGGCCAGGCTGGAGCTGGGAGTGGCAGGAGGAGGCCATAGGGTTTGTGCCTCAGTGCCTTGGCCCATTGGCATGCAGCACATGTGGCAACATACCAGGTGACATCCTTATGCAGGGTGGGCCATTGGTGGTGTCACTGGACCAGGTCCACCATAGCTGTGACACCAGGATGGCTGGCCATCAGGTGGTCATGGTAGTGCTGCAAGATCTTGTGTATCTCCTGTGAGGAGGAGGGTGGGCCAGTGACAGCATCACCAGGTTCCACCAGAGTAATGGTGCCCTGGTGGGCTGCCAGCATCAGTGGCTCAGGATGGCCATTGCTGAACAAGTGTGGTGGCAGCAGAGTGAGGATGTTGGTGGGATTGTTGCAGCTTGCTGGATCTGCCAAGCTAGGATGTCCATCTGACTGGTGCAAGAGCACATCTGGTTGGGTGGCCTGGGTGCCTGGCTGATAGGTGGTCTTGAAATTGAACTTGCTGAGGCTGATGCTCCACTGGGCCTGTCAGCAGTTGAGCTGCTGCTTCATTTGGAAATACTGGAGTGCCTGGTGATCTGTGAGGACCTTGAATGGCACCTGGAGGCCATGGAGGTAGTGTCACCACTCAGTGAGGGCATCAACAATTGTGAGGAGTTCTTTGTCATGGATCTCATAGTTCTGCTCAGCCAGTTGTATCTTCTGGGACCAGTACACAACCAGGTAGAGCTGGTGGGTGGTTGCCTGGGGCAGTTGGTCCACTGGGTTCCTGGAGATGGGGTACCATTGGGACAAAACTGCCACCACAACATAGTCACTGGTGTCAGTCTCCACCACCATCAATCACATGGGGTCAAAGTGCTTGAGGATCAGAGCAGTGGTGAATGCTGCCTTGAGGTGCTTGAATGTGGCAACCTTGGCAGGCTCCAACCAGATCTGGCCAGTTGCCTTATTCTTCAACTGGTCAGTGAGGGGTGCTATGACCCAGGAGTAGTGGCATATGAACTGGCAATAGAAATTGGCAAAGCCAAGAAACATCTGGATGTCAAGGATGGACACTGGAATCAGCCATGAGGTGACTGCCTCAACCTTGCCTGGGTCCATGCTTACACTGTCTGGGCTAACCTGGTAGCCCAGAAACTCAACTGACCAGACCTGAAACTCACATTTATTGGGTGCACAGTAGAGTTTGTGCCTCTGCAGGTGCTGGAGGACTTCCTGGACATGCTCAGTGTGTGTAGCTGGGTCTGCTGAGTAGACCAGGATGTCATCAAGGTAGTTGACCACACTGACATCTAGTAGATTGTGGAGCATGTGATTCATGAGGCACTGGAATGTTGATGGGGCATTGCAGAGACTGAACAGCATGACCAGGTACTCATAACTACTGTACTGGGTCTGGAAAGTGGTTTTTCCACTCATCACTGGGTGTGATGCACATGAGATTGTACACACCCTTGAGATCCAGTTTTGTGAACACCTGCACATGGGTGAGACAGTCCAGATGCTCCACAATGAGTGGGATTGGGTACTTGTCCTTCACAGTGATGCTGTTCAGGGCCTGATAGTCCATGCACAGGTGCAACCAGCCATCCTCCTTAGGAACAAAGATGATCAGAGCAGCCACCAGGCTCTTTGACAGGTGAATGAACCTGATCTCCAGCATCTTGTCCAGGTAGCCCTTGAGTTCTTCCATCTCTTTGGCCAAGAGGGAGTACAGGGCCCCATGTGGGATCTGGGCACCTGGTAGCAGAGTGATCTGGTGATCATGGGGCCAGCAAGGTGGCAGGGCCTCAGCATTGGCCTCATTGAACACATCCTTGAATTCCTGGTACTTGGTGGGTATCACCAGGACCACTGCTTTGGTACTTACCCAATTCTCAGTTGGGTGGATAGCAAAACAGGCCTTGCCAGGATCCCCCTGGTCCAGTATGATCATGGGGGGACCAGCACTCATCACTGGGGCAGTGGCATACTGGTCTCCTCCCAGGATAGGAAAGTGCATGGTCTGGGTCTTGTAGTTAAGCACCAGTTGGGTGGATTTGATCCAGTCCATGCCCAGGATGGTGTTGTACTCTGAGATGTGTGGGGCCACATAGAAACAGTGGTGCCAGGAGACTGTGATGCTGGCAAGCCTGATGGTGGCCTGGAGGTGGTGGGTGATCTCACCAGATTTGGAGTCAAATGTGGTGGTCCTGACTGGGCTCAGGAGGTGCTCCATTGCCTCCTCCTGGCTGGCAGTGATGGATCAGTCTACAAATGATGTGGTGGCCCCTCTGTTGATCAAGGCTCTGGCCCACTGCCCATTCAGGGAAGCCCAGCACTCATAAGCCAGGATGCTCAGGTGGTGATGGATCCAAATTGTTCCCTCAATGATGACCAGCTTGGTGGGAGGGATCAGTGACCTGACATGAGCTTGCAGGTCAAGCAGGTCATCTGGTTCACCCAAATGGGCCCACATGGCCTGGAGGGGCAACCCTTCCATGGCCTCAGTGGCCAATGGATTGTAGTCAGGGTTGTATGATAGCTCTGAGCACACCTCATTGTCCTCTCCATCATCACCCAGCATCTCTGGGTCAACTGGGGGCCCAACAGTCAGCTGAACCAGCAGGGTGCCAGTGTTGGTGTCAAGGATGGCAGCATTGGCACACAGGGGCTTCATCTGCATGGCCTTGGGGAAGTCCCACACCAGGTGCCCCCCACCACAGCCATAGCACAGGTTGTTCTCCTGGTAGTACTGGTGAACCTCCTCAGAGAGCCCAGCAGCCACACTCTGTGGCTGGTAGTTGGTGCTCTGTGGTTTGGGTCCCTCACAGCAAGCCATGGGGGCCCTGCCACCAGGCTGGTCCTGGCAGGAGTCCTGACAGGGAGCTGGCTTGGTGGTCATGCCCACCAGGGCTGGTGTGAACAAACTGATCTTGTACATCTGCTGCTCAGTCTGGATGGCCACATTAATGTACTCCTGCAGGTCCTGCATCTCCACATGGAGCAACCACTGGCAGAGGCTCTCCTGGAGGCTCAACTGGAACATTGTCAGGAGCTGCTGGTTGTTGGTGGCATTAGCTTCAGTCACCAGGGCCAGGAATTCAGTGGTGTGCCCACTCATGCTCCCAGTTTGGCACCGCCACTGCAGTTTGACCCAGGCAGTGTGACCAGGATTGGGATTGCTGTAGGTGCAGCAAAGGTCAGCACTGAACTGCTCCCAGTGGTGGAACAGGACCATGTCAGGCTGGGCTTGTCATGGGTTGTGCAACTGCTCCCTTGGGACCCTGGTGATGTGGGTGAGGGCCCACAGGATCCAGCAGTTGTCCATTGGGTAACAGGTGGGATTGAGGTCAAAGTGCAGGTTGCACTGCTCCAGGAAGGCCTCAAGGTCCTCCCATTTCCCATCCCAGGCAGGTGTGGTGATGTGCACCTCTGGGGTCTGGGGTGCCCCAGGTTCATTGGGCACCAGACAGGGCTTGGGGGTGTGACCTTGCAATCTGGGGGGCAGGCTCACCAGCTCCAGGTGGGGGTTCTCCAGTCAGTGGGTTGCCCAGGCAAATTGCTGTTCTGATGTCTCACCTGTGAGGATGGGGGCTGGTCCTAGGGGCCCTTTGATGGTGGCATCATTGGGGGCTGAACTGACAGGGTCTGACTGACCTCCAACAGGGGTGGCACTCTGTGCCAGTCCCCCTGACAGGCTCAATGCTATGAGTCTCCCTCAGCAGGTGGATTTCCTGGGTCAGGTCAACCATGAGGTGTTGGAGGCTGTTGATAGCAGCTGCTAGCCCATCCTCAGGCTGGTTGCTGCCAGACTCTGACATGAGCTCACCAGGACTCTCCCTGGGGCTGGGTGGCTGAGAAGTGCTGTGACTTTGAGTTTGCATGGTGAAATGATAGTTGACAGGCTCATCAGCAACAGGGAGGTTGATTGTAAAGTTATGCCTGTGGGGTCTGTGAACCTCAGGTGCACTGGGTATGGTGTTGTCAGTAGAGGCCAAGGGCAGGTTGCTGGGCATGGTGGTGTTCAACACATTGCTGGTGGGCTTGAAGGATTTTGGTAATGCTGAGAAGGTCTGCTATTCCACCTACTAAGTGAGTAGAGTAAAATACAATCAATGAAGTCATGAAGCAAGGGACCCCAGTGGCCTAGCCAGGGCCTAAATACTCTCTGGCCTTTGCCACAGTTGGTTGTTCCCCTGACTGGGACTGATGTGCCCTGCAGCTGCTACCACAGCTGATCACATGTTCTGCACTCAGCTGGGTCTGTGAATCTCATCACACATATCAGGTTCCCCCTCAACCTGATCAGGCACAGGCTACCACCACCAGGTTGGTGGGGGCTGCATCATAACACAGGCCCACAACACCTCAAAGGTGTTGCCAACACTGGATCTCAGGAAGAATCCCATGTCACAAACATCAGATCACAATGAGACTCCAATGCTGTCATCGAGGAAATCTACAGCAGTTATCCATATCTCACACAAGAAGAGTGAGATCAGGGCATCAAAATGCTGCCCTTACCACCCATGTGGAAAATGGTGCTTGCTGTCAGTGGCCATGTGCCAGACATGTGAAATCGATGTTAGAACAAGCTAAACATCAATTTCAGTCGAGATCTAGGTTAAGGCCCAATAAATGTTGAAGTCACTTGAGATCAATACTAACACCAATAAAGTCGAAATCGATTTGAGATCAATGTTAGATGCATCTTACAGTCAACCTCAGATGAAATCAACAGTAAGTGAGTCTTATCATTGATTTCACATACAGAGCTGTCCACTGCTGCAGGACAGCCTTGACAGGCAATGACTGCAATGACATCATCCCAAATGGGGTGGGGGTGATGAGTGATGGAGTCAGTGGCATCTGGGGGATGTTGTGCCAAGGCACTGGGCCAACCAGTAAAAATTAGGTAAGAATGCAGGGGCCCCTGGGCAGATAGGGGGACCTGCAGGTAGGGAGGCAGATCTCAACACTGGCTTGATGCCATGGTGAGCTGACCAGAAGGAGAGGCACTGGTTGGATACAAGTGATGATCCTCAAGGACAGCAAGGCAGGCCCTGACACTGGCAGTGGGTTGCTCTGGAGCAACCATGGCCAGCATATATATATATATATATATATATATATATATACATTCATCTGTGCAAGTGGAGAGGCAGGGCCTCATCCACTCTACCGCTCATTTACTTGTCAGTACATTTAGTATCATTACAATCTTTGTCTCACAGGGTAGCAATCTTAGGCATTGCTATCACTCAGTGTGCCTCCATTTGAGTTGGAGTACATATAGACAATAGTCAGAACCATCACTGGCACCACAGGCCTCACCTGTGCAGGTGGAGCCTACACTGTGGTCCTGGAACCTCCACCAGTACCAGTGTTATATGATGATGCTGACCAGCAGCATCATCCAGTCTCTATCCTCAATCCTTACAATGGCAGTGCAGTCCAGCAGCATTGTATACCTGCACAACAGACAGTCAGTCCACTCCTGTCTCATGTGGGACATTCTCAGGCTACCATGAACATGCTGCATTACCTCTGAATGGAGTGGCAACAGTGGTCAGTTGACATCAAGCATAAGATGGAGTTATCATCAATCTCAAGTGACTTCGACATTTATTGGCTGTTAACCTCAAACTCAAATGAAACCGACATTTACCTCAAGTTAACATCGATTTCACATGTCTGGCATGCGACTGCTGACACTCAGTCTCTATATACTTTGTGAGTACAATGTTCTTACCTGATCAACCTTTGCAGGGATATGTAGTGCACCCCAGTCACTCACCATCCATGTACTGGCTTTCCTGAGTCTTCACTATGCTCCCCTCTCTCTGCCATGATTACATGTCTGCCACCTTCACTGCACATCACACCCAAGAACAATCTCTTCTCAACATCAACATCACCACTGGATGACAACTTTGACCTCCTTACAATCTCACTGGTGCTGCAACCTCAGGACTCAGCTGCTTGCACTTGCAGACATTGGTGCAACATGATTTGCTTTTGATCCTCTCTTGTCACTGTCACTCTTGCACATGCTTGTAAGTCTAGCATTCCCCACCCCTTCTTGCACCAGATTTTTCATCACTTCTTGTTGTCAGGCTGTGACCACCTCAAACTTTGCTGACTCTTCTTCTTTGATATTCTTTGTCTCATTGATGCCTACTCTACCTCCCCCACCTCTACATCCACCTTTCTCCTGGTCTTCCATCTGCTGCTTTCAGTGCAGGCTCATGCACTGGCTGCAGCAGATGGGAGACTGGTCTCCCCAATGGCAAGTCTCCTATATTAGCTGCTTTTTGTTCTGACTAATGTTTGTCCTTTCAGTCTTTTCTTATTGCATGACTCTCCTTACAGGTATCAAGACCTCATTGCCACAGCATCTCTGTCAAGAACTGATGTGGTGCTTGCTGTGATGCCTCTGGTCCACTTTTCTTTTTCTGCTTTGCCCTTTTGCCCTTCCCTCATTGTGGTGCATGGTGCATGGTGCATGCCATCATACCATGGCTTTACAGATACTGCAAGGATTCATCATCACCTGGAGTGGTGCCCAGGTGAAGTAGAGCCTCCCTCTCCCATCTATATAGGTAAGTTTCTACTCTGCACAAGACTTGGTTTGACACTATGCTTACATTCCAGACACACTGACCCTCCTTTGCCCCACTTTTGTTCTTGTTTCCTATCACCATTGCCACCATCGCTGCCATGAACATGTGCAACCGTGCTGCTGCCACTGCTGTTGCTGCCCCACCACCACCAATGGCCTCAACCATGCTGCTGTTGCCACCACTCAACTTGTGATCTTTGTGTGCCATACACCCATCCTTGGTTGCTTCAACTCTGCTCTCAAAGCCTTTGATTGCATCATGACACCTCCCTCATTCTTTCCTGGGATTGCTTACATCCAACAAGGTGACACCACCACAACCACACTTGGTAAGTTTGCCTATTGTCAGCATGATCACCACTTTTCCTTGTGTTGTTGCTTCTCAATACAGATGCTGACCTTTGGTTCTTTTACTTTGTCACATTCTCTCACCACAGACCTGGTTTGGTGATTGCAGTGCAGTGCAGTGCAGTGGAGCACAACCATAGCCAGTAAGTATCTTTTGATTGTGAGTGCCTGCTGATTCTGACTGCTGTGCTTGGCACTGATGTTTCTCTACCCTTTTGGCATTTGCCTCACTCACAATTGCCATTGTCACCAACTGCCAAAACCCTCACCACTGCCAAAAGCTCAACATACTGTCACACACTGCCAACCTCTCCACACATTGCAATAACCCCTCCACCTTCTACAATGGACCACACCACCAACCTCTAAGTGTGCTGCAGGTGCTGCAACAAGCTGATTGACATGACCAGAGCTGTGCAAGCTGTGCTCTCACTTGGTTATGCCTGGTTCTGCTCTCATCACTGCCTGTGCAACCATGTGGATGGCCTGGCTTAGGTGAGTATGATCGCATTGCACTTTCATCCTGAGCAGGTGTTCTGACATGGTTGTCTTCCTTTCCAGTTTACGCAACATGCCTCTCTGCTCTGTCTCCTAGCCAATCTGTACTGTAGTTGCACATCCCAATGAATCAGATCGATTTTTTTTTTTTTCACACAAATGTAGCATTGCTTTGCAGACTGTGTTGAGTATGCAGCCAAACTCAGTTGAGTCTGGCTTCCTTAGGCAGTTTGGCTGCACTTTCTGCTCAATGTGCCTCACCCCACCTGTGTACACCAGCCAGATCACCTGTACAGTGTCCACACATTATGGTCTGTATTACTTTACACACATGTTGTTGGAGTATGCAGGTACTTCAATGAATCATCTCATACTTGGGTGCTTCACTGCACAAGTCACACACCAACTAGTTATTCCCATGCTCCTCTGGTTGGTCATCACACCAACTAGTTATTCCCATGCTCCTCTGGTTGGTCATCACACCAACTGACAAATCCTCACAACCACCAGAGGATACTTACTTCAACTCACATGCCAGGTGTGTGGGTATTTGACTCTTCCACACATATGACTCCTTGCATGCCCTTGCATCCAATGCAAGGGGCAAGTCACCACCACCACCACCACCAACACCAGAAGCACATGATCAGCCTGTTGGTCTGGATCCAACTGAAGGATCCCTTGACTCATCCAATGAGAACACTTGGTTCAACACCAAGATGGAACTCCACCATGACACATACACACTCTAACATGACACACTGCAGGATGGGAATGTGATTGGTCAAATGGAGACATAGGTCAGGCAACAGCATACTCCACTGCAGGAATATAGACATCTGGTGGTGGATACACTAACCTGCACAGCAAAAGCTACATCAACCATTGTACCAAGTCTCCATGCCCCCTTGACCTATATAATGTACTTACCAGTCACACCTGTCATTGAAATATTATCAAATCTTCATCTTACTTATGTACACTGAATACTCACTGCTGCTTGGCCATACCAACTGACTGGTTTGTGTACTTGCTGCAGCATTCCCTTCTGCTTCCAGCCTCTGCACATTTAACCATGGGTGTTGATCACCAACTGATTGATCTTGTGGTATTGTAACTCAGACTCTTGGTTGGATATCTTAGGATTTATGATGCATTGCTCAAGATTGCAACTTAGGCATCATACATGGTTGATCTCACAGTCCACCAACTGGTGTCATACATCAACTGGTGGGTGTGCATGACTAATGATTGCACACCATTGCTCAATAAGAAGCCATTCAATGTTCCACCTTCCATTACTGAGCATATGTTGAGGTCAAATCCATCTTGAGTATTGAAGTTGAGTCCAGGTGTGGTCATGAGGGCTGTTGCCTCTCCTGAAAAACACCCAATCAACATCTTGTGCATCCTTTCGAACCAAGGGTACTTGTTTATGAGGCCAGCACAAGAGATATAAGCCTGTACAAGAGACAATGAAGCATAGCATCAAGGGTAAGAATAGGCAGGTACAATGTAAAAGCAGGGAACTTATCAGATTGGCAGAATCCATGTCTCACCAAAAGCATTCCAGCCCCCATCAGCAAGAGCTTTGCTTTGCTCCATGTTGTATGTTGTAATAAGCGACTGAAATCTTCAATTTGATGTGGTGCATTTACTACAACAGCACCAGGGAAGAGCATGTGAAAGATCTCTTGCAGGATTGGGTGCTTGCCAGAGCTTGTTGTTCAGCTTGTTTGAGCCTGGTTTTGATGGCAGTAGCACCTGCTGGAAAGCCTCATTGTCATAGATGATGTCAACAAGGTGAACAATGTTTCTTGTAGACCCAATGTAGTTTTTCTTGGCTGCACCAGCAGCAGATTTCTGCAGATGGGGATTGATGAGCAGTGCAAGACTGTGTGGATGATGGTGGCTCAGGTGTGGCCAGCACACCTTCTGTATGAGCTGCAGTGGGTGAATCAAAGGCCAGGAAGGATGATTGCTGACTGCCAGAGTTGAAAGTGGCCTTGTTGGTGGTAGACATGTTGAAAGAGAGGGAATATGTTGCTTAGCTGGTAGAAACAGTTGACTTGATGAGGAGGAGACAAGATGTGGAAGAGATAGATGTGGAATGACATTGTGTGAGTTTTTTTTTTTCACAAAACCAGCTCCAGACCTGGATTTTGAGAAACTCATGCATTTTGTCCATTTGGCTGAGCTTACATAAGCAAAATGGGGATTTTAAAAATTTGTATGCAAAGAAATGTGTGGTTTTTTAAAAACCCAAAAAAACTGATACCCCCTAAAAGGCGCTGTTAGACTCCCCCACTTTTGTCAGCCCACAGAGCGGGCATGGATCTAAAAACTGGAAAAGCGTGGGTGAAGATAGAGGGGCCAACGCCTCCTCTCTCTCTCTCTCTCTCTCTCTCTCGCTAGTCTACGATTCTGGTTTGCTTCCGTAAGGTATCGGCTTCAAGACGAGGGACGCCGGCCGCACGTAGACGGTTGGGTACGACATGCTTGCGCGGTGAGCTTTGAGCGTAACCTGCGAGGGATTAGCGGAGCAAGACAAGACAACACGATGGATTTGTTGCATTAGCATGCTTCGCTCGCGCGCCAGCCAGATTCAAGCAACGAACCGGTATACATAAGAGAAGAGAAGAAAAGAGGGGATACGGGCAATAAGGGAAATACGAGGGATGGAGGGAGGGAGCATGTTGCGTGCTCGTGCTCGTGCTCGTGCGGGGTCTTGTGGTCAGAGGCGCGAAGTGGCAACGACGCGGGATGGGGGGGATGGGGGGGATGGGGGGGGTAGTCGGTGCGCAAAGGGGTACTATGAGTTGTATCCGGAACGGAAGAGGATGGGACCCTACGTGCCGAAGGCAGCGCTAGTGGCGCATAATGTGGGCTCGAGTGGTCAGGGAAGGACAGGGGTTGCAAGCGATGGGGGGGTAAGGAGGGCTCGCTCAGGGAGCCAGCTCGGGGTGAAAGGAGGAGTAAGCGAGCGGGGTTATACGGAAGCGTTGCTGCGGCCACAAGATGCAGATGCGAAGAGCAAGGGGGGGGCTAGTACTTCGGTTTCAAGGTCAGGGTCGAGCACGTATGCAGCGCTTGGACGAGCTAGGCCGCGCACGATGACCAACGAACGGGTCAAGTCGATTGATGAGATCGTCAAGACACACGCGGTGAAGCTGGTTACGGTGCCTCCGTCGCAAAGAAGCGGGAGGGGTGCGGTGGAGTGGTCTGTTTGGGGGCAGGGCTCTTCGGAAGGCCAACGAGGGGCGGCAAAGACGGCGTTGCAGGATGAGGAGGAGGAGGAGGAGGAGGAGGAGGAGGAGGAGGGGTCGGTGGAGCAGGAAACTCGCACGATGTTGAGTAATGCACAAGTGGACCAGCTTGGACGTAGGATCGCTCAGCTCGCAACGGAAGATAGATATGCAAGCAGAGGTTCGGCGCGATACGGTGTTCGACCAACGGTCGCAAGCAGAACGTCGTCGCCTAGCCGCCTATCGGCGCGACGCGAGCTCACTCAAGAAACAGACAATGGAGGGTCTTCTCCCTACCGGCGGAGTCTAACGCGCTGCCTGCATGTCAAAGTGCCCGGTTCAGCGCATCTGCAAGTATCCTTTGCCGACGTCGGTCTGGAAAATGGGCATCCGGTTATGGTCTTTCTCGGCTTAGGTGCTTCAAGGCATCTGGTGGGGCTGTTCGATGAGTTGGCGGCGTCTTTGGGATTGCGTCTACTGTGCATTGATAGGTGGGGGATTGGACGGACGGATAGTGTGGCTGCGGAGGGACGCAATGTTCTGGGGTGGAGCTTTGTTGTGGAGCAAGTGGCGGAGTTGTTGGGGATATGTAGGTTCTCGATTCTGGCGCATAGTGCGGGGGCACCGTTTGCGGTGGCTTTGGCGTTGCTTTTCCCGCATAGGGTTCAGGGACCGTTGCATTTGCTGGCGCCGTGGACGGGAGTGCAGCAGGATGGGTATCGATGGTTGCGGTATATTCCAGAGGGGGTGATCAAGACGGCGCAAGCGGCGGAATGGAGGATTCAAAACTGGAAGTTGAACAAAGATGGCGCCAGAGCGGCAAATAGAAACCAAACAGAAGACGAGTCTCACGCTCTTCGACAACCCAACCTCGACTTGGCGCATGGGAGACCAACACTGCCACGAAAGCAACGCACCGACCGCATTATCAACGTGGAAACGGGAGCAGCGATGGATCTGACTGGCAGCGGCAGGGTTGGTTGCTACGAGGGGGGAGTGAGCAGGGATGCGGTTGACGGTGGCCGGCCAGTTTTGGATTATGCAGATCAAGACTGCGCAGAAGCGGAACGCAGTAGCGCGTTGGAATTGCTCAAAGCTTCGCACGTCGAGAGTGCGCGCGGCCTGGTGGACGACCTACAGCTAGTCTTGGGAAAGAAACCATGGGGATTTGGCTACACCGATCTGCACATGGCATGCGAGGTGTGGCACGGCTCCAAAGACGAAAGGATCCCCCTGTCGAGCTCGATGCATCTGTCAAGGGAGATGCGAGACTGTCTACTCCACGTGGTGGACGGTGCGAACCACAGCCTGATGACCAACCCGGACGTAATGGTAGAGGTGTTGGAAAGCATTCGCAAGCACAGTGGCACCTAGGTTGGCCAGCCCGCACCGCGCCCAAAAGTTTGCAAACACCTCGGCAAGTGGACTGCTTGCGGAAAAGGCGACCATGAACGCAACTCGTTCAGCAATTGTTGGCATGGAGACTCACGTGTTATACCCGGATCGTATTCTTGATGATGGTATTCGAATAGTAAAGCGCCTCGCCGAATGATCCTCCGCCAGCTTTGCTTTGCTTTGCACTGGGTTGCGTGTGCGCATGAACAGAACCCGTCTTGAAGTCAAGCAGAAGGTGGTTCGCCTCTTCCGACGCAAAGGATGATCAAGTTGCGAGCAAGAACAAGCTGAGTTGTGTGGAAATTCTGCATGCATCTAGTTGAATGCATAATCATCCCGGAACTGTTATCGAGGCAAGATGGCCGAGTGGTCTAAGGCGTAGCATTAAGGAAGATATCCTGAGCCATCGGGAGAACCTGCTATCTTCGGGCGTGGGTTCGAATCCCACTCTTGTCACCATTCCTTTTTTTTTCCCACCTCCTCCCCTTTTCGCTTCCTTCCCAAACCTCAAACAACATAATTCAAGGTTGTGTGATTGTCTTTTTGTGACAGACTTGTGCGGAGATCAATGGCAGCTGCAAAACATACTCGGAATACGGCTAGACGTCGGTGGATGGCGGATGCTCCCAGGGCATGTCTGTATTTTAGCAAGCAAATCAAACCGAACAAGAGAAGAAAGGTCGACTCGGGCTGCACGCCGAACAGGGCAACCAGGGGTGCCTGCAAGATGCTTTGATGGGAAACTCGGCAGGAAGCAAAGCAAAGCAGGCGGGATGTACATCCGGTGAAAAGACAAAGAAAAAAAAAGAAAAGGGGGGGGGGGCTGAAGAGAAGGATAAATGGAAGGTTCGACAAAGGGACGTGCAGCAATGCATGTGTGCACAAGGGCACGGAAGTTGCACCAGAATAGTGTATGTGGCAGGGGGAGAGCACGCATGCAAGGCACTGCGAGAATGGGGGGCTGCCCAAGGAGGGCTTGAACGGGTGCTGGAATGGAGCGTTGGTTGTGTTGAAGCGGCAAAGAGGGTCAGGAGCGCGTTGCATGGCACTAACTTAACTTGCAGCCGAGATGGGCATCGGCACAGCAACTCGTCGAGCAAGCCACTCGCGCGTTGCAACAATTCGCGGCGGGGCAGGTTTTTTTTTCAAGTTGGGAGCAACACCGGGGCAGTTGAACAGTGAAAAGGATTGGGGGTGGTGTGCGTGTGCGTGTGCAGGGGCTGGGGGATGGACAAGCGAAATCACAGGGAGCTTGCTTTTGATGCTGGTTCATGACCAACTACCAACACCATCCCCCCCTCCTCCCCCCTCCTCCCCTCCTCGCTCCTCGCTCTCTCCACTGTGCTTTCCCCTTCCCCTTCCCCTTCCCCATCCCCTTCCCCTTATAGAACCACGTTCGTTACCAGCACACCCGCCTGCTTGTCTTCGACCAGCTCATCCAACCATGAAGGCTATCGCCGCAGCGCTCGTACTCACCACTCTGGTCTCCACCACCTTGGCCGCGTCTCACTCCCCCGCCACCACCCCCAACCGACGACACCACCACCACCACAACAACAACAACCCCCGTGTTGATGCGGAACACGCCATTGCCAAACGCGCGACCTACTCCGGTATGGCGACGTGGTACAATGTTGCGACTGGTAATGCTGGGTATGTTTCTGTTCTACTTCCTACATCCTTGAAATGCATCGCATCGTATCGTATTGCTGACTCTTGAAAACCTTGTTTGTTGTGCATTGTGCAAATCTAACAGGGCATGTGGGCAGTTTCTCAGCCCGAACGATCACGTGGTAGCGTTGAACCAGCCGATGTATGGCGATTTGGGGCAGCGGTCGGAGTGGTGTGGCAAGACGATTGTGATTTCGGATGGGAGGAAGACGGCGACGGCGCGGATTGAGGATGCTTGTCCAACGGGTGGGGGGAATTGTTTTTATGGTTCGTTGGATATGAGTGTGGGGTTGTTTACAGAGTTTACTGGGTTGGGGACCGGGGTGTTTCCGATTACGTGGTGGGTCGCGGGTGAAGGTGGGGGCAGTGATAATAACAACGACAATAGCAACAACAACAACAACAACAACAACAACAACAACGATGATGGGCAGGCTGCAGCAGCGGCTGCGGCTGCGGCTAAGAAGAAGGCGCAGCAGGCGGCTCAGCAGGCTGCTGCGGAAGCTTCTTCGTCTGCCGCTGCTGCTTCTTCCTCTGCTGCTGCGGCGGCTGCCTCGGCATCTGCTGCGGCTGCGGCTTCTCGTTCCGCTGCGGCTTCGCGTGCATCGGTTTACTCGGTCACTAAGGCTGCTGCGCGTGCAAGCGCATCCGCTGCCAAATCGCGCGCCAGCGTCCGCGCCAGCAAATCCTCCGCCGCTGCTGCCGCCTCTTCGGCATCCGCCGCCTCCCTCGCCTCCGCTGCGGCTGCAGCTGCTACCCCCACCGGCAACCTCAACAACTTTGCCAACCTCTACGACGGCCTCTCCAAAATCATCATGGAACAAGCCGACTCCTAGAGTCCTAAATACCGCTCGTTCACCTTTGGCTGCTTCAGCATCGAGGCGAGCGTTATCTCGTTTGTACTTTGGAAGGAAGAGTTCAAATGGTTTGGTTTTAGATCACTTTTCTCGGGTGGGGGGAGGCGAAGCGGCGAAGCGGCGGGTTACTCTTCGCTGTTTACCCAGCCCCCACCACGCGGTTTTTTTTTCGTATTCTTTAGTTTGGTGCGCACAGCACAGCACAGCACAGCACCATGGATAGATGCTGCTGCGCAGCGCCGAACCGTTGCCCCCCCCACGATAGCGGGGGTTCGGTCGTTGGTTGGTCGGGTGTGTCGCTTTAACTTGACAGTTTTGTTCGTTTGCTTTTCACATGGCCCCTTTTTTTTCCAATTCTGTTTCGTCCGTCTTTAGAACCGTCATTGAATGCTCAGGGAATTTTTCCGTAACTTACACACACACGGTCGTTGCCCGGGGGGGGGGCTGCGGCCGAAAAATCATACGAGTGCGCATTGCGTTGAACATGCCTACATGTTATAATGATTGATGGAGGGTTAACAAATGCCACAGGCAGTTAAGAACTGCCATGCGCTGGCGCTGCTGGACGGTTCGAGCTTAACCGGTCCACCTGTGCGCTTGATCTTGATCGAGTGGCGGACCACCCCATCAGCGTCGGTGTCTGCGTTTGTTGTAATTGCCTCTGCTTTGGTCATGTACCAGCGCAAGTACTGGCCTTCGAGCTCCCATCGACCGGCGGATACCTCGACGTCAACTGCGAGGAGTTGGGTATGAGCGGTAGAGGTTGAGGAGGTGGTGGCGGCGTAGTGGAGGAAAGGGAGGTAGATCTCGGTCGGCATTTCGATGGGGGGTAGGTCGGCGGTGGTGATGTCGACAGAGTAGTGGAATTCGGAGGAGTGGATGTTGAATTCGAGGTGGGCAGGCGTGCCCACGGTGGCGGTGGGGAAGGGGCGGCAGAAGGCGGTGGCTGCACGAGAACCATTGAGAAGGTTGGGCGGGGTGTACTTGTCTGGGATGATCTCTGGGAGGTCAACGCTGGGAGTTGGGTTGGAACCGCTAGAAAGGGCGGTGAAGCTGCTACTGCTGGTGGTTGGTTTGGATCGGATGCTCGAGCTTGAAGAACTGGGACTGTTGGTAGAAGAGGTGTCTGAGTGGGTGGTGCTATCTTTGACATCGTCCCGACTCCAAATGCTGAGATCTTCGCCGTTCCACTCGTCGCCCCACTCGTGGCTGTTGTGCGGGCAATAAGTCCAAATCGTATAACTGAGCAAATTCTTCCCATCGCAACCACTAAGCGATGCGTCCATCGCAGCAATCTGTGCGGAATAATCCCCCACGCCTCTCCCCTTTGCATCGCCAAAATACGCCTTTCTACTGTCCAGATCGTACGGGATGCCGAGTTCGCCGATCAAGCTTGGGTACCCCCCTAACCCCTCGATGCAGTCTTGGCGGAGATAACCCAGCTGGTCACGAATGCAATTTCGGATTGCCCTTGCGCCGATGCGTATGGCGAAGAGGATGCTGGGGTATTTGCCACGTAGCAGGCCGATGGCGTCTGCGTTGAACCAGTTCCAGTGTTTGGTGATGAGGGTAAGGCCGTCGTAGAAGTGGCTGGAGAGGCAGGCGCGCTGCTGGAGGTCGTGGGGGTGAGGGAGGGGGGCGGTTCGAAGACGGGTGGTTGGATGAAGAGGATGGCTTCGCGGTGGATGGAGCGGATGAGGGTGGAGTAGGCGCGGTAGTGGGGTAGCCAGTAGTCGGAGGCGAATTGGGCGGGGGTGGGGTGGGTGCAAGTAGGGCCGGGGGGGGAGTGGAAGTAGGAGTCGTTGAGCACAGCGCCGGTGGTTGGGTCCCAAACGCCATGCGCGGCCCAGAGACACTGCCCCAAAGGCCAGGCGTCGTCGCGTTTCCAGCCCCATCTTGAGCCGCCCTGGATGCGATCCTCTTCCTCCGTGAGCCAGGCGAGCGTGCCCTTTGGATCTACAGTGACCTCGCCGCTGCGTTTAGGACCCATAGCGCCAAAAACCCAATTCTCGATCGTCTGCGGCTGACCAGCACCAAGACGGAAGCTCTGAATCGGACTCGGCACCGGCCCCATCCTCAGCTGCCACGCTTTCGGGATGGAAGATACGCTGCTAAGCCCGATATAGGTCGGATTCGGCTCGTTGACGCTATCCCAGCCAATGACGCATTCGTCGACAAGGTCGCCTGCATCGACGATCTTGTTGAGCAGCTGTTTGCAAGCATTGAGGAAGTGGGTTTGCAGCCAGTCTTGGATGTTTTGACCGTCGATGATGCAGAGGGGGGCAAAGTGGTTGCCGGCAAAGAAGAGGAGGGAGAGGGTAGCAGCGGCTAGACGGGTGTAGTTGGTAGCCCAGAGCATAGCGGGGAAGGTGGCTGGATCGGGGTTGTGGGCATCGGGCCATTCGGCGTGGATGAAAGCGGCCTGGGTGGTTGTAAAGTTGCGAGGGTTCATGCCGCAAGCGATGATGGTCCAGTACGGCGCACCAGAGCCTCCCGTAAAACGCGAAAAGAGATCCTGATGAGGATCCATAAAGACTCTAAACCCATACTCCTTCACCTTGCGAAGCACCTCGACGGTATAATCCAGATATTCCGTATCGTACTGACGGGGACCCTTGTGCTCGATAGCTTCCCAGGTGAAGACGTACCGCAAGGTGTTGAAACCCCAGGAGCGCAGACGAGCAAGGTGGATGTCGGCAGAGCCATCGTGGAGGTTGAGCGGCTGGCCAACGAAAGTTTCGCCGCCAGATTCGGCGGATTCCCAGAAGTTTTGGAGTTTCTGGGAGGGTTGGCCGATGGGGCATTTTGTTTGGCCGGAGAGGTTGACACCGCGTAAGAGGAGGGCGCGACCGTTTGTATCGCGGAAGAATGCATCGGAAGCGTGGATGTAGTAGTCGGGAACAGGGTCGCCAGTGAGAGGCGAATGGGACGGTGGCTTGGGCATGCTCGTGTAAAGTGCCGACTTTGAGCGGGCGGTGCGACTGATGACAGGACAGGGTCGGCCGTGGCAAAGCGGTGCTGCCAACTAGCACACGTTGGAATGAGGTCGGTCGGTGAAACGACTTTCAAAGAAGTACGATTGGGTGAGGATGCAAGGTATAAGAGGGTTTACGACAGAGAGAGAGAGAGGGAGAGAGGGAGGAAGTGTTGGTGGGTTGTGGTTGGTGGTCAGTGCTGCCGTCACTGCGCACTGCTGTCATCTCGAATAGGGGCGGCGGCGGGAATTAGATACTCGCTGTGAAATGAGGTAAGTTCAATGCACCCTTTCCAAGCCTGGCATCTCGGCACTAACTCCTTCCCCACATGCTCCGGGGACCCTCTCATCCCATCCCTGAACGGCGAAACAGAACGACCCGTTGCTCACCACCGCCACCACCACCCTTGTCGTCGTTCTGGTCGCATCACAGCTGGCGGATTGCGCATAAGCTACTGCCATTGGTTATATATGATGAGCCCAACGGTCAAGAGATTTCTATGCTTGGGTGAGCACTTTTTTATTGATGTCAAGTTTTTCGCAGGCGGACATTGATGCAAAAAGGTTTTCGAATCACGTGATTGGGGGGGGGGGTTGTTAAGTGGGCAGGGGGGAGAAGCTCGCGTCGCGTGTTTTGAGTTGTTTGGCCGATGGAGCCGCCAAAGGTGTTGGTGCGTTCAACATTATTGACAGCAACCACTTAGACGAGTGAATCAACTCGACTCGCCTCGCCTCGACTTGCATTCAACGCCCATCATCAGAGTGTCGTGTCGTGTCACTTTTTTGCCCTCCTCCATCCACCATCTTTGCCACCTCGACATCCGCTTCTATAGCTAGTGACAGTTTGTACAGAAAATGGCGAGCACCAACACGCGTCGTTCGACGCTCGCCGTTATCGATGCTAACCAGAACAATGGGCATATTTCGTCCGCACTTCCCGTCCCATCCTCTGCCGTGAAATCGGTCAAGACGATTTCGAGCGGCGGCGGCGGCGCGTTTCAACCTCGTGCGTCTATGATTCCGCAGCAGTCGAGTGCGAGTCGACAGGTCAGTGCAGCGGCAGCAGCAGCGAGCAGAGAGGTGCAGCAGAACTCTCAGCATTTGGGGGTAGGGCAAGCGGCGAGTTATAGTGCGCGTAGGGGCGATGGGGGAGTGTATGCGTCTCGACAGAGTGGGGCGTCGGCTGGAAGGCAGAGTGTGGTTGTGGCTGCAACGCCAAGGTGAGTTTGTTTGTTTTTTTTGGTTGGTTCGGTTTGCGGTGGTGTGCTGACCATTGTTGGTTTGTATGATCGGTGTACAGCTCGAGGAGGTCGATGGTGGGCAGGTTGTCGATTGCTCCAGGGAATATTGGCAATACGGGTGGGTTGGGGGTACGAGAAACGCGGCCGATCAAGGACAAGCAGTACAAAACACGCATGGGTCTCGCAGTCAAAGAGCATCTCGAACGCACCGGCTTCACCATGCTCGGCTGGGACGCCAACAAAGGCGTTCACGAACCCACCCAATCCGCCTTTGTCGGCATGTTCAAACACATCTACTCCACCTGCATCGACGCCAACTTCACCCTAGGCGCCGACGGCAAAAAGTTCGAAGACGAAGTGCTCCTCCTCATGAAAGAGATCAAATACCCCGCCGCGGACGAGCTCAGCAAAACCAAGCTCACCGCTGCCGGAAGTCAAAGCCACTGGCCGTACTGTCTGGCGATGCTGGAGTGGATGGTTAATTTGGGGAGTCAGGTGGAGAGGGTGGGGACGGGCCCGAGAATGCGTAAGGGGGAGATGGAGGATTGGCAGTCGTTGTTTTTCCCGTATTTGTGGGATTGCTATGATAGGTTTTGGCAGAATGAGGATACGTATCCGGAGGAACATGCGAAGCTGGGCGTGCGGTTTGAGGAGAAGAATGCGGCGATTGAGGGAGAACTCAAGCAGTTGCAGAAGGAGCATCGGAGGCTCGAGGCAGAGCTGGCGGATTATGTGCAGAACGACTCGCCGCTCAAGGTGGAGCGCAGGGAGAACGATATGCTGACCAAGGATATCGCCAAGTTTCACAAGTACTATGACGAGGTGCTGGTGCCCAAGCTGGACAAGACCAGAAAGGCGATCGAGAGGCTCGTCAAGGAGATTGCGCTCGCAGAAAAGGAGATTGTTGACAAGAACAGGCGCAAGGAGGACTTGCAGGAGCAGGTTAATGCGCAGGAGATGTCGGCAGAGGAGTATGAGAGGATGCATGCGGAGAGGGAGCGGTTAAGCAAGCGGCTTGAAGTGCTGGCCGAACAGAACAAGAAGGCGGCGGGCGATGGATGGGCGCTCGAAATCGCCATCGCTAAGAAGCAGGCCGATACAGAGGACCGTCTGTCCAAGTTCAACCCGCTGGCGCGCTCCATCTCGCTGCTCCCCTGGACACTCGCTTCCGGAAGCGTGATTGAAGAGCTGGAGCTCACGCCATCCAACCCATCCACGATGCTGCAGCCAGGCGTCGACATCAAAGGGTCCTTCCGTAGACAGATCGAGACTCTGCGATCCAAAGAGGCCGACAAGTACCGTCAAGCGTCCAAGAAGCGACTCACAATGCAAGAGGAGTACGAGAAGCTGCAAGAATTGCTTTCGGATCAAGAAGCTCAACTCGCCTCGGACCGCGAGCGCTGCGAAGCCCTGTCAAGGCAAGCGGCCGAGTACGAAAAGGTAAGTGCGATTGCCGCACCGACGAGGCCCTACTTCTCTAGCAAGATGCTGATTTTGACTGCGTTTTTGCTTTTGCTTTGCTTTACCCAACGCCGTCCATGTCTGCACGATAGAGCTGCAAGACGGTGCAGGAGCGATACAAGGCCGACGAGGGCAAGCTGGAAAAGTCGACCTACGAGACCGAAGCATCGGGAAGCATTCATCTCCAACAAGCCGAGTCCAGACTGACGAGTCTACAACTTACGTACGTTTCTCCCTCTCTTGAGCGTCCAATGCAAGCAGAATACTGACTCCCCCCTTTTCCCGACCCGTCTTTGCATTCTTTAATGATTCGACTGCAGCGCTGAGCACAAGGAAGAAGAATGGAACCAGCAGCGATCGCGCATGGACGAAGACATGCTCAACTTTGTCGTGCTGCTCAGCAAGATGAAGGGAGACGTTACCGGTCAGCTGCGCGAGATTCAGGCAGCGGTCGCGCTCAAGAGCCGCGACGACTAGTTGGAGAGGGGGGGGGGGGACCCGTTTCATGCCGTTGCATATATCCGAACCTGTACTTGTGCCATTGTGTCGCCGTTCTCTGTAGTATCCCGCCATATTAGATCCGTTGCTTAGTTCCAATATACCATACCATGCCGATCGGTCCATTCGACAAGTAACTCGATTGTTCACGGAAAGTGCTTGAGACCTGATGGATGGGCTACTGTGTGATTGGTCGTTGTCGATGTGCAGTGCGTGTGTGGGGGTCTAACAGATGCATACGGTGGGAATCGGCGAGAAATCAGAGTCGAATCGCAAAATCAACGCAGTGCAGCAAAATGGAAGGCACACTGACCCTATCGCCAACCCGAACTGGATGGCCTGTGCGCACGCAACTGTCCCCCCTGTTTCCAGTTTGATTCTCTGCTGACACGCGTTGCTTCCCTTCACGATCAACCCCATCGATCCCATCGCGCTACCTACCATTAGCCATCTCACTCGGCAATACAGCCAAACATGTCGGCTCCAGGCATCGGCAATCTGAGCACGCTCATCAAGAGGTGAGTCTGCACTCCAAGCCCAGCAGCGCTTGTCGGTACTTGGTGAATGCCACGGCTGACGTTTGCGGTTGCGTTTATGCTCAAAGGTTGGAAGCGGCGACTTCGCGGCTGGAAGACATTGCTCTGCACCAGACTTCTGGCTCGTTGCAAAGGGAGGTGCCTCCGGCAGCAGCAGCTGGGTTGGTTGCACCGACGGCGCCAGCTGCGGTTGAGCAAGCCAAGGAGGACCCAGATGTGGTCAAGGCGTTTGATGAACAGCTGGATGGGGCGCTTGAGGAGTATGAGCGGCTCAGCGCTAAGATTGGGGGTATTGTGCAGGAGCAGGCTGCGAGTGTGGGGAAGGTTTTTGGAGCACAGCGGGAGGTTATTTTGCTTGCGGCGTGCAGTCGGAAGCCAGCGGGGGGTGTTGCCTCGCCTGTGTTTGCTGACCTGATCAAGCCGCTGCAGGCTGCACTGACAGAGGTGATTGAGATCCGCGACAGGAACCGTGGCGATAAGCAGCACTTTAATCACCTCAGCACTGTCAGTGAAGGTATCCCCGCGGTTGGTTGGGTCGCTGTCGAGCCCAAGCCTGGTCCATATGTTGGCGAGATGAAGGACAGTGCTCAGTTCTACGCCAACCGCGTCATCAAGGACTACAAGGAGACAGACAAGACCCATGTCGAGTGGAGTCGGTCCTTCATCAAGCTGCTTGAAGCGCTGAAGAGCTATGTGCTCAAGATGCACACCACGGGTTTGGTGTGGAATCCGAAGGGAGGAGATGCGGCTTCGTTCAAGGGGGGTTCGAGCGCGACTCCTTCGGGTGGTGCGCCTCCCCCGCCTCCACCGCCGCCTCCTGCGGCAGACGTGTCTGGCGGTGCGGCGGCAGGCGGCATGGGTGCTGTTTTTGACCAGCTCAACCAGGGCTCCAACATCACCAAGGGACTCAAGAAAGTCGATCCTAGTCAGATGACGCACAAAAACCCCTCCCTCCGTGGCACTGCAGCGCCGCCACCACCTCCTACTACTAAACCTGCTCCGCCCAAGCCCGCTGCCAAGCCCGCGCAACTGAAAGCAAAACCCCCGCCCAAAACGCAGCTAGACGGCAACAAATGGACCATCGAACACCACGAAGACAACCGATCCATCATTCTCGACCAAACCGAACTCAACCAGACGGTCAACATCTTCAACTGCAAAAACAGCATCATCCAGATCAAGGGCAAAGTCAATGCGGTCCAGATGACCAACTGCACGAAGACGTCGATTTTGGTGGATACGCTGGTGTCTTCGCTCGAAGTGACGGGTTCGCCGTCGTTTGCAGTGCAGATCACGGGGCGGGCACCGACGATTTTGCTGGACTCGTGCGATAGCGGCCAGATTTATCTCTCGGACAGGTCGTTGGATGCGGAGATTGTGGTGGCGAAGTGCAGCGCGATCAATGTTAGTTTGCCTGTGGAGGGCGGAGAGGAGGGCGAGTTTGAGGAGTATGCGCTGCCAGAGCAGCTCAAGCATACCGTTGAAAGGCGAGGACAGAAGGGAAAGAGTCGTATCAAGACAGAGGTCGTTGCTCACACGGCCTGAATGCAGTCGCTGCAGCATCGGTTTGCTTATCTATTTCGCAATCTCACCTTCATCTTTGTATCTAGCGGCTCGGATTAGACAAGTCTGCTGTTGTGTGCCATGTGGGCTGATGGGTATCGAGTGAGAGGCAAGGGTGAGCCGGTGATGTCGATGTGATGCGAATCATCCTGCTGGAGTGTTGAGTGTTGAGCGTCGAGTGGAGGAAAGCGATTTGACGCAGCAGTCGCACGCACCCGCAGCAGTCCGAGTGCCGCCAATTTAAGGCTCGGTTATTTCATCTGTGCGTACACCCGGTTTGCTAAAAACTCGACGCCCCCACCTTGGTCTCGACCTTTTGCAACACCACCAACCCTCACCCTTCCCAACCGCGCACGCACATTCTCCATCCAGATTAACTCCATCCAACAGCCGCGACACCACCTCATCCACAAGCACTGGCATCACCGCAAGTATCGGGACGAAAGCGGCTTTTCCCCATCAACGTTACAGTCGGGGTCTATCAGAGGTGCAGATAACGTGTTTGCCAAACAAGCCGCAACGATGAACGGCGAGTGCGGCAGGATTGGGTTGCTCTCTCTGCCGCCAGAGATCCTGGACAGCATTGCGAGCTATGCCGCTATGTCGGATACAGCGTTCGCCTCGTCGTCCACCTCGGTGCCGTGCAGCTTTCTGTACGACACGTCGATGCGTCCATCCAACGTTGTTACGCCGCCGACTGATCTGTACTCTCTCCAGCTTGTGTGCAAACGCCTGCACACTCTGCTTAGCATTGGGTCGAACCCGCGTCTCTACGCGAGGGTGTTTCGCAGCAAGTTTGATACCGCCGCCATCGGGCGCAGGTTTGGCAAAGCTGCATTGACGTCTTACAGCCTCGCGAACGAGCTGCGGCGGCGGTGCGCGCTGCTGAAACGGATGAGAGGCTGTGTTGTTAAGGCGGCTCGGAATGCGGAGGGGGGTGCGGTGTTGGAAGAGGGGGAGGAGTCGATGGGCGAGATGTTGTGGCTGGCGTATTTGATGATGGTGGAGAATGATGGGTTGAATTATGAGCAGTTGTGTTGGGCGCAGTTGCATGGGTTCTTGGCGTTGCATCATGCGACCGAGATGTTGGATGGGGCGGTGCAGGAGGGGTATCCGTCGGATAGGGTGCATAAGGCGTTGGCGTTGCATTTGGTGTATTTGTTGACGGATCCGGAGCAGTTGGCGTTTGAGCCGAGGGGCGAGGCGGTGGAAAGGCTGTTTGTGTTGCGGCCGTTTGTGTTTGCAGCACACAAGTTTGATGCGTATATGGCGCCCTGGACGCTGCGTAATCTTCCCATTACTGCTGACAGCAATACGGCCAATGGCGCGAGCGGCGCAGCGGGAAACAACGCTTCTCACTCATCGGAAGAATCACAGCAGACTCAGGGAGGGGGGGCAATGGCGACAAACCCTTTCCTTGCGGACCTGACGCCGCGCGATCGCAGCTGCGTCGTGGACCATGTTGGTGGCCAACTGCGCATCGCAGCTCCCATCCTCGCCCAAGGCGCCTGCTTCTCCTTCTTCATGAAAGTCGAAAAAGACCCCGCTGTGCTAGGCATGGCTGCACTCACCGACCCCGACGATCCCACTTCCGAAACCACCATCCGCCAACCTACCGCCATGCGCCCCCCCCTCTCCCTCACCTCCGAAGACCACGACAAGGACGTCACGCGCCTCCTCTCCTGTCTCGATCCCACGCGCTCCCCCGGCCTCCCACCGCTGTTTTTTAAGGGGATGTTCGAGGGCATCTGGGAGGGAAGGTTTAGCTTTTTCGATTTCGATTCGTATCGGGAGATGCTGGCGGGCAGGATGCGCAGTTTGTATGAGGGCCCGTTTGGGGAGCAGCCGCAGATCTGGAAGATTAGGGAAAAGGTGGTAAGGCTCGGTCCGGGAGAGGTGGAGGGGGGGAAGGGGAGTGTTTTGGCTGCGGGGTATACGGGGAGCGATTCACAGCAGGATTTGGCTGCAGGTGTAGTGGCGTTGGATGCCAAGGGTAAGGGTAAGGCTTTGCCGCAGGATTGGGACAGGTACCCCTCCTTCCCCGATGAAGACGGTCGTGAACGCTACGAAATCCTTCTTTCCGGAACTGTAAGTCTCTTCTCCCTTTCCTTAATCAGCGGCATCTCACTGATCCTCTTGCACAACACTTTGCTGGTTTTTCGCAGGGCCATTCGGCATGGGGCCGCTTTGTCGTCCGCGGCCGAGTCCGTAGTTGGGACGGTATGCTCATCATGACCAAAGAATACCGCCCAGACGGACGCGGAAAATGGCTCTACCGTGGCTACTCCGTCGCTGGCGGCAAACTCGTCGGCAGATGGCGAGACACCTTCACCCCTGAAAACATGTACGGCTACGAAGGTTGCTTCCTGTTCCAACGCCGGGAGGGATAAAAGCACACTCGACTAACTTACGAGAAAGTCAGATGGTTGGCTAAGTTAACTTTAGTTGCGTTCCTACTTGTTCAGCATGCAATGCAAGGGCATCAGTGTGAGAGCGCAGACGGACAAGCTGCGAAAGCGACACCCAAGCCGCTTAGGTGACAGGTGACAGCATGCGCCTTGGTATGAGATGTACTCTTGGCTATAGGCTGCCCATCCTAAGTTGTTCTCTCATCCACATTCTTGACACATCCTCAACGCTGTGAAAAATGGTACCCACTGTTACCAACGGACAGCATACGAAGCGTGACACTTGCCATCCTATCCTCTCATGCCGACATTCGCGCGCCTGGTAACTCCTCGCACAGCAATCAGACAGGATATGGAAGGGATCGCCCAAGCCAACGCCAGACAAGGCAAGGTTTTAAATTTTTTGGACCCGCGCCACTCTCGTTATCCACACAACGTTAACTGATGCCTAGAGACCAAGAGGGTGGGGGGTTGTGGTTGGTGTGGATGTGATCTGATGATACATTGAGGTGAGTGAAGTGAAGGGGAGAGAGAGAGAGAGAGAGAGAGAGGTGTTTAGTCAAAGAGACCGAAGCCCATGTCGTCGTCGGACTCCTCCTTCTCCTCCTCCTTCTTCTCCTCAGCTGCGGGGGCAGCAGCGCCACCTGCAGCGGCGGCGGCACCACCGGCGGGGGCGGCGACAGCGACAGCGGCACCACCGCCACCAACGTTGGTGAGGAGATCCTTGACGTCCTTACCCTCGAGCGCCTTGGCCATGAGGGTGGCCCAGATGGGCTCGACAGGGACACCGGCAGCGGTGGTCAGCTGGACGATCTTCTCGGACTGTTGTGCGTGTGCGTGTGCGTGTGCAAATACGAACGAGGAGAGAGTGGTTAGTTGAGTTGGTCTGTCGGTTGCAAGAGGCAGGTTTGGTGGATGCAGTAGTAGGGAGAAAGAGAAGGGAAGAGTGGAGAGCAGTCGTAGCAGCAGCAGCAAAGGTAGTGGCGGATGTAGGACTGCAGATGGTCGAAGTCGTCTTTTGGTCGCGGATGTGAGTTTCTTGGCAGCGACGAGTCGAGTCGTGCAAACTTCGTCGTGTAATCCAATGCGACCGGCATACGACGCCATGCGATCGACACCGCGCCACTACAGCCACCGACACCGCAACTGAACGGGAGAGACTAAGCATGACGGTCGAGCTTGGTCCCGGAACGATTGTGCGGCGGTTGGGATGTCATGCTGATCATGGCTGAATGCTGTACCGCTTGCTCGCTGCTCGCGAGACAGACCTGAGATGTATCATGAGCCCTCTGCTATCCTTCCGCAAATCCTTGCTATGTCACTCCCCTGCCCTTGTTCTGTGATGAATGCGTCGCTGAAAGTGATGCGTCGGATGTAGAACGGGATGCTCTGCCTGATGCGATACTGCTGTGCGTGCGTGATGCTGCTCCTAGACTGCACATCTTGGTTTGCGCTGCGATGCGGCTGCAATTATAATCGCTAATTGCGCAGTCTGATGTCCACCTGCTGATATCAACGCTGTCTCCCAAACCCCCCATTGCTGTGTCGCTACGTTGTTATTGTTGCTCCTGCTACTGCTGCTGCTGCTGCGAATGCCGATCTGCTATCCACACTTCTTCCCCTTTCTTCTGTCCCTCTGCTTATATCAGTGCAAATACGTACGGTGATCTCGAGACCCTCGTCAGCGAGGATGAGCGAAGCGTAAGTGGCGGCAAGATCGCTGTTCACCATGGTAGCCCAGAAGTGAATCGATGTCGGTAATGCAATGCGGGAAACGCAACGATGGTCAGAATGCTGTTGGGTCCGTATGCTTTGTATGCTGTAGTATCGTCGTGTGTGTGTCGTTGGTGAAACTTACGAGGAAGCCATTTTGACTATATGTGGGACGAGATATCGAGAGTGGATACTTGACGATAGGTGGAGAAGGAGGAAGCGGGTTGCTGATGGCGAGCTCGGATGACTAGCAGCTTAGACTCCCACTCACACTCGCACTCGCACTTGGCGCTTGAGCTGGTTGCGAGTGTGTCCAGACTGCCACTGTGCTGCGTTGTGTTGTGCTGCAGACTGCCGTGTGCGGCCTAATTCGGTTGACTGCCAAATCCGAACATTACATTATGGCTTGCAACGTGTGTTTGAGCTTCCATGCTGACTCTGTGCACTTTAGCAGTGCGAAAGAACGTCACGTGCTCGGAAACTGAAGATGGACAAAGCTCGGCCGATGTTTTCTGATGCGAAAAAGGGACAGATCTTGGAGTGATATAGAGAAATCGCCGATCCTCGAAAAACACGACTCAGCTATGTTAGGATTCTGGCTTTCGAACACCACGTCAACAGACATTGTGAGATCTAAAGGGCTCAACAACTTGAAATCGGATTGTTGAACGCGGGGATTCGAGCAAGGCGGTCTTTGGGCGCGGTTTAGCCGGCTAAAAGGCCGATGATGGCCGCGCTCGTCCCATGTGTATGTGTCCAAGATCGACAACCCACGCATCGACGCAAAGTCTGACTTGTTCCTAGCAGTTTGGGGGACCCTTGTCACCACCTCACAACACCAACTTCATCATCCACCCCAGACGGACCTGACCATCCCAAACCATGTCGAAGCTCATCCCAGCCTCGGCTTTGTCACGCGATCAAGCCATCGCTGCTGCCGAGCATCCGCAACACAACGCTTCTACCCCACCTCCACCCCCCACGCACGCCCCCTCGTACATTCTGGCGGCGACGTTCGCATCGGCCGGGTTGGGGAATGCGATTTCGGCGGCGTTTACCAACCCAGCCGACATTGTCAAGGTGCGTCAGCAGCTCATGGTGGACAAGACGCACGCTAATTTCATCGGCGTGGCAAGGGAGATGGTAAGGAAGGAAGGGGTGAGGGCGTTGTGGAATGGCGTTACGGCTTCGTGTTTGAGAGAGTTGACGTATAGTACGGTGCGGTTTGGGTTGTATGAGTCGTTTAAGGACTTTTATGCCGAGGTGGTGGGAGGGGCGGAGACGAGTTTTGGGCTAAAGGCGTTGAGTGGGATTTCGAGTGGGGCGATTGGTAGTGCGTTTGCCTGTCCGACAGACTTGGTCAAAGGTAGGTATACATGCTTCCTAGTCTAGCCCAGCACGTTTTTGTGACAGCACAGGAGCGACAATACTGACAGCTCGACTTTGGCTGATGGGACAGTTCGAATGCAAGCAGTGCGACCGACTGGCCAGCCTCCCTACAGCAACACCTTTGTCGCCTTCGCCCACGTCTATCGCGAAGGCAACGGCTTCCTCTCCGGCATCCGCAGCCTTTACCGCGGCGTAACCCCCACCATCATCCGCGCTGCCATCCTCACCAGCTCCCAAATCGCCTCGTACGACCAAGTCAAAACCACCCTCAAATCCCACCAGCTCATGCAAGAAGGTTTCCCCCTCCACCTTTCCGCCTCCATGGTCGCCGGCCTCGCATGCTCCATCACCAGCGCCCCCTTTGACACAGTCAAGGTAAGGCTAATGCAGGACAAGTCGAGGCAGTTCAAAAACGCATTTGACTGCCTGCGCAAACTGGTCGCAAACGAAGGACCGTTGGCGCTGTATAAAGGGTAAGTGTCCATCCCACTGCCACTAAGGCAAATTAATCGGCTGACTTGTTGACTCTTTGTTTCAATGTCTGGGTGAAACCCTCTAGATTCGGCATGTGCTGGGCACGCCTTGGATCGCACACCGTCATCTCGTTGATAGTAAGTCTTTCCTCTCTTCACCCTTCTACGTCGACTCGACCTTCACACTCACGCGGCTCCCTCTCCTCTCCCTTCCCGCCCCGCCAGCTCTTCGAGAGGTTCCGTGTACTGTTTGGCGTCAAGCCACTCTAGACCCCACGTTAGACACGGACATTACCATTGCGGACAGATACTGTTCATGTTTATGTCAAGAGTGCATAGAGAAAAGAAGCGTAAAACAAGATAAAGAGTGTCGAGAGGTCTGAATACAAGCAATGGAAGACGAGCAAAAAGTGGAGCATGGGACAGCGACGTGGATGTCAAGAGAGGCCGATGAGATGTGGGGTGTGTGTCATAGTACAGAGGGGAGAGCTAAGATAGAAAGCAGAATACTTCGTCCATGCATACGTGTCGGGAGCGATATCGACTGACAGTGTGGTAAACCAGTGATTCCTGGCCCACTAGAATCTGTCGCCCCGTGACAGTAAGGCCGAAGTATGGCGTCGTCCACTCAACAGCGTCCAAGAAATGAGATTCAGGGACAGCGTTGTTGAGGGATGTGTTGGGTGCAGCAGCAGGTTTAGAAGCGACGACCGTTGCTTGCGGGCACGGGCCCGGGGCCACGCGCTGCCTGCTGCGGTGCGTAGCCTTGTTGTGGCATTGGCATCGGGTGACCTGCTGGAGGAGGACCTCGGTAGCCCTGGGGCGGTGGCGGGCCTCGCTGTTGTGGTTGCTGGTACATCTGCGGGTTGGGCTGGGGTCCGGGACCTGCTCGCATGGGGGCGGCCGTCGCCTGGTTGGGACCTCTGTAGCCAGCATTGACGCCGCCCTGTGGTTGTGGTACAGGCATGTTCATCTTGGGAGGTGGATTCGCGCCACGGACCGCACCAACGGCAGGTCGGCTGGATGGAACTGCTTTGGAAGCAGAAGGTGCAGCCTGCTTTGGCTCACTGCCCTGTGCAGCCTTGATGATCTCGTCATCGAGCACGTTGAGTGCGGCACAGAGCACGATCCACTCAACCATGTCCTCGTTGCCCTCACCCAGTGTCTGCCATACTGCCTTCTCCTCTGGTGTCTTGCCTGAGATGGTGACACGGGTTCCGCCTCCTCCTCCACTTCCTGCTGCTGCGTTCTTCTGGATCTTGCCGAACTCGATACGCTTTGGTGGGATAAGGTGACCTGCGTAGGTAAAATAGAACATGGTCCACCAGGTGGCGTTTGGGTTCGGCTTAGAGATCTGAAAGAGGGGCTGCTCGTGACCGGGTGCATCGGGATTTGGCAAGGTGAGCTTGTATACTGGCGCATGGATACCGGTGTTGGTGATGGACCATTTGAGGTTGCGCGACGCTTCGCAACGCACTGTCTTGTTATCATGCCCGTTCGAGTGACCACCGTCAGAGGAAGCAGCACCACCAGGACCGCGCGAGCCGGGGGGAGGCACCATCTTGGCGACGCAAAGGTCACCCTGTGGAGAAGGAGTGAGGAGATATGTCTCCTTGTTAAAATTGGTGTGAATGTACGAATAGAGGGTGTGGTGTGGCTGACCATACGGCGTCACGATGAGCGTGGGGAGGTGATTGGGGATGGGCGCATGGTTGGGCGAAGTGTAAATGGAGTAGACTGCCGACATGATGGGCAACGGGGACGTGTCGGCAGCTTTCGAGCTGAGACAGAGTTGAGCTTATATGGAAAAGTGAACAATCGAGTGGACGAGCTGGCTGGGTTGTTCGGATATGACCCGGCAAAGGAATGCAGATAGGCAACCACCAGGAGTGGCTTTCAAACAGGCCAGAGATTGCGCAGATTCGTCGCAAGATACCAAGCTACTGGCGATGGAGGCGAAGATAAGATGGCAGCAGCGCCGAGAGCCGTATGATGCGAAGGAGAGATAGAGCCTATGGAGAGCAAGGAGCAGAGGTTGCGCAATTTAGTGTTGCGGAAAGAAGCGTCGTGATTTCTGAAAGTCGGATGTGCCGAGTACAGGGTGGGTGCGATAGGCTCGGAAGTTTGCCGTCGAAAGCGCAAAGCTGAAAGCGTCGGGTGATGATAGAGAGAAGAAAGCGAGAGTGGAGAGAGGTGATAAGGGCGAGAGCAAAGGGGAGACGATGGTGATGGCAGTGGTGGAGGAGAAGGAGGAGCAGCAGCAGAGGAGAGAGGAGCAGAGGGGAGATTGGCAGTGTTGAATGGAGCAATCCGAGCGCGCGTGCAGGCTGTTGTTGCTTTTAGATTTTGGATGCTCTGGCAGAGATTGGCTTGATGCGGATAAGTGAAACTGGGCAGAATCGAGGGAAAGTTGGCGAAATTCTGTCGCTTGTCATGGCGGAAGTCACTGATTCACCATAAGGGGGAGTGAAGGGAACTGACGAGCAATTTCTCCTAGCTGGTGAAGCGGTGCCATTTCCACGTCGACTGCCGCTGCGCTGTTTTTGGACTCGGACCTTAGACGCTTGCCCGTGCGTGCGGAGACGCCAGACACTCAGGTGGACCGGCCAGACTAAAAAGGGGAAAAGGGGGCGGAAGCAAGATGCTAATTCCAGCGCAGCGAAGCCGTCGACTCGGTTGAAACTGATTTTTGAAATCCAAAATGTGTAAGCCTGCAGAAGAACGACGCAACGTACTGTAGAATACAGATCAAGGCACACCTTGTTTTAAAGTAAATTTTTCAAGTCGCCTTCACCAAGCACACTTTCTGAACTGCACCAGAAACTTGCATCCTCCCAGACACACCTCGAGGCTCGAAATTCTAATGAGCAGGGGGGGAGCCAAGGTTCGGCTGGAGCGGAGAGGATCTGCGACTTGCTTGAGACTGGCATTTCGCCAAGTCATTGCTCTCCCACTTCAGTCCGTGTATCTGTAATTTCAAGCTCCGCTTTGCTGGCAGGACTCTCCCACACTTCATGCGTCCCTTTCTCCTTTCTCCTTTCCGCTCACTCTTTTTGCATCTTTGCTGCTTTGGTGCAACTGCCAATGGCAAAATCCACTTGCTCTGGATTGTGTGATGCTACGAGGTGCCTGCCGATTGGCATTCGCTCTCAGAGCAGCTCGGCAACGGACGGATGCCGTGCATACTTTTTGTTCCTGCTAAGTTACAGAAGGCAAGAGATTCCAAAATTTAAGAACGCTCCTAAGACGCCATACAAATCTCAGATATCACACGCCCGGCACACTCGACCCTGTGTTCTGTCTTGAAAGCTTCTCCACCGACAAGCAGTCATTGGATTGAGCTCAGGCGAGGCGGCCAAAGCGCCAATGTTTCCTAGCGTGGCTATGCGGGCAGGATCGATGAGACGAGGAGTGTGAGGTTCCAAGGGTTCAACGGCTTGGGTCCAAGCGTATCTGCTTTTCCGCGTCTTTTTTTGTGCCTGGATTTTGTTGAATTTTTGTACTAAAATTCCACCACCTGTTCCTCGTCTAGTGGCCTCAACGCTGTGGATGCCATTTTGTCTCGCCATCACTAGGAGCTTGTCTGGCTTGTAGGATCGCACAACAGCATGCTCTACTCAGTCTCAGGTGTACAAACATTCTTCAAGAGGCACACAAGCTCGTCAACCAATCGACAGACTGCATAATGTGAACAAACGGGATCAATCAAAGTCCACACAATAGCTAGCAGCCATGTCTATGCCTTGTCATCGCTCTCTTTGCTTTCGTCTGCTTTTGGCCCCTCCGGCATCTCGGACTTGCTCGAAGTCGCGCCCTTGTACTCCAGTGTGTTGTCGAATCCTAGCTTTTCGAGGTCCTTCCATGTCTCTTGCGGCTCGTTGTCGCTTTGCAAATGGTACATCTCGATGAAGCCTCTCAACGTGAGGTTGCCATCCTTGTCCGTGTCCAAGAACTCTTTGATCTCGTCCTTCGACTCTTGCGGGAGCACAGCACCGTTTGTCGCCGTCGAGAAGGCATCCAGATCGGCTTCTGTCAACACATCAGCAGCGTCTGGACGAGGTAGTGTTGCACTAGCATTGCTGCCAACGGCTTGTACATCAGGGTGTTTCTTGTGGTAGGAGGTCGAGAAGCGCGCGAAGATGCGGATGAGAGCAGACTCGAACTGATGAGCAGAGACGACGTGGGAGGGATGGTCAGCGAGCAGCTCTGGCAGGAGCAATCTCTGCATTCAATCACTTTGAGCTTCAGACACTCACCTTTGGAGACAGGTCTCCGTCCTCATCCAGCAACGCCGCCTTCCCGATCTTTGGCTGGGATCGCGCTGTTGTCGCTGTGTCTGAGCTCATGATCCATATGTTTGGCAAGGGTCGGATTCGTCGGTACAGGTGAAGAAAGACAAAGACGGATGAGAAGAGTTGACCCTGTCACCTGTCACCTGTCATTGATTAGCTATAGGTGTTGCTTCGTGCGTGTTGTCTCCGCCTCGCCCGCTGTTCCTCCACCTCCGAGTCCCGAAGTCCAAAATTTTCGCATTCTTCTCGCTTTTCACTGCTTTTGTGCCCCTTTTCAGCGAAAAATTTCAATTTACTGTACACAGCTGTCCATCGAACAGCTTCTTGACAATCGACCTTTACCACTACCCATTCGGATTGCTGCAAGCCGATCGTATCGACAGCATGGTCAAGGGGAAAGCTACATCAAAGGCCCCGGAGCCGGCGCCGTTTGTCAAACGTGCCCGGAAGAGCCACAACAAAGCAGCCTCCTCGTCAAAGGCTGTAGCCCAAAAGGAAGAGAGAAAGGCGGTTGATCCCACAAAGCTGGCATGGTCCACCGTGCATTTGCCGTCCGAAGCGCAGTCGGGAGGAGCCGGAGTCACCGAGTCCGACTATTTCAACTCGCTCAACTGGAATGATGACGATTTCATGGGTCTTCAAGAGATCGACGATGTGGATGTGCTTCAAGAGACTCGACCGGACGGGTCGCGCACCATCCGCTTTCTCGCCTCTGACAAGAAGCTCAAGGACAAGCAGAAGCAAGATGCCGCCTCTTTCAGCGCACCAGACACCGAAAAAGCCCCGTTAAAGAAGAAGCAAAAGGCTAAGCAGGCAAAAAAGAGGAGCATCGAAGAGATCGCTTCAGAGGACGAGGAGGAAGCCACACGTGGAGCAGAGGTCGACGTCGGCGATGTAACCAACGCAACAGATGACGTAGATGCGGATGGGGCCGAGTCTGACGAATATGAAACGGCAGCAGACGTGACAATGCCAGCAACCGACGACGCTGCTGCTGCGGACGACGACGACTCGGATCTGGATGACGATGATCTTGCTGAGGCTTTCCGCAATGCACACCAGCTCGACCTGCAGGACGACGAGGACGACGATGCTGAGTTCGACGACAAGCTTCTGCCCGCCTGGTCCCATCTGCCACTGCACGCAGCTCTCAAGCGTGCACTTGCGCACAAAGGCTTCAAGCAGCCCACCGAGATCCAGAACCGCTCTCTTCCCCTTGCGCTCGGTCTGCAACAAGAAACGGCATCTTCCGACGACACCGACGACGCAGCAACTCCCGCTGTCTCCTCGAGCTCTCGTCGCAAGCGTGACATTGTCGGTGTCTCTCAAACCGGTAGCGGTAAGACCCTCGCCTACGGCCTTCCCATCCTCAACTACCTTTTTGAGAACGCCGAGAATGCCATTGCCTCTTCCTCTCGTCACAGCGGAGCAGACGACGTTCCTCCGCCTCTGGGCGCGCTCATCCTCTGCCCAACGCGTGAGCTGGCTCTGCAGGTGTCTTCGCACCTCACAGACCTGGTCCGAGCCAGCTGTCTCGTTTCCGACGATGGTGACGATGCGCAAATTTCGCACAAGAAGCTGCTTCGACGTCCACAGATTGCGGTTGTCTGCGGCGGTATGTCGGAGCAGAAGCAGCGTCGACTGCTGGAAGGTCGATCAAGGCAAGGCGATCGCAAGGCGGGGGTCGACATCATCGTCGCGACGCCTGGTCGTCTTTGGGAGATGACACGTTTGGACGATCACCTGGCGGCGAGGATCAAGCAGACGCGTTTCTTGGTGCTTGACGAAGCTGATAGGATGGTGGAAGTAGGTCATTTCGCCGAGATGGAGCATATCCTCAACCTCGTCAACCGCTCCGAGGCCAAGCGCCCTTCGGAGGGCGAGGATGGTCAGCAGAGCGACGGGTCGGATGAGGACGAGGCGGCAGAGGTAGAATCGCACGGCGTCAAGCCGAACTCGAACATGCAAACGTTTATCTTTTCAGCGACGCTGAGCAAGGCGTTGCAGGTCAACCTGAAGAAACGCCGCAAGGTCAAGCAGTTTACCAAGAAGCGTCACTCGAAGCGCAGGGAGAATGCTACCACGCTCGACGAGCTCATGGACCGTGTCGATTTCCGCGACGACTCGCCGGCTGTGATCGACCTCACACCAGGCCAGGGCTTGCCTGAAGGGTTGATGGAGACTAAGATCGAGTGCGTTGGCAAGGATAAGGATCTGTACCTCTACTACTTTTTGCTGCGGTACCCAGGCCGATCGCTCGTATTTGTCAACTCGATCGACGGCATTCGAAGGCTGGCACCCATCATGGCGCAGCTCAACATCACGTGCTACCCCATTCACAGTCAGCTGCAGCAGAAGCAGCGATTGAAGAATCTCGACCGCTTCTGTGCCTTCAACCGCTCCGGCAAGGTCTCCAACTGCGTCCTTCTCGCCACCGATGTCGCTGCCCGAGGTCTCGACATCCCCAGCGTTGAACACGTCGTGCACTATCAGCTGCCGCGCTCCGCCGACACCTACGTGCACCGTAGCGGTCGTACGGCTCGAGCTGGTACCTCTGGTGTCTCGCTCGCGCTGATCGAGCCGAAAGAAAAGACACTGTGGGCCAAGCTGTGCAAAGCAATGGGCAAAAAGTCCGACATTTCCCCGTTCCCCGTCACCTTTTCCACGCTTGCCCTCCTCCGCGAGCGTGTCGAGCTGGCGCTCGCGATCGACAAGCAGACGCACGAAGCCAACAAACAGGTGCACGACGACAACTGGCTCGCCAAGCTCGCACAGGAAGCCGACCTCGAGATGTCGGATGACGACGTCGACCCCGACGCGCCCACGGCTTCGAGGAGCAAAGCGCAGAACGGAAAAGCAGCGGCAAAGTTGAACGAGATGAAGGCAAAGTTGGCTGCGTTGTTGGCCAAACCGATCACGGCAAAGGGGTTGTCGCACAGGTACTTGACCGCGACAGGGTTGCAGGGTAGCGCGTGGGTCGATGACATGATTCGGGAGAAGAGCCATGAGCAGATTTTGGGCGTGCAGAATACGGATGCGCAGACCGAGTTGCAGGCGAGACAGCAGCAGCAGCAGCCGCCAGCGAAGAAGAAGCTCAAGACGGAGAAGAAGGCAACGGCTGCTCCCGCTGCCAGCGCAAAAGCACCAGCAGCAGGTCAGAACAAGCGCGGCAAGGCGCAGAAGCGCAAAGTCAAGAAGTAATCTTTCCTGTATTCTAGTATCACACAAACCTTGCACTCCTGAGCTATACACCCTCACCACAAGCGTGTCTTCTGACCTATGGTGACAGTTGCTCAAAACCATTCTTCGCAAAACTGAAACAGTGAGATAAGGATATACATTGCCCACAAACGAACATCTGCGGCCATAGAACCTTGAAAGCACCGCATCCCGTCCGATCTGCGAAGTTAAGCAAGGTATCGCCTAGTCAGTACTGCGGTGGGGGACCACGCGGGAATCCTAGGTGCTGCAGTTCTTTTTTCCCCTTTTTTTCCTTTCTTTTTCTTTTTTCTTTTCTCTTTTTTTTTTTTTTTTAAACCCCTGGATGGTGGCGACTGCGTATCGCACTGAATTTGCGTTGAGTCATCCTCGTGCTGCGCCTTTTGAATGCACGAGGATGAACCTTTTGCCGCTTCTGTAGTCGCCACACCTTTCGCTCAACCGCCTTTCCTTTATACCGCATTCAATCACCATCTTTCCCATCTCCGTACCACTGCGCTGCCACAACAATGGCAGCCACCTCTTCGCCTTCACCTCCGGCAGCCACGGGTCGGACTGGCGGCACACGCACACGCAACGCCCAGGCGCAAGCCGAACTGCGCGCACGCCGCAAAGCATACATCAAGACGCTTGAAGACACCGTTTCGTCACTCGAAGCATGTGTGCGCCAATTGCGCGCGCAGAATGCCGAGCTCTCCTCCTCCTCCTCCTCCTCCTCCTCCTCTTCCTCTTCTTCCTCTTCCTCCACCTCCTCCTCCTCGTCGTCCGGCAATAATATCTCTTCCAGCAGTTCGAGCTCCGCGAGCTCTGCGGTGGCGGTGGTGGAGGATTTGCGGGCAGAGAATGCGAAATTGCATACATTGCTGGCTGAAGCTGCATTAGCGGCGGCGGCCGCAACAAAGCTGGCTAAGATGGGAAATAGGAACTCGGCGAGCGTCGAGGTAGACGAACCTGTTGATGTGGGGAAGGTCTCGGTGAAGGGTGGGGAGAAGAGCAATGAGAGCAATGAGGCGAGTGGGGAGGAAAAGAGATGGTGTAGCACGTCGTCGATCACCACCAAGAAGCGGAGATTGTCAAAGGTGCAGGCGTTTGTCAAGGACATCGACTCGCAGCTCAACAGCCTCCCCACACCCACACCTGCGCTGCAAGCAAGTGGTAGCACTGCATCTTCGGCGCAGCAGCTGGAGATGGGCTTGTCAACCTTCTTACCCGCATACACGGACAGCAGCAAAAAAGCCACACCAGCATCGAGCAGCACCCCCTGGTCGTCGCGCGATTCGGTGGTCTCCTCGCACCGCTCACCCAGTACCCCCCGGTTCGGCCACCCAGTCCCGACGTTGCCGCCGCAGAAAACAGCCTTTTTCGAGCCATCCCAATCCCTTCCTCTCACCCACGTCGAGAGACCCTGGCTCGACACTGCCCCTCCTTCATCCACCACGCCGATTCAACCACAAGAAGCATTCCCACTTCAAGCGCAGCTACACGATCAATCAGCAGACCTGACAGTCTGGCTTGCTCAGATGCAAGCAGTGGGCCCGACATCCTGGCCATCCGGGCTGATGCAAATCAACCGTTCCTCGGCGAGTATCAGTGGTGCTAGATCCCCGACAAACCCGTCCATTTCCCCGCACTCTCACTCCCTTGCGCGATGCTGTTGTAGAGGGAGAAGGTGGGGAAAAGCTGCAAAGATGCGCACTTTGGAACCTGCAATCCTAGTTTAACAAAACACCCTTTGCACCCCCACGTTCTTACTTTTGACGATTGCAGATGACAAACAGTTGGCACCAAGAGCCCTGGTCATTCAGGAACACGTAAGTCCCACCCACATATGCTACCAAACTACAGTCGTACAGATATCAGTCAGGGGTTTAGCTTTTCTTGTACAAGCAGGTTTTGTTCTTTGTCACCGTCGTAACTTTACTGTAATTGAGACCGGGATTGTGAGTTGTTTGCTGGAAAGATAAGTCGCGATGGCGCGTTGCATTATAGTAACGTTACGGGTGATTACGATCATTGTTGGCAGTGAGTTTAAGCGCCGTAGCGAGCGCCACGGTGGAAAGCAGCGGGCAGCTTCTTCGCCAGCTCAAAGTAAGGTCGTTCGACCACCACCAAATGCATCGCCGTCTCGCCTTGCTCTTTGCCCCCCACTTCTGCCTGAGCGACCAGCAGCAGAGGCTGGTACTTGGCGGTTGTGCGGACTACCCAACCGAGCTTCCCTGCCTCAGCCGTGCCCGCGGCAGCGGCAGCGGGAGCGGACGCATCCTTCATCTCGACATCTCCCTCCGCATCCGCACCCACTTCCTCCCCATCGTTGACACTGGAGCCGGAAGAGGTCGTGGTGGTGGTGGGACGAGCGGTGCAGATCCACGTAGCGCCGTACAGCACCAGCGTATAACTCGCCAGATTGCCACTACCATCGCCGCACCACAGCGCGGAAATGGCAAAGTCTCGCAGACTCGCAAGACGCAGCTGCAGCGTTTGCTTGAGCGCAGTAAGGTTGGCCATGAGAACAGTCCTGCTGTCCGCGGTGGAGGATGCACGCGCACTGCCAGAACGCTTCCTCGGTGCCTTTGTGCCAGCACCTTCGCCGGAAGCAGCGTGGGAACCAGATGCGGTGGTAGGCGTGGTCATCTCCTTTCCAGACTCAACGTCCCAAAACTCGACCTTATTGTCGGCAAACACGAGCGTGAGCATGCTGCTAAACTGCGCAGACGTCGAGGGATGGAACACCGCTCCCGACGGCACACCGGCGGGAGAAGGCAACGTGCGGCCGTAGGTGAGCGAGTCAAGCGAGAAAATATGGTGTTGGAGATCCGACGAGATGGTGGACAGCCACGCGCCGTCAGAGGAAATCTCGGCGTGCTGAATCAGCGTCGAAGTGGTTCTCTCGACCCGATCTTGCTGCTTGGAATGAACCTCGTGGCCGTTCTCACCGTTGCCGTTAACCTTGGCCCTTCCTGCGATCTGACGTTGATCCGAAACAGCAGCGGCACGTCGGTGGTGGCCGAAACTGCGCAGAAGCTTGCAGCTATCGTCATTGCTTTCCGATGGCAGCTCGAGAACATGCACATACGCGCCTGTCAGCGAGCACACGACTAACCTCGTCGAGTCTGGCGAGAACCTTAATGCGCTCGCTGACGGTGCGATACGCTCTTGGCCGCCAAACACCCTGCCGAAGCTCTTGATCTTCTTAGGCTCAATCTCAACCGCTGATTCGGGCCTGCGCCTTTGCTTAAGCTCGTAAAGTCTAGTCTCGTAGAGATCCGAAAAGGCCAGGTAGCGACCATTATTGCTGATAGCGACAGACACGAGATTCGAGTCAACCTTGACCTCCATCTCGAGCAGCTTTGTCCATGTTGGGTGCTGAACAGGCTCACCGGCCTCGGTGGCGCGTGCGACAGAGATAAGCTCGTCCTGGCGTCCGAGGTCCCAGATGCCGATGGATTGTTCGCGGCGGAGGACGATCCAGCGTTTGGATGGGCAGAAGGCGGCGACAGATCCACCGCCGAGGAGGCCGGAGCGGGAGGTGGTGGGGACAAAGGGTACGCGGCGCTGAGTAGTGTCGGCGAATGTGGTGAGCGGGTTGGAAGAGATTGGGTTGACAGTCGCGTGTTCTTGCTCGACCTTTTTGAGGGTTGCTTTTTTGGCTTTCGCGGCGGCAGAGGGGATAGAGGCGATGGCGGACGACTTCTGCGCTTTGACAATTGCCGAGGGGGGAGCGGCAGGGGTGAGAACAATGTTGAAGTCGACACCGCCGCTGAGCAGGACGGGCAGACGGCTGGGCTGAATGCTCTCGGCACCGTTGGCGATTGCCTGCGCAGCGTCAAGGGGAGAGTACGGCGGGTCCAGGGCAAGCGCTCGAATGTCGTGCGCGTGCAATCGGCGAGATGCAATATGAATCCAACGACCACGGCCGTTGGATGTGGCGATCTTGGTGTATTCGGCCACCTTCTGGTCGACACCGGCGCTGTAAACCGTGTTGCCGTCCGGGCCAACGCAGAGGGCGAGCACATCGGACGAGGCAGCGTGCGCACGGAAGGTACCTTCCGGGATGGGGATGCGAGTGCGTGGGTCGAAGAATGTAACGCGGCCAGTAGAGTCACCGGTGACAATGGTGCCGTCGGGGAGGGTAGCGACACTCCAGACGATGGTCGACTCGGAACGGTTCTTCTGCACAGCGAGCTTGGTCGCAACGTTGCCCGTGGAAGCGTCCCAAACAACGGCGATGGACTGGGCGAGACCACCAACAAGAAATGACTCGTGCCATTGAGCATCGTCTTCTTCTTCTTCATCATCATCATCGTCGTCGTCACTGTCATCGTCGCTGCTGCTGTCTTCGCGGTCAGAGTCCAAAGAGGTAGGCTTATTGGCGAGGGTTGACTTGGAAGCACGCTTGACTGAGCGAACAGGTGGACCCCAACAGAGGCTGATGACTTTGCCTTTGGCTCTGCCGAAGCGCGGAACCACCTTGCGATCCTGACCGGAAGTGTTGGCGAGGTGCTCGAAACGGTCGTTCTCAAGGTCGATGATCCTCACAGAGCCGTCTTCGCAGCCGAGAGCAAGGTAACGACCCGTGGCGCTGGGTGCCATGCTCCAGACTGCACCCGAAAGCGAGGCAAGAGTGCGAATCTCACCGGGGTAGTGCGGGTCGAGGTTGGAAGCCGGTTTTTTGCCAAAGAGCGAAGAGACTGTGCATGGTCTAGATCTAGTGTCATCCGAGTCGTCGACGTCGGCGGCATCTCGACGAGCTCCGAGCTTGGCAAGGTGCAGAGGGATGAAATGCTCAGTGACGATGGAGCCTCCCGAGATGCTGAAAAGACGAAGCTTGCGTTCGTGAGTCGAATCGGAGTTGGGCGGGTTGACAAAACAAAGTTGTTCAATCTTGGAGTTGGTTTGGCCGGGCAAGATGGTATGGACGGCCCAACCGGCAGCGTCGGACTGGAAGGATCGGTCGTCAAATTCGGACTTTTGAGCGGCACGAGGACCTACCCAAGTGCAGAGCTCGATGTTTCCATTCTGCCGACCGATAGCGAGGAGGCCTCGAGCGGTGCCTGCGAAAGAAGGGGATACGGCGAGGGCTGTGACGGTGGAAGGCGACCAGTTGACAAAGCGAACGCGATGGATGGCGAGCGAGGGCTGTTGAGCTTCAGCGCCGCCTTGATGCTGTATGGAAGCCATGACGATGGTGGGCAGTGATAAGCACAGATACGCAACGAGGTTGATGGCAAGGTCCTTGGGAAGACTCTCTTGCTCCTCGACTAGTGTATACTGAAGGTGTGGTGGTACCGGTGAAAGGCGGAACGTTGCATCGAAATGTCAAGTGTCCATGTTCTCTTCCAAAAACCAAAAAAAAAAAAAAAAAAAAAAAAAAAATCCGGAGCAGCAGCGCGGCTATGTGAGGCATTGTGCCAAACCTTTGTGGAGAGTTGGAAGCTGCAGCCGGGGAAAAAAGAGCTCTCGCACGTGACGTTGAGGACCTTTAGAAGCTTTGTCAAGTCGCACTCCACCGAAGTCTTGATTCTTGTCTTGTGATCTTATCGCGTCGCAGCAGCAGCAGCATCCTCCTCATTCACCGTTGGATCATCTCTACCAGCACAGTCGTAGTGGACATTTACAGCATGCCGTAAGTATGCCCAAACTAGCCTTGTAATTGGAAGCGGAAGCAGAAGGGAGGACCTTAAAGTCGGATGTCGAAGCGCAATGTGGTGTCGATTACTGATCAATCGTTCGCTTGCTACATGCTTTGCTTGGACAGTCTTTACGAGCTTCTTTGCATCGCCGCATCGTCGGCCGAATCGGCACCTCTTCGCGATCTGGTCAAGTCGACATCCAAGCTCATCCTTGAGAACGGTGGTGCAGTGCGAGGAGTGCAATACTGGGGACAGCGACGTCTTCCTCAACGAGCACGCCGACATCAGCAATACCATAGCACCGGAGAGTAAGTCATTCAATACTGTTCAAGGTGAATCACGGCACCATCAAGGAGTTGGCACTGACATTGCATCTTGCTTGCAATCCTTCTTTTCTGCACCGTTGTGTTTAGCTATTGGTTGATGCACTTCGACACCAACGCACCGGTACTCAAATCGCTCAACGACCGACTACGGGCGGACCCACGAGTGATCAAATGGACTGCACTCAAGCTCGGAGATAAGCTGGATCAGATCACACCAAAGGCGACATCGGGTGGTCTTGACTCGAATTCGGATGCTCCCGAAGCGCGCGCTCTCTTTGGAGGCAAGACCATGCGATACGGTTGGCAATAGAGCACTCGCATCAGATCACATCGCATCGCCTCTTTGCGCACTCGACAGCGTTGCGCCTGCCTCGGTCGGTCGCTCCCGTATGGTTTCCCACGCTTCCGATCCAGTTCTCACAGCCTCTTTCGGCTCACCCTGACCATGCCTATTGTCAAAGCTGGTCGTGTACTTGTATCACGTCTTCATCCCCTAAACTCACTTTCTTCGCATTCCATTCGACCACGCCGACGGCCTTGCTTGCCATACACCATCTCATGAGCAAAGCCTCAAGGCTTTCCAGCAATATCGAAAGCCTTTCCTTGAGCATATGTGGGGAACCTGCGAACCTGCGAACGTGGGAGGGTGCATCGGGCAGACGGGCCAGAATCGGGGCGGACTACTTTTTGGCTGGCTGTGGTTGAGTTTCGGCTGCCGTCCACTGCCGTGAAAATGATCCGGAACGAATCCGAATTCAAGTGCGAAATCGACTGCAGTCAGCGATGCTGCAGCTCACAAGCAGATGCACGCGCAATTTAGCCCAAAGGATGACTGACTGACTGACTGACTGACTGACTGACTGACTGACTGACTGACTGACTGACTGACTGACTGACTGGCTGGCTGGCTGGCTGATGGACGCACCGACTGTGACTAGGTTACTCCACACGGCTCACAGCTCGCAGCTCGGTTTCATACGAATCGGGGCACACACACACACTCTCGCAATTCACCGTTGAGCCATACCATCGCATCGCATCACATCACCGATACCATCCTCTCTTGTCATTTAACTCAGCATTCGATCCATCGCACCACCCATCCCGGCTTGACTGCATTCATCGACGCTCACCTTTCAACGCAGCACAACCCAGCTCATCTTCGCATCTCCAACAAAATGGACAAGGTCTTTGAGCCGATACAGCAGCCCGCTTAAACCCTCACTTCCGTCCGCGAGAGCTGAATGCTTGTTGGAACCATTGTCTATCTCTCGAGCAATCAGCGTCTCTGCTGCGCATAAATAGCCATGTCGTCAGCTCCAAATGGCCGTCAGGGCCAAACCAATACTTCTTCCTCCGACCTCAATTTTACCTCGTCCGACTCAAACGATCAAGCTCGGCAATCACAACAAGCACCCCGCTCACCATCCAAGAGCGCCTTTCAGTGGCCATCCGAACCTTTGAATCGTGGAAGACCATCGCTGCCCCAGGAATCGCAAAAGAGCGTAGACGATGCTAATCGCGACATCTCTGATCGCATCACTAGCGCCGATCAGGGCGCCACCTCGCAGCCTACCCAGTCCTCTACTTTTCCCGGACTCGATCACCCAAGGCTGTCCGCTCAACTTGCTGCAACGCTCAATAGTATGGAGGAAGATCGCAGGCAAGAGCTTTCTCCCACCAACACTTCTTTACTCCCTACCCCATCCACTCCAGCCTTTCCCATGCTCAGTCCTCAACCTCAGTCCATGCAGCGCTCCTTCTCCATCGACGCGCCCAAATCGGCCGAGTCCAACAAGCCTGATCCTCCCCCAAGCTCTATACAGCATGCCGCCTTTCTTCCCGATATGTTTCGCAATGCTGCGACAATGCCCCTCAACCTTCTTCGCTCCCTCATCCCCGACAATGCCTTTCCTGCCTCCAACGACGAGGGCCTCAGTGCCAGCACCTTGCAAGTACCCGTCACCAGCTTCAATGCGCTTGTTGAAGCCTGTAAAGCCCTCGAATGGCTCGCCACGCAGGCCTCCAGCTTCGAGGCCAATGACAAGACCGCTGGGTCGCGTCGCAACTCCATTTCTCAACAACAAGCCGATGATAACGTCGAGTTGGTCTTTTTTGACTACCTTCAGCTTCTCCAAAAAGTAGCAGACGTCGTCAGCGGTCTCGCTGCCTCCAGGGGCATCGATCTCGTCCTCGACCTTGATCCCCAACTCCAAGGCCGTCCAGCAGACAACCAACGCCACTACAAGCTTGGCTCCTGCTCGGTTTGGGCCGATCGCCTCGCCATGACTTTTCTTTTCATGAGCTGCATCTCTAGGCTGCTTCACAATGCCCCCCTTCATTCCTCGGTCGTCATCACTTCTACCTTGACCGAGAAGGGGGAAAATGTCAATCGCCCTGAGAGCGACACGGAGATGAAGCTCATGGTCATCTCCCTCGGCCTCCGTCTCATCCTGCCTCGCACCGTCGCCACAAGTCCCGAGCTCATGTCAGCCATCTCGGACACTCCTGCCTCTCTGCTCCTCGATGCTTTCGGCGCTCGCCTTACCACCGAACAGTCCACAAGCAAGCTCCCCGGTAGTCCAGACAGAGCCGTCGTCGATCATGTTATTAGCGTCCCCGTAGGTCAACTCTACCAACCTGACGGTGCGACGTCGCCCGCACAAGATCATCAAGGAGCGTCTTCCAAGGGCATCGTTGGGCCTGACGAGGAAGAGCTTGTCCGTTTTGCATCATCATTGCGAGGCAAGAAGGTGGCGCTCTATTCGACATCCCAAAGCCTCTTTGCTCGCCAGTTATCCAAGTTTCTGTCGAATCTTGGCTGCGACGTTGCTCCCGTCTTTTCCGACAGTGTCGATGAGTCCTCATTCGATGGCAATGATCAAGTCTTTGGCAAGCAGGCGCACACCGCTGTCGCTTTGACCTCGGGCCGACCTGCGCTCGTCAGCTACACCAGCGATATAGATAGACGCGCTCACACGGTGCAGCCTCCTTTCCCAAACAAGTCCACTTCTGCAGCTCAGGACAAGGACGGTACGAATTCAACAGGCATAATCGATACCGCTGTCTTGGATCCCGTCACTGGCGTTCCCGTCACTTTCGACAACACGTCTCACCAGCAACCAAATCAGAATGTGGCATCTGGCCCATCGCAGTCTGACGGTGATGAGAAGGACGTGTCGTCAGAAACGCAGATCGATCCAAGCGGAAGGCGTGTCGTGCCCTTCAGCTTTGTCATCATCGACGATGACATTGTCACCTTACAGAAGGAGCTGTTGCGCATTCGATCGGCCGTGCCCTTGCTCAAATCGGCTTTGTCCTCCAAGTCTACTTCAACAGGTCCAGCAACACCAGATCGTCAGGCGCCGCGTCCGACACTTGATCACCGAACCAAGTCGAGCCCTCAGGTCAATCGGCTCATGGCTTCACAACGCGAGGTTACGCACTCGCGTTCCTTCGGAACCTTCGGCTCGGTGCTCTTGAACAGCGAGGATGGCAACGAGGCGACAGATGCCATGGACGAGTGCGTCTCGCAGACCATCATCTTCTTCACCTCGATGAAGTCCTACCGACTGGTTCGAGACACGGTGCAGCCTATCATCGATTCGGCTAGCTTCCGCGGCGTTTCGTCACCACCCCAAATTATGGTGCTGCCCAAGCCAGCCGGCGCCAAGAGGATCCTCACCGCCTTACATCTGGCCGAACACAAGCCCGTTGTGCAGTTGCCTTATCTTCCAATTGCCACGTCTCCTCTTTCGCCCCTTACCACGCACGCAAAATCTTGGTGGACGCATGACACGGCTCAGAAGCAGAACGGAGAAGGCATCATGACTTTGACTCGCCGCCAGACCGGCTCGACCGACGCCGACTTTGACACGACACCCTCCACCCCCTGGACTCCTGTCGAAGCTGCAAAGGCACCTGACGTCGGTACTTCTCAGATTCCCTTGACCAGCGAGAACTTGCCCTTGGCGGGAGTACCATCGGCTCCAGGTGCCAGTGCGCGCACCATCCACACGCAAGAAACCGCCAAGGATGCACCTCAAGAAGCCGCTTTATCAACGTTTGCTACAACAACCAAATCTGCACCAAGATCAGCTGCTTCGCGGCAAACGGGCAGAAACGCGCCTTCAAATGCGGCCCAAGGTATTGCAGACTCGACAACGATGCAAAAGAGCAACAACGTCGGCTCGACTGCAGGCAGCACAGCATCGGCGACGTCGTCGGTCCTTCAGAATCGATCTCACCCCGTCAGCAGTCCAGTTCCTGCTGACGCGCTCGAGTACTTTAGCGAGACGGCAGCAAAGATGGGCGGGAGCGCTGCAAGCGGCATGGTGATCCAGAGCCCGGATGGCCGTCCAGCAGGTATATTCTTCCAGCCAAAGGCTACCCCGTCCATCTCGGGATCCAAGCCTTCGCTCTCTCGAGGCCAGTCCGCATCGTCACTGAAGCGCAGCCATCATACTCCGTCGGATCAAGGTGACAAGTCTACCCACAACGCGGGTGCATCGACCAACCGGGAAAGGCGCTTTACGAACCGCAGCAATGCCTCCAGCAACGCTTCAACCCGCGGCGGTAATGAAGGGTCTCAGATGCGCGCCAGTACCTTACCGATGCTGTCAGAGCAGGTATCTTCAGCGGAGTCGGCAGAAGCGTCTAGCTCGCGCGCACCGCAGTTCCAAGTTCCCAACGCCGGAAAGTATCCCATTGGGAGCATCTTTGCTCCTCAGGTCGGCATCCACTCTGTGCTCAACTCTGCTCGACCTCCAATGACGACACCGCTGGGCCCGAGTCTCCCTTCGCCGTCTCGGGATGCTGCAGCAGGCACCAATGACGCTCAACAAGCTGAAGCTATCCAGTCTCGGTCCCGAACGAATGATGGCGACGAGCAGGCGGAGAAACAGCCCGAGGCAACAACTGCAGCCAGTAACGCTGGCGACAACGCTAAGACGGCCGTAGTAGGAAGTCCTACCGCGGTCAAGTCAGACGAGGGAGCGGTACGCAAGCCTTCTTCGAGACCTGCTATGGGCAGCAAATCGGCCACTGCATCTCCGAACGCTCGTACAGCGTCCAACGCTGCCAGTCGCTCGCAAGCTCGGCAAACGTTTGGCGGCGTCACTGCATCGCCTTCGGATGCCAAGACCAAGCCCTCCGCTGTGCCGCAGTCGGGCTTCATGATGGGAATGGGTTTCACCGCGTCTGCTCGTCGCGGGCGTGGTCCCAAGAAAGCGCCCGTGCGAGAAGCTGTCCTGCCGCCCATCAAGGTGCTTATCGTGGAAGACAACCCCATCAACCAGAGGATTCTGTCCATGTTCATGGGTAAAAAGAAGATCAAGTACGACGTTGCGAACAACGGTCGCGAAGCGGTGGAGAAGTGGAAGACCGGAGGCTATCATTTGATTCTCATGGACATCCAGCTTCCGGTGATGGATGGGATTGAAGCGACGAAGGAGATCCGCAAGTTGGAGAGAAATGCAAATATCGGGATCCTGCCCAACACGCCACCTGCAGCGCCCGATTCGAAGGTGGATGTGCAGCAAACGTCGCAGCCACCAAGATCGTCGCTGAGCGGTGGGTCTAGGACGCTGACAGCAAAGGGGCTGGTGAAGCACGCAGTCGCCGGGTCCGACACTGCGTCTGCTTCGGGGTCCAAGTCTGCTGCTGCACCGTCGGGTGGACCACCATCTTCGTCCTCTGGCCTAGTCAACGGGGTCGGCGACGCCAATCGCGTACCCACAACCACACGCGGTGGGGGGAGCATCAATCCCTTCCGCGCCTCGGTCATCATTGTCGCCCTGACCGCCTCCGTTCTGTCTTCCGATCGAGTCGAAGCGCTAGCGGCGGGGTGTAATGATTTCCTCAATAAACCTGTATCGCTCCCCTGGCTCAACCAGAAGATCCTGGAATGGGGCTCGATGATGTACCTCATGTACTCAGGGTTGAGCTCGGACGATGTTCATGTTGCATCCAACGCGAATGTAGGGTCGGCGGGGGGGAGGACGGATAAGGCGCAGCTGCATATAGGGTTCGGGTATAGGCCTGCGGAGAAGGCAAAGGCACTGGCGAACAATTTGCATATGGGTGACACGCTGGCGTGGAAGAAGAAGAAGAAAGGAGAAGATAAGGAGAAGGAGAAGGAGAAGGAGAAGGAGAAGGAGAAGACGTTGGCGAATAAGGAGAGCATGTTGAAGCGCAGGGAGGGGTTGGTGGAGACTAGTGAGAAACAGCAGCAAGCGAAGCAGGAGCAGGAGCAGGAGCAGGAGCAGGAGGAGCAGCAACAACAGCAGACGGAAGCACAGGGAGACCAGAAAGACGCACAGCAAACAGAGAACCGCGAGGGGGAGCAAGGGCTGAAGTAACTTTAACTCCATTAAGTTAACGTAGTCTAGACTGTCTACGCATGCTGCAGAACAGCCGTTGCGCAATCCACGCGTCGCGCTCACTTCCCCCCCTCTCAACTCGCCTCCAGCTCCAGTTTCTCATCGCTCAACCATTCCACACATCGTCACAAAGCGAGGGTTCGTGAGCAAAACGCGCGTTGATTATTCCCCACGATGGAACGTGACCAGTGACCAGTGACCAGTGACCAGTGACCAGTGTGACAGTGTAAAGTAACGGCGTATGTCCCTGGCCGAACCCTAAAAGAACGTGCGTGTGGGGGAACCTTAGCCTGGAGCTGCAGGCGAAGCGGAATGGTTCAACCTGGGTGCAGGCCGCAGCACAACTTGTCGCGAGTGTCGTCTTGCATGATTCGGCTTCCCCCCCTGCTCCCCCCCTGCTACTGGTGGTGGTGCTGGGGAAGACTCGGTAGTTACGCTGCGTAAAACTGACAGTGGAGGGATGTAGTAGTTCTGCTCATGCTGTGCGAGGTCTGGCGAAGGTGAAGCAGCTACAATCCCCGATGCTTTCGCAATGATAGGCAAGCTCAACCGCTTGAGTTTCACCGGCGTGACACCTGGCCGGCCATCTTCTTCGCTTTCTCCCACCCCACCCCTCCCGGCAGCAGGGGATGTGCGAGCATAGTCAGCAACGCCTGCGAACCGGTTGCGCTGTGCCAGAGAGCTAAACGCGTTGTAGGGCGATGTCGGGGTGGTCAAGCTTTGAATGGAGGCTGTGGAGGACCGCCGGCGTTCGGAGTTGGCTTTGCGCAGTTCGTCGCGCACGTACATGTAGGCTGTGCGGATCTGTTTCTCCCGCTCCTTCTGTTCGGCGATTTGGGCGCGCAGCCGGGAGATCTCATCCGCAGAGGAGGGTGGAGTGGAAGATAGGGAGACGGTGGAGTCGTGCCCGGCGTTCGAGTCGTCATCAGCGGCGGTGGTGGTGTGTTGCATAACCGCGTCCGCGTGGGAGAGGCGCAGAGAGGCGATTTCGGAATCGCGTTCTTCCAGGAGCCGGCGAAGCATGACTACTTCGCTTTCCGCCGAGGACGAGTTGAGATGCTCCACGTCTTCCACCGCATCTGCAGTGTCCGTGTCCACCGACCGACCCAAACCCTGCGAAGCTGCGAGACTCTCGGACTCCACCTCCCTCAATCTTTCCTTTGCCTCCCTCAACAAGCGCACCACCTTCTCCCTTTTCCTCCCCTCATCCACCAACATCCCCCTCACTTTCATCGCCTCTGCACTCGCCTGCACCTGCGTCTTATGCGCCTTGGTCAACTCCTCATTCAATCGTACCACCGCTGCTCTGTGATGCTCTGCCTCGGCCTGCGCCTCATCCAGCGCACAGTGCAACCTTTCCACATCTTCCGCATACGTCTCCTTCTCGAGCTGGTGCGTGGCGAGCATCTGCTCAATCACCTCCCTTTGCTGCTCCAGTAAATCCAGCAGCTTCCGTATCTCTGATCTGCTGTGCTCCACCTTCGCATTCATGGTGCTCAAATAGTCGCTGAGCATCTCGTTGTTTGCACCAACTCCACTGAGAGGGGTCTTCTCGCGAACAATTTGCTCCAGCAACAACTTGTCCGCTTGAAGCTGACGGAAGGCGTGAGCGACTTCGTTGAAGGCACCCGCAAACCGGCCTTCGGTGCGTTTGAGCATCTCCTGCCGGACCGACTCGTTGAGGTGGGGACCGAGCAGGGCTGCCTTGTCGGAAAGAATCTCGTGGCGGCGGTCGCTGAGGGTGCTGAAGGTGGAGTGGCAGCTGGCAACGCTGGCGGCACCGTCGCGGGACTCTTCTTGACGATCGGAGCGGCTGTGGTGGCCCATTTCGGACTTGGCTGCGCCGGTCACAGGAGAGGCGAGGGCAGGATCAGAGTGTGCAACAGAGGCAGTCTTGCGGCTGTTCCACGCGCTGGGTGGGGCTCGGAACGGTTTGTCTGCGGTATCCATCCGACGACTGGGAGGAGGCTGGGGTTGGGCGTCCTTTCTCTGCGGCTCGATGTCAAAGCTAACGATTTGGCGAAGGACAGCAGGGGAGGTGGAGGGAGCATTCTGATCGACCCGACCCGCTGAGGTCTGAGCCTTGGCACCAACCGAGGATGGCAACGTGGAGATGCGTGAGATGTCTTTGGCCTCTGCAGGCGGGGACACAGCTTCTACTTGCTTAAGCTTTTCCTTCGAATCCTTCTTGCCGGTCGAAAGGCGCACAGGCTGCGAGGAAACGCGTGTAGCCGTTTGAACCACAGCCACCGTCGTTGCGCTATCAGGGCTGTCGTCCACCGACACGACAGTGGGCGAGTTACTGGAAGCTTCGCTCGCTGCCAGATCAGCTGCCAAAGTACGTTCGAATGTGCTGGCATCTCGAGCACCCACCGGCATCACAGCTCCAGACTGTTCCATGGTCTCGTTTCCAGGAGTGTTGCGCCTTCCAGCGGATGCCTCCAGCTGACTGACAGTTACAGCCGGCCCTGAACTCCCCGAAGAGCGATTGTTGCTTGTCTGAGAGTCCCTTCGATCGTGCTGCGCACTTCCCTCTTTATCCATAGACGGAGAACGAGGGCCCTTTGGCGTGCGTAGCGGGTCAACCTCATCGCTCCTGATAGCGGCACCAGATGCTGTAGCAGTCGTGTTGCCAGATCCACTCCGTTGCAATGGGTTCGGACTCTTTGGAGCCAGCGATGGCGTGTTCGGAATCGGCGGAAGGGGTTCAGTGGGAGGTGCAGAGGGTGGGGGAGCACGCGGCTTGCCCGGACTGGCGAGACCCCTGAAGCTGAGATTGCTTGGCGACAAGATAGCTCCTGAAGGGCCGTTGGGCGAGAAAGCGGAAAGCGATGTGAGGTTGAGTGCCAGCGCTGCGGGTCGACCTTTTCGTTGCTTACCCACCGCTTTCGCCAGAGCTGCTTCGTAGGCGGGGTTTGGCGTGTTGGGTTCCGAAGACTGCGGTGCTGCTCGTGCAAAGTTGGCTTGCAAGAGGGGAGCAGACGAGGACGCGGGGAACGGAAGTGATGGAAGTGGGGCCGTGTAAGGTTCTGGTGCCAAACGCGAACTTGTGGTGCACGAGACGCCAGCGGAACCATGGCGAAGCCCAGCCATGGTCGAAAGCTCTGAAGGAGCCTTGCGAGAGTTTGTCGACGAGGCATTTGACGTGGTCCTCGTATGAGCCTTGAGCTCGCTACCGCCAAGCTCAAAAGGCGGAAGGAGCTCGCTCGCAGCCGCCGAGGACTGCGACGTCTTTCTTTGCCTGAAGCCAAACGTTGGCGAGCCGATCCCATTGACGGCAGCACGAGGCTGAGCGGGCAGTAGTGACTTGTGCTCTTTGTCGTTGCCTCCCTGCCCTTCCGTACGGCCCACGCTGGTCCGGAAAGCATCGGACCTGTTAGAAGAAGCAGAGGTCCTCGAAGTCTTCGCATCAGAGAGATCCGCAATTTGCGAATGACTGAAGCCTGAGTCCATCGAGATCTGTCGCTTGAGCATCGACTCTGGCGACTCGGTGCGTTCCTTGATGGTCGAGAGCTGATCCGAGTCGTGTACATCGGTGCTTGTCTCTGCCGTGTTGGTGCTGTGCCCGCTGTCGCTGACATGAGTCCTTTGGGTCTTACTCGAAGCGTGTGATGTGGTCTTTTGCGGTTGCTCGTGTTGCTCAGAGTCGATCAACATGCGCAAAGTGTCGCGACCAAAGGATGTGCGGCCCCAGCTGTCTGCCGAGCTATGGTCGGACAGTTCGCTGCTCGACTTGGTATGTGCGTGGGCGTTGAGGCTGTTGCGCATAGTAGAAACGTTAGCACGGTTGGAAGCGTTAGCAGGCTCGGCATCCTCCGGCGCGGTAATGCCAAGACCAAACGTCGCTGCGCTCGACGAGCCTTCTCTGACGCTTTCTTCAGGCCTTCGCATGACATCTGTTGTCGAAGTCCTGCGAATGGGTGAGTTGAACTCTTCGCTGGCGAGCTGAGAAGACCCGGGTTGAGAGACGGACTCGGGCAAGCTCGAGGCGGTAGATCTGCGTTGTACTCCACTCGACTCCGGACGGAGGAGTACAGTCTCGTCTGCGCTGATCGGGCCCGTCTTGACTGTAATCCTCTGGGGCGGGGTTCGAGCGGATTGCAGACCGCTGGCTGCCTTGCTGTCCGCTGAAGTGGCCATTGCGGGCTCAGAGGATGTTGGAATAGGAGGGTGCGGCTTCTCTGCGATCACGTCAGGCAGAGGCTTGTCCATTGAAACAGCGACGGGTGCAGCAGGAAAGTCGGGGCTGGACAAATTGGTGGATGTGGTGAGTGCCGGGCTCTCGTCGAGCAGATGATATGGCGATGAGAAAGCAATCAACGATCGAAAGTCTTCGAAGCTACCCAGAGTACCGATGGATTCGAGGCGTGCATGTGAGTCATCTCGATTGTGGCGCGCACCATGGGCTTGAGGAGGAGAAGCAGAGTTGGCGGTCGTTCCGACTGAGGCTGTGCCAGGTTTATTGTCTGTGCTTGTGGTATACTGCGGAGAGACGGATGATGCCGATGATTCGGAGCGGTCGGCTTCAGAATGAGAGTCGTCTGGTACGACACCTCCACCGAACTCGAGACTGTTGGCGCCTCTGCTGGTGGATCGAGGACCGGCAGCAAAGCTCATGGGTGAGCGTGTACCCGTAGAGCCTTCTCTTGTGCCGGGCCTGAGTTTGGCGCCTTTGCCGATACCCACTCTGCCAAGACCCTTGACGCCTGCAGGACGAGTTAGAGAAGGGGCGTGCTGCATCGACCGAAAGGTGTCTCGCTGAGGAAAGTCCGAGTCGCTGGATGCAGTGGGTTGAGAGCTGGTCGGATATGCCGATGAACCAGAGTCCATTGGAAAGTGCCGTTTGGAGCGCCATTGTGAGAACATTGTGGCTGGTGACTGCAGCTGTGCGCACGGTGAAACAGTATGATCACACAAAGTGCATGTGGGTCGGTGATATGCAGAGAGCCAGCCTCTGGCTGATGAAGTGACCAACTGCGAACAGAAAAGAAGGGGTCTCGCGCAGATATCGTGCAAGACTGATACGTAGTGTCCGTTGCGATTCGAGATGAAGCAGCAATTATCTGTGTCCAGCACAGCGCATGAAGAGCACGGGTGTAATCCGTCACTGAGGCTGAGCCTTTATTGCGAGATCATCCTTTGAGCAAGCGCCAAAGTGAGCAAGCGGACTGGCGCCGTCTGGTACGCAGCTATGGGGTATACTTGAAGCTGTTCCAAGTGTCAGTGTAAAGGCGAGGATAGGTGACAACAGCAAAAGCCAGTCGACAGGAGTTGTCCAGGATACGAGTGGGCGGATGTCAAGATATCCATCGACTGGAATCGCGGATACAAGGTGAAAGACAGTAACCAAGAAACGATCCAGAACGACAGGGAAAAAGGTGATGGTACTGTGACTGTACTGTAGTTGACTGGACTGCAAATCATGCTGATGCAAAGCGTGCTCAATCTAACCAACTTGAAATCGACACTTACTGTAGGCGAGCACAACGCCAGATTCTCGAAAGGGATGCTCTTGCCAGTAGTGACTGCAGCCGCAAGCGACCCAATGACCGAGTGAGGACTGAGTTAGGATGGCAGAGAAGGAGAGGGGCCATCTGTCAAGTATAAGCGAAATTCTGGCTTCGTTCCTTCTAAGCGAGGAGGTTGCGCGTGCATGCCCGCACGAGCGCGCTCTCCCCTTCCCCTTCCCCTTCCCCTTCCTTCCCTTCCCCTTCCCCTTCCCCTTCCCCTTCCCTCCCCCAATCCCAATCCCAATCCCAAACCGCACCTTCGACATCTGCCAGCCCTGTACCGGCTTCGGCAGTTGTATGCAATGCAAAACGCACACAAATACGCATGCACACATGTCGATGCAACGCTAGAACCAGTCGTTGCAGTCGAATCTGGCGGCTCGTTGCGCCTCTGAGCTGAACGCGATGCTAACTTGGTACCGTTCTGGGTTACCAATCAGCAAGCCGCGACAGTGCGGGGGCATTGGTGGGCCGGGTCCATAGCATTCAAAAAAACAAGAACACAGCAAACTCTTCCCATGCGGACTGCGTCAAGGGGTGCAGCTTGGATGGCAACCGAACGAGGACACCAAAAACATCCACCGCACCACATGCGTCGGTCGGGAATCGCTTGCAACTTGTTCCGTGTTTCAAGTCTCAGACAATCAAGGCAGGCAAAGACGAACCTCTTTCAAGACGGAGCGGTTCGAGAGGAGCAACAGAGGGAAAGTGGCAGTTTCCGACGTGTAAGGTGAGACATCGCTCCACGCAAGCGGGTCCGCGTTTTCCTTCTCTTTCACTTCCGATCTTAGAAGAGAGCCTTGCTTGATCCGCGATCGGAGTTAAAAAAAATAAAATAAAACAGGGATTCATGGGCGCGCAGCTGAGCAGCCTGCACTGTGCAGCTGCGCTTTTCTTAGAGTAGAGTGCAGTGCTAGGTGAAAGGGAGAAGAGAAATGGGCAAGAGCGAGCTTGACAGCGGCACAATAAAACGCAAGGTGCTGCTTAAATGCCATGAATTTTCCTTCTCAAAAATCAGACTCCGAATCTGAATCAAGGCGTACGTGCGTGAGGTGTCAAGACGGCCACGATTGCTTTAAAAAAAAATGCCCGCTGCCTCCGACCTTTCTCCTTGGTGGTACTATATCACCCGATGAGAGATCTCACACTTGCAGTTTACGGTATTTCCACTCTGCAAGATTCCTGAAAGCAGTCAGCAGGTGATGGCACATGCTCGGGCACAAGCAAGCATTGCATCTCTCGACAGATAATCGTTACAAGATTCGACTGTCACAGAGACGCTAGCACCGCCATATTTTGCGGGGTACGAACGCATCCATCGGACCCCAGCGCGCTTACTGCGAGGACCCCCCACTGACTTCAATGCCCGCGATGCAAGGTTCAAAGCTAGAACTAACAGCGAACCGGCATTTGCAGTAGATCGATTGGGCTTGTCAGCTTGGCTGACCAAGTTCGGACATACGGCACGCTCAGACCTTCGTAGGGTGAGCTTGCAGCGCTTGACTCCGCTTGGACCCTTGTATCTTATCGCTTGGATTCCAACTTTCTGCCATAAGTTAGGGGTCACTCTCGCCGACAGCAATCTACTCCTCTTTCGATGCTCGGGGTGAGAAGGGTGGCGGCCGGTAGGAAGTTGTGTTCTGTAAGCTACAACTGTGTTGAAGTGAGGGCCGAGGCGCACAGCTAAATGGTAGTGTTGTCTAAGTTACTTGAATACCAAGACTGTCCAGTTCTGCTTGGGTGCATGCAATGCGCTTTCATAGATGCACACAAACACGACGCTGCGCAACAATCATGCTACCGCCTCACGGTGTGGCTGCATACTGAATTGCTCCAAGCGAGCAACGCGCAATGTCATTGTAGCACGTCCCGAATGCCCGCCTTCCAAAACGTCCCGAGCGCCAGAGCCGTAGCCAAACATCGCGCATTCCCTCCCAGGCACGAATATGAGCCTAAGAATCGAGTTCCTCGCTCGTGTCCAGTGGCATTGCTTTGACACTCAATCTTCACCCCGTTTCGCTAAGCGGAGAGCATCTCAGCCTCCCGCTTATCTGCAACTACCAGTCGAGCGGTACAGCAGACAAATGGAGGGGGGGCAATTAAGCGGCGTAGAGCATGCCATGGTATGAATTACTTCAATTGATTCGCACCAACGCAACAAGGAAGAGAGCGCGCGCGGATGTAATGCAGTCTAGAATGACACGGAAGCGGACAAGGAGCGTGGTGCCGCTTAGGTTAGGGTTGTGCCGACGGAGAGAGAACCTTCTAAGTGTATTGCTCGTCTAATCACGGCTAGATAATGTTCCCGGACTGCTTCGAGCTAGTAGTGAACGATGAATGAGGCGATTGCGCTGATACACAGCGTTGCTCGGGGACAAAACAGAGCATATTGTGGTCAATCCAGTCATTGAGGGAGACCATTGGAGCGACTGGATGGTCTCAACAACTGCGTCAGATGCGGACCTTTTTGCTTCTCGGTGCGGAGGAAGAGCGAGACAGACTCGCAGTCTAGAATGTAGAATGGTGACGTCGCGAAGTGCTACCATCTAGTAGTCTCTTTAGAACGTGGTAAACGACGACTGTGAAATGGCGGCTGAGAATGTTGAGCCCGCATCGTCATCGTGTGATGCAATGTATCCTCCATCTCCCTTGTAGGTGTCCAAGCCTGTCAGATCTGAGGCGTCGCCCATGCTGCTCAAGCTCAGACGTCGTTGCAGACGGTCGCTCTGGCTGTACGTGATGCTTGCCGGCGGCGCGGTGCTCCCAGCCAGACTCTCGGTGTCGACGTCTTGGCTGACAATGCTGCTCGCATACGGTCCGTGCATGCCTCCAACCGAGAGGTGTGCCGAAGGATACGTCGCCTGCGTGCCCAGACTTGTCACGCTCTGTGCATCGCTGGGGATATACGATATCGGGTCGTGCGTTCCAAAGAAGGCGAGCTCGTTCGAACCGCCTTTGGCACCTGCACCAGGCATTCGACCACCCCGCGACGAGCCATATCTGTCGGCACCTCCAAGATCGTGGCGATGACGAGCCATGAGGTCGCCAGGCTTCTGCAGCGGTCGACGCGGCCGGGGGAACTGGATCATGCTCGGCTGCAAATTAGACAGTACGCCTTCAACAAGACATCCCTTCTCCTTATAGTGGACCAGCAGATAGTGCCACAGCGGGTGCTTGTTAAGCACCTTGGGGTTGCCCAAAATCACAAGACCATATCGAGCTCGAGTGAGCGCCACGTTGAGTCGTCGCGGATCGCTCAAGAATCCAATGCCTTGGTGCTCGTTGCTACGAACACAGCTGAGGATGATATAGTCCTTCTCTCGACCTTGGAAGGCGTCGACACTGGCCACTTCGACATCCTTGTACAGCTCCTTCTTGAGCGACCCATGCAGCTGCATGTGGTTGACAATGTAGCTCCTCTGTCCCTCGTATGGCGTCACGATACCTATTTGTGAGGGCTTGACACCGGCCTTGAAGAAGCGCGTTACAATCTTTTCAACATTCGAGGCCTCAGTGCGGTTGAGGAAGGAAGTACCGCTGCTCGAGATTTCCTCCTGTCCAAAGTTCTGGAAGAAAAACATGGGCAGCGACGGCACTGGCCAAGGGAAGTCGACATCTCGACGCAAGCGTTCGGGTGCAGTGACACCGTTCTGCAGCGTGCCTTCATAAAACATGTTGGAAGGGAACTCGGAGAGACAAGGGTGCATTCGATACTGCACCTGCAGTCGGATCGGTCGGTTGCCGAGGATGATGAGACGCTCGAACAAACTTTGACTAGCGCCAGCGCGTGCGGCTTTCTTGTTCATGATAACTGGCCCAAGCTGGAGATGGTCTCCAACAAAAACGACCTGCTTGCAGCCCATGATGAGTGGGATCATGCACTCAGGCTCGGCCGCCTGCGTTGCTTCATCCACGAGCACAGTGCGGAACTTCATCTTGGACAGGCGTGGGTCGCCGCAACCCACACACGTGCAGCAGATGACATCGGCAGTGCTGAGGATCTCCTTCTCGCAAGCACGGATGAGCGCCTTGTACTTGCGTTCGTCACTGCTGCTGAGCTCGCCTTGTTCGTTCTTGAGCTGAATAAGCTTCTGAAGCTCAATGTGCGTGTCGTTGTTGGCGACCTGCTCATGAAGCGTGAGGAAGCTGACGGAGCTCTCGAGCGCTTCTCGACTCTTGGCGGTGACGCGCACCACCTTGAGACCCGTAGCGTGGATCTTTTCGGTGAGCTGATCCACAGCAACGTTGGAGGGGGCGCACACCAGCACCGGACCAGGATTCATTTTGCTGAGCTGATAGACAATTGTGGCAGAGGTAACAGTCTTTCCTGTACCGGGTGGACCCTGAATGAGACTGAGAGGCTTCTGCAAGACACTCCTGACGGCGTTGACCTGGCTGTGATTGAGCTCAGGTAGACCGGGAGCGCTGAAACGCTTTGGCATGGTGGTTCGCAAAGTGGCGTTTTCGATCCCGTGACCAAGTAGCTTGTGGTAGATGTAGGCGCTGAGACTCTGCTCGTCCACAGCAAAGGTCCTCAAGGCACTCTGCATGCGGTCGAACGAGGTCGCCTTCCATACAAATTCGGCTAAGAAGTTGTGTGTGCAATGATCTGGCACGCCATCGGACCTCTTGAGCTCGAGTGCTACCTCGTCCGAGACGTTGTCGGGGATCTTGATGACATGTCCAATGCCTTCCCAAGGTGGGGCCAGCTCACCTCGGTAGCAAAGCTTGAGCTCGTCTCCGACAGCCAGACGCACCTCTCCACTCTCGAGCTTGGGGAGCGTCATCCAAGCAATCTTCTTCTGGTTGAGACCCTGATCCCAACGAACCACCAGGTCCTGCTGCGTCTGAGACTCTTTGAGCTTGCGGTCGTAGTCTGCTTCGATCTTGACCAAGGGTCCGAAGATATTTTGATACTGATATGCATCTTCGTAGCACAACAAGATGCTGTGGGGTTCCTCGTCCACACCGGGCTTGTCGAGATCTTCGAGGCTGGCATTGGCGTTGTCCTTCCAAAGCTCTTCGAGACGGTTGATCTGCTGGAGGGTGATAGGACGAGCACGAAGCTGCTCGTGCTCTGTGGGGACCTTGACAAGCCAAGTGAGGAAGCATCGGTCTTCAATTAAAGGCGACCACTGGCTGGTGTCCCAGATGATGTCTTTTGAATTGGACATGGCAGCACACGGTTGACGGCACAGCAAGACGACGACGGTCTCGCTCTTGGCAGGGATGAAGCCGAGGAGAAAGACATTCTTGGCTCCACAATTGTAGCATTCGGGTGTGGTCTCTCCCAGGGGCGATTCGGCGTGCAAGGAGACTTCCTTGTGCTTGGCTCGAACGAGGTGATTGACGATATGCGAGCCTGAGGTGGAGCCGCGCGAGTTGCAAAACCACTTGTTGCAGATGAGACACTTGACTACGCATGATGGGTTGAAGATGCCGCAGTAAGCACAAGCGTGCTCGGGCAAGTTTTGGAGCGAGGAAGGATCCGCCTCATCTCCGATGCTGTCCAGAAGTGGAATGCCTGAGTCTGACAGGGGGGCTGAGCTGGGGTCGAAGCGGCCATGCGTGTGGTGCGAATGCGAAGCGGCGTCGTCCCTGGATTGTCGTGCATGAGAGCGCGAAGGGTCAAGGTCGTGCTCGGTCAAATGAAGGTCGCTGATCGCATCGAGATCGAGATCGAGGTCAATGTCCTTGTGTCGCGGGTCCCCCTTGCCTTTAAGGTGCCTGTGGCCGTTGATACGGCTGGCAGAGCGTGAGGAGCCATCTATGTAGGAGTACTCGGAGTTGCTGGCGTCGTAGGTAGAGGCGCCGTCAAAGTGCTCGAAGTTGTAGAGCTCGGACATGGCTGGTAAAGGTCGATCAGGTCGACAGCCGATATGGAGAGGCTGCTTCAGAGCATGTGGGAGGCTTGTCTAGGGCTTGACGAAGAAGAACTTTCCAGGTTGGCAACGAACGAGCACTCTTTTTTGATCTATAGTGAGTAGCCTGGATGAACGCTGTTGCGCCACGGACTGCGGGTGTGTCTAGCGAGGTGAAGGGAAGTGGGAGAGAAGGACTGTTCCAGGGTACCACGTCTTGTTCCGTCAAGTTCATCTGGAAGGAAGGTGTTAATCTCGGCAGCGCTCAGTCGAGAAACTCTAAAGCAGCGGCTGCTCCAATTCTTGTCCTACTCAACAGTTGTCAGAATGATGTAAGCATAGGTTGACGAATGATTTTGGCTGTTGGAAGTCTGTTTGTCGGCCTAACATAAGTCTGAAAGTAGGACTTCTCAAGGCCGAGTTAACTAATTGACAATGCTTGCTTTCGCGGCTGTCACCGGCGCCCCCCCCCGTCCCAAGCAATCATCAGGGCAAACGCCCTGTGCAGCTCTGATAAGGTGGACGCCCAGCGTGGGAAGGCATTGCGTAGTGAAGGCATCATTTACCTTGGCATACACTGGCAAAGGGTTGGTTGTGCTGTCTTTGAGCTGGTGTGTCAGAATCGAAAGTGCGGCTGCGACGGCTAGCACACGCTCGGAAGGCGAGCGACCACGCCGGAGTGGCTCATGAGAATATCTATGGTAGAGATTACGGCGAGCACGATGCAAAGGAGGATTCGCGTAGCTGCCGGCGGTTCAGAAAGCGTGGTATCTAGGTGTTGAACGATATTGGAAATGGCGTTGGGTGAGGTTTCCTCTAGGATGCAACATGTCAGATTCGATGTTCAGATTGGCGACGGCCGATGTCGAATCACGAACTTGACACTGCGGCTCCGCAAAGAAGCATATTTTAATCCTGACTTGAGATTCGAAGCCGAAGCACCTCATTATTGCAAGGGGTCGTCCTGCTTGGGTTCAAACATCTCCTCGTTGATACAGAGCCTGGAGCATGTTCTGTCCAACTTCGTCTCGCTTGTGTTTGTGCCGAGCCGCGCATGCAGAGGCCAGCTGGATCAGAAGAGCACAAGATCCAAGAGCAGCGTCGAACGTGACCTCACTGACGAGACAAAACCCCTGTATGCAGCTGCCGAACGCGCGTCTACACTCCTCCTTTCGTGACGGGCTGCCTTGAAAGCTGCGAGCTGTCCGCAGACTGCAGCCTTTGCCCTCTTCACCGCGGTTACAGTAAAGAGTGCTTGCTACACGAGTCAACGTCGGCATCGACAAGAATGCAAAAGGCTCCAGCAGATTCGAAGCCCGGCATCAATGTATTTTTAGGTTGTGCTGGCTCACCCTGCCGGCGACATATCTGTCAACGATGCTAAATCGTATTTGGTGCGCATCTGAGTTCAAGTTATGCTAGATCGGTTGCTGTGCAATCGATCGCTCGCAGACAAGCAGACAAACAGGACACTGGAATGTGCCTTCTGGCGCGGGAGCCGACTGTCTTGGCTGGCTGAAAGTGGGAACAGATTCCTCCTGGCAGAAGCACTTGCTAGCCAGGCTAAGCTTCTGCTACTGGAAATTCGGGTCGATGCGTTGGTTGGAGCTAAGCTTTGATTTACATCCTTTCTGGTCTTGCCAGCAATCATCCGGGGAACGAGGCGCAGGAGAATTGATCAAGCGGTCAAAGCGGGATGGTTGGACGTGTGTCAAGGGGTCGCTAGGTGAGCTGACAACGAAGCGAGGACCGAGTCGAGGTTGGCTCCTGCATGCATATACACGAGCTCGATCGGGGCGAAATTGGGTCGCTGCGGTAAGAAGCCGGGGAAAACAATCACACTACGTCTTTGGTTGGTAGAGTAATTGGGCTGCTTTGTATGCTGTCGAGCAAAATCACCGATACTGTGTCTAGAGTCTGCAGTCTGCAGCATTGCAGCTGAGATTGATTTGTGAGGCTGAAGGAAGGGAATTCGCCGACCAACTGAGAATGTACAGATGAGCGCATCACGCGCGACGTTGAGCCAGAAAGGCTAGGTCCTTAAAGAGCGCTGCTTATGAGATACAGCGACCAAGTTGAGACTTGATGTACTGGTTTCGCCAAAGCCCAAAGGTGACCGCAGGACAGCGAGACATCCAATCCAGCGAGATTGTGTACGAGAGACAGAAACAAGCAAGGCGCTCGACTTTATTTGGCCGTGTTCATGCAAAGCTCCCTCGGCATTGTCAGACCGTGGTTCAGCTTTTGTGCGTGAAGAGTCGATCCTGTTGCTGATCTGTCGATGAAGAGATGCCGAGGTCTTACAGAGAAGCAGACGCCTTCCGTTTTGTATCCCAGAGTGACCAACTCTGTGTCTTTGCGTTTCCAACACTTGAACGCACCCGTCTTGAAGAACGTGCTGGTTGGCTTGTAAGCGTATTTTCTGCATGATCTTAGCGACAAAGTCACCTTTCCCGTTGCAAGTCGCAAACCGGAGACTGACTCTAGATTTGTCACAGTTTGACCATTGACAGCGGAAGGACATTCTGTTTTGTCACAGTGGCTTGGATGGGTGCAAACTCGCTTGAAATCGAACCAAAGCATCTCGGCCAGCCAAGACGAGAGCAAGCACTCTCGTCGGCTAAAGACCGAAAGTGCGATCGGTCCAGTCGCAGCACGGCACAAGAGACGGCGCTCTGACGATTATACAGTTTAGCCTAGTTGGAGGGCATCTCTTGGCTATGCGCTCGTGGTCGCGGTCCTGTCGAATGGTTACGCTACTGCAGTGCATCAGAGAGATGCGGGGCAAGAGACCCTGTCACGTTGCAACACTCCTCTGCGTCAATACAACAGAAATTACGCTAAAATGATTTGACCACAAGAGAAAATGAAAGTGTTTGTCTCGTCTATGAGAGAAGCGAGTTGCAACAGGGGACGCAAAACAGCTAACTAGTGCCATCTTGGGCCCATTTAGGCCATCTTGCTCTCGCTCTCGCTCTCGCTCTCGCCATGTTCAACAACCAACCCACAATATTGGTCAAAACCAAGCCAGTCTAGCTCATTCATTCCCTTCGGCGCGCTGCCAACCACTCGACGGTGCAGCGCGACAACAGCATGGGCGTGCGGGGCGTGCAGAGCCTATTCTCACAAAGTGCGGGCAGTCGCATCGTTCCCCATGTTGCCTAGCTCTCACGTTCCAGTCCTGCCGACCGTTCGGCTGCCACACCAGTGAGCATGTTTATGGAAGCAGAGTGCCGTCTTTTGCTCCTCTCGTGAGTACAGTCCGTAACGTTGCCTCTGCCGAGCAGGGTTTTTGCTGGTGACAAGCTTGCGTTGCCTGAACCTTGCCTTTCGCGAGCGCTCTTCGAGCTTGATGATGCTGACCGAGGTATCGACTGGATCAACTTCGCTTGGCCTGAGTTGGTGCTATTCTGCTCGTTGCCCCTCGCCTCCATCCACTCCACTCCTCTCCTCTCACCACCTCCTTCCCCACCTCTTTGCCTCCCTTGACCGCCTCTCACGCTAATACCTCCCTTTACCGTCTGCCGCCAGACCTGCATCCGTGCATACACCCATCTCAACTCGCGCGCTTCGTTCCCTTCTCCTACTTTCCTTTCATTCTCCACTAGTCATTGCTCTCTTTCCGTGCGCGCGCGCTCTCATTCACTCCGCAGGCCGGATCCCTAGAGCTGCGCTTGGACCCTTCCTCACCATATATACACCTCGCACTCTTGGCTAGCTTCTCGTTTTTTCCTTGCAAACAAACCTCAAGCTACGCCATCCTTTCCGCTATCCCCTCTCCATATCATCACTCCAACCACGCACCCTGCCGAATTAGCTTCCGGCCCCGTTCACCCTCGTTCTTGCTAGCAGGGCGATCCTCTTTTCCCGCCTCCTCCTCAACCACGAATTCGGACCCCTCCCCCATTCATATCCTTGTTGCAGTTGGAATCAATACCCACTCTCAAGATCATGCTCACGTTGACACTTCTGCCCGCCCTCGCTTCGGCGCTAGCCTTTGTGACGCAGCATGCCGCCGCCGCTCCCTCTCCCATCGGCGCTTTTGTCCCCATTGGCAACGACACTCGTCCCGTCATTCGTGCCGACCCCTCCGGAAAGCTTCAAGACTCGCTTCTCGATGAGCGCGGCGAGCTGCTCATCAACCCTCGCATCGTCCTCGAATCTCGCCAGAACCCTGGATTTGCGTACGGCACCACAAAAGTGAGTAATTTTTGATAGATCGCATCTTGCCATCTTGTGCAGCCACCACATTGCTGACACGCCTTGTTCCTGTCCTTCTCACTGTTTTCGCTTCACAGGTTCGTGGCGTGAACATCGGCGGATGGCTGGTTGCCGAGCCATGGATCACCCCAAGCCTCTTTGACAACACGGGCGACTCTCGTATCGTCGACGAATGGACCTTTGGTCAGTACGCCAGCAACGCATATGGAAGGCTCCAGGCACACTGGTCCACCTTCTATACAGAGGCCGACTTTGCCGCCATCGCTGCTGCCGGTCTCAACCACGTCCGCATCCCCATCGGCTACTGGGCTTTCGACACCTCGGCAGGCGAGCCTTATGTCAAAGCAAACCAGGCTGACTACCTCGAGCGAGCTGTCCAGTGGTCTAGGAACCACGGTCTCAAAGTCGTCATTGATCTGCATGGCGCTCCCGGCTCGCAGAATGGTTACGATAACTCTGGTCACAAGGGCGCTGCCAATTGGCCCAACGATCAGAACAACGCCAACCGTGCGCTTGGCGTCATTTCCACCATCGCCGCCCGCTTTGCCAAGTACGACGGCACCGTCACCTCGATTGAGCTCCTCAACGAGCCGGCTGGCTACTTCGGAGGAAACATGATGACTTTCACCAAGAGCTACTACAACTCTGGCTACTACACCGCACGATCCAAGTTTGGCAACGCCGCCATCATGATTCACGATGGCTTCATGGGTCTGCCGTACTGGAATGGCTACATGCAGCCCACGCAGTACCAGCAGGTGCTCCTTGACACGCACATCTACTCAGTCTTCTCGCCTGACCAAGTGGCCATGTCTGAGGATGCGCGTCTCAACAATTACTGCAGCCAAGGTGACGGCCTTGCCTCGTCTAACAAGAACCTCTGGACCATTGTTGGCGAGTGGACCACCGCCCCCACCGACTGTGCCAAGTATCTCAACGGCAGGGGGGTTGGCGCTCGTTACGATGGCTCTTACGGCCAGGGCAGCTACTACGTCGGAAGCTGTGCCGACAAGACTGGCGATGGCTCCAATTTCTCGGCTGCATACAAGGCTTCTCTGCAGGCCCTGTTTGAGACGCAGATCTCGGTCTATGAGCGTGCCTCGGGCTGGATCTTCTGGACTTGGAAGACCGAGCAGGCGGCTGACTGGGACTACCAGCGCGGTCTCAATGGCGGCTGGATCACGTACAACCTCGACTCGAGGCCCAACGCCCGCTGCTAAGCCGCTGTAAAGTTCATACAGATTCTGGTACTGCATTGGTGAGGCCGCACGCATGGGTCCGTGACCGCAAAGCATGGACGCCAGTGGGCTTTCGCTGCTCGATCTGTTCCTCAATCTCCCTTCAATCTTGTACGAAAACCGCGCCTTCCCTAATGAGCGAGCAGTATCGCCAACATGATAACGCAGAGCAATGTCAGTAATGATCATGTCGTATTTTGCTTTTGAGCGTGATGGTCGTGTGCTCGGTGGGTATGGAAGTTGATTGCAGTGCCCGAAAGAATCGATCGCGGCTGATGAAGAGGAGGCTGCGTGACTAGGGCAAGCGCACATGGGAGATATGGTGCATTGAAGTCTATAAAGCAGTACCCCTTTCGACTGTTCCAGGCAACAACGGAGCAAACAAAGGTCGAGCATGCAAACGTCAGTTTTTCGCGCCCTAGATTTGTGCCGAGTCTGCGGAGAAGGAGGAACTTACGATTCTCTCTGATCTCCTGGGTCTGTTTGTCGTAGTACCGCTTGAGCTTCTTGTTGAAATGTCTGTTGCTGTCGTTGATGTAGTTGACGTCTGCATCTGCATCGTCGTGTCTTCTTCTGCTTCGGTTTTGGATTACCTGTTGCTCGTGGTTGAGGTGGTTGACGACGCGGTCGATGGCTTCGTCGGATGGCTTGTGTGTTCCGTAGTGGATGCCATCCCCATCGGCGGTTGTATAGCTTTGCGATTCTCCCGCGTTTCTCCCGTTTCCCTTGCCTCTCAGGGTCAAGACTGTGCTAGCGGGACTGCTCGCCTTGATCGCCTCCTCTTCGTCCTTTCGCTTCTTATACCCCTCCACATCCGGCTTTAACAGCCTCACCTGCCGCTGATACGCGCGCTCCGCTGCATCACCGAAATCTCCCGGTCCTTGATCCTTCCTCCTCTCCTTCTCCTCCAGCTTTGCGTCCCATCGTTCACTGTCTTCGAGCGAGTAGTGCATGTTGCGGTGTCGTTCGACGTCTTCCCCGGATTCGCGCAGGTCACGCTCTTCGAGCATCTTCTCCGCCTTTTGCAGCTTGCGTGACGCACCGGGGTTCTTTAGTTCGGATGCGATGGCGCGCGCGCGCGATTGTTCGGAGAGGATGTCTTTGCGGTTGGCTTTGGTGGAGGCGGCCATTTTGGCACGGAGCGCGGCGAGGCGCGCTTGACGGTCTTCCATTGAGGGTTTGGATGAGGAGACTGATGAGGTGCCTTCTTCAGTAGCGTAGGAGGGGACAGGTTCTGGCTCGGCTTCGTCTTGAGCGGTGTGGTTGGTTTCAGCTTGGGTTTCGTGATCTGGTGCCGCTGATGTTGCTGGTTGTTCAGCTAGAAGAGGTTGATGGCGCGCTGCTCTCGCTTTGCCGTTCGACTTTGAAGCATTGGCTTGGAGAGTCCGTGCGGACGTCGATGCCTCTGCCCCTTCCTCTAATGGTTTTGAGGCATCGTAGAGTGCGGTCGACGAGGACTCTGCGATCTGTACGTCTTCGGTCGGGTGCTCGTGCTCGGCCGCTTTTCTGGCTGCTCGTGTTCTACGCGGAGGCATCGTGAGGTCACTTGCGTATGTCCGTCGAGGTTCTTTCTTTGCGGCTAGATGTGAAGGTAAGAGCGGCGCGGCGATGCCAAAGTCAATGCTTGACGTGATGTGATGTGATGTGATGTGATGTGATGTGATGAAATGAAGCAAAGGTCTGCTCCACATCGCCGTGTGCCGTGATTTGGAAAAGTCACCCAAAAAAGGGCACAGCGAAGCCCACCTGCTTCAAAACCGCAGAAGATCTGGCAGCTCACCAGTCTCAACTCGCACGGCTGGCTTCAGGGTCCAAGCAAGCAAGCCTGCCCTATCACTTTCACCTCATCATCACCTTCCTTCCACTCTACCCAATTGGTACGGCGTTGACATCTCCTCCCTCCCTCCCTCAGGTGCCCAACATCTCATATGCTTCCGAGATGTCCCAGCCGGAAGCGGGTCCCTCTGCTGGCGCTGACACACAAGCTCAGAAGGTCAAGGCTCAGCAGTCTAATCGAGCGCATCAGCAGGAAAAGGCGAGCGAGAACCGGGCAAAGGCACAACAAAACAGGCAACGAGCTGCCCAGAACCGCAATCAAAGCGCCCGTAGTGTCAAATTCGTAGACGACTCGTCCAGCTCATCGGGGACAGCAGCCCAGCCCACGACTCAAGCAGGCGCAAAGTCGGATCAGCAGTCTAAGCCAACGCTAGCATCTGGAGGTGCGGGCAGACAGTCCAAGAAACAGTCCAAGAACGATGGACCGAAAGCGCAAGCTGGTGCTCGTCAAGCTAAGGCTCCGACCCAGTTCAAGAGCAAGGTGGTCATCCGTCGACTCCCACCCAACCTACCCGAAGAGGTGTTTTGGAGAGCTGTCTCGCCTTGGATCCGAGACGCTGCCGACTGTTCAGCCGTGACCGGCGCCGCAACCCCTCAGGCTCGCGCGGATGGGAAAGAAGCTGAAGCATCAACTTCATCCACATCGCTCACCACCAACACTGCTCCTACTGTCGACTACAAAAAGTTTGTTCCGGGCAAACTCAAAGCCGACGCCAACAAGCAGAACAAGCACGCCCGTGCCTACGTCCGCTTCCTCTCACCCCAATCCCTCGTCGAATTCCACAAATCCTTCGACGGCCACATCTTTCGCGACAGCAAGGGCAGGGAATCCGTCGCCATCGTCGAGTTTGCACCTTATCAGAAAGTGGTCCTCCCCACCACCAGCACGCACCGTGGTGGACGCCGCGCCAAACCCGGCCCGAAACAGGGCACCATCGAGAAGGATGCCGACTACCTCGCTTTCGTAGAGCGCCTCAACAAGGCAGATGATCATGTCAAGCGGTCTGAAGGAGATCTGCTGGCTTCGCTGTGGGATCCGAAGGATAGGGAGCGGGAGAAGGAGGCAGCGGCAGAGAAGGGCAAGTCGACGCCGTTATTGGAGCATCTGAGGGCGGTCAAGATGGCCAAGCTCGAGTCAGCGGCTGCGCTCAAGAGGGCGAAGAAGCAGGAGAAAGCGGCGGCAAAAGTGGCGGCCAAGGCGGTAGCCAAGGGTGCTCCAGCAAGTGCAAACGGGGTTAGGGAGGTGAAGGGCGAAGGTAGGGCGAGCAAAAAGGAGAAAGGTAAAGGTGTTGACGCGGTAGAAAGCACGAAAGGCGACGAAGGTGCAAAGGAGAAAGCGGCGGCCAAGCGGGATCGGAAGAAGAGGGCGAAGGATAAGGGCAAAGCGCCCAACCACAGCAATGCTGGGGTTGGCGCCAATGCAACAGAAGTCAGCGCTGGGCAGAAGCAGGCCAACACGCAAGGCTCAGCGACCACCAAGCACCCGCCAAAGGGATCAGCAAAGAAGAAGCCGGATACTAAAGCTCAAGCCGGTGCAGACGCTTCCAATAAGCCAGCTAGCAGAGAAGCTGATGGAGCGAGCAAGGGCAAGGGCAAGAGCAAGAGCACTCCACCACGAAGAAAGGGTGGAGCCAAAGAGAAAGCAGCAACGACCACCCCATCGATGGCCACCAGCTCAACACCTGCTCCCCAACCGGCAAAGATCCAAATCCTCAAGCGGGAGGCGTCAACTTGCTCCATAACGTTATCATAACTGACCAGATCTGGCACGCCTCACACATCTGCTGTTGCTTGTCATCATCACTCAAGCCAATCACGTTCATTTGCCAAGTTGCAGCCTGAGCTGCCATCGAACATATGAAATTAAGGGGTATGAATTGCTATCTTTGTGCAACGAGAACGCTACGAACGCAAATTGATTGCCTGCAACCTTTCAAAGTGATCCCTTGCCAGCTGCACATTGAGCTTGATACTCGCCATCTGGATACTTGGATCCGTGACCAATATCATGATGTACGTGTTGCTCGTCAGGCTGTCAATGTACGCGGAAAAGTTGGGCGCTTTGAGCTCGACCGCGTGGAACTCGCACTGGCTTGTTTTCGCCGGAAGCTTCTGGCAGGAGAGCTTGAAGTTCTTGATGAGCTCGGAGACTTTTTCGAAGCGCTCTGGATCCAGGCTCAGGCTCGTTGCAGCTTTGGAGTGGGGTTGAGAGAAGGGGGAGGTTTCGTGAGAGGTGGTTGGGGGGGTGATGAAGCCAGAGCCGAGTGCGGTGGAGGTGGAGGCTTGGCGGCCTTGGGTGTCGCGGAAGCCTTCCATGCCTTCGTCTTCTTCGTCGTAGAGGAACTTTGAGTCTTGTTGCAGGGAGGTTTTTTGGAAGGAAGAGGATAGCGAGGTGGCGGAGGAGCTGGCGGTTGCTTTGGCGATGACCAGGAACGTTGTCCTTTCAAACACGACTACCTCTGAAGCAGAGCAGGTGTCTGCAAATTGCTGCAGATGGCCCTCGAGTACGCTCAAGGCTGGGATTTGGGTTTGTACGATCCTGCTCCACGCGCGGTACAGACTCTCGTCCCAGATACTCGTCGCAAAGCAGTGCACCCTAAACCCATCCGCACCCTGCCCCACCGTCTTCCCCGCACCACCCTGTGCTGCCTGTGCAGCCTGTGCCACCTCCCGACTCTTGCGCCTCAACTCCTTCACCCTCGCCGAATACACGCCTGCGCGCCGACTCTTATCGACCAAGTCCATCTTGTGCAACAAACAAAACACCTGCGCATTGGGACTGTACTGGTACAACGCCGAAATACAGTCCTTATAATACCGCACATCGCGCTCCCACTCGGCCTGCCCTTCCTCCCCCCCTTCGGCACCCACCAGGTCGAAGACGTAAATCAGCACGCCGACGGTGGAGAATACTTGGGAGCGTTGCTTGTCGAGGTACGAGTCCATGTAGGATTGTTGGCCACCGCAGTCCCAGAGGTTGAGGACGAGGTTGCCGAGGAAGCGGACGTGGGAGTGTTCGACATCGAGCGTCGAGCCGAGACGGCGGGTGTCGGCTGCGCGGTAGGAGGAGAAAATGAGCGAGCGCATGCTGGTTTTTCCGCATCCGGACTGGCCCATCAGCAGGACCTGGAGAGGTCGAGGACGAGTGGGAGTCGAGAGATGATCAGTACTGGATCCCTACAATGGCTTAAAGAGAAGACGTGTGGAAGGGAACACTTACCTTGCGCTTCATCTTGGCCTATCTTTTAGCATCCGTCACGCATTGACTTTGTGATATTATCTGCAGTCCGGAGGCTTTAGAAGGAGAGATCAAAGACGATGGGTCGGTGAGAGCGTTCGAGAGAGCAGCTTCACAGGTGTGACGATGAGGTTGGTGAATGATTAGTGGTGTTCAAAGCAGAAAGTTGGAAGATGGTGGATGAGCCGCTTCACCACAGCTCCTTGAGTGTTGAACCGTGCTTCTCTAGCGTCAATATGTGGAGCAACACTTTGAGCCTAACAGCATCAAAATGACACGCAATCCGCCCAATTGCCGTAACGTCCAAATTCGTCAGAATGACTAAGCACGTTGCTTATCACAACTTACTCTCGGAACACACTAGATCGGCATTAGGAGACCTAATCTAACCGTTCACGCCAAGCTTTCTTCTAGCGGTGACTCGGCAATTTCGCAGGTTTGTTTCACACGCCAAGTCTGTTAGGCTGCGTTCTGTGCTCTGTGCTCTGTGCTCTGTGCTCCTCTTTGTCTTTCACCCAATTCTCGGCCTGCTCCCGACAAGTCTCCGACGCGCGACCGAATCCCGTCTTAGCTGAACTCAGCTTGGCCTTCGTCTTGGCTCCGAGGGGCCCTCGAACACGGGCGTTCGACTCTCGACGTCTCGGACTCGATTGTGGTCGTCATCGGAACCCACCAGGAGGGATTGGACACCCCCAGAGAAGAAAAGAGGCATGGCTATACATATTGGACGCTGCCGAACATCCGCAGGTTGACCGACTGTGTTGCCGGGATTTGTATTAGCAGCATTATGGCAGAGGGGCGAGGGGGCGAGGGGGCGAGGGGAGGATGCCGGAACAAACAATCTTGCAAGTGCCCGCGGCGGGAAGGATTAGACCGCCAGGCTGCTGTGGTCCCGCGGGGTTGGAACCAAAAGCCCAATCCTAGCCCTTGGTTCAAGAGCAGGAACAGCGGGGTCAAATTGCCCTGTCAACAAGATGCCGATTGCGGGCGTGGAGCAAAGTTTGACCATTTCGGGGCGACTTTTTTTTTTCTTTTTTTTTTTCTCTCTCTCTCTCTCTCTCCCCCTTCGGTTTTCTTCCACCCACACCTCCACGATTCAAGAATTTCGCTGCGAGACGGCTAACGGGGAACTTGCCGCGGCTGTCTGCCGTATTTTCTCGGACAGCGACATAAGTTGGATCTCAGATCTCCCTCTAAAATCATGCGATTCAAAAGAGCTGGCCGATGACTCTGCAACAATCCGCGAGCTCTATCCGAAACCCGAGCATCGTGAAATCGGAATGCGGTAGAGGCAAAAGAGCGGCCTTTGTTAAGCATGAACAGTAGTGACGATTGCTGACATCGTACTCGGGATTTTGGTCTCTTGGCATGTCACTGTTATCACCCCCCTCACCACTCGCTCTTTGTTGGGGTGAGGGGATGTTTTGATTTCCGCACCAGAGCAATGTTATGCGTCAATGAGCCTTGAACTTGATTCGGTGTCAAGACGACCGAGTGTGAGACTGTGGTCGATGCCCTTTGTGCTCGACTGTTGCATTGGCAGATGCAGGGCAATGCGGGTTCGCTGGCGGATCCCGGCCCCGCAGCAGCGTCGTCGGACTCGAAGCCATGCGACACTCTGTTGTCGCTCCTCAGGTCCACTATCCGGGCACTAATGCGCAAGTGAGAGAATCACCCAGGCGAACGAATTTGTCGTCTCACTCTGAACTTACATATGCCAGCTCTTGGCTAAGGCCGGGCGACAGCAATTGGAGTGCCGTTTTTCTTGGCTGTTGTGTCACTGCAATATCAAACTCCGCTGCATTTTATTTTATTTTATTTTATTCCTTTTACCGGATGAAATCGTAACCCTCTGCACATTGATCGTAACGAAGTCTGATGTTATCGTAATGTATGATCGTGATGCAGCACTGTTCTGAGTAATGGTATGGAGGCCGTTCGTAATGCCTATGTTGATGTCATCATAACAGATCGGCTAGTTTCGTACCGAACTTCGGTGACTCACCACATCATAGTCAGCCTTAGTCAGCCTTAGTCAGTCTGAATGCCAGTGCAGCAGAAGCTACACCAACTCAGCGGTCTCGACTACATTGTGCATTACGATCCAAGTTTAGCTGGGTTACGATAACATGAGCTTAAGCGATACGAAGCTTGGTGCCTGCATTACGAAATGAGATCTCTCGTCACGATCATACATTACGATAACATCAGACTTCGTTACGATCAATGTGCAGAGGGTTACGATTTCATCCGGTAAAAGGAATATATTTATTTTTTACCGCTCTTCGGGAACTTTTGCGGCTCCAGTCCGTGGACCAAATATTGGCAACGGCTTATCTGTAATACAGTAATAACGATGCCGAAAAAAAAAAAAAAAAGAAAAAAAGCCGATGACCGAGCAAAGCAACGCAACCCAACGCAACGCGATTTCAAAGCTTTGCTGAGCCGATTCTGTTTCGGCCGGTCGTCCTCGCTTGGAGCTTTCCCTTCTTGCGGGATTTTGTACAACGTCCGAGCTAGCTCCGGTCGTCCGCTCCGGCGCCAATCTCCCGCTGCCGCTGCCGCTGCCGGTGTCATTGCCGCTCTCTCTCCTCTCTCTCCCTGACTCGTATGTCAAACGTAGTTTTGTTGTGTTGGCCACAAATGTCATCCCGGATATGCGCCTGTTGCCTTGCCTCCTGTACTGCACTGCACTGCGCTGCGCTCTGCATCTATGCACAATCTAAGCAGGATCTCGTGGCTCGTTATGCCCGGGTCACTCACCCTTACCATGTGGTCCATTCCCCTCTGCTCGCCGTCAAACTTGCCAATACATATATGTAGCTCATGCTCCATTCTACTCGACCTTGAGTCCCTCCCATCACGCAGATCCTATCCCCGCAACAGTCTGTTTTCCTTCTACATCTCATCGCTACCCCATCGCCTCATCCATTGCCAGCGAACATCGGCTCATCTCCTTGACGGATACATCGGCGTACTCACTCTCCGCCCTCATTGTCATGGATCCGCGCGTCACATTATCTTCAATAAACAACACTCAGTTGCGGAACCCCACACATACTCCGTCTAGCACCCTCAGCAGACACTCTTGCATTTCGGCCGTTGACGAAAGAGATCCATCTTTGCTGCATCTCACCACTGATGCTCGTCAGCATGAAGCTCGATCATAACCCCTTTGGCGTTCTGCGCGAAAAGTCGCGCTCGCTGAGGCGCAAGAATGACCGCACTCGCATCCAGGCCTCCTCCGCTGTTGCCTGTGACGGGCGCCTCGCTTCTCCTAAATTGGCCCGCTTGCAGTCTTCTCACGAAGACCTACATGCAACGCACTTCTCGTCGCACACCTCAAGCGTTGATAACTATGGTATTCATCATCATCATCCTCATCATCATTCCCATTTGCATCACCAGCATGAGTATTCGAGCAACAGTCCTGTCCTGCTCGGTGATGACAAGGAGCTGCACGACCCCAACTTTGTCCGCCACAACTGGGAGATGATGTCCGGCGAGACTACGTTTCCCGACAAACAGCTGCACATCGGACGATCCGCCTCGCCGCACCTCACGAGCCGGCGTAGCACGCTTTCGTCTCGCACTGGTAGTTCGCGCCCTTCGTCTCGGGGCAGCGAAGCTGGAGGACACCACACCCCTAGCTTTGGCCTTGGTATCAACGCGTTCTCTGGTCTCTCGAGCTACTCGCAGGCTGGATCGGCGGGTCGCGCTAGTGGAGCACGAACATCGTCGACGCGTGGTCTCCAGGTTGAGGGGTCGATTCTTCGTGACGAAGAGGCTATTCTCTACAGCGACGACGACAGTAGCGACGACGACGACGATGACGAGTACAGGCACATGTACCCCACTTACCTTCTCCCGACTTCCCGTCCCAACTCTGGTCCGGCTTCTCGTCGTGCAAGCCCCTCGCACACCGCGCCGCCTTCTCCACGCTCGCTTTTGCATCCTGCTTCCGCGACGCAGCGCACAGAGTCGACTTCAGGAGCCAGCACCCCACCGTCGCCCGCTCTCTCCCAAAACGTCGAGGAGGAGCAGCAAGCTAGTGCCAACGCATACCACCGCCGTCGTCACTGGACCGTGGCCGAGGGCAGCCAAGCCTCGAACGGCGCTGGCGTCCACGCAATTCCCGGCCAAGTAGCGCGAGGCCCTGCAACAACCATCAAAGGGAGAAGCTACTCCCAGCCCGCATGAAATCTTCTTCCCCTTCATGCATTGCTTCGCTGTACTTGTATATGTAACACTAGTATACAGCACTGTACCAACACTCAATATACCCAGCGAGATTCTCTGAATGAATCTCGTACCATTACCTTACCTTCCAATCTTCTTGAGTGTGTTTTTGCTGTGCAGGGAAAGGCAAGCTCTCACGAAAAAGCACCTACGCTCGAGCGAAAGGAAAAGCGTTTGCCGAGAGTGACTTCCGCAGTTGCAGATACTATAGCCTTGAATTTTATGGCATGCCTACTTTTTCGCTTCGCTTTCTTCTTGGCAAATTTAGCCTGAACAGGTGAAAGCAAACTTCGGATGTCGGCAAACCGAAATAGAGCGTTTTTGGGAACGAGAGGGAACAGACAAAGGCATGGCGGAAAAAATTAGCTGTCAGTCACATTCGCATTCGCATTCACATTCACATTCACATTCACATTCACAACGCTCCGCCTCTTTGTCCGTCGTTTGTCAGTCACGGCGTGAAAGCGTTTGCCGAATCGATAGGAAGAGTCAAGCTGAGCCAACGACTGCCCTTGGGGTTTGGAAAGGGCCAACTTTGGTCGTAAGTTCGAGCTGAACTTCACCCTAGCCCGCCCACGGGCAGCTGCTGCTGTAGAAACCGGCGGAATGGTCGATTCTACTGCTACCTCAGCAAAACCTCCGAAGATAGCTATTGTCGTTTTGACTACTAATTGCTGAGAAGGACACAGTCAACAGTGGACGTCACTTTCATCAAGGATCCAGTGTGCTGGGCTCCAATGGTTTGGAATACCGCCGGCTAGTTCAATCTCGGCTGTTCCATTGGCGCTCCGGGAAACGGTACCAGAGTCGTCTATGGCCAAGGTACGCTCTTCTGTGAACGACTGCTGATGGTGCTATCATGTCATAAACAAGATCCGGCAGCTGTACCATAAGCATTGTGCCGCCGCATAGGTTTGTGACAAAGGCAGCGCCACGCAGCGGCCATCGAGCCGCAAAGTGATTGTGATGCTGATAATGATTCTCGGATGATGAGAGAGCAAGGGAAGCGACACAACTGGCGGAAGAGTCTTGGCAGGGTCAAGTTGCTGCACAGAGGGTGTGCTGCGTAAGTTGTTATTGCAGCTGCCATTGAAGCCGCCGCTGCGAAGGGATGTGGCGTCAGCGATGCAAGCGAAGCAGTCACGCAGCCCGATCTGCGCCTGGACAAGTGCGATTCACTCCACGAGTTTGCTGAGCCGAGCTGCGATCCTCGCAAAACGCTTTACAAGCACATTTGTACCGGTGTCACCGGATCGACTCGGCATCTTGCATTTCTAGCGATCTTAGCAAAATCGGCGATCTTGTAATTAGTCAGCATCCGGCCGAGAAGCATCCTGGGTCGAGCACTATCCTACAAGGCTCAGTCATCTCAGTCAGTTTCGCTTGTCTTAGCAATTCCATCATCCTTTACCCTCGCATTTCGCTTAAGCATTCTTTCTTGTGACACCGGTGTTGAGAGCTGAGCTGAGCTGAGCTTCTGCCCCAAACAATTTATCAGCGTGAGAACTCTGTCCGCGTTTGTCGGTCAGAAAGAGTTCCGATGATACTGTGAGCTACCGAATTAGCTACAGTCGTGGGAGGTTCAAGCACAGCAGAAATGCAGAAATTGACTGATGACGCACTATGCATCGAAGGCAGCAGATGCTTCGTGCCACGCGGCACTTTGACCCCTTGTGTGGGACGCGTCAAAATCGCCTCGATTACTGTCAACTTTCCTCTCTGTCACCTGTTCTCAAGGCGGGGACTGTTCGTCGGTCAGCCATACGTCTGCCGCCGCAGCCACAGCCACAGCCTCAACTGCAGCCGCCAAACGGATCACTTAAAAGTCGTTCGGCGATACAGCGGTGGTCGATGACTATTTGCGAAGACCCAAAAGAGCTTGACTTGGATGGGTAGGCGCAACGAGAGCAACATCGACGCTCGCACTTGACAAGGAGAGCAGCGTTGCAGTTGGCAGCTTGGTTCCATTTGAGCACTGATGCCAGTTTGCTATTGCCACTTTTAAAAGAGGCGCGGAATGGCTGCCGTACCGCAAGATTAGCGGCAGAAAAGTTTTTGGCTTGACGGGATTGCTGCCGAGTGCTCTCATGCCGCTGCGGAGGATGATTTTCAAGCCAAAGTCAGTCCAACTAAGGTGAGCGGTTGACCCTGTGTGCAGGGTGGAAAGCCACACACTCTCTCATTGACTAGCCGATGCGTGGCGGGGCAAAGACGAGCTTTCCGGTTCCCAACCTGTCTGTCACGGCCCTTTGTAGGCCCTCTCTCTAGACTGAAATTTGAGCCGCAATTTTGCAGCTTTCGGATAGCGCGACGCTTCGGTTTCACATCGGCTCTCCACACTAAGTGGGGCGACGTGGCTGTCAGAGCTCTGCAATGCATTGGACTCTTCAAGATCAGTCCTATCGATCGATGGCTCGTTTTCCCAGGCTCAAATCAAGCTTTTATGAGAACGAAACATCGATTCGTCCTTTCACACACACGCATTCATCCGAGCACTGTGTCACCTCGCTGGCTGGCTGCTGCGCTGTACCGTGGGCCACGCTGAATGCAGCCACGCAGTCCGTGCCTGATTATTTTCGGACCCATTTGGAACGTGCGGACAGACTGTGGCCTCGCCTCTCAAAAGTTCGAGAACAAACTAATCTCCTCCTCGACAATGCGATCCTCGAAACTAAGAGTTTGCCTTGCGTGTGTAAGCGGTCGAGAGGAGACCAGCCGCGTACAACTAAGGCTGACTACAGGCGCAAGCAGATGTACTAAGCAACGGAGGTGAGCCCAAGCTAAGCGCGGTTGAGGCTGTGTGATGTTAGACAACGGGCGCAATGGGAAAACTCACAACGCAGAGGCCCAAGTCTGGTCGCGTGGTCTTCGGGTCAGACGACCCTTGAGTGTTCCCCACAACTTTTGGGGCCCACTCGAAGTTGCTCGCCTCTGTCAGTGGAATGACCAAGCCGGAATAGCGCAGGCTGCAGACCTGACTAGAGAGTGTGCTGACATTGCTGTCGGCTGCTGCGCGTCCTTTCGGCCCCGCCCCGACTTCCACACATAGCAGCAAAGGCACAGTGAGACGTGGCTGCAGCCAAAGCAAGAACAACAGTGAGCTGACTTGACACGAGGTCGAGCGTCGCTTCCGACACGCTTGCTGTGCAGTTAGGGCCGCCCGTTGCCTCTGACTCCTTCTGACTGGCTTGTTGCTCCTTGACTCAGAACCACACTCTCTCCACGCACCCACCCACTCTCGCATCCCGGGCTTTTCGGATTCAAGCCGTGCCTCTGCTTCGTCTTGCAGCACAACGCGCGCGCTCTGCTCTGCTGGCCTGTGCCAACACACTCATTTTGGGAACCGTCGTCTCCATACTCGGACGACCATCGGTGCTGCTGCTTTGTGGCGTGATTTTGTGTGACTTTCCTGTCCCGCTCTCACTCTCTCGCAGGCTTGATAGCCTTAGTGTAGCCTCGCGCCTCGTTCAGCCTCTCGCTCAGTCGTAAGCCAGCGTAACCGTGGGCGAACCTTGATCTTGGCGTCTCCCTCTTTCGGTATTTGCTTTGCGCAAGGCGTCCCAAAATCGGTAAGGTGCCGACCCGCTTGCAACTCGACACCACTCAGCAATCACTGCAATAGCAGCAGCAGCAGCAGCAGCAGCAGACTCTCTTTGCTCAGCCCAAAGGACCGTCCCTTCGTTTCTCAGCTCAACACGCCTCTCTGCTCTGTATCTGTTCGAAACACGTCCGTCTGTCTCCGTCACGTCGCCTCTCAAGGATCACACCAGCTCTGTCCGCTGTCACGCCTGTCTTCAACGCAGACAAGCCAAAGTTTCATGATTTCCACTTTGCCGGCGAGTCCCACCGTCAACGTCTCTCACTTCTCTGACTGGCTTAGTCGAGGCAGTAGCGCCACTGTTGGGAGAATCTCCAGCCCAGATCCCCGGCGACTTTACTCAGCCGCCTCTCTGCGCTCGGCAAGCCTGTCGCATTCATCCACTGGAACTTGCTTGTGACCATCAGCACACCGTTTCACTGTGCACTCTACTTCACTTCGGCAGTACGGCTCAGTTGTCGAGACGCTCGCGCTCAGCCCATCATCTTGGCATCCCTGGTCGGACTTGAAAGCACGTCCACGTCTTAAGACCCCGTGGAGGCAACACGCACACTCAAACAAACCCCACGCAAACGAACGCTGCTTTTCTTTGCAACACGAATTTCGTTTCGCTGCTCTGACCTGAGTTGTCTAGCTGGCTCGCTTCATGCCGCTCAGTCTTGGCAGTTTCGGCAGCACGGTCCTGTCTAAAACTGCACCAACGTCATCTAGGCGAGATCTCGGTCGCGCATCAACAACGTGCAAGCTTGAGGAGCCATCCGCGAGCTGTTAAAAGCGCATATAGTGAGCTTTGCTTCGTTGTCTTCAGCCACTTGCCTGCTCCCATCTCGCCGTTCCCCACCCACGCCACCCAGGCTCACAAGCTCGGCCCTAAAGAAGTTCGTTTGTGGACGGTGGTCGACGCTTCAGATCAGGCTTCGGGAACAAATACTAGCTCAGCTTCGTTAGCAGGCAAAGCTCATCAACAGAGCTATTCGTACGACCTTCGCATATTAGCTGTTGCGTGGCAATTTGGTTCCGAATTTCGTTGCACGTCTTCCAGAAGCTGCACGGCGAACCAACGACTTTCCCGGCTCGCCAAGCGTCGTCTAAGTACGGTTAAATTGCTTTGCTACCACCGCCAAGACCGTGTCGGACCAGTGCCACCAGCTCTGCTTCCCGCGCCCACCCGAAGTTCAGCCGTACTTGGCAGCATTTTGCCTTGGCACGCAATATTGCTCCTCCAAGGGTGGTTAAGGGGACACTCCTTTCGCTACAGCAGTTGTTGCGAAGCTTTAAGAACGCCGACATCGCACATGGAACGATAAAAGGGTCCAGGCCTTTGCCATCTATCACGACCCTTCCCTCTCCTTGCTAAGAACATCTTCTTTCACGATTCGAGCCAGTCTGTGCGGCTCCATTCCTCCAAGCTATTCCGGCCTAACCCTTTTCACTGGTTTTTGCAACAACTCAATTGCTGTCAACAACCTCTGTCATCATGACGCCAATCCTCGGAGCCTCCAGTCTCGGACTTCGGGGCCGTTCGACTCGTTCCACCTCTCAAGAATCCACCCACTCGAGCGCATCCCCACGTCGTCACAGCAACTCTTCGAATAGCCGCAAGGCCTCTCACGCCAGCTCGCAGATGGACGACTGGAGCGATGGATTCACAGGTATTGTCGACCTCGACCGCAGGATGCGCGAACTCGCAATGGCAGAGCAAGGCTTCATCCGTCTCGATGGCAATACCGACCTCGATGTCTACGAGCCCGACTCGCCGCTTGCATCATCCTGGCTGGAGCAGCAGCAGCAGCAGCAGAGACGAAGGAACAGCTCATCCGATGCGAGGTCCGGCAACACTTCTCAGTCATCCTTAGCGACAGGCCGAAGCAATCCCTCGCTCGCCTCGAACCTTCATGCAGACTCAAGCAGCTCAACGACTGTCACCTCGCGGTTCTCGCAGGAATCGCGCGCCCAGTCTTCCCTGTTGGCCAAGCGTAGGTCTAGCACAACCAACACGATCGAGTCGTTCGACAGCGCGCGCAGCCCGCTTCGACTAGTACCTCTCCCGCCTTCTCCATCAGCGTTTGGGAACTACCGCTTGACCGACGCTGCATCCGTCTCGGCCTCAACACGGCCGTCCGGCACGATCTCTACGCCATCATGGTCCAACGTCGACGAGCAGTACACTCTAACGCCTCTAGCTGTAGCCACAAGACAGCTCGAGCCTATCACCCCTGGCACAGCCGCCGCTGCTACATGGACAGATCCTTCCGCGCCCGGCTACTTCCCTGCAGGCCTCAGCCTGGACAACAAGCCAAAAGCATGCTCTGTCCGCAAGAGAGCCGTCGCCGCGCGAGCTCCCCTGCCCCGCCTAGTCTCCGGCGAAGTCGTGTCTTCCCCCGCTGCTGATTCAGAGCACCAGTTTGAAGATTCGCTCCTCGACAAGTGCGACGCTCTCCGGCTCGATACCACCTCTTACTTTGAAGATACGGGAGGTAATGCACCTTCCAGCACGTACGCGTTGAGGCGGTCGGCGCAGTCGCTGGCACTCAGCTTGCGCTTCAAGATGCTCCGTGCGAAGAGGAAGGTCAAGAGGACTGGACAAGGGGAAGTGGAGCTGTTTGCGCCAGGGGGTGCGTATGTCGCAGAGGAGCTCCATTGAGGCTGCTTCTCTAGCGGCTTGATGGTCTTCTTTTTATCGTCTCGGTTTGCAGAGTTTCGTGTTTTCAATACCCCTGTATTCGTATCGCTAGCAATCACATCGTAAAAAGTTCGATTCTGTATGTGTCAGGCAGGGTGTCAGGCTGGTCGTGTGCCTCAAACCTCAGGCAGGCCCTGAGCCCAAGACACTTACAGGTCGTCTGCCTGTGTGAGGCAGCCAGCTCCCAAAAAAAAAAAAAAAAAAATCCAAAAAAGGAAATGAGAATTCTTACACGTCTTTTTCCTTTCCTTTTTTGGCCTCCACCAGGGTTCGAACTCACACCCTTGCAGGCCCACTGCCTGCACCCATACCCATACACACACACACACACACGTGAGCCTGTACACATACCCACTTGGGCACACGCTCTATTTTTAAGTAACCTGGTTGTCATCCAAATATATACACTACCAAGTACTGCTGTCACTAGAATATGTAAAGTTAGTTAAAATCCGAACCAAAACTGGAAATCCCTGCCAAAAAAGAGCAAGAAAAACCGAATTTGCTCCTTCTGACTCAGGCAGCATCTAGACAGGCCACCTGCTTCATATTTCTCAGGCAGGTGCCCAGGCATATGGTCTGTATGTGCCTGCCTGGAAGTGGTAAGGCAGCCCCCCTGCCTGAAGGTTCTGCCTGAAAAACTGAGGCACACGAGCAGCCTGGGCCCTGCCTGATGCAAACAGAATCGAACTTTTTACGATGTGAATGTTGCATGCCTCCTGCTTTTGTCGCCATCGCCTGCTTGGGGTAGTGCCGCGCTGAACTTATTGACTGGGGGCTGATGGCGTTTGTCGCTTCACACGAGATTGAATGATGGGACCGGATGATGAAGTTTATCGTCTATGTTCTCCTGCTCGCAGCAGCGAGTGATCTAATAGCCAAGCAATAGCCGGCGCAATCGTTTGGTGTCCTGCCTCCTCTCGTTGCGATAGTCTGGCATCCTGGCCCAGCCCTCATCCCACACCGTGACTGGTTGCAGCGACGCATCCTCTACCTCCTTTTCCCCTTCCGCTTCTCGGCGTTTTCCGGCTTGCGTCGACGCCGGGATAGTTACAGCTTCATCCTTGCCTCTCACCCTCAGCTCGGCGGGCAAGAGATTGAGCAGCGCATTCTGGTAGGCTGTGTCGGAGGGATAGCCAAGGTCGCTTGTCTTGTTCTCCCCTTTCCCCCCTTGTTCTTCGTGTGTTGTACTTTCGGCTGTGACGCTGGTCCACTTCGCAGGGTCTGTACTGGGAATGTCGCTATTCAGCCGGGGCAAGGGCCCAATTTTGCCAGCCCAAGCAGCAGCTACAATCCGTGCCTGCACGTGCGTGAGCGGCATGGGCACGATCCGGATTGGCGCTCCCAACACGCATATGCTCGGATCGGGCGCGTAGAACAGACTCCAATCATCCAGATTGCTCAGATAGCTTGATGTTGGATACGGCGGCACGTACACCTCGTCCTCTTCCCCTCCCTTTACCTTTCCCTCTCCATCCCCTCCTTTCGAGCGTTGTGGCGCCACAGCACTTGTGGGAATAAGCGGGTTTGTGTTGAATGGAGCAAGAGATTGGGGGAGGTATGGGAAGTCGTACGCGTAGCCAGTAGCAAAGATGGTGACGTCGACATCATCGCGCGTGTCGCCGTTGTCGAAGTGGATCCTCGCTCCCACACTCCCCTCTGCCTCTGTGGATGTTGGGGCGGCGGGTGGTTCGATGCGGGTGATTTTGGGTACCACGTTGATCCTCTTCGCCCAAGCAGGCGAACCCTCCTCCCTCGGATCGTAGTCCAGCGGAGGAGGCTTGTCAAAGTGCTCGTAGCTATGCAGCACCTTTCCGCCCTTCTCCCCCTTGTTGCATTGCTCAACAAACGCCTGAGTAGCAGCTTCTCCTTCGGGGAGGGTGCGGAGGATGTATCCGCTGAGCTCCCTTGCGATGTCCGACCCGGAGGAGGAGTTGCCGACGACAAGGACGGTTTTGTGTGCAAAGGGTAGCGGGGATCGCCACCAAGCGGAGTGCAGGATTTCGCCGGTGAAGTGGCGGAGGCCGGGGATGGGGGGTAGGATGGGGGTATTGCATCGGCCAGAGGCAAGGACGATGTGGTCGTACACTTCTTTTTTCATCTCCCCTGATTCGATGGAGACAGATGAGACTTGCCACTGGCTGCCCCCACCGACCCTTGCCTCTCCATCCTGTTTGCTATGCTGGAGTCTTCGGACGTCACTCACAGCAGTTCCCAGCCTGACATCCAACCCCGCACCCCTGCCCTTCTCCACCACTTTCTCCGCGAACCCTTTTACATACTCTTCCACCGTCGCCCTGTCCGGAAAGAGATGTGTCTTAGCCTCGTAAGGGTTGGATCGATAGGCCATTATGTCACAAGGCAAATTCGTCCTGAGCCCATCGTACATCGCTCCTGGTGGCCGAAACGAGCCCTGCTCATCTCCATCCTTGTGTCCTCCGGCCCAAAGCGCGTGCGGGCGGCCGGTGCTATCATAGCGGATGACACAGGGGCCAGGAAAAGGATCGTAGCACCACACCCCGCCAAATGTGGGCCGACGGTCGAAGAGGGTGACTGAGAAGGGAGGTTGGGAAGAGGAGGGAGAGGAGAGGGAGTATAGCTGGTCCACCATCGAGATGCCCGCCGGGCCCGCGCCGATGACGGCTACTCGTCGAGGGGTGACCATCTCAAGGAGGGCGAGGGTACGACTGAAGGCCATACACTCCAGCCACAATCAACGAGTCGGCGCAACGGTGACCACAGGAGAGGTGAATTGGTTGATGTAGATTGGAAGGGAAAGGAAGAAGTGATATGGAGGAGCTGGTCCGTGAGCAGTAATGCAAAGTTCTGGCAATCACGTCCGAAACTCCAGGGTGTCTCCGCCGGCTGAATGTGTTATTATAGGTGGAGGCTTGAGACCTAGTTTTTCGCCGCAAGAACCTCTTACAACCTCACAACAACACTTTCTCAACATACACTCTTTGCTCTTTAGCAAACAACACGTTGTCAACCAGGTGCGTCTCGACCAAGTATCTGTCAGCTATCATGTCACCGCTGTGATCTTCATGTGTAGGCACGTATGCGTGAGATCAGATTGCGAGTGAATGTACAGATGCCCCGTTCAGGTTTTGCTACAACTGACACGCTCTGCTCTGCTAGCGTTAGTTGAAAACAACAGTCTTGGCTCCGTTCAACAACACCCTCCTCTCCGCAGTCCACTTGACCGCTCTCGCCAGCACCCTCGCCTCCACATCCGCTCCGGCCTGCACCAGATCCGCTGGCGTCATTGCATGGTCCACCCTCTCCACCGCCTGCTCGATGATCGGTCCCTCATCCAAATCCGCCGTCACAAAGTGCGCCGTGGCACCGATCAGCTTCACACCCCTCTCAAAAGCCTGGTGATACGGCTTCGCGCCCTTGAAAGACGGCAAGAACGAGTGGTGGATGTTGATAATCCTTCCACTAAACAGGCTGCAGAGCTGGGGGGAGAGGATCTGCATGTAGCGCGCTAGAACGATCATGTCGATATCGTACTGCTTTGCGAGCTTGACCATCTCGGCCTCCTGCCACTCCTTGGTTTTGCCTTCCGCAGCGTTGATGGGGAGGTGGTAGAAGGGGATACCGTTTGCGCGGGCGAGAGGCTCGTAGTCGGGGTGGTTGGAGATGATGAGCGGCACTGTGATGGGGAGGGTGTTGTTGGAGAGGCGGAAGAGGAGGTCGTTGAGACAGTGGCCGATCTTGGAGACCATAATGAGGGTTCGAGGTTTCTCTTCGGCGCCAAAGATCTTGACAGAGACATCAGCGCCGGTGGCGAATTCCTCCTCGAACTCGGCCTTCACTTTGGCGAGGAAGGCGGTGCGGTTCTGCGCATAATCGGGCGCCTTGGGGTCCGGATGCGCGCCGTTTTCGGGTTCGGGTTCGGAAGCGTGGACACGCATGAAGAAGGTGCCGGTGGTGGGGTCACCGAACTGGGCCGAGTCCATGATATTCATATTGCGGCGCGCGAGGAAGCCCGAGATGCGGTGCACAATACCGGGACCATCGGGACCAGAGAGGGTGAGGATGATCGACGGAGGGGGCAAAGCAGAAGCAGGCTGCTTGGGGCGGATCTTGGAGGGCAAGATCGAGTGCCCGGCGGAGGCAGGCTGAGGAGTAGTCATACTTTCGAGATCGGCGAGCGAACGGAGTCCACGAGTAGCCACGGAGAACTGGGATCGAGTTGCGATGCGAAAAGCGCTGCAGCAGCTGCGACTAGCGGAGAGGCCAAGGCGGGTGCGAGTGGTGGATGCTATAGCAGATGAAGCAGCAAAGGCCTTCGATCCGACGAGGTTGAACATCGAATACTCGGATTGCGTGAAGGGAAGAGATGATGGAGGCAAGAGCGGAAGAGTGATGGCGAGAAAGAGTCCTGTTGAGGGGAGGGAGGAAATGCTCGAGCCAACTGACTGTGGTGTGGTGTGGTGGACCGGAAGATGAGCTAAAAGTGTTACTCACTTGAAGCTGTCGGGCTCTCCGAAAGAGGTGATTTGCGCTGCGGTGCGAGTTCTTCTCATTGGGCCCAAAAACCAAAAAACAAAAAACTTAAAAAAAAATCCCTCCCTTAAGTTAGTTGGTGGAAAGCCCGTGCAGTGTCTCTACTATAGCGCAGCACAGCACGGTGACGATCTCCTTATCTTGCTGCAGGTGCAATCTCGTAATTGTTTCGTTCCTTCCGAGTCACAGCAAAAGCACGCGAGGTTGTGTACAGGAGGGGAAGAGCGACGAGGGCGTGTGAGAGGAAGTGTCGCATGTCTGTTGCAGACGGGAGGGCCTGTAGGTATTATTGTACACCTAACGGTAGCGGATTCAGGGTCGGTGCCTGGCGGCATCACTACCATTCCCCCTTGGTGGGGGTCGACGATGTACTGTATCTAGCCCGGCTTTTCGATGAAAAGAGAGTCAAGTCAAGGGCGATGATTTGGAGTGCGTGGTTCGTAATGCGTAGCTTGGTGGGGTGTGCTGACTAAGCGTTAGTCACGTGCGCTCGTGGAACATGAGGCAAGCAAGCTTGCTGGTGGATCAATTCTCATAACTTGGAGGGACCGTAACGCGAAGCGCGAACGAAGCTCAGCAGACGAAGCCGTGAGCCGTGTTAAAGCCGAGTCTAACCAAGAGTACGCAATTTCGGCTAGGATACGCCTCCACCAAATTCATTTGCCTTGACACTCTCCTTTCCACCATCTCCATCTCTGCACAGTTTGGCTATTGTTTCCAGCCGGCCCCCCATCCCAGCTCATTCTGCGAAGGCGTCCTGCGACAACTAATTGTTGCAGCGCATCAACCCCGTTCGCTTCACTTCGGAAGTGCCGATCAAGGGTCCTACAGGACGTTCGGGAAAGCCGATAGCTCTTGTCCTTAGCTTCCTGCTTGGCATTCGAGCATTCTCACGGCAGCACTTTGAATCGTCGGCGGCCCCGAATCCTCTGTCATCATCGATCACGCTGGAGTCATGTGGGCTAGAGCTCACCTCTGATCTTAGTTTTTGCATCAGACGACGGCCGGCAGGAAGAGACGCAATTTAGAGCAATTTGACACATTCAGGCACGCAGCGCAACAAGCCTTATCCCGGTCGGCTACGAGGGAGCCCTGCATCTGCCCTCCGTCGGTCTACCATCATCTCAACTATCACCAGCCATGTCGACCAGAGACCCGCTCTTGGAAGGATCCAAGGCTTCAGGGTCCACATCCCCGGCCGCCGGTGCAAAGGTGACAGCAACCTTCCAGATTGGGGGGATGACGTGTGGCGCATGCGTCGAGACCATCGAGAGGATGATCCGATCACAGCCAGGTATCGAGTCCATTTCTGTCGCTCTACTTGCTGAAAAGGCGACCGTCACTTTCGACGACTCAATATGGACACCCGCAAAGGTCGCAGAAGAGATTGAGGACACTGGTTTCGATGCTACCTTCCTAGAGGTGATCAGGACCGAGCGCGCAGAAGGCGGCGCCAATCCCAAAGGAAGCACCAACCTCGCAGCGGCACCGACTGCGCAGCTCGATACGGCACAGCTCAATGTCTTCGGAATGACGTGTGCATCATGCTCCTCGACGATCGAACGTGAGATGGCCAAGATTGACGGCGTCAAGTCCATCTCTGTATCGCTTTCCACTGAGAAAGCCAGGGTCGACTACGATTCCAGTAAATTGGGAATCCGTGACCTGGTCGAGCATATCGAGGATCTCGGGTTTGACGTCGTAGCCAGCGACGATCGCAACTCGACACAGCTTGCTTCGCTCGGCAGGATCAAGGAGATTGCAGAGTGGCGCTCTGCTTTTCTCTTCTCTCTCTCCATGGGCGTGCCCGTCTTTCTTCTCTCGATGGTCTTGCCTAAATTTGCCTTCATCCGAAGCATTCTCTGGTGGCAGCCAATCTCTGGTCTCTACCTTCAGGATCTTGCCTGCTTGGCGCTTACGATCCCAGTACAGTTCGGTACCGGTCTGCGCTTCTACCGCACTTCTTGGAAAGCGATCAAGCATGGAAGTGCCACCATGGACGTTCTCATTGTTATCGGCACATCCGCATCGTGGGCGTTCAGCGTCTTTTCAATGGTCGCAAGGCTTTTTTGTGTTGACACGTCTGCAGACGTAGCGACCGAGACCGTCGCAGCAGCCTCCATCGTGGCACGAAGCATAGGTATGATGGGAACAGCAATGCCGGGACAATGCACCAAGCCGGCTACTTTCTTCGACACAACCACCATGCTCTTCACCTTTGTCTCGTTCGGCCGCTTTCTCGAGAACACGGCCAAAGGCAAGACGAGCGAGGCGCTGTCACGTCTCATTAGCCTCACGCCTTCTTCAGCTACGATCTACACTGATGGCGCGGAAGGCAAGGTCGAGAAAAAGGTTGCATCGGAGCTCGTCCAGCGCGGCGACTATGTCAAGGTGATCCCAGGAGACAGGATTGTTGCTGATGGTGTTATCATCCGTGGCGAATCGACCGTAGACGAGTCCATGGTGACGGGCGAAGCCATCCCCGTCCACAAGCTGGCTGGCAGCAACGTCATCGGTGGCACTGTCAATGGTACGGGCACATTCGACTTCTTGGTTCAGCGCGCGGGCAAAGACACCAGTCTGGCGCAGATCGTAGCGCTCGTCGACGAGGCGCAGACTTCCAAGGCGCCTATTCAAGCATTCGCAGATCGCGTTGCGGGCTACTTTGTGCCCACCGTGGTCGGCCTTGGCGCCTTCACGTTTGTTGCATGGATGGTCATCGCCCACCTGCTCTCAGGGCACATGCTCCCATCGATCTTCAATCAGCAAGGCGTCACCAAGTTTATGGTCTGCCTCAAACTCTGCATCAGCGTCATCGTCGTTGCATGCCCGTGTGCGCTCGGCCTTTCGACACCGACCGCAGTCATGGTCGGCACTGGAGTCGGCGCGCAGAACGGCATTCTCATCAAAGGAGGCGGCCCTCTCGAGGCTTCTACGACGATCCGACGCATGCTGTTCGACAAGACAGGCACTTTGACCGTAGGAAAGCCTATCTTGCGCGAGGCAATCTGGCCCAACAAGCAGCGGACCGACCTGGATGCAATCGCCGCCGGAGGGCTCTCGCGTCGCCAGGTGATCCGCATCATTGGCGCTGCCGAAGCTCGCTCCGAACATCCGCTTGCGCGTGCGATCGCAATATGGGCTGCGCGCCAACTTCAAGGCGGCCCAAGCACAACCGCCCGCCCCGGCCAGGCGCTCGAAGCTGCATCTGCGGAGAAGCAGGACATGGCCATCCCAGGAGCGAGCATCGAAGAGTTCCAGAGTTTTACGGGCAAAGGCATCGCGTGTCGTGTTCAGCTGGAAGAGACCATGACGATTCACGAGGTTCGCATCGGTACAAGCGACTTTATCTCCTCCGGTGAGGAGCGCGACCTGCATAGCAGCGCTTTCAGCTCCCAAGCGCCGCAGCTACTTGCCGAACAGCGGTCACAGGGTCGCACCGCCGTTCTCGCCAGTGTCGATGGCTCTCTTGCTGCTGTGCTGAGCTTGAGCGATACTCTCAAGCCCGAAGCCAAGAGAACCCTTGCAGCTTTACGCCGTATGGGCATCCAGTGCGCGATGGTCACAGGTGACGCCGCAGCAACTGCACGAGCTTTGGCCCGAGAGCTTGATATGGACGAGGAGAACGATGTTTACGCTGAGATGAGCCCCATCGACAAGCAGGAGCTCATCCTTCAGCTTCGACGAGAATCGGGTGGCGCAGACCTGGAAAGCGGCGAAAGGTTTTCGCCCTTCCGCGCCAATGGTCAATCAAAGTCTGGCGGTATCGCGATGGTTGGCGACGGCATCAACGACTCCCCCGCACTTGCTTCAGCTGATCTTGGTATCGCGCTGGGCAGCGGATCCGACGTGGCCATCGAAGCGGCGTCCATCGTGCTCATGCGATCCGACCTGCTCGATGTGGCCGCTTCCATCCACCTCTCTCGCCGCATCTTCCGCCAGATCAAGCTCAATTTCATATGGGCCACCATCTATAACCTCATCGGCATCCCTCTAGCAATGGGCGTCTTCCTACCCTGGGGACTTAGCTTGCATCCGATGATGGCCGGAGCAGCTATGGCATTCTCGAGCGTCAGCGTTGTTGCCAGCTCCCTCACGCTAAAATGGTATAAGCGTCCAACTGAACTCACCTCGACAAGCAGTACCGACGCCGCTGCTTCCGTTTCGGTGACAGACTCACTGCAGATGCAAGAGCTGCTAAATCGTTCGGATGCCGGTGCGTTCGATCGGGTGGTGGCGAACCTCAAGGATCTTGGCTATCAAGTGCTGGGCAAAATTGAGTCGGTTTTTGCTGACTCCAATTTGAGGTTGGGCCGAGGTAGCCGAGGTAGCCGAGGTAGTGTTGGGGCTGCCGGTCGTCGTCCCGCACAGACTGCGGGCTATGAGCAGGTGGCTTCTGAGGAAGTCTAGTTTGCCCTTCGTATAGAAATTGGTCTTTGTTCGAACATTTCTTCTTGAAGCTACCCTGCAATGCATTCGTGATAAGTCGACGCAAAGACGCAGTTACACTTGCGCTGTCAGTCCACATACCCGTACACGGAGTCTGATGAACAAGTTGGCGAAACATGGTATTACAGCATTACAAGTACAAGAACGGGAGACGGGCATCTGACACTCTGAGGTCAGGAAAGCAAACAAGCCGAGAATGAGCTGGTGAGATTACATGCCAGGACCCTGAACAACGAGCCAGGCGGGCACCTGTCGGATTTCTCCATTGTCATCGTCGAACTCGAGATTGTACTTTGCCTCGAGCAACTCTGCCTCTTTTTTCATCAGTTTCGCGAGGTTGGCATTCCTCGTCAAGCCCGGACCGCCAGACTTGACGGTGGCGCCGTAGAAGCAACTCGTGTCTGGGTACATACCCAGCACGCGGGATCCAGGCTGGTAATCGGACGCGGGCATGGTCTGCAAGCTGATGGGGAGTGGGATGATGTTGTCCATGCCGACCTTGTATGTGCCTTCTGGACCCGGTTCGTCGTCGTCTTGGACGGTGTACTGGTTGGTCGACTTGGCGTAGGAGAGGACGGAAGCTTTGAGCCAGTCGGATTCTTCGTTGGTCTTGCTTGGCAGCACTGCAACTTTTCGGCCTGGATTGAGTGGATGTTGTGCGGTGAGCGTTTCTCTTCTGCCACGGTTGGCTGAGCTGGAGCCGGGGCCGGAGGAGGAGCTGAGGTTGGAGGGGCCGAGGGGTCCACCTGCTCTCCTGCCGGAGGGTGTGGATGTGCCTGCGCCTCCCGACTTGACTTTGGACGCCAAGTCCTTGCGAGGAGTGGAGCTGCGAGAGCCAGTACCGTCGGCTGGACTGCGGAGAGCGACCAGAATACCGAGTTTTTCTTGCGCCGACTCTATCGCTGCGAGTTCGTCCTTGGTGCGACTGGTGAGATCGTGGCAAATATCATCGAGCTTGCGTCTTTTGGTGCGATATTCGTCGTTGGTCTCCCTCCTTTCTTTCAACGATACGAGTTCAGTACGCAAGTTCTCAGCAGATGCAGCTTTGTCGATTGATGCAATGCGGATCTTTTCGAGTGTGCGGAGGTTATGCCTCACCGCATACCACAGCTGCAGCTCTGTGGTCGACAATGCCAGATGAGAGTTAGATGGAGCCATGAGTCAACGAGCATGTCTGTAAGCTGCTTCGAACGGATGCCAGTGCTACGAGTGATACTTACCTTCAGAGCCTGCGACCGAGACGCGATCTTTTCCACGCCTTAACGCCATGCTGCGCTGAGTTGCGATGGTGTTGATGATCACGGTCCACCCGCCGACAGATTAGTGTCCGTCCTGTTTCGGCCTATCCGACCACGACGGTTTCGCGGCCGCAGTGACCGTAGAGAGGCAATGCTTGGCGTCGGGAAAGGTGATTGGGACCAATCGGAGAAGCACAGCTGCGTCAGAGTGCAACGACACGCACTCTATTTGCACTTCGAAGCGACAACGCGCTGTTGGATGTGATGGAGGCCTTTCAACCGCGTGTTCTCGTCGGGGTATCCGAAAAAGGGTCAAGCTGCCCTTTGCATATTCTCGCCCGATTCTTGGGTGTCTCGCAATCGGGAAAAGCTACAACGTCGTCCGTTAAGATAGCACATATGTCACGGGCCACCAATGAGCCAGGCACACGAAGGTGAATTATTGAAACAGCTGCTTTTCACTTTGTTCCTGGACCTGAAACTCAAGTAGACCCTTGCAAGCATGCAATCAATCTTCGGTTTCCCTTCGATCTCTTCTTAGTGGTCGACCTCAGCAAGCCACGACGACGGCCGAAGCCCTGCTCGTGACCATACCATTCCATAGATCCGGAATCTAGCCAAACGTTCAAACCCAGCCGCACGAAGGGCAACAGAACGGATACTCCATGCCAATCTTATCCGTGAAGCCCGCTGACTAACATTTCTTGCTGGCTGCGCCAAGCCGGTGTCGACGCCACCACAGCACATGCTCCAGTATGTCGTTGCGGCCTGACGCGGTCTACCGTGTCGATCTTCGCGAATGCCAGTCTGGACCAGACGACGATCATGATGCTGGTTCACCACCGAAGGTCCTTCAGATTCGTTTGACCGAGCAGGCACTTCAACAGCTTGCTCACGTATACTCCAGCTATAACGGTGATAGTGCGCCAATACACATCGATGTTAACCCTGCTGATCCGCTGCTGGTCATTGGCGACACCAGCTTCCCGCTTCATGCACCTCTGCCAGCAACCGGCTCACAGTCACGCACAGCTGCAACAGCCTCAGACGCAGCTTCAACCTCGACGGCGCCACATGAAGTATATCAGCTGTCGAAAGATGAGTCGACGTTACATCGCATCGGGGCCATTGCTACTAAGCTCTCGGTCAAACCCACCGGAGATGTTTCAGCTGTGGCTCAGCGACTCAAGCAGCAAAAGGAGGAAGAGGAGCATCGCAAAGAGGAGCGGCGCAAGGCACTCATGCAAGGCGCTTCTCCACAGCGCTCATCATCTCCATCATCCAGATCTGGTATCAACAAGACTCTGGCCAGCGTCAGGACTGCAAAAGGCTCCCCCGCTCTCGCATCCTCCCCATTATCGAGATCAAGCAGCTTGAACAGGCTCTCCAGCCGTCGTGAACCCAGCCTTTTGCAACCTGCATCATTCTCGAAAGGAGCCGGTCGCGATCCCTCCCCAGGCGCTCGAATGAGCTCACCTGCAACTCCTCAGACAAGGCTGCAAGGTGCTTCTTACGATATGGGTCACAGCGCAGGTCGAATGGACAGGGCAATAACTGATTCGCCAAAGGCACCGGCGGCAGCTCCTCAACGCAGCTCTACTCGCTTACGTGACGCAGAGAGCAGCACTGCAGCAAACAGATCGGGTTCGAGGCCAGGGACAAGCCATGGGGACGACAGGGCTGCTGAAGCTGATGTAGAAGAGCAGCATTTCGAGGTCGATCAGCCACGGAGGAACACACGGCTCTCATCCTCGGCCTCTGGTACCTCTGAAATTGCCAGTGGTGCTTCTAAGAAGACCACAAAACTGACCACGCGCCAGCGTCTCGCCAAGGCCACAAAGGCAGGCAGCCGTCTGCTTGCAGTCTCCGAGCGACGTGCAACTCCTGAACGACGAACCGGCCCAACCATAACCCAAGCTTCGCCACCTTCCAAGCCGGGCGGCTCTTCTGTGCATTCGCTTAACGAGAGCAGCAGGTCCGCTCACAGCGTGTCCGCCTCTAATTCGCCTGCAGCACACCTTCAGTCCCCTCCGAAGGCGAACTCTGATGACGCAGCTGCGTCAACATTTTCGCGCAAAGCAGAGCTTGAACAACAAGACCACACTCACAACATAGGAGCTTCCGAGTTGAATCGTAGGTCTTCACCCGCGCCATCCTTTGGTAAGAAGTCGGCGAAAGATGACCCTCCCACCGCCCTTCGAAAGCCTGCGGAATCTTCGAAGTCGCAGAGGAAGAGCGAGTCAACCAGGCATAGTAATGCCGCAACGTCCAGCTCATGTGACTCTGCAGCACCCGCTGAGAAAGGCACCGTTATCTCGAAGACAAGGAAGGAGGCGATTACACCTGAAAACAGGGATCAAGTGAAGGTTAGCACAGCCGACATAGGCCGCAGCAAGGCGACAACAAGCTCAAAGCAAGAGTCACCTGCACCAGTGCAAGTTGTAACGATGCGGAAAGCCAGACCATCGGCTGCTGCCGATAGCACAATTGCCAAGAATCATACAGCACAGGCTTCCACATCTTCCAAGCCGCTCAAGGGCTCCGATGAAAAGGATTCAAGTTTTGATCGTCCTGCGCGAGCCGACACTACTGCTCGACACGATTCTTCGGTGGAACGCGGTGCGCCATTGTCGTTTTCGTCGCAGACGAACTCGGCTTCTGCGAGGAAAAGGGGCGATGAACAGGCAGACACAGTGCAACGCAAGCGTCGGCGCACTAACGACTACATGCCCTCTGATTATACAGCTCAGAGCCGAGAGCGAAGATCCTCGACATCTCCAGGCCGGAGCATTCGTCGAGAAGATGAGACCTTCGCCAGGACACAGGAACCAAGCCGAGAGGGAGCGATCCGGCGAATCGAACCCACATCACCCCGAGAGGCTCCAACTCGAGGTGTTCCCGTTTCCGCGTCTATGCCATCCCTCGCTTCATCCGCCAACCGCCTGCCGTCCGTTTCCGAGACAGCAGGCCGAGACGATAAGCGTCCTATCTCGGGAGAATATCGCGACCGCCGTCATGATCGCTCCTACGACGAGCTGTATCACGAAGAAGACGCTCGTCAAGACCGAAGCGAGAGCTCCTATGGAGATAACGACGCTAGCAAGAGAGGACCGCGGACAGCCGGAGATGCTCGAAGCTCTTCACGCAGACTTTCTCCCAGTTCCTCTGCTAGCAAGTCATCTTTGGGATCTGTCGAGAGAACCATCAAGGGCGTGGGGCCGGGGGCAACGCACTGGTCAGAACCATGGTTGGACGTCCGTTCCAAAGCAGACTGGCATCGGCTAGCTCAGCGTTTTGCCAAGACCCAAGAAGAGTATCTCATCTCCCGCAAAAGGTTGGAGGCTGAGAGCGAAATGCTCGACAGAGAGCTTGAGCTTGCATCGATGGAAGAGCAAGACATGCCAGCACGACCTAGTGGTACTCATGCCTCGAATGTTTGGACCGAGGTGCCTGCAGAGCAGAGCCTCCTGTTCTCTCCGCACAAACCGTCAGCTTCCGACGCATCAGGAATGGGATCCAAGCCATTGCGGGCAGGCGACGGCAGCCAGCAAGGTGCAGTGATGCGGAATCTGGAGGTTGAAACAGCCATCAATACTTCCATCAACTCGCGAACACGTAGCAGCACCAAGGGGAAGCCGGCCGATGACGTTGACGATTCACCTGAAGAAGGTGAGATGCGGTCATCGGACGATGACGGGGGCCGGGCAGATCCAGACGATGCCAGGCATTCTACTGACCGGCGAAGCCCTGGCACTACATCTTCCGTCGACTCGCTGCTGCTAGCCTCGCGCAGGAGTGAGTCTCCGGACAACATCGCTTGGAGGTCCACCTCAGGGACAGTCCTTGCCGAAGCTTCCAGACAAGGCGCATCGGATGCTGGCCGTACCGGGCGCAATGCTGGGACTACGGGACAGGACGGTGCAGATCGACCGCTCAGCTACACAGATTTGGCTAACCGAGTTCAGCAACTAGCTGAGCTTCACGGCAGCTTGAGCCGTATGCACCGCGTTCTGGTTGATTTTAAAGCAAAGAGTCTCGCCGCACCCATCACTTGATGGGTGCGATCCTGAATGGTACATCTCACCGTTGTTATTCACAGACTTCGTATCGCTACATTCTGCTATGTCATGCACTATGCTCATGCACATGCTGCCGCACTTATACACTCGCAATGCAACCGTCAGTCGTCGACAAGATGTAAAAAAATCGCATTGAATACTGCAGAAGGTCATGCTGCCTTCTTCAACGGCCCTAACCTCTCCACCAAATCAGCCACTCTCTCCGCATCTCCTCCCACACTCCTCAACCCCTCCACCACACCCCTCCTATCCGCCTCCCCCTTCTCTCGCGACATCTTCACCTTCAACCCCACCTTTGTCACCCTCACCTCTACCGCGGCAATCGCCCTCTCCATCAGCTCTATGTACTTGGGTGGGGCATCGTCGATCTTCCACACCTCGTCTTTGCCCACTTTATCGGCGTAGAGCTTCTCGTGTTTGTTGGAAAGCTCGTCTACGGTGGTGTGTGGGGAGGGGAGGATGGTGGGGATGCCGTAGATTTGGAGTTCGGAGTAGTTCCAGGTGGGGACGGTTTTGTGCGTTGAGGGTTTGGTTTCGGTATACCACTGCGGCGAAATATACCCACCAGCGTTTATTGGGTCGCTAAAGACGATGAGGACCTCTTCGGAGGTGCGGGGAGGGAGGGAGAGGAGCGCTTTTGCCTGCGGGTTGGATCGGGCGAGGTGGCAGCGTAGAACGCCCAGATCGCCGCTGTTCCAGGTTCCAGTCGTGCTGCTGCTGCTGCTGCTGCTGCTGCTATTCGATGCGTCTGCTGTGCGAGGGGGCTCATCTGGTGGATCGTACAGAAACGGAATGTGGGAGGCTTGGATGGTCGACTGCCCCGCTAGCGGTATCGCTGTGGTAAGCAACCCCAGCGGATGCTCCTCCAGAAACTGCTCCACTGCCGCCCAGTCGGAGACGATCACTTCCGGTCGCAGATACATATCCTCTCACCCAAACGCGGCTTTGATGGACGGTGGTGGTAGGATGAAGTGGTATCAGTGGCGGTAAGATCAAGGTGAAAAGAGGGGCTTCGAGTCAGTTGTTCAGAGAAAGGGGGTAGCGTCGGGGCGGGGTGGAGATTTTGGACATGTGGCGGCTAGTCCGATAAGAACAACGACTCGGCTTCGAAGTCTCTGCGGAAAAACAAAGAAAGTGGCGTTTTACCCCACAACCTTAAGTTAGTGGGCGGCTCGGGAAAAATAACGAAATAAAATTGTGTCAAAAAAGGATTTAAATCAAACTTCAGCATAGAAGCAAGTCCTCACCATCAGGTTCTTTGTCAGACGGTACCGCAGTCTCGGAGAGTGATGGTCATCGAAAGGTAGAATTAGGTGGTTGTTAGGGATGTGCATGAAGCAGGAGCAAATTATATGGTCACGAAAACGGGGTGCAGTTGGACATTGCAAAGGCCAACCCCGCTCGCATCGATATTTTCAGCTTCGAGATGTTAGCATGTAACAGGTAACATTCCTCATTTCCGCGGGGGAAAAGGTACGGGAGGAATAGGAAAGCGTTTCGCAGCGGCACAAAAGCATATTTCATGCAGTGACAGCCGCCGGCGAGGCGAGAACCGATCCTTCCCGTGCCCTCGCACACACAATCGCCCGCGATGCAATATTCGGCAGCGAAGATGCTTCCGAAGGAAGCAAATGACACCCTCAAACCCAGAGAAGTATGTAACCAAGAACCGGAGCAAACCGTATCCGCAATCTCATGTACCACAGAAGGAGTCACACGATGTAGGATCCCGTGAAGAGTGGGCGGAGCATCGTTTTATCCTTCCCCTGCACGCAAGAAAGAGTTGTCGTCGGTGCAGAGGTGGACCCTGAAAGATTAAAGTCGTGTGGATTGACTTGGGGCAACAACATCACGGCGTCAGCATATGGCTCGTCGGGTTGATACGGCTGCACGTTGCCGTCCCTTCCCTCCTGTATCCCAGCAAGAGCTCCTCCCAGAATCGCAGGCTCAACCGCCGGCGAAAAGCCGTGAGATAGGGTCGGCGACTGCATCTTCATCCCGGCACATCCTTCCTTCCTTCATCCCGATAAATACGATCCTCCAACCGCCTTCATTGCTTTGATCTTAGTTACGGCCCGCCTCAATCTCCATCCGTCGAGCTAAAGAACACAACATTGAGACCCTGCCCTCATACTGAAAATCGCACATCGATCGATCTCAACGCCTTCGTTGCACCGCTTGAGGGGCTAGACACGTTTTTTAAACTCAACATGTCGGGTCTGGCGCCTGTACGGGTAGGAAGCGGGGCTTCATCCCGATCCATCCAAGCCGGTCCCTCGAACCTCGGTGAGACCAACATGCTCACATGCATGAAATCACGTTCGTTGACAACGTCCAAGATGCCTGCTTCTACAACTTTGTTATCCTCTTCGGTGCCTGTGGTCAAGCCAAACGCCGCACAGCTGCGACCACGACTGCCTGTCGAAGCGACGTTCACAAGTATGACGATCGAGACTGCCACGGTGAAAGATGATACGCTGCCCACCGATGTGGTACCGGTGCCACCTAGCAATGGAGACGCGACCCCAGCGGGGAGCGGGATGGCGACGATGGATCTGGTCGAAGGGGGAACTGCGATGGACGGGAGCAACGAAGTGATGGCGGTTGAAGGAGGATGGCAGGGGTGGAGGGTGGTCATCTGTGCATCAGTGTACTTCTTCTTTACCCTCGGGCTGGTCTATTCGTTCGGTGTGATCCAGGAAGCGCTCGTTTCTGCTGGTGCAGCCGACGCAGCCACGCTCGGCTGGATCTCTTCACTCACTGTGATTCCCATGCCCATCCTCTCGGTTCCTTTCACCAAAGCTGTCGCGCGATACGGCAACCGTGCTGTTGGATCTGCCGGCGCGATCTGCGTCTCGGTAGGTTACGCGTGTCTTTCCACGAGCTGGCACCCCACTGCTCATCCCAAGTACCCGCTCGGCGAGAGTGTGCATCAAGGCCTGGCAGTTAAGATGGACAGGATCGCTATCTTCGGGCTGATGGTGGGGGTGGGATATGGGTTAGTTTTCTTTTCGACAAGCCAGATTGCGGTGGGGTACTTTAAGCAGAAGCGTGGGTTGGTGATCGGGATCGTGTACAGTGCGAGTGGGTTCGGCGGTGCAGTGTGTGCAATCGCGCTGCGCGGTATTGCTGATCGGGTGGGCTTGGCATGGTCGGTAAGGATCTTGGGTATCACTGCAGGAGTGATTATGCTACCTCTGGCGTACTGGCTGGTGCCGCACCAGGACGAGAGGAAGAAACGGGTGGTGGAAGCCCTCCGCCTGTCGCTGTTCCGCGATGCGCGCTTCAACCTGCTCCTCTTCGCAACAGCTCTGGGAACCTTCCCACTCTTCGTACCGCCATTCTTGTTGCCGACATACGCAGCATCGGCGGGATTCAGCCCCAACACTGGTGCATGGCTCGTAGCAGGATACAGTCTCGCCTCGGCCGTCGGACGAGTTGCCTTCGGCATGGTTGCAGATACGAGAGTTGGACCGGTGACGAGTCTCATGCTCGCACTCACGCTGGCTAGTATCAGCATCTTGGCCATCTGGACCGTCTCAAATAGCCTCGCGACACTAGCGCTGGCGATGGTGCTCAACGGAGGAAGCTCTGGCGCGCTGCTGTCGCTGCAGCCTCCTGTCAACGCGGCCATCTTTGGCGTCCACATGACTGCGCTCACTATGGTAAGACATGCCCCTTCACCACCACCCATATGTTTCGCCATTTCAGAATACTGACTCCAGTACTCTTTTGCATCTTGTTCCGTTCGCTGATACAGTCGATGATGATGTGCTCGCGAGCATTTGGCTCGCTTTTGGGCGGTCCCCTGGCGGGTTATTTGCTCGATGCATTCGGCGGTCCACGAGCAGGCACCAAAGCGTATCGCCCTGCACTGCTGTTGATGGGCAGCATCTGCCTCGTCTCTGCCATCAGTGTCATCTTCCTGCGTTCCAAAGTGGCCAAGCGCCGCAACGTTTCCTGGCGTGCTCGTATCTAGCTGCGCTGCTACCGATGCAGAGATTGTCAGTCGAAATGATTGCAGGTGTTTGAGTGGATCGGGCGCGGATTAGGACTGTGTGCCTTTCCGGCGACTTTTTTTGTTTTGTGGCCTTTTATGTTTCGCTCACAGACGATGTGGAGTTGAGCCGTGTTGCAGCGGATCTACGCTGAGCAGCTTGTTTTCCAAATCTGGCTAAAATTGGGGCTATCTAAATTTCGCAACTCTTGCGCGTCAGGCCAGCGGATTTTTACGGGGCACCGCCACCTCCAGTTGGCTGATGGCAAAGGGGGGAGGGGGGAGGGGGGAGGGGCAGGCGAATGAGCAGTGTTCTGAATCTGGAAAAAGGGCATTTGGAGACAGGAAAGGGTCGCTGTAGAAGTCCAAACCCATGCGGTCAATGCCGTAGATTGCACTGCTTGACCTGCATGCAGAAGCGGTGCTCGTGCATTGTCCTTTTCACCAAAGTATGACTTGATTTGCTGTAGCTCGCTCTTCTTCAATCACCACCACCCCCCATCATCATCTTTTTTGGTCGCACATCCAACTTTGCTGTCGAACTACTCTCAGTCCAACCGGAGCACTCGTCAGCAAGGCCAGATAGGAGCAGGCTCTCGTTCATCACACCCACGTATGCACGTGAAAACCTGAGGACTGGCTTCCTCTTACAGCACCACCCTAGCAGCAGTCGATCTCGACTATCGAAGCATTCTAGGCAAGATGGCGAGACACGGTTCACGCAGGAGTGGCAGTGGGATGGAGTTCTGCTGCTGCTACCTTCCTCTCGTCAATGTTGGCGCCTACCTTCTCGTCCTCGAGACGGCTCTCGTCTCGCTAGCTGTTGGTATCTGCGCTCTGGCACCACCTCCCATCGTGGCTGGCCAGGGTGTCATCCCTTCCTGGGGGAAAGGTCTCGTCGCTGCCCTGGGCTTTATCACGCTTGTCTGGCAGATCCTCGGCCTGGTCGCCGTTGCACGCCAAATGCCTACGCTCTACCGCACCTACATCCGCATCAACTTGGTCCTCACCCTCGCCATCATGGTCGCTACCGTTGCCTTCCTTGTCGTCGCAGCTGCTCAGCACAACAAGGCCGTTAGCACTTGCACATCTACGTATGGCGTCATCCCTACCAACTCTGCCTCTTCGTCTTCGATCTCGATCTCAGGGCTGGACCAAGGCGCCGATGCGTTCTCGCAGTCAGGCAGGGACATTTGCAACATCTTTGTTTGGGCCCAGACGGGTGTCATGGCGGGGATGATAGTGTTGATGGGGCTGACGCAATTCTATATGCTGGCTGCGCAGAGGGCATATGGAGGAGAGCAGAGGAAGGCTTTTAGGGATAGCAAGGCGAGCTATCAGGACATCCCCATGAACCCGAGGGACTCGGCCGTGTGGGAGCCAAGTCCAGCTGGCCCGTATGCCGGGCACCAGCAGGAGTATGGCAGGGCAGAGTACGATAGGGGCGATGCGTACGAGTCGTATGCCACCACGCCTGGTGGAAAGTATGCCCGTACCCCGTACTAGGCCGTTCCTGCTATCTACAATGCCTTTGTTTCACAGCAGGACTGCACGTTTGTATGCTTACCCTCCTACTCTATGGATTCTTTGTTCCGGCTCTTGATGCAATATCATTGGACAATTCTCTGATCTTATCTGCTACAGTACATTGGCTGATATTCACTGAAGTCTTCCCTGGAACCTTTTCTTGTCTCGAGCGTCATCATGAAGATCCAAGCCATTGTCGATGCTTGGCCCTTTTCTCGCAATAAAAATGTTGATATGAACAAACTAACAACCTGCTTTTCTCGGCTCCGAAGATACTCAAACTGGACCCTGAAGTTGCTTTTTTTCCCCCGACCCATGCGTCACCACTCACTTTTTTCTGCTTCTTCTCGTTGTCCATTCAACACCTGACACCCTCTCTCGAATCGTTTGATCAAGATGTCGGGCCGTCAAGGAGGCAAAGCGAAGCCGCTCAAGGCGCCCAAGAAGCAGAACAAGGAGCTTGACGAAGACGTGAGTTCAACACTATGCCACCGTTTTGGTTCGAATGAGGAGGATGCTGACGATCTGCCCTCTCTGTTTCTATCTCCGATCTGGACTCGAAACGATGCGGATGTTGGTGGCGCTGGGTTGGGATAGGACCTCGCGTTCCAGAAGAAGCAGAAGGAGGAAGAGGCCGCCAGGAAGGCTGCCATTGCCAAGATGACTGGTGGCAAGAAGAAGTAGATGCTTCAAGCGCATGCGCGCTTCTGCAACACTGTGCTACCACTTTCCTCTACCCGATTTAGTATGGTTCTTTCATCGAAGTCCTTTCACAGGTCGGAACACACCGCTCTTGAGTACCTGGGCTGCTCTCAATTGTGTCAAGATCATGCAAGAGCAGCACGACTTGGCTAAACAGGGTGCTGTTGTAAGTTCTAGATATAGATGCCAGGCTGAGCTGAGCTAGATCTTGAAGCAGGAGAGGTCCATGATGCTTTCAGCGTTGTCAGCTTTAAAGGCAAACGCGTTAGCTTGGTGTGGGACGTGGTCTGTAGCGCTCACTGCCTATGACGGAAGTCTCTCCTTCTCTGCTACGAACACCAGCTTATTGTGCGGCCTGGGAAGATGAGAGGCGAACGACGCAGTGACGGCCGGAAGATCCCCGGAACGCATCTTTCTCACTTCAAACTGTCGATCGACTCGTTCCACCCCATTTCTCTGCTGAACAAACAAGGAAAAAGGGAAAAGTTGCGACCAACACCAAACCCACCGGTCACCTCGCTCACACAACCAGATTCTGATCCGTCAGTGTGCATGCGAGATGAACTTATTGCCCAGTGTTTTCGCTCGAGTCGATTAAGCTTTAGAGCTCGACCTGGCAAGTCGGATTCCGTTGGAAACGTGAGCGATGTCTTATAACATGTGCTGGATGCAGGATGCAAGCAGCCGTGGGAAGTTTCTATCGAAAAGTTTTTTTTGGCACTGTTCTGTCGAAAGCGGTTCGTCAACGTTGACTTCCAGCAGCTCTGAGTGCCTCTATGCTGACATTCATCGACCAGCATCTGCCCGGCCCGACGCTCTTTGATCGAGCATAGGATAGACCAGCTCAAGAGCGAGTCGAGATGCCATGAATCCGTTCGATCAGTTAGAACTAGTCGAGATGCAGCCGTGACAGGGACAAAAGCAGACCAAGGAATACCCGCTGTGCCTGGACCTGATCAAACACAACCCTATAGAAATGAGGTCCGCATGAAGCAGCTCGGTATGGCCGGTTCCAATTTGAGTTCGAGATTGCAACAGCGACCGATGCCAACGAAAACCAACGGGTCCCTTTGACGCACCTTCTGGGTGCTTCCAGCGCTTGTCGGGACTAGCCCAACTCCATGGGTTCCTCGTGACGCAAAGCGCGAACGAAGCTCAGCAGACGAAGCCGTGAGCCGTGTCAAAGCCGAGTCTTGCCAAAAGTCTGGATGCACGTCAATCTGCGAACAACTTACACTCTTTGTGTGCCTAGGACTGGCGGTGCTACTTTAGAAGAGGCAGGGAGGACCCGAAGAATGGAAAGGAAAAGTCTATGCAGGACGCAGGATGGGACAAGTTCACGCGAGCCGGGCTAAGTTGATGTTGACTTGCCATGAAACAAATGCAACTCTCACTTCAACCGAACAAGAAAGAAGTTTTGATGCTCCCATGCGACGGAGTCCGTAGCGATCTTTTGTCCAATACTGAAACAGCAGTGGCGGTTTCATGCGAAATGGGTGGAAAGAAGAAAACAAAGCTGATCTTGAATATGTTTCAAAAGACAGAGGCAGTTCAAGGCTTGGATTACTGTATGCATGACTGGATGGGAGAACGGAGAAGCGGCTCATCACACACACTTAATGCTGGTGCTAAGTTACGGGACAACTTTGTACATGCATTGATTGATATTGCAACTCTTATTCGGTCTCCGACCCAACTCTGGTTCCAGAAGGATGAACTGGGAAACTTGCCTGCAGCCCGACAAGATGCTGAGAAGGTGGACGGGTGAGCGAGGCCTTTGCAGCAGTTGTGCCCTTATCACACGACCACGGTTACCGCTCTCGTCGCAAATTGGGTGCGGTCCTTGAATGTTGCCAGTCGCAAACTCGGTTTTGACTCGGCAAGAGCAGCATCCGATCCGAGGTGACCATCTCTTGCTCTTGACCCCTATTCACCTTGCTTCCTCCCGTGCCTGCATTCGTGCAAGTAGCAGTGCATGCGCCAACACCCGCATCGATCTGCCTTGGTAAGGATAAACTGGAGCCAGGGATAGCACAAGTTAAGAACAAAGAGATCGATGGGTATACCGAAGAGAGCTTTGATAGTCTGAGCGCATTTGGCCTCTTGTCAATCAAGCTTGTCAGGGTCCAAGCCAGAAAAAAAAAAAAAAAAAAAAAAAAAAAGCGGTCAGGAATTTCAGTTTCAGCAACAGCTCAGCGGAAACGCGAAAATCACAATTCCAAATCAAAATTCAAAAATCAATAGGGGGTTTCATGGATTTTTGAGTTTTTAAAAACGCAGGTTTTTGAAAACATGGACTTTTGTTGTTTTGACACCCCAATTTAGTCCTGCCCAAAACTCGAATTTTGTGCATTCAATTCCGTGTTCCGAAGAGCTGAACCGGCCGAAAGAGCAAATTTCAGGTCTTGAAAAGTGGAGGCAGCACGTGCACAACATGCACGTGACTTAAAAGTGGAAAACCCAGCAAAAATCCAAAATGCAGAAACTCGATGGTCAAACTACGGTCACCGTGACCGTAGTTTTGAAAACTCAGAGTTTTGACCTTTTGGCAGAGCTTACGTAAGATTTTTGAGTTTTTGAAAATCCAAAATTTCCCAAAACTCACATGTAAAAATTTCCCCAGACGAATGAAACCCCCTAATCCTTAATTAGGGGGTTTCATGGAATTTTGAGTTTTTGAAAACCTGGGCTTTCATTGTTTTGACACCCCACTTTTCAGTCCTTCCCAAAACTCGAATTTTGTGCATTCATTTCCATGTTCCGAAGAACTGAATCAGCCAAAAGATGTGCATTTCCATGTTCCAAAGAATTGAATCAGCTGAAAGCACAAATCGGCCAAGAGATGAGCAATTTGCAAGTGGAGGCAAGCACATGCACAGTGTGCACATGACTTAAAGTGGAAAACCCAGCAAAAATCCAAAATGCAGAAACTCGATGGTCAATCTATGGTCACGGTGACCGTGGTTTTGAAAACTCAGAGTTTTGACCATTTGGCAGAGCTTACATAAGATTTTGAGTTTTTGAAAATCCAAAAATTTCCCAAAACTCAGGTTTTCAGATTTCCCTGGATGAATGAAACCCCCTATTCTGATTCGTGGCTGCTGCTGGCGAGCAAATTCTAAGGAAAAGGAAAGGGGAAAAAACAAGGCTGCTCTGGCCAAAAAAGGTACAGCACGGCGCCCACTCCACATTCCTTAGTGTCATGCAATTACACGCTGCGGCTGCTGCCACGCCCCGGTAACGCACGTCCTTCCACACTTTTCATCACAGTGACCAGCAAGCTCCTCTTCATCCTTCAGCCCTCTCCCTGGCTCCCACCTTCTCATCACTTGGAACGATACTCCCACCTTGCTCTATCTCTCGCCTTGTCTCCATTTCACGCCTTCACCATCACCTCCATCCGTCTCGGTCGCCCATCCTGCTGCATTCCACAATACCTTCACCCCATCGTCCTCCACTGGATCCATGGTGGAGTCTGCCATTCCAACGCCCAGCAACAACAGCAACAATGACACTTCGACAGCCGTGAACGCTCAATCTACCGGTGCAGTTGCCGTATCCAATCTGATTGACGACGATAGTTCAGCCGCGCAGGCACCCCATCACACCATCGCAGCCGACAGTGACAACAGCGACAATGACGACGACGATGACGCAAGTACCAACATCGGTAGCTTCATAGATTCACAACCAAACGCAGCCTCCGGTATCAAGTCGATGCAGTCCCAACGCATTCGTGTTACCGACTATGATGACGAGCAAGGAGAGCAAGACGATGAGGATGCCAAGACGCTGCAAGCGGGCGACTCGGCATATTCTGCTACCGACCTCAAGCCTGGGTTGTCTCACCTAAACAACGACCTTGAAGCATCCAATTTCTCGCACGGCCCTCACTTTGTCGACAATGACATGGACGATGAATACGAAACGCAAGCTTCTCTCCTGGGTACTGCTGGCTTCGTTGACCGTCGCGGCACCGCCTCTCGCCTTGCCTCCCGCTCTGCCTTCTCTCGCTTCTGGCAGATCGCTCGCGAAGCCCTTCCCACCCTCATTGTCTCGGTCCTCTCCCTCATGTTCTCCGGCGAACTTCTCGTTCACCTCGCCCGCTGGCCTGTCTTTCAAAAAGTCGACAAGCTCTTCATCCTCATCCCCATCCTCCTCAACATGAAGGGAAATCTCGAGATGAACCTCTCCCTCCGCATGTCTACCTCGGCCAACATCGGCGAGCTTGATGTGAAGCGCACGCGAGAGACACTCATCAGGGGCAACTTGGCGCTATTGCAGGTGCAGGCGCTCATCGTCTCCATGTTTGCTGGCGTGCTTGCCTTCGTGTTGGGAGTAGTGACGCCGGATCCGAAAATCGAATCACCAGTATCGACTACCCCTGTGCCAGCAGTGGGGCAGCAACAGACGCGAGAGAATGCCTTGATACAAGGCATTGTCAGGAGTGCATTCTCCGCCGTGACACTACGCAGACGTCGAAGGTCCCTTGCGAGCCCGGCAGCTGCAGTGCAGGGTCGATCGTGGTTGCAGAAACGACGCATTATTCACCACCACCCCAAGCCGCCCACGGATCCAGCGCTACGCCTGCGCAATGGATACTTTGAGTTTGTCCTCGTTATCGCGACAGGCATGCTCTCTGCCTCGCTCTCCTCCGCTGTTCTAGGTTCGTTCATGTGTGCGCTTGTCGTAGTCGCTCGCAGGGCGGGTGCGAACCCTGACAACATCGCTTCCCCGCTCGCTGCCTCGCTCGGTGATCTTACCACCCTCACCCTCCTCGGATTGTTGGCATCAGCATTGGTGCATTTTGAGGGGACCTTCTTGGCGACGGTGATCCTCGCTGCGATGGCAGTGGCGTGCATTGCATCTTTCATTGTCACGTACAGGAACGCGTATGTAAGGGAGCTGTTGACCTCGGGCTGGGTTCCGCTGTTGATGGCCATGTTCATCTCGTCAGGAGCCGGTTTGGTGCTTGACAACTTCGTCGGGCGCTACGAAGGATTCGCACTCCTCGCGCCCGTTATCAGCGGTCTTCCTGGTGCATGCGCAGCCATTTTTGCTTCGCGTATCACCACAGCCCTCCATTCTGGAAAAGGCGCTACCCTCCTCCGAACTGCAAGCAAGGCAGGAAACGTGGGCGGCATCCGCGGCGTCCTTGCTTCGATCCGCTCCGTCCTCTCTATCCCCCCAATTGAAGGCTGGCTCGTCCCCATCAGCCTCCTCACCATGGGCGTCGGCATCAAGACCGTCTTCATCTTCCTCATCCGCGCTTCGGGCCAGATGACGTTCAGCTGGATCTTTGCGCTTTCGTTCGTCGGTGCCAGCGTGGCGGCTAATGTGTTTGCGCTCTACTTGGCACACGTGATTTGCCTGGTGCTGTGGAGTAGGGACTACGACCCCGATATCTACTGTCTGCCTTTTGTGTCAAGCATTGTGGATGTGGTCGGACAGAGTTTGCTGGTGATGTCATTTACGGTGGCGACTGCGTTGGGGGATCACATTACGGCGGCGGTCAATGCCGGTGCTGGGCACGGTGGTGTCTGATCCTAACGTGTTTGCATTGGTTTTGGCTGCATTGTTAATTTGTATTTTTAGCTTCCGTTTGCAAAAGCATTTGTCTGGCTTACAACATAGCCGACTCGTCTGTGTGTGTTGCGATGATGCTGGTTGGGGTCGAGCAGTGTCGGAGGGGCGAGTGATGGTGTTGTTTGACCGAGACCTCGTGGTTGAAGGTTGGGCGGTCTAACAAACGCCAGAAAAAAAAATGCAGAAGCGGAAGTCGGGAAAGTCAAACGCGGTCAGACCGATTTGCCTTTGGAGAACTCGAGCCATGTTGCTTCGAGTATACCTTCCATTTCGACACCGTCCCAGCTCGCATCACTTGGCTTCGTCGCTACGGCTGCATCCAAAGCAAGAGCATCATCAGCTCTGGGTCAAAGAGACTGTTAGACTTGTGTCATCGCGTCCTTTTCCGGAAGCATTGTTCAGCCTGGATCGTTGAGATACCGAACGACCAACCATCAAACTGTGGATTAGTAGCGGAGACCCACTTTGTCCTCAAAACCGCATTGTGATCCCGTCATTATATCCTGGCGGATCTGCATTGCGTAAATGTCGGAAACAGCAGCCCCAACGACGCCGGGTCCGGCATCGCCTGGCTCTCCCTCGCTCAAATACGCCAAAGATGCATCCCCACTCTCCTCGCCCTCCCCGCTCACTCCGTCTGACCCCGAACATGCTGCAGCATCGACATCTAAACGGACCCTCGAGGAGGAGGAAGATCTCGAAGCCCGCCTCCTGTTCCCCAACCACGTACATCCGCCACCCTACAAAAAGCGAATCTGGACCCCTACCCTACACCTCACCCAGCCCCCACAACCACCCCAACCCGACCCGCGCACCGTCCAGGAGATGGCCGCGCAGCAAGCCGCCACCGCCCTCGGCTACGAAGGAAGACGCATCAAAAAGTTCATGCAGCGCCGCACCGTCGACTATTTCGGCTCGCTCTCCCACCTCCGTTTTCGTCAGCAGTTCTCTTCCACCCCCCGCACCGACGGATTGCGCGGTGGAGTCTACCCCTCCCCGCACAGCATCCCCAACTTCCTCCTCCCGGCGGGATATGCAGGGCTGGAAACAAGCGTGACCAAGGTTATGGTGCATACGAGTACGAATAAGATCCGGTGCCCTGTGAACGTCGTCAAGTGGATGCCTGACGGCAGGAGGCTCCTTACCGGGTCTACTTCGGGCGAGTTCACGCTGTGGAACGGATTGACGTTCAACTTCGAGACCATTATGCAGGCGCATGATTCGGCGGTGAGGGCGATGGCTTGGTCCAAATCCGGTACCTACCTTATCTCGGCAGACCAGAATGGAACGGTGAAGTACTTCCAATCGAACCTCAACACGCTGCAGGCTTTTACTGCGCATGCCGACTCGGCGCGCGGACTGGCTTTCTCCCCTGACGACAGCAAGTTTGCTTCTGGCGGCGACGACTCTTTGCTCAAAGTGTGGGATTTCGACTCGGCAAAGCAGATTCGCGAGCTGAGCGGTCACGGTTGGGACGTCAAATGTCTCGACTGGCACGCATCCAAAGGTATCCTCATCTCCGGATCCAAGGACAACCTCGTCAAAGTCTGGGATCCACGAAGCACCCCCGGTGGCACTTGCCTTGCAACGTTTCACAATCACAAAAACACGGTACAGGCATGCAAATTCTCTCCAGACGGTCTGCGCTTCGCCACCGCCTCCCGCGACATGACCGTCAAGCTCTACGACCTACGCATGATGGCCGAACAATCCACACTGCGCGGTCACCACAAAGAAGTGTGCTCTCTCGACTTCCATCCGCTGCACCATGATCTGCTCGTCTCCGGTGGCAGCGAGGGATCGATGCTGTTCTGGGACCTTTCTTCCGCGACGAGCGAGACGCTCAGCTCGGTGAATGTGGCTGAGAGAAGTATGGTTGGGGGTGGAGGGGATGGGATGGATGTGGGCGAGGGGAGGAGAGGTGGGGAGGACGGGTTGGTGTGGCGGAACGAGACGGCGCACGAGAGCAATGTGTGGAGCTTGGAATGGCATCCCTTCGGCCATCTCTTGTGTAGCGGCAGTAACGACCATATGACGCGCTTCTGGGAACGCGCTAGACCCGTCGATCTCGTGCAGCATCAACAAACATTCGCAGCGGGCGGCTTCGATCCCAACGCGTCCAGCTTCTTAACCGGCGCTGGGGGTGGGGATGATAGTTTCATCCCAGGTTTGGGCGCGGGGAAGAGCTTTATCCCCACCCCTGTTAGCGCGCCGATGCAATCGGACCGCGTTGAGGAAGGGGGGGAAGAGTTCGTCATCCCCGGCCTGGGATTCGCTGGTTCCACCGCTGCCCCTCCTTCAGCAGGAGGGTTTGGAGGATATGCAGCCAACACAGGGTTCACACCGGGTACAGGCGCCAACGCCCCGCTCCAAGGTGCTTCCACCCAAGCATTCGGCTGGTCCACCCGCCACCACCAACAGCAACAACAACAACAGCAGCAGGGCAGACCAGGCGGCGCATACGGCTCATTCTACTAACTTAGCTCCACCCACCTCTGCCACTGCCATTCATCCTCAATGCATCACCGTTGCACCTTCACAAACTTCCCAGACTGCGGCGAGAAAGAAGAGAGACAAACCACTCTGATTGAACACGAACCCAAATGCAAAATGAGAGCACACACCTCCTATCCATCCCGCATCCGCAAACCCGCACCGAGGTGAACTCAGGCAAGCAAATGCCTCCACTCGTCCTTGACGACCCACGGCGAGCTGGGTTTCTTCTCCCTCTTCGCGTACGCCGTAATCCTCTCACCGATCGCATTCTTACTCGCAGACTTGCCGAGCTTGTCCAGCAGCTCCTTGAGGTCGTCTACCAGCCCAGCGCGCGTTTTGGTGCTACCGTCAATCCCCTTCAACAGGTGCGGGATGGCGTCTTCCCTCATCTGATGCTTGAACACCAACGCTTTCTCCGCAGGAGCACAAGCTTCCGTATGGGGCGGGGAAGCAAGGGTACTCGCTTCGCCCCAGAGCGCGGCGAGAACTCCACCGGCCGGAAGGGCTGCTCTGCGGACTTTGGTAGGGGTCTCTGCCAAAGCAGAAGGCGAGGTGGTGGTGTCTTCGGCAGTGGAGATCTCGGTAGGTTCGGCAGAGCTAAAGGTAAAAGGGTTGAGCCCGAAGCAGGCGTCGTTCAAGAACTCGATGCGGTAGGTGGAGAAGAGGTCGTAATCGCACTTGCCAAACTCACTTTCCCAGTGCGGGCCGGTGGAGAAGGGGACCAGCTTTGAGTCGAATCTGCGGCCTAGGAGCTTGACCTTTTTCTTCTTCTTTGGGTGCAGCAAAGTGGTTGTCACCGCTGCAGGCCTTGGCGCAGGAGGAAGAGGTTGACCTGTAGCGTCGACTTCGACAATGTCATCATCCACATCCATGGGGCTACCCCCTGCCGCCAGCCTCGCCTCTTCTTCTTCCTCTACCTCCAAGTCGTCTACGAGCCAGTCGTCCATCTCCGAATCCTCGCTTTCAACCATACTGTCATCTTCCTCCTTCTCCTCTCCGTCTTGCACATCTTCACCCTCGACTTGACCCATCTCTTCCCAATCTGCATCCGAGTCGTACGAGTAATCCAGCGATACCGGATCCTGGCCAAGCGGGCAGCGGGGCGAGATGAGGTTGGTGGACTTTGTCCAGGTGCCGTACCAGCCCGGACGTCGATCGGACTCGAACTGGAGGAGCTTGAGTTGGACTTTGTTGCGGTCTTGGAGTGCCTCGAGTGCCTTTTCGGCCTGTTCTTGGGCGTTGCCACCCAGCACATCGGATTCGGTGACAATGCGCTTGATCTCGCGCACCGAGATGGGTGGGTGGACGCCTTTGCATCGCTTGGCCGGCTTGGAGGAGGTAGAGCCTTTAAGGGCGGATGCGCGGGTAAGGAACTGCGAGAGCATCTCTTCGCGGCTCAAATCTGTTTGGCCCAGTTTTGGCTCTTGAGCTTTGGCTTTCGAAGCAAAGCGGTTGATCGGGGCAAGATCCTTGTACTGGCAGGGCAAAAAGGTGCGATCAAAGTCGGACACATTCTCAGCTGCTTTGCCGGAAGCGCCAGTACCTGAGGCGGTAGCAGCGCCGATGCTGGATTTGGTGGGGCTCTTGGGTACAGCTTTCTTGACGAAGGAAGTGAAGAAGTTGGCTTGTCGCTTCTTTTGCTCCTCTGCCTTCTTCAGCTCTGCCTCCTTGGCTTCCTTTGCTTTCTGCTTTTCGAGCTCCTTTGCTTCGCGCTCGAGTCGCTTGGCCTCCTTCGCTTTTAGCTTCTCTGCTTTGGCAGCATCCTTCTCCTCCTTCTCCTTCTGCTTTGCCGGTGACAACTCTGTGGGTTCTTTCGCTTTGCGCTTCTCCTTTGGCGAAGATGAGGCGGAAGGTGTTGATGCCTCACCCGTTCCAGCTGAGCTCTTGGCAGAGGGCTGTGGTGTGGATGCAGAAGGCGACTTGCGCTTTCGGACGGCTACTGGCGTGCAGGGGGCAGATACTCCCGTTTCTGTGTCGGCTACAGAACCATCATCAAGGTCACCGTCGATGGCGATGGGATGTGAAGCACTCGATCCGGCTGCGACAGTTTTCGCCTCAGAAGGTGTCGAGGTAGAACTGGAAGGCTTGTCGATTGTAACTGTAGCCGAGATCTTGGCCTTAGTGTTTTTACTGAGCAGCGCCTGCCTCTCGTCCTCCTTGAGGCTGCTGAAGAGTCGCTGTGCCTGAAGACGTGCTGATTCGCGTTCGCTTTGTCTCTCAGTAAGCTTGTCAAGGAATTCGGAAGGGAGCATTGTATTGTCTTTGACCTCCCAGCGCCACAGCTGAAGAGCGGCAGGGAGAGATGTAGCATGGTCGGTAGCGCTGCTAGACGAATGCGAAGCGATGGCGCTGTTATCGATACCATAGTTTCTTCTTTCGGCCACAGCATTGATGGCAGCTTGGATGCCTGATAGTGGAAGTTTGTCCTTTATGCCTGTGGATGCAGCTGGAGATTCTGAATCGCTCGAACCAAGGTCTGCTTCGGGCATGAGTCTGCTTCGAATGGACTTGGCAAGCTCGAGTAGCGACTTGTCACTCTCGTGAGCCAGCTTGGCAATGACGTGGAGATGCTCTGCGGGGATCTCATCGAGCCTGTCCTGCTTGTCGAAGTATTCTTGGAAGTTGATGACAGCCTTGAGGACAGACATGGTGTCGGCCCAAGTGATACTCTTTTGTTTGAGTACGAGCCTTCCGTTTTTAAGCTCGACCAATGGGGCGTCGCTGCTCAGCTTGGCCTTCTTTGCAGCTGGACCGGATGGCGATGTCTTTGTGGGAGCAGCGTCCATGTTGGTAGCGCAGTTGAGCTTCTTTGCGGTTTGTTCGGATGCAGACTGCGTGATAGGACGATTCTCAGCATCGCTTGAAGACGCGTGGGTGCGCATCGACTGCGACTTTGTGCTGTTGGAAGCTTTGCGCTTCAGACTGTTGGTGGGCATGGGTCGATCGATGTTGATGTCAGAATCGGAAAGCATGGCATCAAAGCACGATGACGGCGAAGGGGAGGGTGGCGGCGCAAGAACGCTCATCGCTCGGCCTGGAGGTTCTATGTGCGTGAGAGATCAGTAGCGATCAAGCACGCTTTCGAGGTGGGCTCACGGCCTTCAAGATGGAGTCTCTGTGAAAGCGCCGGCACGACGGAGCCAAGCCGATGATAAGCACGATCGAACAATCCCTTGATCTCGGATCCTTCCCGAACTTGCGAACACAGTTTGATTGCGTGTTTAGTAGACGGGCCGAGTCTCGAGAGCAAGTCGAGCCGAGTGTTGGAACCTCCGATCCTTAGACTCCGTCGGGGTGATCGCCTAAGACGTTGAGATGCGTTACGTTGGTTCTTTGATGGTCACAGTCGGAATGCAAAAGGCGTAATGTTGGAAGAGAACGAGACAGAGATGAAGCGATGCTGTGTGGGAAAGATGAAAGTCAGGAGAAGCAAAGTGCGCAGCAGGCAATTTGGTTCTCAATTCCAACACGCCCACTTTCGAACACACACACGCACACACACCCACATTCTTGGCCCGCTCACTCTCTGGTATCACACTTTTCGCGTCACGCAGGGTCACTACTTTTACTTTTGACACACTCACTGCCCTTTTCTTCCACTTGAGCGGAGAGCCCGAGAGAGCTGCTGCCCTGATTTTTGGAACATCGCTTGGACCCCTTTCTCTTTCCCTTGGGGACGTGTACTGTAAATTGGTAGACTTGCGCTTGATTTAGCGCGTTGCAGCAGTTCTTGGTTAAGTCGCCAAGTTGCAATCTACGCGAGCGACTTGTGCCTTTACGCGTCGCGTGTGTCCATTTCAGAAGCCCAAATTGCTCCACACAAATTCCCAGTTTTCTTTAATCAGCACCCGTGCGAGATGCGTTTGGAGCCGGCGCAGCTGAGCTGTGGGTGAAGCATATCAAGGCAACCAACACCAGCTGCAACTAGGACACCATCCTCGCAGTTCGCTTTTCTTTCTTATATAAGCTCATCACCATCGCATCACGATCAGAGCCAGCCTGACTCACGATGTTCTTGCAGCAAGCATCAAAAGCCCACAATGCTGGGCAGGCAGCACAAAAGGACAAGCTTGCCAAGGAGAAAGCAGCCATGCGTCCCTGGGTCGAAAAGTACCGTCCAAAGACCATCGACGATGTAGCAGCACAAGAACACACTGTCGCAGTCCTCAAAAAGACGCTCATGTCCAACAACCTCCCACACATGCTCTTCTACGGTCCACCAGGGACAGGCAAGACATCTACCATCCTAGCGCTTGCAAGACAGCTGTTCGGGCCAGAGCTGATGAAGACGCGAGTGTTGGAGCTCAATGCATCAGACGAAAGAGGTATCACCGTGGTCAGGGAGAAGATCAAAAACTTTGCCAAGCTGGCAGTGACCAACCCGAAGGAAGGGTTCCCGTGCCCGCCATTCAAGATCATCATCCTGGACGAGGCGGACAGCATGACCCAAGATGCGCAGAGTGCGTTGAGGAGAATCATGGAGCAGTACAGCAGGATCACGAGATTCTGTCTCGTGTGCAACTATGTTACTCGGTAAGTATGCCTATAGCACAATAGTCAAGCATCGGTCGCGCACGATACTGACTTTTGCCGCATTTCGGTCTTTCGTGCAACAGCATCATTGAGCCTCTCGCCTCGCGTTGCAGCAAGTTCCGCTTCCGCTCTCTCGACACTTCGTCCACAAAGACCCGCCTCGAGATGATTGCCTCGGCTGAATCCGTCTCCTTTGAAGACTCGGCCGTGCTCGACACCCTCATCACCACTTCAGATGGAGATCTCCGTCGTGCCATCACCTACCTGCAATCCGCCTCGCGCCTGCACAGCATCGCCGGCGACGAGAAATCCGCCGTCTCCTCCGAATCTATCGTTGAGATCGCAGGTGTCGTCCCCACCCGTGTCATCTCTTCCCTCGCCGACGCAGTGGGCATCGAAGCATATACTACCGACGATGATGTCGAGATGGAAGCTACCGGAAGTAACAAGAAGAAGGACACCTTCGAGAGGATTCGCGAAGAGGTCAGGGTGATCACGAGGGAAGGCTACTCGATTACGCAACTGTTGACGCAACTGCACGACTACGTGATTGCTCACCCAACACTGCTGGCCAAGATCAAGGCAAAGGCAGCACTGTTGATGGCGGAGATGGACAAGTGCTTGACTGATGGTGCAGATGAGGAACTGCAGCTGCTCAATCTGTGCTTGAAGCTGCAAGAGGTTGTTCAGACCGATGGCAAGGCCTACGTTTGAAGCACAGAAGGCTTGATTGCTTCGTGCACCTGCTCACGGCATTCAATATCCCAAATCTTCGCCATTGGATCGTTCCCGGCAAATCTTCGAAGCTTGTATTAGTAGCTGTACCGAATTCTTCATTGACAAAGACCGACTTTGAGAGACTGTGTCGATTTGATGTCGAAATAGTAAGTCTCTCCTCCATTTCAACCATTGCTTGGTTAAGCACGCACGGAATGAGCGGCAGGAAGATGCCAACCGCAGCGATATGCTGTAGGAAGGAACTCCACGGTCAAAAAGCGGCTAATTTCGAGGCGCGAAAAAGCAAAATCGGCAATCGGGGCGAGTCACACCGACATCCATATTGAAATCACACGCATGCTTTCTTCTTGACCCTGAACAACATCGTCGACAACCCACTGCGGTTCACTGCAGGCAAATATCCCTCAGCATCCCGAACGCGAGCGCTTCGTATCCTTTTATCGCATCGATACCTGCTAGCTAGCGCAGCTCCACCACAAATGAAAGGCTCACACAACGTCCCTTTTGCGGGACCCTCGCACTCGCAGCATGCTCATCCCCACTCACCGGCAAATATAAACTCGAAAACCATCGTCATCAAGCTCGGTACCTCCTCGATCATCTCCGAAGAGACCCAACTCCCCAAGATTGCCATTCTCAGTTCGCTCGTCGAGACATGTCACAAGCTTCGCTCGCTCGGGCACAAGGTGGTCATCGTCTGCTCTGGTGCCATCGGAATGGGTCGCATCCGCATGCACATCAACGAAAAGCCCAAATCTCTCGGCGAACGACAGGCGCTCGCTGCACTTGGACAGCTGCGCCTGATCGCTCTGTGGGACTCTTTGTTCGGTACAGTCGGGATCGAAGTCGCTCAGGTGCTGTTGACACGGAACGACATTGCGGATCGACCGCGTTACAACAATGCTAGGACCACGCTCAACACTCTCATATCTCCACCCTTCAACGCGATCCCGATCGTGAACGAGAACGATACGGTGTCGGTGTCGGAACTGCGATTTGGTGATAACGACACGTTGTCTGCGATTACGGCTGGGTTGGTGGATGCGGATTATCTGTTCCTGTGTACAGATGTGGATGGGTTGTATACGGGAAACCCGAGAAGCGATCCGAATGCAAGGAGGTTGGGAGTTGTGGAGGATGTGGCGGCAGCGAGGAAGGCCGTGTCGGTGGCGACAATGGGGTCGAGTTTTGGTACGGGAGGGATGCAAACGAAGCTCATCGCCGCCGAATTGGCCACTGCTGCAGGTGTCGCGACGGTGATTCTTAACGGGGAACACCCGGAGAATATGATCAAGGTCGTCGCTAAGGGCATCCCCACAGCAACAAGCAGCGCAGCAGAAGGAGGGGTTGCAGTGAAGATGGACTCGCTTGCATCGTCAGTCTCGTCGTTGGCTTCGGACGAGAAGGATCTGATCGGGTACCCTCCGCTGGACGGGCCAGCGCACACGCTGTTTTTGCCGAAACGCAATCCGCTCTCGTCGAGAAAATGGAGCATTTTGCACGCCTTGCACCCGGCAGGAGCGCTGATTATCGATGAGGGCGCGTTCAACCGCATCGCCAGACACGACTCCGGTGGGCGACTGCTGCCTGCCGGCGTCGTAGGCGTGGAGGGCAACTGGGAACGCATGCAGGCCATCCGACTCGTCGTTCGACGCCGCATCTCCAAATCCATTCCCCACACCACCGGGCTGGAACAAGGCGCCCCGCTCAGCGACTCCACCCCCATCGCGAGAAATTTGGGCCAGTACCTGCTCAGGAGCGACTCGGAAGCAGCGCTGTCGGGGACGAGAACGCCGCCGGTGATCGATTCGTTGAGGAAGGATGCTGCTGTGGTTCCACCGAGTCCGGCTGTGGAAGGCGGAAGTCGGCAGTTGGGTGTAGAGACTGTGGCGACAGGCGGATGCGGAGGGGATGAAGGGGAGGACTGGGAGTGGCAGCTAATCGAGGTGGGAAGGGCGTTGGCGAACTATACGTCGATCGAGAGCGAGAGGATTAAAGGATTGAAATCGTCCCAAATTACTTCGGTACTAGGGTATGCCGATTCGGATTACTTGACGGATCAAGTTGCGTTGCACACGCTCACCTTGCCCCCTTCTTCCTCCTAGACCAACTCGCACTAGAGCAACACACACATAGCGACTCCATCACACACTCTGCATCCTCTTTCGCAGAACCTCTTCTTTCATCATTGAAGCATACAATGGACGTGACTGGTGTGCAAACTTTCAAGACATGGTAGGCATGTTGACCGAAGCCTTCTCCGAGGGCTGAGCGTCGTCGGACCTCCACAGCGAAGTGCTCGTCTTGAAGCTCGTGTAAAAGTTCAACGCCGACTTTCCGTAGAATCCGATATCACCCATCACGGAACCTTTGTTGCCGGACCAAGCGAACATGGGCAGCGGCACGGGCACGGGCACATTTACACCGAGCTGACCGGCATTCACGTTCTTCTCGAACTTGCGTGCGGTGGCGCCGTTGGTGGTGAAGATCGCTGCACCGTTGCCATATTTGTTCTTGTTGATGTAGTCTACGGCCTGATCGAGCGTGTCGGCCTTAAGGACGACAAGGGTGGGACCAAAGATCTCTTGGTCGTACGCCTTCATGCCGGGGCCAGCTTCGACGACGGAAGGGCCGACAAAGTTGCCATTGGGGTAGTCGGGGCAAACATAGTCTCGGCCGTCAAGGAGGATCTTGCCGCCTTCCTGTTCAACGCTGCCGGTGAGGCTGCGGACGCGGTCGCGGGCCTGGGGAGAGATGAGGGGGCCGAGATCGGCGCCTTCTTCGAAACCGCCAGAGACCTTGAGCTGTTTGGCACGCTCAACGAGTTCGGGGATCCAGGATTGGGCATCACCGACAGCGACGACGACGGAGAGGGCCATGCAGCGTTGACCGGCGGCACCGAAGGCGGCACCAGCGATGGAGTTGAGGGCAAAGTTCTTGTTGGCGTCAGGCATGAGGATGGCGTGGTTCTTGGCACCAAGGTTGGCCTGGACGCGCTTGCCGTTGGCGGTGCCACGGTGGTAGATGTGCGCGCCGGCCTTGTCGGAGCCGACAAAAGAGATGGCCTTGATGCGAGGGTCGTCGCAGATCCCATTGACGATGTCGACCGCACCGTTGACGACGTTGAGCACGCCCTTGGGCATTCCAGCGCGCTCGCAGAGCTCGGCGATGATCATGGAAGCACCAGGGACGCGCTCGGAAGGCTTGAGGATGAGCGTGTTACCAGTGACAGTAGCCATGGGGATGGACCAGAGGGGAATCATGGCGGGGAAATTGAAGGGGGCAATAGCGGCAGTGACACCGAGAGGCTCTCGACGAGCGTAGGTGTCCATGTCCTTGGACACCTCGATTCGCTCCTCCATAAGCGTGCTAGTGATACCGCAAGCAACTTCGACGACTTGGAGACCTCGGAGGACGTCACCCTTGGCATCGGCAAAGGTCTTGCCCTGTTCGAGGACGATGGCGTTGGCAATGTCGTCCATGTGATCGCGGAGGAGCGCCTGGAGCTTGAACATGACTTGCTGTCGGCCGAGCAGACTCGTCTCCCTCCATGCAGGGAAAGCAGCCTCGGCATTGGCAACAGCAGCATCGAACTCGGATGGGGTGGTCAAGGGCACCTTGGAGAGAAGCGCCTGGGTGGAGGGATCATTTACGTCGAGCCAGGAGGATGTGGACGAGTCGACAAACTTGCCGTCGACGTAGTTCTTGGTTGTGCCGCCGAGCATGGAAGTGCCCTGCCACTTGGACTCGACATCCTTGGCTCGAGAGAGAGCGATCTGGCTGAGCTGTGCCTTGGCGGCTCCCGAAGAAGCAGCGGCGGCGGGCTGAGCGAGCCTAGAAGCGGCCGAGGTGGACAGGCATCGTGTGGCGTTGGCTGTGATGGCCTTGGAAGAGGCACGGAGGAGGTTTGCGGATCGCATACTTGCAGTCTTTAATGTGCTCGAGGATAACGCGAGGAAGGTGGTGGTCAAGCGTCAAGATGATCAAAGACGCTGATTGCGAGGCACGAGATTCGAAACAAGAGGACAAAGAGAGATAGAAGGAGTGTTGCTCTGTTACCGGACCTCGAGAAGCATGCACGGGGGCGGATAGACACAGGACATATGCTGAAGGCGGGGTAGGCGCGCAGCAGCAGTACACACCGGTCACAGGGCCCAAATGGGGGCAGCGCGTCTCGGCGCATCATTTCGGTTGTAATGGTCGAAATTCGCCCGTCGACTTCCGCTTTCCCCCGCAGCTGCGAGCAATGAGCCCGGCAATTAACCGGTCCCTTTTGTTTTAGTGATTCGGCTTTCCAAACATTGAATCGGGCTTTTGCTTTCGAGTTGCGATAAGGTCAAGCAAGCAAGCAAGCAAGCAAGCAAGCAAGCGACAGCGCGTGCTAATCCCGATGTTGATTTGGGCTTTCTTCTTATGACTGCTTATCCCAGGTGCTGACATCGGCATTGGACTTGTCCATTGACTTGTCCTCCTCGGTGCCCGTCCTTTTGCAATCGACTATTCCAGAGGTCCAAAACTGTCCGAGCAATTCGCCGAAAATAGCATTCTTGTTGTTTGCTTGGCCCGATAGCAATCGCGACGACCGTTCGTGTGAGCGGCAAGCCTGTCCGTCTCTGCAGACACTGACTGAGTCTTTGAGGCTGCTCGAAGGACAGCAGACACTATACAAGCGATTCTGCTGGAGTAAGCGTTCTAGGGTGTTCAACCGGTAAGGAAGATGTCTGTTACGTCGCAAGCGAGTAGCACTGTTTTTGTAAAAAAAAAATAATCTGTACGCGCGAAATAGATCACTTTCCGCAGTCTGCGTGCGTCTCAAAATGGGCAAAAAACGAAAAATGGCGCTTCGAGCCTGAGTGTGGAAGAAGATCAACAGAAAGTCAACACGCACCAAAGCCATTTGCTCTGCTCCCCTTCTTGCTCATCACCACCACACTGATTGGCTCTGGTTCAACTTATCGTAAGTCTCTTTGCCTTCACATGCCGCTGTTACGATATCAGTACAACACTGTGCGCGATCGCTTCCGTGTTCAAAGGATGATAAACACTTTCACAGACCTGATCCGATATATCTCTGCGCCGAATCAGCGCAGAGGGTCAGAGGACAACCACTTTATTGCCTATTTTTGGCTGATCACATGGAAGCCATCAGCACAGCAAACGTTGCGTGATGACGATGATCCAAGCCCTGTTGATAATCAGCTGACCCAACTCTCATTTGTCGCATCTCATTTGCACGCATAGCAGATTGGGCAAGTCATCTCTTCCAGATGCTCGCGTCGTCCGCTCAAGCTGCTCAGTCTCCTCCGCGTACTTGTACGAGGTCATGGTAGGCTATCATCCTCGAGATGTCCGATTTTGAAGTTTTATCCACCCACAACGAGCCAACGAAACTCGAGAAAGAGGCACCAAGCTCCCAAGCCTGCAACGCAAATGCCTTCGATGTACAGGGCCTCGACAATCTGCTCGTATTTTGGCCTGACAAGTTGGTCGACTTGACTCATCTTGTGTCTTCTGATGCTCGGCCCGCCGCAGTTCACAACAAGGCTCAGACCACGCTGCTCGTCGGCCATGTCGTCGAAGGTCATTCGCAGGAGGCAGCCGTCGTTATCATCGGCACAGTCATAACGCACGATACAGACGTGGTTTTCAACAAGATCACGTCGAGAAGCCTTGCGCTGGTTGGCTTGCTCTCTGCCGCCGATGCTGCCCACGCCGACTTCGATGATTTGCGGTCACAAAGCTCAAACCTCGACGCCTCCCGGATCTGGCTGACGGTTCGGCTGCCATCCGTTCCCGAGCAGCTTCCGTCGATCTTCTCTGTCGTGCTCAGCCGAGATCAAGTCGCTGACGGCCATGTCGATCCGAACATGCCGTGTTCTGGCAGCCTTCCCTGCGCCATCAACCTAATCGGCTACACGGCACCCAACTCTCGGATGCTGCAGTACTTCGCGCTTGAATCGCTCCGGCTCGCACCTGTCTCTGGCATGAAGCTCGTCTCAACCGCAAGCGCTCTGCTTGTGTCAGACGCGCAGCTGTCGGAGTTTTCTGGCCTAAGATCCGCGAACGCCGCACCGTCTGCATTGCAGAACAAGTTCCTGCGATTACTCCTGCTCGACCCAGTTCACTGGCGATCGCTCCGCTGCATCCAACCGCATCAAGATCGGATGCCCAGGGGCACTGCTCTACGCAGATCGATCGAGCGCATTAATCGCCTACAGGCGCAGCATGAGCGTCTCGTTCTTTCTGCATCGTCATCAAACCCCAACCGTACCGCAAACGGGTCGGCTTCATGTCATATCCGGGAGCCGACCAGCCGTTTCAGCTCCATTGCATGGCTCGGACGCGTTGTGACCTCCGCCGCACTTGCTATACAAGGAGCTCTGCGTCATCCACTCTACACGCAGAACGAGCATGTGATCCTGATCGACGGCGTGGCGCAACGTCCAGGGAGTCAACGTTTGAAGACATCTTCACTGAAATTGACCTCGGTCTCGGCGTGCGCCCGGCAACTCGATACACGCATCTCGCAGCTCGTTGTCGCGCCGCGTCTAGCATCACGTTTGCGATACCTACGAAAGCAGCAAAAGTTGCCCATTGACGAGATCGCTGCGCCTTACATTGGACTGTGGAACGCCATGTGGCTCATTGCCAACGACGTCATCCTTGGACACGCAGCGAGCGTTATCCTGCTGCAAAACAAAACAAAACTGGCCTATTTCGGCCGCAAGCTAACCGAACATTACCTGCTCGACTCAGTGCTGTGGCTGCTGTCCTGGCTGGAGAACTGGCCGGCAGGTCTCAAGCTCAACACCGAGCTGTCGCTGTTTTTCAGCGATGCATATTCGTCGCTCACCAGCGCTTGGCACACGCAAGGACTTGTTCACGTGCTGCCACGCTTGGAGACCTTGATCGTCGCGATGGCACTCGCCGGCAGGTTGATGGGAGTGACGATGGTGCTTTGTATGGTGCAAGATCTTGTCTCGATCTGCACGCTGCACATCACCGTGTTCTACACGTTGTCGTTCAGAACGCTGCGTGCGTTTGTATACGTTCTTTCGGCACTTTTCGACGTGTTCCGTGGCAAGAAACGCAACGCACTGCGAGGCGGTCGATTGGACGATGCGGATTACGAGCTGGACCAGCTACTACTAGGAACACTGTTGTTCACGCTCGTCGCATTCCTGTTCCCGACAGTGTATGTCTACTACCTGGCATTCGGGCTGATCCGGCTCGGAATCGTCGGTTTCGAAGTGGGCTTGGTGGAGACGTGCTTAGGGTTGCTAAACCATCTGCCGCTCTTTGCTCTCATGCTGCGGTTCAAGGATCCGCATCGGCTGCCGGCAGGCATATGGCTGCAAGATGTTGGCTCCACCAACGCTCCGACATCCGCACATGTGCTGAAGACGGGTCGTTATCGCTTGCGATCTCGACCTCTGGCTATCAGCGATATCTTTGAAGGATACGGAGAGCATGTTGGAGGTCTGGTCGAGGTGCCTAGCATGGTGTTGCGATGTATCCTGGGCCGCCCGCTTCGACGTTCACTGTCATTGTCATCTTGATCTGCGTTGCAACACAATTCATCTACCCCGTCCCCAAAGGTCTTGAAGGAAGCTTGTTTGAGCTGCGATCGAACCTCTGCATGCTGATAACAACGTCAAAGAAAGGACAGGCTTTGAACAAGATCGCATGAAAGTACCTCGTCGGTTACAGACGCAGGGGCAGGGTCTGACAACCTTCGACGAGTCGATGAGTGTGTGTCTGGGGAAGGAAGCGGCAATTTCTCGACGGCTCAACCAAGTCACAGGCGCTTGCGGCGCTACTGCAACAAGGGCAAGGAAGGACCTTTCCACCGCGGGGCACGCGAGCAGCGCCCCATCGCTTCCAAATGTGAGGTGAGGGACAAAGAAAATCGTGAATTGTATGCGGGCTGATGCAGGGTTGTCCGTCACTTTCTTTCTCTCTCCCTCTCTCTCCCTCATTTCTACTTCTGCCGCGCAGCCCAGCAGTGAAAGACGCAATTTCGCTCTTTATCTGACTCTCAGCTTTGGCTCTAGCTTTCATGACTGTCACTGTGAAGACAAGGCGCGAGGCGTGCTTGGTTGCGTAGTCTCGTGTGGAAACTCGAGGACGGCATCTCGACTGTGCTGATTTCCGTCGCCCTTTTCCCGCGCTGCGCCCGCTTATGCCTCGCAGTCACTGACTCCCAAGCCCGGAAATCCAGCCAGGCGGCGACGCTCGGTTGCTGCTGGCACCGTGAGCTATTGCATCCAGTCACACACTCAAGAGGAGGCATATGTGTGGAGTTGACTAAGTTATCTCGATTGCTCCTCATCTGCACAAAGTTGCTAGCTGTCTCGTCCTCCTCTTCCTTCTTCTTGCTTCACATCGACGTCGGAGCAATCCAAGTCGTCCTCTGGGCATCTCTCCACCATCACATCAACCGACGAACAAACTAAGTTGGTGCAGATTGTTATCACCCAGACCGATCTCTCCCAGCCGTACTCCCGAACGAAGAAAGGCATCAGTACACAAAAGATTCGATTTGGTGTGACGGGTTCTTGGTCTGATCAACTCACCCAGATCGATCACAGTGACATCGAAAAAGCCTAACGGCGCTTCCGCAAGCAGAGTCACCCATCGGCTCATCCGTCTACAGCGCTGCCAAAAAGAAACTTGATTGTGATCCATCGCTCGCAGTCAGCTCTTCGGACCATTGCCGCACTTGCACTCATTTCGCTCGCTCAGGGGATGGTCATCGCCCCTTCCTTGGTCCCCGCTTCTGCTTAGCTCAAGCAGAGCAAATTGCGATCATGACGCCCGGACCATCCTTCACCATGCCCACCACCTCCAACCTGGCTCCAGCTGAAGCCGACCCCGCCGCTTCCTCCTTGACTCCCACTCCGGCCGCCGAGCAGCGCGAGCCTTTCATAGCTCACCCATCGGCATTGGCGAGTAGCGAGGCGGCGGCTGACAGCAGCCTTGCTCCAGACGGCGGTGTGATCCAGAGCGCGAGCGATGCTCTGAGACGATCGGAGCTCGGTCTTGCGCAGCCCAAGCACTGTGCTCGCTGCGGTCAGCTTCTCGATGCCCTGCCATCTTCACATGATCGTCAGCCAAGTCTATCTCGCACCCCTTCCTCGGTCTCCATGTCTGCGCCCAGTCCATCATCGTATGCTTTTGCGCCCGACTCGATTCGATCCCAGCATCGCCTTCAGACACATCAGAGCCTCACTTCTGCTATCAACGCAGCCGCAGCAGTCGCCCTCTCTCGCCACCTCGGCACCGAGGAGGCCATTCCCACTGATGCAGATGGTCATGCAATCTGCACACAATGCGCTTCCCAACTCGCAGAGGCTGCCGCTACTACCGCCAACGTAAACGATCCAACAGCTTCCAACATGCACCCTTCTGCCTTGTCCGCCACACATCTTGCCCCAGCCTCGTCCTCTTCGCATGTAATTGATACCCAGCAAGTCCAATCCAACGTCTCAAGGACGGCCAGCTTGAACGCACCGAACACCTCCAGCAGCGACCATGTGCACAGTGGTGCACGTGCCGAGGACTCTCCCGGAATAGAGCACTTGCGTAGCCTCAGCGCTTCATCCTCAGCGCAAGCGCCTCAAGCTCAGCTTACCATCTCGGTCGATAATATGGGTGCTGGCGGAGATGCTGCACACACTCAGTCCGATCAAGATATCCACATGCACGACCCTACCGCCTTCCCGCCCCTCGAGCGTGCTCCCATCTCGCCTTCTTTGAGGGTGCCATCTTCGCCGCCTGGCGTTGGTCGATCGAGTAGCCGCGGCGGAATCCGCTTTGCGGACGCCTCGACCTCGCACGGAGATACCTCGAGCCAGCAACACAACGCAGATGCTCGCAACCATGCGGAAGGGTCCAACGCGAATGCATCCTTCTCGTCGTACGGTCTCGGCCGGTCGGGCAGCTTCTCTAGAAGCCTCAGCTACAATGGGCCGGGCCTTGGCCCTGAGAGTGTAAGCTCTTCCTCTGCCCCCGTCGTTGTCAGCTTTCCTCCGTGCAACGTACCTTCTCCCACAACTGAATCCACATCTGTTCTGAATACACCAAGGGCTCACGACGTTGCATCTTCGATTGCTCCTTCTGCCTCTTTCCCCGCTCAGCCATCGCTACCGCAGCCAAGGCACCGCAGCAACAGCCTTCTGCGCGTCTTAGCCAGTTCACAGGGCTCTACATCCAATCACTTCGTTCCAGCACCGGCACATGCGATTCCTGGTGGAGTCAAGCAGAGACGACCTTCCTCAACGCGGCGTCTGAGCCGCTCTGGCTCGTCCACCGGGCCCACCACCATTCCTTTCGCTACAGTGGGCACTTCTGCCAGCACGGGCTCAGGTGTGTCAAAGGATGATCCATACGGACCCAGCGCGGTGACACGTTCGCGGCTCAGCGTGCTTCCGACACATGTCATCGCGGAGGAGCTCTACCAATCGGCACGGCAGATGCGACCCGCCTCGCTCATCTCGTCTTCCACATCGACATCGCTCGCAGCTTCCTCGTCTCAACATGCGGCCGGTATCGACCCCGCTCGAGCTGTCAAATATCACTTGGACCCACTGTCTTATCCTATAGTTCATGAAGAGAAGGAGGAGATGCAAGAGGAAGCTACAGGCATGGACGTGGACAATGAGCATGCCTCGTTGCGCCTCGCAGTCAAGTGGGGCGATGTACGCTGGTTTGATCCATACAAACCGGACCCTCTCGCTGAGCTCTCCCGACTGCGCACGCCACCCAAAGGGCGAGGTTGCCTCTACCCCGGCGCAACATTCAACGGCACGCAAAAGTCTGGCCGCAACTCATACGATGTCACCGTCCGTATCGTCAACGTGGATCTCGAAGCCTCGCATCTCTGTGGTTACCTCAACATCCGCGGTCTCACCGAAGACTGGCCGGAGCTCACCACATACTTTGACGCCGAGATCATTGGCGACCGGTACGGCTTCGTCACGGGCAAGTGGGGCGCGACTGAAGCAGACGACCTCAAGCACTGGGCACGCTTCCCGCCCTTCCGACCGCTCAAATCTGCGCTGTCCAAACCGGGGTTGCGCTTCAATCACCTCAACAAGCCATTTGTGTTTATGCGGTGGAAAGAAAAGTTCTTGGTGCCGGATCACCGGGTCAGGGACATCAACGGAGCGAGCTTCGCCGGGTTCTACTATGTGTGCGTGGAGTTAGGAGAGAGTGCGGGTCCGCCCCCCGCAGCATCGCATGGAGAGGCCAGGGGACGCAGCAACAGCAACGTCAGCATGGCGAGTGCGACCACTGGAGGACACAGCTTGTCACCTGCGGGCTCGCCGACGCCCTTCCACCTCAGTACCGGTTCGAGCTCACTCGCCGCACCGGGCGTGTCAGGCCAACAATGGTACGCCGCACGCACCCAACGCAGGCGCGAACTATCCCTCTCCGCCCCCTCCTCCACCAACCTCGCCCACCAATTCCACCAACAGCAATCCCCGGCAAGCACCAACAGCAACAACAACCTTGCGTACTATCACCCAATCTACCACCCGCATTCCCCGCACGCACTGGCGCCTTCCGGACCCGGATTCTGGCCCACCTCGCCGACCAGCCCGCATCTGCCGCTTAGCGCAGGTTTCGAGGATCCGTTTGCCAACATGTGGGCTGAGGTCGAGAGCGAAGCGTACGACGATATGGGCGCGATGGGCAAGATGTCCGGTTTCTACTTTCATGAGAACTCGGAGCCGTATCAGCAGCTGAGCCTACATCATACGCCGGAGGCTTGTTCGAGTAGTTTCGAGATGCGCTAGCTCCTTTTCCTGCCTCGCTTCCTTTCCTTGCTTCCAGTGCGTGTGAATCAACTCTTGCGAATGTCAGCTGGTTTCCAAAGTGTAGGGGTAACTTATGTGGTGTGTGCGGTTTGTCGCGATCGTAAAAGTACAGGAAAAGTGAGAAGAGATGTGTGTGAGGGGGTTATTCGGCAGCTTTCCAGAGTTGGTCTGCTAGGATGAGGGGTGAGATTTCGTTTTGCTTGAGGTGGGCGGTTTGGATGTCGAATTGGATGGCGGTGTTGCGAGTGTCTGATCTTACGAGGATGCTTGACCAGTCTTCGGGGATTGTTGTTTTGGGTTGAGCATCCTTGGAGTCTGTGCTGGAGTTTTTGGAGGGGAGGAAGCCGAGACCGCGAAAGATTCTCAGACACAACCTGCGTCGATGGAACCAAAACAAAAACAGTCATGGTTAGATCAGTATGGTAACTCGGATAGGGCAAAACTGTGGTTTGGGGATGGGGGTGTGTTCACTTACGCATCCCTATCCATCTCGGTCTCATCCTCGACATCCACCTCTTCCAACTCCTCCGCCAAACGCTTCAGCTCGGCGACCTCGCTCTGCATGGCGCTCAGCACTCCCTCCTGCTCATTGATCTTCTTGGCCAGATCAAAGTTCCTATTGTCCAGCTTCTCGATCGTCTCGGCATGTTGGGTGAGGCTTCTCCAGTCTGCCGCTTGGCGAGTGGATTGTTTGCGCAGATCGTTGAGCGCGGATTGGAGAGCGTGGATCTTGGCACGGTTCTCCTCTTCTTCCTTTTTGCGGCGCGCTTGCGTCTCGCGGATGGTTTTCTCGATGGAGCGAAGATGGTCGAGGTCGGTGGATGGTTGCAGGGAAGATATTAGCGAGTCAATGTCGTCGTCCGTTAGGCGAGCTTCTTCGGCAAGTGGGGAGATGGCGGAGGTGAGGACGGGGAAAGACGTGGGTGGGGGCATGAGGGCGGCGGAGTCGTCTCTTGGGGCTGGTGTGGTGGCGACAGACATGATGTGTCGAGATGTGGCGTGTTGCGTGTCGGTGCAGTATCGAGCTTTGGTGTTGTTGAAGACAAAGGACGTGGTTCCAAGGTCGTGTCCAAGGAGATCACTATTGTGATCAGGAAAGACTTTGAGAAATTGTACGTGTAAAGATGGCACAGGTGATGGTGATGACAGTGGATGATAATGATGGCAGCGATGATGGTTGTTCGATGTCAATTGCGGTGCTGCAGACCAAATGCAGGGTGTGCGGTGCGAGTGTTGATTGTGGCACCAAAAATAAGTGTTGGTTGACTCGCATTTGCTCGGCGACAACGCGCGCGCGCTCTTCTGATCTTGTTACTCCCTCGCCATTAACATTCTCAATATGGCGCGTTGAGTGAGAAACACGTGACCTTTTTTGGCGCGAATGTAAGGTTAGCGTTCTTCCGCCGCCGTCGCCTGTGCACACTGCATATTCCAGTAACTCCACATCTTCGAACTGAACACCTGTTACCGGCAATCACTTCGGCAGACCTCAACACTCTGTCACTTTCACACTGGTTCCTTGTTTTCACCCATCATACAGCAGAATTCGCACCTGCCACGCTCGCAATCATGTCAAAGGGAAAAGTCAGGTCGTTGGATCCATTACCAGACCACTGGGTAAGTAGTCCCTCTGTCTCACAGCTTTTGTCTTGCATGCCGGGCGCTGTTGCTGACACGTTGACAACTTGATGGTGGGACAGTACTTTTTCTTTGGCATTCTCGAACCGCTCTCCGTCCTCGCCGGCGCCTACTACGCACTCATACTGCCTGAACGCTACAATCACGAACTCATCCCACCCGCCTTCCTCCCCGCCAGCACCCTCCAATCCTCGCTCCGGCAAGCGGGCGTCCTGACCGACTCGACCCGGATGGCGCTCGGCCAGCTCGGCAGCTGCTACCTCCTTATCATGCTCAATTCCGCCCTCATGTTCTACGCCCTGCGCAAGTGGTTGAGGGGGAAGAATGACGAGGTGCTGGAGCGGGTGGTGAGGTATTTGATTGTTGTGCTGGGGGTAGCGGACTGGACGCATATCGGGATTACGATTTGGCTGCTGCCGAATGGGCCGCCGCGGAGGGAGGGGTTGGTGGGGGTGAGGAAGGCGGGGGTGGGGGAAAAGTTTGGATTGTTGGCGCAGGTGGGGAGCTGGAACAGCTTGGTGAGTCGCTCCTTTTCGAGAGCCTTGTATTTCGTGTGTTCGTGAGGCTGACATCGCTAGGGCAACGCTGCGGATGTAACAGCTATTCGGAAACATCATGATCACGTTGATCCTCTTCTGCGTAAGTACCTCTTAACCCTTTTCCTCAGGCACAGGCTCAGGAAAGACAGGACACTGACGAACATTCCTATTCATTGCATCTGCTCATCCTTGGACGGGCTGACAGTTCCGCGTGCTGTGGTGGATCGGCGTCGCACGAGGAAGCCCCATCACAGCCCTATCCACAAGCCGCGCTAAGAAGGCCTAACCACACAACCCGTTCATCATGTCACACTTGAAGCCATACATACGGATACAAAAGTGCTTGATATGTAGTGCAGATCCCTTGGCTGGTGCGAAAGTATGGACCCAAGGAGATGAAGCTTGCTGACGGACTGGTCGACGAGTTGGATGCGCCCTTTCCCAAGTTCACCGCGTTCGAGCAGGCACAACTGCGCAAGCGTAGACAGGCCAACACTGCTTGCATGTAGATACGAGGTACGAGAAAGACTTGCATTGCGCGAGATTAAAGAGGCGGGACAAGGAGATGTGTTGTTACAGAGAGGACTGATCGTGCGAGGAAGGACTAAGAGAGCGACAAGCGTGTGACGTGCTGAGAGTGTTGAGTGACCTCAGCAAAGACCGGATGAGACAACGAGGATGACGATGGCGTTGATCTTGTGAGAGTGGCAGCCTAGACTTGGCGCAATGTTGCACATGCTGAGATAGACTCTAGTTGACAGAAGAGCCACGACGGCTGCGATCTTTGATTTCGAGGCACATGGTGCCACCCATTCCATCCGGGAAGCAGAGGTGACGTTTGGCAGGAGGAGCAGCCGCCGCCGGTGTGGTGGAAGAACTAGTTGTGCTGCTACTGTTGCTATTCTGCTGTGTGGTCTCGGTTGAAGGCGTGGAGGACAACGATTCCGATGCGGGCGAGTCGAACCGCACGCTGGCAAAAGAGGAAGGAGGCGAGCTGCTCAAGCCCGTAAACCCGAGCGCGCTGAGTGCAGAGAAGCGGCCGGTATTGGCAAAGCCAGCGCTGAAGCTGGTGCGGCGAGGAGGTTGAGCCAGCAGCGCATTTGTAACGGGATGCGAGGCGGGCTCCGAGTTGGAATTGGAGGATGAAGAGGAGGAGAAGAAGAATTGAGGGAGGAGGAACGAGTTGCTACGCTGTGCTTGCGACGCAGGTTGTGGCGAGTGGTGCTCGGGTGACGAGCGACCCGAAGACGAGCTGGCAGAGGAGCAAGATGGCGATGTTGAGTACATTGTGGGGCCGTCCGATGTGGTGGTGAGCGACTAAGAGTGTGCTTGATCCAGTGTAAATTTCTGTGCTCCCCTATTTGCTGATTAGCCGTTGTGCGTGCTGTGAGAAAGGTGAGAGGTGGCGGCTAGAAAGAACGACCTGGTCGAGTGCTGGACTGTAAAGTGTCTTTCGGATGTAGATGCGTTGTCGCGTGATGATAGTGGTTGTTGGTGGTAGATGGGAAATCAAGTGTCGGTTCTGATCGATGCTGGCAGTATATGATGAAGAAGGTGAGTTAGGAGATCTGGGTGCAAGTAGCAATTTGACTGCAGCGCGCAGGAGCGGGCTATTCCGTCTAGTATGATTGAGTGAGAGCTGGATCACAATGGCAACAGTGGTTAAACTGTGACAGGAGCAAGAGTCATAGGTCGACTGAACAAGCTTCTCCATCACTCTCAAATGTCGAGGAGCATGCGTCACAGCAGCAGCAACTCTCAATGATTTGCAGTGCACGCATGCAGCACATGCAGTTGACCCTTGACAAACAGACGCGGGCAGTCTCAGAGTGTCCATTTGACTTTAGTTCCCGTTGCTCGGAAAGCGCCCGACGGATGTTTCCGTCCAGCACCTGGACTGTGTGAGCGGCAAAACAGGGACAACAAACGACTAGTACTGTGAGCTGTAACTACGCACATTTTTACCGTTCGACTTTTGTCCCACCTGTTCACCCGTCCGTTAGCACGACACCAACGTTCCAGTCTTGATTCAAATTGACCGCTGCTTTGCCCCTCTCTGTGTGTCGCAGCCTCACCCTTAGTTCATCTTAGCTCGCACATTGGCGCCCTCGGCCCTTGCCCGTTGCCCATTGCCTCTCATGCCAGCCTGTTTGCAGTCGCAGAGCAGGAAAGAGTGGCGCTAGCGTTCATCACCAAAGTGCACTTGGATCCCCTCAAGAGGGGCTGCTTTGGCACATGAAGCCGCTTATAAGGATGACAGGGGTGCCACAGAGTTCAATTCGACGCAATGGCAGTGCTGAATGTGCCTTTGAGCTACTGTACACAAGCTTAAAGTTGTCCCTTATGAACTCTAACATGGCTGAGTCGTCCATTCGCCGTTTAATCACGTGATAGCTTGATGCTAAATACGCGTACGACCAAATCAGGGTCCAAATGCTTCCCTGTCCTGCTGCAGTTGACGCAATTCACGCCACTCTCTCCGCTTTCGCTTTCTCTCTTTTTCGACTTCCAGCTGTGGCTGAGCTGCGCAGTCGACTCTGGCATTGTGCACGACCACGAAAAGGTCCCGCACTCGACCGTCATTCTTGCCTTCCTTACTTCATTCCTCTCACCATCATTCATCACCTCGTCCCTCGAACCCGCATCGGCTCCTCCGGCTTCATCGGAAAGCTCATCCCAAGTGGGCACGCGCAAGCAATCATGGTCGAGCGCGATGACTATATGCGAGAAGGGTTTGAGCCCACCTCGCTCACCATGCCACAGCTACGGAGCATCCTGGTCGAGCATCAAGTCCCCTTCAGCAGCGTGGCGCGCAAGGCCGATCTCGTCGAGCTGTTCAACGACAACGTCTTGCCCAAGATCGCTTCGCTTCGCAAGAAGAATGCATCCATAGTAGCCAGCGGTAGCGGCATCATTGACATGCGCGACCAAGCCACTCCCGAGCAGACACCCGCAAAGCGCAAGCCAGGACGACCCAGGAAGAGCGAGGCTCCCACCCCTTCCACCACCACCAGGGCCCTTACCAAATCTTCTGCTGCTACCACTACCAAAACACGCTCCACACCTGCCCGCACAAAATCATCTCTGGCCATTCCGGTCACTGCGGCCGCTGAAAGCGAAGCCGAACCTGAGTCTGAACCTCCTAAGCCTGAGATGGAAGAGGTCCAAGTGCCAGCCAAGCGAAAACCGGGTCGCCCTCGCAAATCTGCCCCTGCAGTGGTCGCAGCATCAGCTGAGGCTTCCGAGTCCGAGGATAACGCTTCGCCACGTCGTGTCTCCTTTGGTCCGACCGTATCGTCGCCCGCTACCAGCTCTAGAAGAGCAGATCGTCTTAGCCTCGGGGGGAAGGGTGACGACCAGGGCAGATTCTCGGACAGCAACCCCTTCCAGTCTGGCAGCGAGGCTTCACCCGCTCCTGGAGTCGCTGCCACGGCCGCTGCTTCGGCGAGAAAGGCACGACGCAAGACCACAGATGGCACCTCTACCTTGCGCAAAAAGTCCTCCAACCAGTCTCTTGCAGACGACTCACCTCCCAAGCCGGCTCAGCACTCGAGTACAAGCGTTACAAACACTCTCCGCAACTACATAGATCAGACAGTCGCAGCTACTACACCCCCTCGCATCATTGGCCGCCTCACTGGCACCATGTCGGCCGACTCGACCGGTGGAAATGCCGCCGATGATGAGCGCCCAGCCAGGCGCAGCAAAGGTGCAGCTGGAGCTACTGATGCCGATGGAGATGAAGAGGATCTTGACCTCGACACTCTCATGTCGCCTTCCGCACTGGCCAAGATGCGCACAACCAGACGCAAACTGGAAAAGCAGCGACGACGAGAGCAAGGCTCCGGCAAATCACTCACCGACTATATCGTCAGCTCCATCTACACTCTTGTCTTTGTAGGAGCGCTGGCTTGGACCGTCTGGTACGCGCGCGAGACCCGTGCACTGGGCTTTTGCGATACTAACTCGGAAACCAACGCCATCGTCGAAGATCGCCGCCTCACTGCCCTCGCCTACGCCGAAGCAGCCAACGAGACGCTCGAGGATATCACCTTGCTCCCCGCCCGCTTCCAACCCACATGCACGCCCTGCCCCGCACACGCCAGCTGCGCACACGGCAAAGTCCTCGGCTGCTCCTCTGACGATTGGGTTCTCCAACCCAACCTCCGCTCGCACATCCCACTCGCCAACTTCTTCCTCCCGCTTAGCACCACCGCCCCGCGCTGCTACCCTGACACGCAGAAGCTCGTGCTCGCATCGGAACTCGCACAGGCCATTTCGCACATGCTGGCCGGGTTCAAGGGCGAGATTGTTTGCGGGACGCAAAAGACGCACGCTACTGTCCGCAGCTTGCCGAAGAAGGTGGTCAGTGCAGAGGAAAACCTGACGTATGCGATTGCAGAGGCGGCAGTTAAGAGGTCCATGTTGGCAACAAGGGATGCCAGGGTAGACCAAGATTACTTTGAGCAGATCTGGTACATGGCGTTGTTCGAGCTGACGGATCCCAGGAGCAACATTGTTCGCATCCCCGTCGCCAATGGTACCGAAGTGGTGGAAGGCGGGGAGGGAGTCGAGTATTTCCTCGCCGCAAAACAACCCTCCCTCTCCCTCTCTTGCCGCTCTCGCCTGGCTCTGAAAGGCTGGGTCATGCGAGCGCGGCTCTACTTCTTGCTCCTCTTGTCCGTCATCCTCGGCTTCTTCTACCTCCGCTATCGCCTCTCTTTAGCCCGCGCTGAAAACGCCAAAGTCGCCGACCTCGTGCAAACCACGCTGCTCATGCTACAGAAACAGGACTACGACCACAGCAAAGACCCCGTGCTCTACCCAGACGACTTTGTTCCCCTCTCCCACCTCCGCGATCACATCCTCGCCGGAGAGCACAACGGCAACACGCGCAATCGGCTCTGGAAGAAAGTGGCAAAAGTGGTCGAGGAGAATTCGAACGTTAGGACAAGGCAGGCACAGAAGAAGGGGGAGTGGTTGAGGGTCTGGCAGTGGGTCGGTGTCGAGGGGTTTAGAGGGTACGCAACGCCGGGCGGGGGAGACGGCGGGTTGCCTGTCGCGTAGTGTCTCGGAAAGCAGTTGGATCTGATACTGCAACCACCCGGTTAATGTAAGTGCACTTAAGTTCTAGATCTTTACGCACTCATGTTCATCTCAAAGGCTTGTCGTTTGCCATGCATGTATCTTTAGACAATCGCACACAGACCGCACAACGGCGCACACAGAACCAAATGTGAAATCCTAACCGAATCGGATTGCTGTCTGAACTTATCTGATGGTTTGCTTTTCGAACGTGACATACAATCTGTAGGCCACCTTGCTGAGCGGGAAACTAGAAGTCCAGATCCGCCAAGACCCTACCGACGACTTCGAAGCTGGCGATCATGACGCCGCACGCTGGAGCGACCTTTGCCGTTCGTGGGCTCAAGCCTTTCCACAGCCCTTTGCCTCCTTCATTCTGCACGATATCCCTGAATGCTGTCCAGATGTTCCTAGATCCTTTGCTCGCAGTTGAGCGAAGGCTGCCCGAGAGGCGACCGGATGCTTCCTGTGCGCTGCCTTGGGTTTGGAGCTTTGTCTTTACCACGTCGAACGGATGGGTTAGTACTGCAGCTACCGAGCCGGAAACGGCACCGGAGACGAAGGCCACGCCAAACTCTTCGGTCGAGCCACTTGCGTTTCCTTCGCCCAACCCTCCTCCTGTGAGGGAGCGCTTTGCTGCTTCGTACCCGGCAAAGTAGATGGCGGAGAAGGGCACATCGCGCCAAAGTGTGGGCGTGAGGCCACGCCAGAGGATCAGCGGCCCGGCTCCAGAGCGCAAAGAGGTGGTTCGCATTTCGACCCACAACGCGCGCAGGATGGAGCTGAGCGTCGCTTGGGAGCGCGAGGATGCTTGGAGGCGGGTGCGGATGAGTTCGAGTGGAGTGACGAGGGTCGCCGAGATGCCGCGTGCGAGGGCGCCGGCCAGGAGGGAAGCGTAAAGCGACTGTGCGGTTACCGCAGAGAGGGAGGGTGTTTTGCCGGCAAGGCCTAGCTCCCGGCCGTTCGCAGCTGAAGTTTCGGAAAACGCAGCCTGGACTCGACTCGTGTCTTCCGAAGCAAGGAGTTGAGAGCGAAAAAAGTCATAGCATGACATGTAGGTGACTTGACTCGGCACAGTCATCATGAGGGTGGGTGCTAGGCCGCGCCACAGACCACGCACGCCTTCTGCCTTGCCCACCTTGATCACCCCGTCCCACAGTCCCGTCAGCCGGCCCTGCTTGGCAGCCGCAGCTTTGAGCTCCCTCGCCGCAACCGTTTCGTTGGGAAACGCACAAGCACAGGAGCTAGAGCCATTCGCTGTCACCGCCGACGGAGACGGGTAGAGGTATCCTGAGGGTGCCGGTGGCGGAGAAGGGAGGATGCGGACGCTGGAGCGTGGTGGAGCGGAGGAGGCGGCAAAGGAGGTGGTGTGCCGTCCAAAACGCGATGATGTTGTGCGTGGCGCTGCTCGCGCTGGTGCGGTTTTGGACGCTGATGCTGGGGTGAAGAATGCGGGCGTTGTGCTCGAGGAGGCAGTCGGTGCTACTGATGAGGCGGCGGCGGAGGTGGAGGAAGAGGCCTGTCGTGGGTCGTAACGACACAAGATCGACTCTGGTTGGCGGTTCGACGTGAAAAACGTCTGCTGACAGCACGTTGCAGGATGTGCCTGCAATCCTCCCGAGCCAATCTTTGATGACGATCCACGTACGACTGTCTTGCCCTTATCCAATCGCGAGGTTGTCGGCGCTGTCGACGCCGTTGCGAGATGCTGCGAAGGGAAGAATAGTGGTTCAGCACTGCTCTGCGTCTGCAGCCTTGTCTTGATCACATCGAAGGGCGTCATGAGGAACGAGGTGGTGACGGCACCCGTAACAGCCGCTACAGCTTTCTTGCTACGTGAGACGGGTTTGCGGGGAGCGCCTTGGCCAAAGCTGGAGCGTCGTTTGCCCGGTTGCGGGCGCTCGAGCGAGGTGACCGACATGGATGGGAAAGCTTCTGGCTCATCCATGTCGGCCCGCCTTGACGACGACGACGACGACGACGACGACGACGATGCTCTGTTGAAAGTGACCATGCTGTCGAAATCTTGACTATACCATGCGGGATGCTAAAGTGGAGGCGAGGAGTGGCAAAGTGAAAATACGGTGGCGAGACAGAGGCGCCTGTTGTATCACTAGCTCTGATGATAGCGAGCTCTTACGATGGTGAAGATGATAGCATGGTGCATATGCCGTAGAATGAGATAGTCGATGATTGATAGAGGGGTGGATGGAGACAATGGAACAAGAGATACGTAAGTGTGCGATAACGTGGTGGAGTCAGCAACGGTCAAACTGAGCTTCACAATGCGTATCACTGGCAAGGTTGCACTGTACTCGCGTACGAAATTCCGAATGCTTCCAGTTTCCAAGCCCTCGAAAGCCGAAAAAAGGGCAAGCGTCAGCTGTCCATGACGCAGGGAAATCTTAGCGTGGCGCAGCGACCAGACCCACAAAAGCAAGAAAAAGGTATCCAAGCAAAGGCTTTCGTTGTGTGTGGCGGCGGGATGCCACAAAAACGATAACTACGCAGTGTAAGTAATCTTGCAGTCCAACAAAAAATGACTCAAAAGTTTCAGCTGCTGAGCTCAACCGCGCTGCAAAACCCCCTGTAGCGATCTGACAGAGTGAATGAAATATATATATATATCGAAAAGGAAAAGGAAAAGGAAAAGCGTCTAGCCGATTTCCGAGATCTGTAGGAGCATGCACTTTCGCATGGTCCGCCATGTGGGGAACGAGCACGCGCCTTGCCAACTTGATTTTGACCAATTCTTCAGCATACGGTCCACCTCCATTGCACAAGTTCATCGCGAGCATGACTCTGGCCCATCACAGCTGCTGGCAACTACATTGTCTGACGTGACAGCCATGTCCTCACTGCCGGGGGATGGTCGGTCGATAGCAGCCAGTGCATCACCGTTCGCGCTCGACGATGAGGGCGGTCATCACAGCTGGATCGAGCCATCCACCGGACAAGCCTTGCAGTCGGACCATGCTAGCATAGATGCAATTGCTCCACATTTGCCTCGACTAGCTTCCTCCTCCCGCACGCAGCCAACCTCGCTGCCGCGACACCACAGTACCCAGTCACTGGGACGAGCTGCCGGCAATCCAGCACGCAGCAGCGCCAACTCGCCGCGCCGGCCACCTCTCGTCGACCGTGTCGCGTCCGCCCGCTCGCTCTTTCTCCCCTCCATCAACTATTCCGGCAACGAAACCGATGACACCTGCAATAATTGGCGTGCAACAGCTGTGGGCGCTACCCCGCTCGACCGCACCATGGACCGCATCGGCATGGGCCGCTACCAATGGACCGTCCTCATCCTATCCGGTCTCGGCTGGACCGCCGACAATATGTGGATCCAAGCTATTGCCATTATCCTCCCCAACATCCAACGCTACTTCAACCTCTCCGACGGCATCGTCGGTCTGGCTAGCTCGTCCATCTTTGTGGGCATGTTTCTCGGGTCCATAGCCTGGGGCACGATTTCCGACTCATACGGTAGGAGGGCGGCTTTCAACGTGACGCTGGCCGTCACGGCAATCTTTGGCTCTCTCTCGGCGGTGGCGGGGAGCTTTCCGCTGTTATGTCTGCTGCTGTTTGCGGTAGGCACGGGGGTTGGCGGAAGTATGCCAACCGACTCTTCGAATCTGGTGGAGAACTTGCCCGTGCGCAAGCATAGTTATGTGACGGCGCTGTCCATCTTCTTCTCAGCAGGCTCGGTCATCTCTTCGCTCATCGGTCTCTCCGTGCTGTCAGCTCGTGATCCGGAAGGCTGGCGATGGCTGCTGGGTGCACTTGCTTTCGTTACGGTAATCTTCGTCTCGGCAAGGGTGGTGTTCTTCCGGCTTCTCGAGTCGCCCAAGTATCTCGTCCATGCTGGTCGTCCACAAGAGGCCAGAGACATCCTGCAAAAGATTCATCGATACAATGGAGGCGCTAGGATCTCACTTCGCATACAAGATGTAGAGGACTCCAGTCGCACCAACGCGCAGAGCGGCAACGGCGATCTCGAGACGAGTCAACATTCGTTACACCAGAGAGCTTCCTCCTCAGGGCTCTCCAGCAAGAATGGCAGATCCTCGCGCGACGAGGATCAAACAGAGCCGACGCCGGATCGAATACGGACTGACAATGCTGCAAACGAAGACGACGACGACGATGACGATGATGCGATGGACGCGCCAGGCGGTGATGCCTCGTCCAGGCCCTTGCTCGGACACACTGACGACGCAGCGGATGGCTCGAGGAAGAGCGACGAAGAAACCGGCAGTATCTACGAACGTCAATCCAGCGCCATCTCGCACACTGCTTCCTCACCAGACCTTCCAGCTTCCCTCTCCTGGCTCCCACCAAGTTGGCATCCCAGCGCAGCCGATCTGCTTTCTCGATACAGCGAGATGTTCTCGCCTGAATGGAAGCGCACCACCGTCCTCATCTGGATCATCTGGGGCGGCATGTCGTACGGATTCACCACCTTCAACGTGCTCCTCCCCAAACTACTCGAGCAGCGCTACGACTCGCCCCACTCGATCTCAACAGCAGCTGAGCCAGACGACGCATCCATCCGTAGAGCGATGCTTGATATCCTCGTCTACTCGCTCTCGTCTTTACCGGGAAGCCTGATCTCGGCATACATGGTGGAGACGAGGTTGGGCAGGATCGGGACAATGGTCAGCTCGACAGCAGTGATGGCAGCATCGGTGCTTTTGTTCTCGCTGACCTACTGGAGGTCAAGCTTGACTGTAGTCTCGGTGTCGAGTTCAATCTCGTATGCTGCCATCTATGGGTACACTCCGGAGGTGATGGCTCCGACGATTCGAGCCACGGCATGTGGCACTGCTTCTGCTATCAGCCGTATCGCTGGTATCATTGCTCCGCTGTTGGCAGGCTGGGCTTTCTCGCTTGCTCCTGCGGTACCGCTGTTTCTGGCAACATCCGTGTTGCTTGTTGTCACTGCCGCTATGGCTTTGTTGCCCATCGAGACCCGCGGACGTGCATTGGATGCCTCGCAGTGATGGCACTGCTGCGCACTGAGTCTCGCTTTAGCATCAACCCTTTCACTGTATTCTATTCTTTTTCTCTTCACCTCCAAGAGTTCCGATTCATGAGGCTAGAGACACTGGACTGATCACGCTGAACACACGGTGAAGGATGGAAGGTTTTCAGAGACTATTCATCGATTGCAATGGTATGAAAGACAGGAACACGACCTTGGCCCGGCGTCTGAGATGTACGGGACTCTGTGAAAAAAGGTCCGTTCGTCAAGTCGTCGAAGGACGAGAAGGTCAAGCGACCACAACCGCTTTACGTGCTGGAGTTGTTGTTGCCGAGGCCGACGGCGTTCTTAGCCTGGTCGAGGAGCGACTCGTTCGACTTGTCGTCACCAGTGAGCTTGTCGCCGGCCTTCTGCGAGTCCGACTTGGTCGAGTCGGGCTGGAGGGTGGCAGCGGCCTTGTCGAGGTTCTCCTTGGCCTTCTCGCCGTATCCCTTCTGCGAGTCGGGCTTGAGAGCCGAGCCGGCCTGTGAAATCGAGCAATGGGGGATGGACACAGAGAGCAAAGCGTTTGTCAGTGAAACTGATTACGGGTCGAAAGCAATGAGGGTGGTAGACGGGGAGGAAAGCAAACGTACCTTGTCGGTGAAGTCCTGTCGTCCAGCGTCAGACATGTTTGCGAATGTATGAGATGTGTTTGAGAGTGTGTGTGAGAAAGAGTGAGATGGTTGGTTGTGGAAAGGAGGTTCGACAGTTGCGGAGCAGAGGCGGGTATATATGGCTTTTCAGACAGGGGCTGTGAATGTCGGACTCTGTTCACTCACCACTAGAGACAGTGACCGCAGCTGAGCCGCTCTGCCTGACCTGACTGGGATTGGAGGAGCAGACGAAGCAGACACTTGGGGAGTCAGGCTAACTCTGCTGGAGCAGACCACACACAGGCCATTCGCTTCACCTGAATGGTGTCGGCTCCTCCGTAGCTGGTGAGCCTGCAACAGTGTGCTGAAAGTTTCACCCCATGCACGGCGAGTGAGCCTAGTGTTTTCGACTGCAATCACGAGGTCGCCACACGAAAGAGGATCGCCACACTGCCAGCCGGAGCGCCAGGGCTGGAGAAATGAGACAGCAGCGAGCAAAGGTTTCGGTGGGGGATCCGGAATGTCGGACGTCGATGACGACATGGACGTATGGCACACCACCTGGCTAACGTGGATCTCGTCTTGGCCACACCGAGCCTAATGACTGACCATGCGTCTGCGTGTTTGCGTGCGTGGCCAGTTTAACTTCGAGACCAGTGACGTGGACACTTTCTCACGCCGGATGGTGAAAGCTCCGAGAGCAGAGTGACGGTGAAAAGGAGTTGCACTTGGCCCCAGCATCCGAATGCTAGATCCAATAGAGCCCATTGTCAGGCACAAAACTTTTTTGTTCGAGCGCATCCGAACGGATTTGTGACTTTCTGGAGAAGCAGCAGCGTTAAAGTGACATCGGTTCCTCCGCAGCGCAGGGCTTCGGGCCATCTTTTTCCCTCACCTCGCCTATTCTGCTGCTAAGTTACCTGAAAGAGAGCTGTGAAAGAGAGCTGTAGCAAGGTGGCATCACATTGCGCTGTCCACACGCAGCTTTGACGTACTGTAGAACTGCAAGGACAGTCAGCGTGGCTTGTATTGATCTTCCGCACTGCAGCAAGGGTCTTCCGCCCAACTTGATTATTCTCTCCTTCAGCTCTCTGCCACATCTGGCTTGGCACGAGAGGGTAGCTGGACCGTGCAGCAGAGGTGCCTCCACATGATGCAGGATGCGCAGCACAGTAATCGAGATCAAAAGCAAGCGTACTAAATAGCTCACATCCAAATGTTCATTCATACTCAGCATCGCTTGCTGCGAGGCAATCAAAGTGAAGTGCTGCTGCCTTTTGGGTGAAGTTACCAACAGGGCCCAGCGAGCCTGACCTGACCTTGCTACCATCGCTAGGGTTCGTTAACCCGAAGACGCGAGAATACAACACAAAGTTGGTATTGCAACTACAGTAGTTGCCAAACCAGTTTTGGGATCATCGATGGCCATACCAAGCTTAGCCGACTCGGACGGCTATCTCAATGCCGCGCCAACCGGTCTGTGGCTTACACGATACGCTATGCTGTCTTTTGAGTTTGGACATTGCATGGCAGAAGACATGCTTCGACATCTGAAAAGGTCTCAGCATCTTGCACAGCTCGTCATCGGCATGCAGATTGAGGCGAGCCCTGTTTGGTTCCTATTTTTTTGCTGCTCCCTCAAGCGCTCATTTTGGGGATGTTGACAGGGTCGAGCTACGGGTCTTGATGTCAACCCTGTCTCCGGCTCGGCTCGGCTCTCACATGCGAAATTGCTGCAGGTGTGAGTCGCCCCGCATTTTTTTATTTTCTTTTTTTTAAGATGATAAAAAGCGAGAACACACGTAAAGTGGAGGTTTGGCCTGCAGCAAAACGCGTCATGCATGGCCGAAAGTGAGCGATAGGCCGTCATCAAGCTATCGGAACCCGCGACGACGCAATACGCAGATCCGCTTCCTGCGACCCTTAGTCACTATTTTCGTTCTCCTCCCGAACCCCGCCATGTTGCTTCCACATCTCGGACTCGCCCGAATGATGCAACTCTCTTGCTCATTGCCCTTGTCTGATACGAGCACGTTTGCTGATTCAGCATAGCAGAGCCACTTCGAGGAACCACCCGACCGACATTTCTCTCGCTTTAGGTGCTTCAACTTCAAGTGCGCAGTGATGTGACAATGGACTCATCTTTGGACACGATCGGTAGACGTTTGCAAGACGCGGGAACTTCGTAACTCTGTCCAAGAACGCAGATAGAACAACAAACTAGACAGCGACGGACTGAATTCACAGGGATAAAGCAGACGCCGAAGCAGGGCAGCACGTGTACTGCAGCGGAGCATGGAGTGGTGTGACAGATCACTGGAGGAGGAGATAGAAAACAAGACACAACTGCTCTGCAGATAAGGATGATAGCTGAAAAGGAAGCGGCGTGGTTGAGCATCAAGCCCTTCCTGGCCTCGCCTCGCTTCACAGTATGATTGCTAAAGATGTAGTGAGCTTGAACGATTTCGAACAGAACTAGACAGGAGCGACCGACTTTTCGTGCTGATGCTTCTTGGCTTGGCGACGCTCGAGACCGCGCTGACCACCCGAGATCCTTGCCAGCCAAGGCCAGCGACCTCGACGTGCAAGTGCCTTCCAGAGCTCGACAACAGCGATAAAAGCGACGGTCATGGCGATCGAGATACTCCAGCCAACTCCGTCCATGGGAGCGTGTCGGAAGACGTTGTCAACGGGTCTCTCGCACGGCTCTCACGTTCGGTATCATTCCGAAGCATCGTCGCATTCCCAGTCCCGTTCTCTAGCGTCTCGGCCGAATAGCGACCAGACGCGAGCTAGCTAAAATGCCGCTCGAACCGTCGATGCAACTAACCTCCGAACCATAACGTTCTTTCCACTTTTCGCCGCACTCGACTCCGCTTAGCTTCGTCATTGTTTGCTCCGTCGTCAATCAACTCGTTTTCCTTCATATCGTCCGAACTTCACGCATTCTACATCTTCGCATTCGCATCGTGAGAGTCAGTTCCGTTACAACGTCCGTGTTGAACTTGGGCACATAGAGCGCGATGGGAATGGTGGCGATACCGAACACCGCCGACCAGAGTAGCATCGAGTTCTTCCAAAGATGCTTGGCGGGTGACATGCTGAAGAACGACTGTTCCATACTGATCAGCTCCCAGCAGATCAACAGCAGCTGCAGCGTCAGCGTGGTGAACACGGCCGAACGCGCCTGGAAAATAGGCTCGCACGATGCGGCCGAGGAATGGTTGCAGTCCAAGGCGATCTGACCTCCGCCGATAGCGTAGATCATGAGCAGGAAAGCGACCAAACAAGCGATACCCATCGTGGTGCCGTACACCAGTGTATCGACGATGACGGATCGGCTAAGTACACCGGCACGCAGGTCGTGTGGGGGCCGTTCCATGATATCGCTCTCACCAGGCTCGAGACCAAGACCGATGGCCGGAAGCGAGGCAGTCACCATGTTGACCCACAGAATACCAACAGGAGCCAGAGGGGAGACTGACTCCTCGTCAGCATCGCGGACACCAAGACCACAAAGAAGCAAGAGTACTTCAGCGAAGTTGGTCACCAGAAGACCTATCAGGAACCGCTGGATATTGTCAAAGATGGCTCGGCCTTCGCGAATGCCCTTGACAATCGAGTCGAATCTGTCATCCGTAAGGACGAGATCGGAGCTATCCCTGGCCAACTACGCACCCAAGACTTATCGCCCAATGCAAGCAGCAATTTGGAAGCCAACGCTGGCCGCGAGCTCTCACGCTGAAGCTGAATGTTTTGGCTGCTTATCGCTCTCACGGCGTCGGTTGTGTATCAGTTCGTAGCACTGGATCGCTGCTTACGGAACCTTTGCACCAACCGCCGTTGGTGGAGTTGAGGTGGGTGGGACGGATACCAGCTGCGTCCTTTTCTGGCTGCCAAGTCTTCCCACCCTCCTCGCTACCACAATTCATGCAGACAACAAAGAGACTTGGCTTCGGAAGGTCAAAGTCCGGCCGTATGCCAAGTGGCTATCACCTTCCGAAATCCGGCCAAAGCAATGGCACTGCCATAGGTATCTGAAACTGTGGCGAGCGAGATAGTTCAGCAACAAGGGTTTCGTCGCGGTGTCGTTATGAGCGGAACCCAGGCGCAAGTGTTGTTCTTCTAGGTCTCTTTACAGTCTCAAGTCGGCCCGATAAGTACGCCGAATGGTCCCGATCAAGAAAGAAGTCTAACAGTGTTACGCGTATTCAGAATGCGGAGAGTGTTGGTCTGCGCGTCTTGCATATACGAGCATCGAGAGAGGTGGAGGAAGCTTCCTGAAAAATACCACACTGGGGGGTTTCAGTTTTCTCGGAACTTTGAAAGTTCCGTTCTTCATCGCCATCTGGAGTAGCAAAATTCAGAACTTTGAAAGTTCCGAGAAAACTGAAACCCCCCACTCTCCTCGCTCAGTCGCAGTTCACTTGCTATCCTGCGAATCGACTTTGCGATTGAATGGTCGACATTTCTATCCACCATCACGAACCGCTCGAGCTTGCTGCCTCCAACCTGACCTCCAACATTGCTGAGCAGGATGGCGGACTCCGAGCAGGACTACGAAGCGATCCGTCAGGAAAACATTCGCAAGAATGCCGAGCTCATGCTCAGTCTGGGATTGAATCCAGTAAGTAAATGCACCTTAGCCGGACTTTCCTTGTTCCAACGGCTCCAGAATGGACTGACACATCACCGCGATCTGCCTTGCTGGTACGATCTATTCCCTGCATAGACCTCTACTCGACTGCGCCCGCCATCGCCAGAGAGAAAGGTTTCGGTAACGAAGAGACGGAACAGTCCAACGGCAGCAGCAGAACCGAACGAGCAAGAAAGCTCTCGCAAGTCGTCGCGCATCGCATCCGGCAGCCGTCCTCGGTCCTATCGCGAGAGGGATCTACTGCCATCCATCGCTAAGCCCAAGCAGAAGGAGAAGAAGCTGCGACAAGGCACGCGTAGGAGTAGTCGAGCTTCCACCTCTTCCCGAACAAAGTACACCGACTGGGACTCGGACGAGGATGATGACTCGGATGCATATGTGCCTCGATGGCGCGGAGGCAGCACTTCAGGACAACAGAACAGCAATGGCGGGACGAGAGATGAGAACGTTGACAGCGATGACGCAAATAGCAGCCGCGGATCGCGCACTTTCGACCTGTCCGGCCGACCCATTCTGCGGAAGCTCTCGAACCCAGCTCCACCCCTACTTCCGACAAGCGGAGGTGACGAGATTTATGAGGAAAGGATGCCCTTACCGTCTCGAGAGCATGTAGTCAACGGAAAGGGTCGAGGCGCTTTGGTCTTTGAGGAGGAGTTCTCACAGTTCCGTCCCAACGTCACTCCGGAAGAGATGCTGCGTGAGGGCGCATTCGGCGGCACAGCTTTCCGGTAAGTTTCTGCGAATCCACACGCTCAACAGGCTTTAAAATCGAGAGTCCAGACAGGGCTGACTGTTTTAATATGGACGACGCTGTACACACTCGACACCAACCTCTTACAACCTCTTCCAGAGCCTACCATTCGAGAGTCCTTCAAAGGCCAATAGACGTAGAGGCAGAACTAGCCGAGCTCCCGGAACACTGGCTCGAGAATCTAGACGTCGATGACATGCTCAGACGACCGCAATTGGATCCATCACGAAACAAGTTCAAGGTCAAAGCAGGGCAGTCGCTCGAGGACTGGGAAAAGTCAGGCTGGATTCGCCCACTCGACCCGCGCGGCTGGTTCCAGTGGTACTATCGCTTCTTCCTGGGTCGCAGATCGGCCGATGACGCGCGCCAGATCGGGAGATGGCTCAAGGCGTGCGGTCCCGCTGGGCGGTTCCGCAAAGCACTGGCTGTGAAAGTGGCAGCGAAAGGTGGACGGTGGGACGATCCAAAAGTCATTCCGGTGGTCAGGCAAACGCTGTGGCAGTGGGGATACGAGTTGACCGAGGCAGATTATCGTGCTTATCTTTAGCTCCTCGTCAGGGATTCTATGGGTTTTCTGCTGAATATACAGTACGTTCAATAAGCCGGTCCATCTCTGTCGGTGTTGGCAACTTATCAGGGTGAGGATCGGTTTAGGAACGGATGCAATCCCACAGCACGTGTTCAGACTAGGTTAGCGGGCAAGACGATGCTAGCAAGGATGTGCGCAGCTGTCAGCTATATAAATCCTACAATACGCGAAGGCCCAAGAGCGACTACTGCATTCCGCGGTTCTGGACGTCAATTTGAGCTCTGCCGGACCCTCATCCACAGAGCGTCAATGAACGGATTCTAGGCATTGGTTCCGTAGAATAAGGTCCGCTCAAAGGTTCAAAACCGCGGAAAGAGACACGCCACCAGCCAACAACTTGGAAAGCTGCAAACGGCTCAGGCACAGAAGGCGAGCAGGAGAGGGAGAGGTGTAAAAGTGCGAGAAACAGACCTTGAAATTCCTACGGAATATGTAGGAACATGAACATTGCGCACTGCCTGTTCCCAGCCGACAACAGCATTCCGCTCCTAAGTCAACCAGACCTTCATCTTGCTCGGTTGTTGCGCTTCGAAGTACTTTGCGAAGATACCATGCTTGGCTTCGAAAGCTTCGTCCTCATAGCTCCAGCTCGCAAAGGGCTGCGAAGTATCGTGCTAACAGAGGCTGACCTTGCCTTTCGTGGTGTGCATTAAGCTCGCGTTCGATTGTATGTAACAGCAATAGCAAATTCAATCCCAGCCAAATCGTTGGCGTCGCGTAAGCCGATGAAGCGCCAACAACGCTCAGGCGCCGTGCAATTCCGGCCCCTTTTCTGATCCTTACCCTCACTCCCCACCGAGAGTCGAGCTTTGTGCGTGTGTCACTTTCTCCACTCTCAACCCTCTCACCGGCTGCTTTCGTCTGCTGCATGATATACGGCGAGTCGGCAAAGCACCAGGCACTGCAAAAATCTCGTCCAGTCTTTTTCTTACAAACCTAAGCCGCGCAACAGCGAGGGATTTGCGCGATCTGGTCGTGCCACAAACTCGAATGATGTTGACCCCCTGCCGGTCAATGCCTATAGGAATGCCGCTCAACTCAGAGTTGCGCTTAGGTACATCTCGGTTGCACAGCTGCATTGTCTCCTGATCGACTACCCTTCGTTCCTTCTTCGGTAGCGCTTCAGTCTCCGCGAATTCTGCAAGAAGTGCCGGAATGGATGCCGTCGGGATGGAATCTGGCTCTTCGAGCAACCGGCTCCATGTCATAATCTGGTTGTAGTTTTTGTACGCAGAAGTGAAGTGTAGATGGGGAACAGCAGCCGTGTTGTTGTAGACCAGAAGCGTTCATGCGATGAGATAAAGCAAGCCAATACCTCTTCATGCAGTGATTGTCTGTCATCGCCTGTTCCGCCGCTCTCCTGAGCCCAACAGGGTCGCCCCCTCTTGTAGTTGCGGCTGAGCATGGCATCTTGTCAAGATCTCGAGCACCACTTCTTTCTTACTTATACTCCATCACCCTGGACCTTCCCTACCTCCCTGAAAGGTGTGCTGACTGATCGGAAGCAGCCATCATCAAGTCAAGGATGTCGATTAGAGTGTTCGACCACGTCCTTCGCTGGGCCAACTCCCACCCCATCCTCACCGGAGTTCTGACTCTGGTGCTGGCCAGTGCCCTCTATATCGGACTACAAGTCACAACAACAGGCCCGTCCTTGTGGGCAGGTCTACCCGGCCCGCAAAGATCCTCTTTCCTGCTGGGCTACTCCCGCGACCCCAAGAAAGAGTTCGGCGTCAGGAACCCCAAAGCCGCTGACCGCGAGCCCATCATCGGCGACGGTGGTGCCGATATCACCGACACTCCCGGCGTCTCAACCGCGCGCTTGTACGAGGAGCATGATACCGACCACCTCGTTTTCCCCCGCCCCCTCGGCGGTGAGCTCCTCATCACCCGAGACGCGGCTACCATGAACCACGTCCTGAACGACAGCTACAACTACACCCGCAGCACAGCGGGCACCAAGGCAACCAAGATCATCATCGGCGACGGCATCGTCGCTGTGTTCGGCGATGAGCATAAGAAGCAGAGGAAGATGCTTGCGCCCGCATTTAGCGCCGAGTCGCTCAAGGGCCTGATGCCAATCTTTACGCATGCGACGAACCAGATGATGGACCGTTTCGGAAAGGATACCACGCTCGAGAAGAGGTGGGGCAAAGATGTCAAGGACTCGGTCAAGTGGTTTGGGCGTGTCACGCTCGACATTATCGGCCGCGCCGGCTTCGACTACGACTTTGGCGCCGTCGAACAGGGCCCCAATGGCGTGGCGGTTCGATCCACCTTCCACGCGGCCATGACGTCGACGATGAACGTATCGCCACTCGACGCAGTGGTGGGTGCGTTCATGTTCTTCGTTGTCCCCTCGCTGCTTTACATCCTGCCGCTGACCGATAACGTTCGAAAACTGAGGGAGATGCGAAACGAGCTGATCAAGGTTTCGCACAAGATCGTCCAGGCGAAAGCCAAGCAGGTGCGCAGGGAGCTCGAGGCGGGTGTGGATGCCAAGGAGACGTTTGCGGGGAAGAAAGACATCTTGCATCTGCTCATGCGCGCCAACATGTCGCCTGAGATTCGCGAGGAGGACCGGTTGTCGGACGAAACGCTGGCCGGTCAGATCGTCACGTTCATCTTTGCGGGACACGAGACGACGGCCACAACGATGAGCTGGTGCACCTATTTCCTCGCGCTCAACCCCAAATACCAGCAGACGCTGCGCAGCAACGTCCACAAAGCACTGCGTGCACTGGGCAAGGACGGCGAAGCAATCGACGATCTCACCTGGACCGATCTCAACAGCGAAGAGATGCGACCGCTCGACCAGGCCATCCAAGAAACACTCCGTTTGCGCCCACCCGTCACTACCACCTTCCGCTACGCACGCAAGGACGACCAGCTTCCCGTCACCACCCCGCTTAAAACCACTGACGGACGGACCCTCAGCTCGATCCCCATCACTGCCGGCCAGGAAATCGCCGTCTCAGTGACAGGCAACAACCTCGACGCCAAATACTTCGGTCCCGAACCGCACCTCTTCCAGCCCGACCGATGGAACAACCTGCCGGAGCTGCATGCCAAGTCGAAGCTACCATCGCCCTATGGCTCGTTCGTCTTCAACGGAGGACCGAAGGTGTGCATCGGCAACAAGTTCGCCATGACCGAGATGAAGATCATCTTGATCCGAGTGCTGGCCAAGTACCGCATCGAGCCGGTGGAGGGGTTGAAGTACAAGAGTGTTGAAGCGGTGGTGCAAAGGCCAGCCGTGATTGGGTATGAGAAGGAAGGAAATCAGCTGCCCCTTCGTTTTGTCGTTGACCCGCTCTAGTCGCCTCGTCTTCAGCCATGCTGGTGCTGTATATTCAGCCTAGACCATGTCACGGATGTCAAGTTCCCCTTCAATACCAACACTGGAAAGACCAGCTCCTGCGAACGCAACGACTGTGCTGCCTTCAAATGCGTGCGGACTTGAAGTTTTGTTGGGTAGCCTGACGCGCCAAGATACTGCGATATTCTGATGCCGAGATTATGGCGATTGCAATTGCTTTTTGCAGCGTGAGGGAAAGGGAAAACTACATGTACGTGACTCTATGGGATTCGATGCGATAAGGGGACGCAAGGTTGTTCGGAAAGGCCGACGATCAGCCCTATTTCCTTTTGGTTAAGCGGTTCGGGTGAGATTGAGGTCGATGAGCTGTGCCTTGGCGATGTCGTAGCAGAGACCGTGCACCTGCACCTTGTTCATCACCTGACCGGAGAGAGGAGAAGTGATGCCCTTCCAGTTATCCTGGATGACGTTGGTCGAGACGATGTTGTCCACCTGCAGCTTGACCGACTCGTAGATGACCTTCTCTGCGAGCTCCGCGCCCTGCAGATTTGGATTGGCGTCGACAACCTTCTTGGCGACCTGAGTGAGCGGTACAAGGTGACGAAGTAGAGGGCTCGACTGGAGAGCCTCCTCGCTTGGGGGAGCAGATGCACCAGCAATGGCTGCGTTGACACCACCGCACGAAGTGTGCCCGACAACAACGACGTGCTCGATGCCCAACGCCTGGACGGCAAAAGTGAGCACGCTCAACGCGTTGTCATCGTCGAGACGGAACTGGTTGGCGATGTTACGGGTGACAAAGATCTCGCCTGGGTTGGCATCGCATACAACTGACTCGGGCACGCGCGAGTCGGCACATCCGATCCACAAGATCTTGGGCGTTTGCGTCTGGGCGAGCTGAGCAGCAAGCTCAGGTTTGGTCGACGTGAAGTTGGCACTCCATGCCTTGTTCTTCTGGAGGAGATCGGTGACTTGCAACATGTTGTTCGAGGTGCACGAGGAAGTCGAGCGATATCGGATCGATGCTTTAGCGTTATTGATGGCAGTGGGACTAATCTCGCTGCGACAGGTGACTCGATGAGTGGTAGCCAAGGATCTACTAGAAGTGAGACGTTGCAAGAGGTCCGAAGAGGAGCTGTGACGACGAGCCACGCTAAAGAGCGACAATCGAGGAAGAGCCGTGTACATCCAAACGCTACTGGAGGACGAGGTGGTGGTGGTGTGAGGCAACGGCGGGATGGACTGCCAAGAAAGATAAGGAACGTGGAAAGCAGGCAACCGAGATGCAATCTCTTGGTGGGGAAAAGATGAGCTTGGCAGAAGACTGTGAAACGGATGAATGCTTGCGTTTGTGGGGAGGCGCGAGCGGCGGCAGCAGCTGTGGTGTTGGGTCCGGAGAAGCGGATAGAACAGGACGGGGAAGAAAAAAGATGAACAACCACCCGGATCGGACTGCAGATTCTACTGCTCGCAAGGATGTCGTCTGGGCAGACAGAAGCAGCGACTGACTCGAGTGAGTTTGTGCACGGCGATACGCTAGATCGCCATGATCAGGAAACTGCAGCACCAACACCAGCAGCCGACGCCGAGCCAAGACTGACAGGAAGCAAGGGGTTGGCGGGACGAAATGCGACAACAGCATAAACGGCTAGGAAAACTTGAAACTGTCTGGCGTGCTTGTTAACGGCAAAAGATCAAAGACCGTGCGGGTTTTGGCTATCATTCAGGCGTGCAACTCTGCGCGGTGGGTCGATTGTGATCCCCCCCCAAAAAAAAGGCTTGACTTGACTCGACTCTGACTCTGATTGGGGGGAAAAAAAGAAGGCGATGACGAGGTCAAATCCCAAAACCAAAGCAGGGACGAAGACTTCATTTCAAATCCAAAAGCCGGCATCACTTGCATTTTCAGATCCACGCTTTTCTGGTCAAAGCGGATCGTCAACTCGCGTCTTTTGTCTCCGGTTGTAACGGTTGTCCAAAATCACTCAAACTAGTGAGTTGCGCTTCCGATTCTGGCCTCCCGATGTAACTCTGCTGTCGATCTGGTGAGCTTCCACGTCTGACTGCTGCAGAAGGTCCCTCTGTAGGCTATCACCGGCTTCTCAATGGATTTCACTGCAAGCCAAACTCAGACAGCACTGAGCGCTAGCTCTGCAATCTTCGTTTGGCGGGACGACGTCGATCTTCAGCGGTCATTGACAATGCATTGTTCGTAGAGATGCAAATTGTGAAACAGTAGAGATGATGCCAAGAACGGATTGAAAAGTCGAACAGGAAGCGAAAAAAAATGAAAGACGATGAGAATGGAAAAGCGCAGCTATGGTGCCTTTCGCGCAAGTTAGACGCACGCCGGACTTAGTGGTCACGATGGGGCAGACCAAAGTCGAGAAGCGGCTGGCTATGACGACGCTGCGAACGTTCGCCAGCGCCTTGGCTCAGACGTCGGCGGTCCGTCTCGCTGAGACGTTTTCGGCTCGATGTTGTCTGCACCGGGAACGGGTTCGCCGACACTCGCTCCAGCCCCGAGGTCGGCTGTGGCGAAGTAGGTCGAGTACTGCTGGCTGTAGCAGGGTTGGACGGTTTGGCTGCCTTGGGATCAAGCTGCTCCAATCCAGAGATAGACTTGCGCCACTCTGCGGCTTTGTTGATTCCACCAACTTCGCGCGTCTCTTCTCCGACGGCTTCGAGGAGCGTGGCACTCAGAGCTCGTGAGCGACGTCGCTCGTCGCGTGAGCCAGAGCTGATCCTACGCATGTCATGGCTACCTTGAACTGGCGATGCGACCCTACTGTTTGAAGCTGAGCCCCCCGCAGCAGCTTGTTTCTGCGCTTCCCGCTCTTGCATGCGCCTTCTTTCAGACTTTTGCTTTCTCTCCCACTCCTCTTTGGCTTTGCGCAAGGCGTCCGCTTCTTGCACAGTCTGTGTCGCAGGCGCCTGCAGAGCTGCCAGCTTGGCTCGGTGGCGCGCCTCGAGCTCCTCAATGGACATGGCGCGCGTTCGCGGTTGTGCTTCGGCGCTCGATGCCCGCCTGTGAGCCGAGTTGCCATTCTCGGCGCCTGGATTCGTCCAAGGCACAGCGGGCTGATCGCTACGACGCATCGCTAGGGATCGACGTGCTTGCATCACAGCGCTGCTCTGCCCGCCACTGACGGTCTTGACAGGCAAGGTAGGTGATGGCAGAGGGCTCTGCTGCGTTTGAACCTGGCGTCGTTCTGCGTAGGGGTCGACGTGAAGAGTGCCGAAGTTGTGCTGCAGCTGACTTTGATGCGACAATCTCTTAGCCATTGGCGTTGAGCCTGCGATACCTGAGTCGGTAGGTGCGGTCGGGCTAGAGAAAGTACGTTCGTGCGATTTCGAATCCAACGATCTGTTCCTATCTGGCGCATCCGTTCCAAAACAAGATCCCGGCGCCATGTTCTGACTCTGACTGAACCTTGTGGCGTTGTCGGTGTGGCTTGCTTGTTCGGTTCCAGTCGAGTTCGAGTTGCTGGCAGTATTGCTTGGCTCTGTCTTTGGTAAAGTTGGGTCCAAGAAACTCGCAGAATTGTCCATCAATGCTGCCGTAGAGGCAGAACGTCGTCGGAATGATTCGGTACTCTCCAAACGATCCATCGAAGCGGCACGAGTGAGGTCGAGCGACTTTGGCGGCAGGGATGGAGAAAGACTCGGCGGAGCGGCTGCCGCAGAGACAGGTAAAGTCACAGGACTGGCTCGAAAGTCTGCGAGTGGCGAGGTGGTCACTGGCAGATCGAGTTGCAATGGTCCCTCAGGCTCCACTTTCTCGGGTCCTTTCTGAATGTATTCGAGGAATTGGGAGCTGCGACGGCCGCTGGTCTGGGCAGGGAATGGATATGCGACATTGTCGAGGAGGCTTGACGCGCCCGGGGACTCGCCGAGCTTTTCGGTCTGCGAAGTGGGTGTCGCTAGCTGCGTGACGTCGGTATTGGCACGAAATAGGGTCATGAAGGAGCTCGTGCGGCTTTGAGTGTCCTTGAGATCAGGTGTAGAAGCGGCCTGAACACCGCTCTCCTCATCTCTAGCCGGGTGGCGACTGGCGGTCTTCTTGTAGCCGTGCCGCGCCTCCCATTCTTCAAGGTCTCGCTTGGCAGTTCGAGCGACTGCGCGTGCGGCCCGTTCTGCTTTGGATCGCATGTTGCGTCTTTTGTCTGAACGCTTGAGGACCGAAAGCTGGGACTGGAGGTCAGACCACAAACGCATCTGGAAGGCAAAGCCCATCAGGATGAGGGCACCCAGAACACCGAGCTCGATTTGCATGCCCTGTACGAGCGGAAAGCGGCCGTTCTGGAAGGTGGGCGGATACTTGCTGCTGAATAGTGTATCGAAGCCGAGATTGCGCACGTAAAACTCCTTGAGTCCCTGAGTAGAATAACAGTCGATTCCAAGCGCCACGGCGGTTGCACCGATGGTCGCCGTCGCCAAGGCGAGCATGAGCGTATGGGCGCGCTCAATGCAGCTTGCAGTGAAGAATGCAGCATAGAGACCGAGATAGAGGATGTAGCGAAGGCCGACGGGTCGGATGAGACCGCCCGGTCGAACAGCTTGAAGGAAGAGACCGAAAAAGAACCCGCCAAGTCCGCAAGTGAACAGCCCGGCGCCACGCCAGAAGACGATAGAGATGACGCCTCCAACCACGCCAGCAATCACAGCAGCGAGAAGGAAGAGGCCTCGAATGGCCTTGGAAGGCGGGTTGACAGCAGGTTCTACACCGACCTTGAGGATGATGCAGATGCAGATGAGAGCCAAGGCAAAGAAGCCGGACAGGAAGTAGCTGGACCAGCGGTTGCGGTGGCCGTAGAAGGCCATGGGCAACCCAGTGAGGATCAGAATTGCACCCAGAACGCCAAGAGCCGGGTCAATGACTGTGTGGAGAGGTAGACCAGAGCTGGAAGACCTGTCCTGGGCCGATGAGGAGGCGCTTGCCGTTGGGGTTGCCGCGCTGGCGGAAGACGAGGGTGATGTTGACGATGCAGTCGACGATATTGGAATGGTGGTGTTGACGGGAATGTACCATACGCTGCCGCTTGAGGATGCCGAGGCAGTGAGGCTAGTAGGGAGCGCTTGACCATTGGTCAGAGTGGTGGTGATGGTGGACACCACCGTCGTGGAAGCAGGCGCCGGTGCTGAGGTAGAGGTGGGAACGTTGGACCTCGTACTGCCCGAGACGCTGGCGGTGGAAGATGGCTGTGTCGGTTGTAGGCCCTGGCCGAGGCAGACTTGGGCGGCCAGCAGGCCAAGCCCGATGACGGTGCTTATACGGTGCTTGAAGAGCATCTTGATAGTCATCACTTTGGCGCCGGTGATGAAGCAGCTTGGCCTTTGCAGCTTGTTTAACGTTACGCTCGTTAGGGCCGGAACACCATTCTATGCCCGTGGTCGTGATAGGCAGCGATGTGATGAAAAAGCAAGAGCGGGGACGTGAGCGAAAGCACAGTTGACCTGCCTTGGGCGAGACTGACAAGCTGACGAAGTTGAGCAGCAGCGAATGTCGCCGCTTCCCGGACTCGACCCAAAGCCAAGATCTTCGGAAGACCCAAGGTCGCAATATGCTTAGCCACAAGGGTCGGATAGAGGTCGTGGTTGCTTGCTGAGTCGAGGATGAACCGACAGAGGGAATGGCCGCAGCTGGGGTCCGGCGAGCGTTAGCGGAGCAAGGGTTCGAGAGCTTGGGCCAAGGGAAGCAATCGTATCTGACGCGGGGCTTTGACAGGGCGGAAATCGTGAAAAGGTCTCGCTAACCGAGAACGATGGACGTGGTGCGCTGCGAGTGCAGAACATTTAGCGGAATAGAAAAATAGGCGGTGCACCGCCAGATCTCACTCAAAATCGAACTCTCTCGAAATAGGCTCAACGAAAGAATAAAATAAGTGATGAAGAGAAATATTTGAGAAAAGGGTAATTTTCTGACGACGAGTTCAGCAAACTGCGTACAATTCTGCTCTCGATCTGTGAGTGATCCGATCGATGCGGCTACGAAGCGGCCAGGGATGAAGTGACTGCAGAAGAGAGGGCGACATCGCAAACAGCCACCGTGTGTTGCCGCTTCGGAGTCGTGGGGTGTGATAGACGAGAGGCAACTTTCGAGCGTCTGACTTAAAGGCACGCAGTGTTGTGATTGTCACATGAAGGAGTGATAATGAGCTTCGGCCCTTCCGGTCGTGACCGCTAAACATTTAGCTTTTTAAAATGTTGTCTTTGCCAGCAGCACAAGGTGTTGTATGGGACGCTAAGGCCTGTCTGCAATGTTACGCAAGAAGACGCCGACCCCAACAGAATGTTGTGCTCGAAGTGTCTTCGGAGGGCCGTGGTCGAACTAGCGGGAAACTCCAAGCCAGAGTTGGTGGGCCAATCACGCTGCCGTTCATTGACCACTCTTTTCCGTCTGCGACTCAGACCTCTTGCGCTGCACAGCCGTTTCGAAACTCTGCCCGATCACACCTGCAGGTGCTGCCACTCAGACTGACTCTCAAATTGCTGGCTTGACCGAGTGCCAAGCTCACGACGCCAAGACTACCACCTTACAACCGACTGAAAGTCCACCAACACGTGGACGATACTGTATCTTTTTAAAGTTTACCGTAATTTTTTTTCTCTGTCCGCCTTGGCGGTGCGCATCGCATCGAAGATGCTTTGAGACACAGAACCCAAAGGCTGACGTTGTTTCACCTGTGCGAGTTTGTGGAGCTCAGTGCTCTCTTTCTTCGAGCTCTTACTGCGTTGGCGCGGATGATGGCCAGCACGGGCCCATGTGATCAGCTTCCGAACGCCAGGCCCCCTGCTAGCATTGTAACTGACAACTTCTTGGGCGCAAGAATGTCGCTCGGTCCCTCCTCAATGACTTGGTGTAATCGGATCGTCCTGTGTCTCAGCGGCTAAGACGTCTCGCTAAAAAAAAGCTGCTTTCCAAGGGTCCGAGCGAAGGGGCACTGTGTGCTCTCCTCGTGTCAACAGAAACAAGGGTCTGCTGTTCCGTGGGCATTGCGACGACCAATTTTTGTTTGTTTACAGTATTTACAGAATCTTTTCTTCATAGCAACGACAGCTTGCAAAGGCCCAGACAGGACGTTGGGGAAGCGATAGCTGAAAACTCAACTCCACCTCGCATCAAGCGCTGCAAGCCGGCTGCAACTGAGAAAGTGGTCGGTAAGGTACGGAAGGCTCTATTTAGAAGCATTCCTACGGTTAGCCCTCCACGGTCGATCTCACTTTGTCAGTCCGGAAGGTTGGCATGCGATCTGCGGACACGTGTGGGGAGCGACAACAGCCATGAAAGACATCCAGCAGGAATTCCACGATTTGCTGACACTAGGGAATCAGGATGGAACCTTCAGAGAGTGAAGTCCTTGTAACAGTTGCATTCATCCTTGCAAAAGTGTCTAGCAGCTCGATAATCGAAACACCCGCTTTTGCACAGCTCTTGATAGCTTGGTGTTTGCACCACGGGGCAGTATAGAGCCAGGAAGCAACCAGTCCTTTTGTCCCACTTCAGAACCGAAGTACGGTAGTCTTCTTGTTGAAGGCTCGTGCGCACGCCAACATCTCGAAAAACGAACAACGGCTAAAAAGCTCTTGATGAGTCCACTGTCTCTGTACACTTTGCCAGCAGGAACGGGCTCTTTCATAAGTGGCACAATCGTAGCAGTCAAGCTTCTTGCTGTCCAACATCTTTTTCGACGAGATTTCAGGGTCATAATTTATTCCGCAAATTAGACGTGCTGACCAGCACACATATATGCATTCCGAGATGGTATCAAGATCGGCTAAATCTGTGACGTGACAGCAGTCGCCTGTGTCATGCTAGCCTTCGAGGATTGAGCCCTTACAAGGTGTAGTCGCAACGGACATAGTTGATTCTTCACTCACCTTTGGAACTGACGCTTTCATCGACTGGCTATAACCAAAGGAAGGAGCAAATAGGGGACAGGAACAAATAAAAAGGCTATGTTTGTTACGTCGCTTGCCTTTACAGACAACGCGATTCCTCCCTCTCGTCGGGAAGAAGCTGTCCGTCCCTTTTTTGTGGCACGGCGGAATGTCCAACCAGCGCGAAGATTTGACTGCAAATTCGCAGCTCAGCCTTGGCGGCCCACACGCACAGGCGAAGGAAGGCACAAGAGACTCACACAATTCTGGTTGCTCGCTCGATCAATCACAGCCAAAGCGCGCAGTTTTCCAGTTTTGACATTGATCGCGACAACTTTTTACCACCATCTCGACCGATCCACCTCTGTACCGTTTCGCTGGGATCGCCATACCAACATGTCTACGGTCGCACGCACAGCACCAGCCGCCGCCCCTGCCGGCCCCGCCTCCACGGCCGCCTCTGCTATCGCCAAGGCTCCTAACGCCGATGCCCAGTCGGATCTGGACCGCGCTGCTCTCGAGGCCCTTGAGCTTGACTCGGATGTAATCACCTCTGTGCGTCTCGACGGTCTCGCTCTCACTAAGATCGTCAAGCACTGCCGTGATGCACACCCCGCCTCGGCTTCCGGTGCCCTTCTCGGCATGGACCTTGGCGGAACGCTCGAGGTTTCCAATGTATTTGCCCTCCCCAACCCTGGACGCAGCGGTGGAGAGCGTGATGAGGAGGAGGACCGAAGCAGCCGCAATGCAACCAGATATACCTCCGACATGGTTCGATTGCTGCGTGATGTTAATGCCGATGCCAATCCCGTCGGTCTCTACCAGGGCTGCTTCCTTGGTGCTTTCCTCAACTCGTCTGTTGTCGACGGTCTCGCTGCTATTGCTGGTCTTATGGAGCGCGACGGTGCCAGCGGTCGTGGCAAGGGCGTTCTCATCGTTCACGACCTTGCCCAGTCTGCCCAGGGCAACACATCGGTCAAGGCCTACCGTCTCTCGCCATCCTTTGTCGAGGCCCACAAGAAGGGCAAGTTCCACACACAAAGCCTCATCGACCACAAGCTCACTTTTGCCAACATCCTTATCGAGATCCCCGTTTCGCTTCGAAACACTGCGCTGCTCGACGCCTTCCTTAGCAGCATTTCGACACCGAACGCGCCAGGTCCCTCGATCGTGCAGCCCAGCACCTCGGATCTTCTCCGCAATCCACCCACTGCTGCTCTCCCTCCCTCGTACACCTCTTTGAACCTCGCATTGGAGCCTGTCCTAGCATCGTCGCTCGAGTCGACGCTTGAGATCATGGATGAGCACGCTGCCGAGGCTGGCAACGTTGGCTTCCAGGCCCGCCAGCTTGCACGAGAGAAGGCCAAGGCTGAGGCTTACCTTGCTCGCAAGAAGGCAGAAAACGCGGCACGTGAGGCTCAGGGTCTTGCTCCTCTCCCCATCGAGGACGTCAATCGTTTGTTCAAAATCCCTGCTGAGCCCTCGCGCCTCGAGGCGACCTTGCTGCTTGGCCAGATCGATAGCTCGGCGAGACGTCTGGCCGAGACCGCTGCTCTCGGTGTAATCCAGCTCAATGCTGCCAAAACTGGCGCTGTGTAAATAGCATTCGTTCCTTGCATGGCATACAACTTGAAAAGAGCATGGCATGTCTCAGCTCCCGATACCAACCACACTGTAACGCTGGGGCTGCACAGAGATTGATGCTCCCGAACCTCTAGAGCAGGCAGTAGAGTCTATCGTCGCCTTCGGATCTGGACCCGCAGTTGAGCCATTTTTAAGGATCGCCCTTAACGCTTCTCGCCGTGGCTGCATATTGAAACTTCGGCCTTTTCACGCACTTCCTTTCGTGAGCTTAGAACAGCCTGTGTTGGTGCTGTGCTCCAAGCTGGAGCCATGCTTGGTTGCTTCGCACAGCACGAACCATACATGATGAGGAGTAAGGCCGAGGAAGCGATCTGATCTCCTGAATTAATGTGTTAGGCCCTCGTCTCTGACAACGAGTTTGCCAGTGAACGGTTGCAAAAGTTTAGAGAGAGGTTGGAGTGCAAAGAACGCCCATTCGTACGAGCAAGCTTTCTTCACTGGAGTTCTGCAGAGAAATTTGGAATATAGTTCTACACGTGATCTCTAAAAAAAGCTGCGCGAGGCGGATCCGACCCTGGCCGACTTGGAACGTCGAGAAATGGGCTCAAATTCAAGCCTCACTGTGCAAAAGTCCCCAAAGAGTGCAGAGACGCTCTGAGCAGCAAGCAAGGCCGATTTGTTGGAACTGAAAGCGGGACAGCAGCCTTTACATGCGAGCGAGCGGTTGAGCTGTACAGTCGAGTATCGGATCGTCAACGCTGACTGCATCTTCCATATCCTTTGATACCATCACCCTCAAGATCGATATCACAGTAAGTGTTTTGCAAACACATACAGCAGCCACGGCATCTGCACACACCAGCACGAAAAAGCAGCACATGGTACATCGAGCATAGGTGGGAATCTCGAATCAGGCCTTTAGGTTGGCATTTGATGAAGCTTAGCAGGACGCAGGCAGGCACTTGGACGTCGCTGCGAAGGTCTACTTTAGGTCGACGAGGCGCATTTTCCAACTTTTCTACATACACCAACCTCTCTGCACCACGCATCTCATTCAGCATTGCAACGCCCCATCATCGTAAGATAGCTACAAATATTCAGCACTGTCCGTATCAGCATCTATAGCAGGGCGGGACGGTCAGCAGATGTCGACTCCGCAACCTCGTGGAGCACCACTGCGTATATACATCTTGACAAGCTTGCTTTCATGCAGGTCATCAACCGTCCTTTACCGCTTGATCTCGCCGGCAACTGCTTAACACCAACACCAAAAATCATTCAGCATACAACACCTTTCATCAGCCCAGAGTACACTAGGATCGCCGAGTCTTTGTCGCATAGCAACGCTGTGATATGCTCTGCGCCGACAGTTTGTCTGCATCTGATAAGACAGGTGCGGACTTCTGCCGATTTGGATGTGAACAGAGACTGACGGAGATGGTCGTGTGGCACGAAGGACAAAGCTGCGGATGGAATACGGCTAGCAAAGAAGGGAGATAGTGTCATTTGCCCAGATGCAGGCTGCTGGAGTTGTTTCGAAGCGTTTCAGTAGGCGTCGTATCCTGACCACCACATTCTCTGTCCGGATCTCAACCCTCACTCTCTTTTATTGATTACAGATGGCGGACCACAAGGACAAGTCTCAGAAGGGCAAGAAGACCCGCTCTGCCCTTCACGATGTTGTGACCCGCGAGTACACCGTCAACCTCCACAAGCGCGTCCACGACGTTGCCTTCAAGAAGCGTGCTCCCCGCGCCATCAAGGAGGTCGTCGCCTTCGCCCAGAAGGCCATGGGCACTAAGGACGTCCGTCTCGACCCCAAGCTCAACCAGGAGGTGTGGAAGTACGGTGTCAAGAACTTCCCCCGTCGTCTGCGTGTTCGTCTCGAGCGCAAGCGTAATGACGACGAGGGCGCCAAGGAGAAGCTCTACACCTACGCCATGCCCGTCCTCGGCCTTGGCACCGCCAAGGGCCTCCAGACCACCGTCATTGACCAGGAGTAAACGCTTGCCTTCGTCAATGTCATCTGGTTCCGCAATCGCATCTTCATTCCCCCTCCTCCGCTTTTAGGATTTCTCAGCATCCTTTCGACGGTTATGCAGACAAGACCGCCGCTACGCACATTTTCTACCACGGCTATCGGGGCGACGTTGTGAGCTTAAGTCGCTTTGCCCGGTAGCTTCACCCATTCTCGATACTGAAACAAAGGCGCAACCTCATCGTCGTTTCAGCCTGTACCTCTACAAAAGCAAAGCTCTACCCAAAACAAGTCTGTCCACGCCAGCATCTTTCGGTCTTGTTCGCCTGTCTTGCTTGCCTGTGCGGACGTCTTTTCGTTTCATGCTGCAGATTCTCGTGAGAACGGAGAGCGCCAAGCGCTTCACACATGGATAGCACCTGCTAGACGTTTTTAAATTGACAAGTGGCTGATCCTCGCCTAGTGCGCAGGTCAAATGTGCATTGTGTCCCATACGAAGGGTCCCAATTGGAAGCGGTACACAGTTGTCGAGTAGAACGCTATGATATTCATGCCACACATGATCCGACCTTGATGAGCCCGCACGAGTCAATAGTTGTCAGAGGATGCTGCTCTGGCGAAAGGGGCCCAAGTCCACTCTACAAGCACGGACAGAGCTCGACCGCAAGAAAACATGACAGAAGAGTAGAAAGGGATCATGTTGATGCCGGAAAATATCGAGTTGATGATGATGATGATGATGATGAGAGCTCGCTCGACGCTCTTGAATCACAGGTACGAGTCCAATCGAAGTGCAGGAGAGCGACTCATTCGGCTGGAGCGGATGTCCCGACACACACACGGTCACCATGTAGTGATCGGAGGAACAATGAAATAGATTGAGGCCCAGAGGAGAAAGCGACAACAAAAGAATTCGCGACTGATTGTCAGCTAGCTTGATCATATGGTGACGGCCGTGCGGCTCCATTCGTATGACACAGAGGCGGCCAGACCTGTGAGAACCCTCCTTTGCTTCTAGGAGTCACAGACCATGCTTTGGCCCGAATGAGCCCCTGTGAGCCAGGTTGTATAGCAGCAAGCGCAACGTCCCACAAATGTGTCTTCCAATTGGGCTGTGGCGGTACAGTGGGTTTCCCTGGCTTGAGCTGAGCGTGCCTTGATCTGTGCTCTCGAAGAACGCTTGCTCCAAGCCATACTTGTAAGAGACGCACACACAAGCAATTGTGCGCCAATCTCAATCCAGGCCTGCTTTGCGACATCGTCAGGATGCCAGGTAAGCGGTTCTGTTTATATCCGCTTCATGTCAAATCAAGCTCGCTCATTCCAAGGGTGCTGAGTCGAGACGCTTTCCACGTCGCCTTGCAGCTATGAAAGATATATTGCCGCAACCGACTTGGAGAAGATCTCCTTACTTCCGACGCTCAAGCATCATCACAAGATTGTGCTCCAAAAGTATCTTTATTGACATCACATGCGGTCGGCCCACCTGACGATTTTGCTTTCTCGGGAAAGCTGGCAGGCGGAGTTAAACAGCGATGGTCGTCCGCGGGCCAGTCGATTGCAGATTATAACGTATGCCAACCCCGGCATCTCAAACTTAGACGCTGACAAGAAGGAGCCGGAACGGACGGTATGCATGCAGTTCGGAATATCCACTCAAGATGGTTCCGTGGCCACATTCTCAATCTCGACGGCCAAGCAGCTTTCTCTCATTTCGCGCTGCTGCGGTCCCTTGTAGCGCTTTCTCTCTTGATGCGGGGACCACAAATCCTAGATCGTGCAGAGCGCCATACGAAGTTGTCACCGGGTCCTGCTTGCCAACGAGCGATCTGAGCACAAGCCCTTCATCTGACTTTCCGCTTTCCTTGTCTCGCAGAAAAAGCTGGATTGCTCGTGGCTATATTGTATTTTCAGTCATTATTGCACTCTGCTGTGGTGCCCTGAAATGTGGAAGCTGCTGAAGCTCAGTCACCCGCCATTTAATCGACACCTGCATGTTCGGTCTGTAGCCGACGATCAAGGAGCAACATTAGACGGTGCACGGGCTCTTTTCCCGCTCAACAGCCGTCGATCCCTTTCGCTTCGCTCTTTAGTCACAGTGCTGGTGCTGCGCCCATTCATTACTCGGCTAGTTTGGCTGTTGTGCCAAGTTGAACGTCCGCTGCTGCATCCCTGTGCCATCAAGAAACGGTGCGAGTCTGCTGACAAGGCGAGCGGCAAGCGCTGTGGGGTGTAACGTTTCATGGGGTTTTTGCGGCGCCAGGGCAGCCTGGTGCACCGAGCTCAGCGACTCCTGGAAACTTTGGACTTGTTTGCATGGTCCGTGACATCCTGACACTTCCTGCTGCGGCGGCCTCATCAAAGACACTTATATACTCTTGCCGTTGTCCAGGCAGTTACACTTCGATCTAGCACCACACATCGGCACCTCCGACCATCGATATCATCCGCCTTCCAGCCCAGCTCCAGACGACACTCTTGCTCTTCAGCCTCGAAGCGCTCCTCATCTCACCTCGGCAGCAGTTTCCTTTGGCGCCATCGCTGTTCAGCATTCGGACCAAAGGGCCACAAGACCGGCACAAGACTCAACTACTTCACTTGTTCCTGTTCCACTTCGAGACGAACAATGGCACCTTCCGCTATTGCGGCTACTCCCGTCGATACCGACGCACCCCTCCTCATTCCAGACGGTTCGAAGATGATGTCAAGGGCACAGACCAGCGAGACGTTTGCCAAGCTTCGCAATGCTCCAGTCATTGATCTCTATTCAGGCAGCGCCGGCAGCCTGTCCAGTAGTTCGGCTGACGATCAGCTACGCCTCGAGATCATCGCTGGACTCCGCTCCGATCAACTCGTCATTCCCGGCAGAGAGAACGATCCTGAGGACCTCAAGTACGCCTACCGAAAGACGCTGCCGACCACCATCCTGTACGACGAACAGGGTCTCATCCTATACGACAAGCTGACCACGGCTCCCGAGTACTACCTTTATAACGCCGAACTGCAGATTCTCCAAGACTTTGGACCGGAGATCGCGCTAAGAATCTTTGGTCATCCCACCACACCGTCCGCGAAGCCCTCGGTGATCGCTGCAGGACATCAACGGGCTCCACAATTCGATCACGAAGAAGCTCGAAACGACGAAACTTTGCCGCCGCCCCTACGAGACGCAGGTGCCTCCACAAAAGAGAGATGGGGCGACAGCGAGGTCGGCAGGTTCAATGGAGGCGTCAACGCCGAAGAGGGCCTCGATGGCGAGCGAGCTGTCGGCGCAGGATCCCTAGTTGAGCTTGGTGCCGGCTCGCTCAAGAAGACAATCCATCTGTTGCGTGCACTCGCGCTTCTGCCCAAGCTTGCTGGAGGTGGACCGAGCGTCCAATACTATGCTCTGGACCTTGACAAGGCTGAACTGGAGCGAACGCTGCGCGACCTACGCCAGCAAGAAGCTGCCAGCGGCGACGAAGACGCATGGACCATCCATGGGGGCAAAGTCGGTCTTAACGGGCTGTGGGCTACCTACGATGCCGGTCTTGACTTCATCGGCAGGGGCGGCCTCCAGGCTGGTTCGACTGCTGCTGGCGCCCAAATTGAAGGTCAGCGATGTCTCCTCTGGCTTGGCTCGAGCATTGGCAACTTCGATCGAAAGTCTGCGGCCGATTTCCTCGCCAAGACGGCTCGCGAGAGCATGCGTCCCGGTGACACCATGCTCATCTCGATTGATCGGCGCAATAAACCTGCAGAGGTTGCTCTGGCCTACAACGATCCTGCCGGCCTCACCCGTGACTTCATCATGAACGGTCTTGATCACGCTGATCGGGCACTCGGCGGCAACGCAATCGATCGCCTCAAGTTCGAATACTTTGACCGTTACAACGCAAGAGAAGGTCGCCACGAATCCTACTATCGGGCCAAAGAAGAACACAAGATTCAGATTCCCGGATTGACCGAGCCAATCGCGATCCAGAAGGGCGAGCTCATCCACATGGAGGTAAGCTACAAGTTCAGCGAGCGCGAGACCCTCAACTTGTTCGACTATGCTGGTCTTCGCGTGGTCCAACGCTGGAGCGACAAGACCGATCGATACGACATCTGGCTGGTGGAGAAGCCCAGCTTCTACTTCTCCAACTCTGGAGTGGAGCACGGCTCGGTCTCAGCGACGCAGACTGCGCCGGAGCAAACGAGCCAGGGCCAGTCCGCAAACAGAATTGACGATGGTTGGGCCGGCAGCCACCTGGACGAGAAGGCTCAGAAAGCCTTGCTGCTTGGTCTACCCAGTCTCCGAGACTGGAAGACGGTCTGGGATGCATGGAACTGCGTCACTCTGACCATGATTCCGCAAGACAAGCTGCACGAAAAGCCGATCGACCTTCGCCACATTTGCTTGTTCTACCTTGGTCACATCCCTGCCTTTGTCGACATCCACATCGCGACTTACCTCAAACAACCTCACACCAATGACCGCTTCTCCTCCATTTTCGAACGCGGTATTGACCCACATATGGACGACATCACCCAGGTCAATCCGCACAGCGAGGTCCCAACCCGCAAAGAGGACTGGCCCACTCTCGACGAGATCCTCAAGTACCAACAGGCGGTGCAGAAACGTGTGCAGTGCATCTATGATGATGTTGGTCGCGGCGATCTCGTTATGAACCGACGACTCGCTCGGCTGCTGTGGATGACGTTGGAGCACATCAACCTCCATCTCGAGACCCTGCTGTACATGCTTATCCAATCACCCAACACCAAGCCGCCCGCAGGCTTCATGGCGCCGGACTGGGCTTCCCTGTCGCAGCGGTGGCAGGCTGAGTACGAGAAGCGCGGTGGCCGTCTAGCGCTGGAACAGCGCTTCCATTTTGAGGCTTCATCCGTCGAACTCGGTCACGACGATGACGACACGCATGACTTTGATGTGGTCGCGACACGCCCTACCAGCGACATTCGTGATCTCAATCTGCAGCTCGGTCAGCCTGAGTTCGGTTGGGACAACGAGCATCCTCGACGAAGGGTGAAGACACAAGCCTTCTCGATCTCGGCCCTGCCCATTTCGAACGCCCAGTATCTGGAGTTCCTTAAAGCCACGAACAGCGTCGATGCACCTTCCTCGTGGATCCAGAGTGGCACCAGTGAAGGCTATGCCGTGCGGACTTTCTATGGTCCTGTTAGCATGGCGGTGGCTCAACACTGGCCCGTTCAGGCCTCTGGAAAGCAGCTCTCGGCGTATGCTGCGTGGAAAGGGGGCCGACTTCCGTCTCAGGCAGAACTGCGAAAGCTCATGGATGCACCCCCTGAGGCATTAGTTCTTGATCTCACGGTGCCGCCTTTTGATCAAGACTCGGCCAAGGCAGAGTCGCGAGCGAACGAGATTGATCCTCCCGGAAAGCAGCCGCCACCAGTCCGGGGATCGGTTGTCCGCTATGTGCCGCCCGAGGAGCAGTCCGAAGAGGATCTCAAGTGGATGCGAGAGGCACTCGCAATGGCACAGGAGGCACTGGATGCCAACGAGGTTCCAGTCGGTGGCGTGTTTGTGCGCAAAGGAGAAATGATCGCTCGTGGACGTAACCGCACCAATGAACTGCTCAACGCGACAAGGCACGCCGAGCTGGAGGCCATCGATCACATCTTGTCGATCCTGCCGCCCTCCGCCTCAGATTTTGCAGTCGCTCCTCACTCTGGGCCCGAGGGCGACAATCCGTTCAAGGAGACTACGCTCTACGTCACGATCGAGCCTTGCATCATGTGTGGAGCTGCGCTGAGGCAGATCGGCATTCAGCGCGTCGTGTTCGGCGCCGGCAATGAGCGCTTTGGAGGCAACGGCAGCGTGCTTGGTCTGCACGACGACGACGCCATCGTAAGTTCGCCCGGCTACGAATCGGTCGGAGGCTATCTTCGCGACGAGGCCATCATGATGCTGCGCCGCTTCTACGTCACAGAGAACTCCAATGCGCCCAAGCCACAGAACAAGTCTCGGCGAGTGCTCAAGACCGAGATTCATCCTCCAGGCATCTCAATGCATGGTCCCGGTACTGCTTCGGAAGGCGAGCCAAGTTTAAAGTCGGCACCGGCGAAGCGCAGAGGCTCGCAAAATCCCACACAGGGACAAGCGGCGCCATCTGCCAATGTCGGATTCCGAAACTGGCATCCAGTGCCCGCTAGCTTGCTCCGATTCGATTCGGACGGCACACTGCTGCCAGGGCACAATGGCGGTGTCTGGGAATGGACGAGTACTGTCTTTGCTGAATATGAAGGATTTCGATCGTCGGCGCTCTACCCTGGCTACAGCTCGGACTTCTTTGACAACAAGCACAGCGTTGTGCTCGGCGGCAGCTATGCAACGGCACCATCGATCGCGGGTCGACGCACGTTTGTCAACTACTATCAGACGGCCTATCCTTACATCTTTGGAGGAGGTCGTGTTGTGTGGGACAAGTGATGCTGGACATTCTCCTCCTGATCTCGATCGTGTATTATACTCGAGCTCGATACCGACTTTGCTGGCAGCTACTGCTTCTTTGCTCAATCTAGGCTTGCATACCGATTATTGTTGTCAGCTATCAATGACTTGAATCTTTTGTCCACCAACTTGGATCGGATGTGATCGAAACAGATCCGCTCTCTGTCGACTGCAAACTTCCCTCCAGGGTTTCTGTGACAGGCGAATCATTCTTGTGACAATCGCAACCGGCTGTAGAGCTGAAATGGACAGTATCGTGCTCAAAATGAGTGTCGAGAAGTCGGAGCAGCAATGGAAACGAAGCAGCCGTGCATAAAGCCGAACAGAGCCATCATGCTGTTCGCGCTGACCAAACACCATCTGGACTGAGTAGCCGAAACACAGGGCGAGACTTGTCGACTTGGATGCCGATCCGGGGAAACCAGCAGCGACGAATCAGATCGCGATGATCGTTGACCACTCGGACTGCTGTTGCGGGGGTGGGGTGTGGGGTCAGGCACCCCCCAACCCCCACACTTTACCCCCACCAGCACGGGACCCAAAGGGATGGGTTGGACGGCTCGTCTTAAAGAGAGTGGCCTAGGTGCAGGAAGGCTCTTCGCTTTCGTCATTGTTCGGCTTGATGTGCGGGGCTTTTCTAATTTTATACAGCACCATGACTGAGCCTCGCAGTTAGGCTTGATTGGCAAAAGTGGAGATGAGTCGAGGCGCGACGGCTGGTAGGCGTAAGTCAGGGATTGGAGGATTTCTTGGGCGCGAGAGGGAGAGAGAGCTCATCTCGGCATTGCAAACGATGCCAAGCTGCCGAACAGCGAATAGATTCATGAACGGCTTTTCTCGTTGAGCACTGTCGCCCGCCGAGAGGGTGAACAGTCGTGGTACCCCGCCCGCTCATTTCCGCTTCGGCTACAGGTGGGAAAGATCTCCACCTTGGTCTCATGCGTCTTCGGTCGAGTGCAAAGCGACGAGATGCGCGGGGGAGGTGGGTGGGTCATTCAATCATGCATCGGTGACTCCTTCCCCGCGCACCGCCAAAGTCGGTGGTGGGGCTACACGCATCGCTCTCTCGTAACCGGCTTTGCGGAGTGCCCAGGTCCACACGATGCACAAAGGTGTTTACGTCGGATGCGCGCCAAAGGCCGAATCTGAGCAGAGCTGCGACTCCCAGGTCGAGGTAGCGAAACGCCGCCAAAGGATCGCGGACAGCAGTCTACAAAGCTCCTTTCTATTTGTGAATATTCTTGTTACAAAACAAAAAAAAAAAAAAAAAAAAAAAAAAAAAAAAAAAAGTGAAGTGATTGCTTGATGGGCTGAGCAGACTGGACTCCGACTCTCGGTATGACGCTAATTTAAAACAACATTGCTCGTGCGCGGGGCGCTGGGCCACAATAGCGGCCTTCATTCAAAATGCGAGCGACGCGCGGTCATCCCGCTTCTCCGCTCCAGCTTGGCGCGTAGTTGCAATGTAAGTGAGAGGGAGGCGTAGAGAGAGGCCAGTTCGGCTCAAGCTCCGCGATACGCATGGACACACGAAACACTCGCGTCAGTGTGTGTCTTTCTCTCGAATTCGGCATATATTAGTCGTCGCATTAACGCATTGACTTGGTTCGTGAGAAAAAGGCGAGGCGAGGCGAGGCGTGATGTTGATGTTGATGTTGAGACCGGTGAACCACCCTGCTCTTTCTGCGTCGCGCCCGTCGACCCTGCCGTCGCATTCTCTTCCTCCCTCCCTCCCCCCAAAGTGAACAACCACAACCTGTGCGGATGAAGCGTCGTCGCGGCCTTCTGCGACGTTCCTCGATGCAAACGCAAACGCAAGTTGCAATCTCCAATCGCAAACGCGCACTGACTTGGGTTCCCACTGCCGTGTTTCCCCTCTCATTCACCCGTCGGTGATGCCGAAACCAACAGGCGCGCGTCAACTAGTCTCTCTTGAAAGACAGCGTCGCTTAGACATCCCCCACCAGAATCCACCCTAGCTCAAACTAAGACGCAAGGGAAGCTGATCGACAGTACAAGCCAAACACGTCACAACAGACTGTATCCCCTTGTGCGGCCGTGTCTCATCTCCCGACTCACAAGTGTGCGTAACCCTTTTTCTAGTGCAATCCAGCAGCCTGCAGGCGTGTTTTCCAACGATCGCGCGGGGATTATGCCCATGTATCTCACTCGGATCTTGCGAGACTTTTTCGTTTACGGTGTAGTACAGTAGATTGGCGCATCGGCACAGTGTGCATGCAACTTTTCGCCTCTCTTTTTTTTTTTTTTTTTTTTGTTTTCGTCGTTTATGCACCGCACATGTCGTTGGAAAAAAGGCATCTGCGGTTGCCCATTTAGAGAATCGTGAGCTTGTTGGGACTCCGCGCTGTTTTGTGGCGCCCCCACAAGTTTGTTTCCCCCCTCCTCTCCTCATCGATTGTGATTATGGTTTCAATACAGGTCGCGTACAGGTTTATTTCCTCAACAGCGCCACTGAACTGCGGGATCATGAAAAATAGCATGCGGGACGATCAGAATCAGGAGAGGGAATGTTTGCTAGCGAATGAGGGATGAGCACGAAGCGAAGCGAATGAAAGTGACGGAACGTTCTACAGTACGTCTTTGTTGTGCGTAAAATAAAACGAAAAGAAATAGACATCTAGGCAGAGAGAACGGCGATCTTGATTCCTAAAAATGATGGGAGTGAGAGAGTGTTTTTGAGTGGAGGAGGTTGGTTCCCCCAAGTTGTTCACCGAGGATGGGGGAAAAACCGAGTCAAAGATTCCTTTGTAAAATAATAATAATAATAATAATTAGAAAAGAGAAAAAAAGAAAGATGAAGTTGACAGGTCCGAAAGCCAGACTGAAATCACCGTCAAAGTGCCCAGCCCGTGTGCCGTTTTGCCCTTCTTTTCGCGGGGGTTAAGATGTGGGCAGGCTGTACTGTCACGTACAGACAGGATCCAATTCTATTCTGCACTGCACTGCACTGCACTGCACTGCAATAGCTTGCAACGAGTCGAGGCATGAGAGAAGCCAAGCGCGGTATGTGTTGCACTACGTCTCTATGTGCTCCCATCGGTTTCTCCGCTCTTTGCCCTGGTGCTTTGCTCCTGTGTCACTTTGGGCATGGTGTCCCGGCGTAGCACAATACTGAACGGATCGGCGACCCCCCAACCAAAGCCTTAACCGACCTGAGCTGAGTTGATGTCCATCCATATCGCGCTCAAAGCGAGAACCTATTTAAAGGGGCCCTTCCTCATCGTACCCACTTGCTCGCGCTCCTCCGATCCTCCTTCCTCATCATCGCTTCCATACACGCAGACACACGCTACAGTACAGCAATGTCCGAGTTCAAGCAGCAAGAAAACGGCTACCAGGGCGGAGCCGCCCCCGTCCGCGCCCTCACCCCCGGTGGCCATCCCCAGGACACCTCTCAGCCTGCCTTCCCCATCTATCACCGCAAATTCGCCAACCCGGCACCCCTCGGCCTCTTCGGCTTCGCCGCTACCACCTTCGTTCTCTCCATGTACAACGTTAAAGCGCGCGGCGTGACCGTGCCCAATGTGGTCGTCGGCCTTGCCATTGGCTACGGTGGTCTTGCCCAGTTCCTCGCCGGCATGTGGGAGTTTGCTGCGGGTAACACGTTTGGTGCTACCGCCTTTTCGTCTTATGGCGCTTTCTGGTGGAGCTACGCCATCATCCAGATTCCCTGGTTCGGCATCGTGCAGGGTAGCTACAACCCCAGCGGTGTGCCCGAGAGCCAGGTCGCCAACGCACTCGGTATCTACCTGGCTGCGTGGTTCATTTTCACCTTCATCATGTTGTTGGCCAGCTTCAGGTCCTCGGTCGGTCTGGTGAGCTTGTTCTTCTTCCTCGACATCACCTTCCTGCTCCTCTTCGTTGCCGAGTTCACGGGTAACTCAAAGGTCCAGACGGCAGGTGGTGCATTTGGTATCCTCACCGCTGCGATCGCCTGGTATGTCGGTGCCGCCGGTCTCTTGACCCCAGACACCAGCTACTTTACCCTCCCTGTCATCGAGCTTTCCCGCAGGGACTAAGCGCACAAACGTACAACAAAGCAACATGCCACTTCTGCGCTCTAGCGAGCTATTTTCAAGCATCGTTCCACGCGGCATGCACGCGCGCTGCATCTTCCCCACCCTTCTCCGGTAAACATACGGTCCTTTTTGCTTCGTCCTAATGATACCAGCCTGTCGTTTCAACACTTCCCCCAGTCCACACACCTCCGACTTCTCTACAAGTCCTTCCCTTTAATACAACCTTTGAATTTCGTCCTCTATTCCCTTTCTGATCGTGTGGTTCAGATCGAGTGATACGGTCGACGTTTGAAGCCAACAGGCAAATGAGGTTCATCTCGTGTTTCATTTGTCGCACACACGCTCCTCAACAGCGGACAACACACTTGAACAGGGACGTGTGGAAGAAGAAAGGGGGTCTGAGCTTTGCAATGTCATTGATTCAATGCTGAAATGGATGATGGGGACTAACAGTTACATGAGACAGGAAATGATTGCGAAACCAACCATCATGCGAACGGAAGCGGGTATGGGGCACCGCTACGACTTGATCTGCGCCACCGAGCCGGTGAACAAGCTCTGGTTGACCTCGAGCAACAACTTGACCTCCTGCGCATAGCCCTTTGCGATCTCCCAAGCTCTGCTGAACTTTTCCAGCGCCGACTCGATCTGAAGAATGCACGATCTGAGCTTAATTGCGAGCATATACGCTTGTCTGCCTGCAAGTTGCGGGATCGGTCCCGTCCTATGCGGATCGGGCTTGAGGATGGGCGAGAGCTGGTACAGCGCTTCATCGTCGTCGATGCCTTCGGTGCTGGTAAAGTCCAGATCGTCTTCCAACCCGGCCGCGATTTGGGCGTGCAGCGTTTCCATTAGCAGCACGTATGCGGCTAGCACAAGCGAGCATGCCGAGAAGGGTGGGAGCGCAGGCGCGGACCACTGCTCGCGGTTCTCGCGTCCGTTGCTCGCTTCGATGGGTAATTCCGTCATCGACTCGCGCCGCCCGTGTCGGAAGGTGCTCGTGTTGATGTGCGCCAGTTGCGAGTACATGACTCCAGCTGCAAATCGGCATCGATCGAGCGACTCGGAGGGTTCGAAAGGCCCACCGTTGAACTTGGCTGGGATGCCACATGGCGTGAACGTGATCTGACCCCCCGTGGATGAAGAGGAAGAACTGATCAAGCTCTTGGATACGCTGCCAGCACCACTGCTGCTCAGGCTGCTGGCGCTGCGCGAACGCACCGATCGGGTCCTGGTTACAGTGGGTCTGGCCCCAACATCCATGTTCGGGCTGAGCTCATCGCTCTGCACCGCCTTGCCTGACGGTGGGAGACCTTCTGCTTCTCGGTGCCACAGGCGGTCTGGACCACCCCTCGGACGGCCTCCAAAATCCGACGCGGTATCGCTAAGATCCTCGCAGGCGCCCGGAATGCCGCAGGTAGGCGCCACAAAGATGCGTGCGTTGGCGAATGCTTGAGCGCGGTGCAGGATGATAAGCGCACCGCTAGTCATTAGCTTACCCGCGACTCGCAAACTGCGGCTGAGACGGATCTCATTCTCCTCCTCGAATTCCACCGTGCGTCGCGAAAGCCCGACACTGGGCGCAAAGCAGCCCTCGTCGCTCCAGACGGGGTCTGACCTAGCATACTGCATCACATCGGCGTCGACCTTCTGCATGCGCTCAAAGATGACCTCCCACTTGCGTCGTTTGTCGCGCGGCTGGTTCGCAGGATTCTCCATCTTGTTCTCCGGCCGATTCTTGTAAGAGTCGAGCTCGTATAGACTCGCATATGATCTCGAGACGAATTGTGCACCGCGCACCAGCACCTTCCAGCTCGAACGATCTCCGCGCAAGTTGGGAAGGAGACCCAGGTCCGATGGCATGTCACGTGTCACCGAGAGCGGTTTGAAGCCACCGGTGCAAGACATGACGGTAGCAGCAGCGTAGCAGGTCCAGTATGCTCTGCGTGCCCATTCGCACTTTTGTGCGTGGCTGAACCAGGACGGAGCGGACGAGACACCTTCACCCGAGTCGAGGTTGAGGGCCTGGGCGTGCTTCCAGGCCTGCAGTGCATGGTGGAAAGCGCGACGACTGTTAGAAGTTCCGTAGTGGTAGTGAGCCAAGAGAGTGTGCGTGGCGACGAGCTTGATTCTGACCAGATCTATGTCGGTGCCTGCGGTGCCTATGCTAGGCAAAAACTTGCTTGTTTCGATCGCCTTGTTGGCATCGGACGATGGGAAGGAGGATGCACGTGCCAATAGTGCCACCTTCTTGAGCAAGAGCTTCTCAGCCGATTTGGCGTGATAAGCAGCAATCTCTTCGCGAGAAGCGTGCTCGAGGTCGAGGAGCTCGGCCTTGGTCTCGTGGTCGTCCGGGTCGTGGAACAACAAACTGCCCTTAACGATGCGCTTGGCCTCGCTTTGCGGTAAGTGCAAGGCTACGCAAGCCGAGGTTGCCGCGAGCAGTGCAGACGACTCATCTTCGGAGAGGTGGAACGCCAGCGACGAGAGGTGGCCGGATGGCAGCATGACAGGACAGGCCGGATACACGAGCTCGTAAAAGTCCTGCAGCAAAGCGCGCGCCTGCTGTTCCGAATTGACCGCTGCACTCGACTTGTTGGCGGTCTCAATCTCCAACAGAGCCTGCGGCATGTCGACTTCGATGCCGCCGAACTCGTCCACGTCGGTCATTGCGAGAACGCCGGCTTTCGGTAGATCTTCGAGCTTGTGGTAGAAGCTGGCAAGTGAGAGATCAACAGAAGCCTGGTTGGCCAAAAGCTTCTGCAGCAGCTCAGAGTTTTGTGCCGAAAGATCATCGAAGAGGCCGCCACCGACAGAAGTGTCGGGACGGAAGAAACTGCGAGGTGTAAGGGCATTCCTCTCACGGTCGAAGGAGAAGGCGTCGGCTGTCTCTTCCGCAAGTGGAAGGCCTTCTGCAATGACAGCGGATGCGCCATTCATGTCAGCACTAGTTCGAGCCAGATCGAGGTGTGCAAGTGGCGGTGGGCCGCTGGATCCGGGGAGAGAGAGGTGGAAGTCATTGTCGTGTTGGCGAGAGGGCATGTTGTTGCCATCGAGCGGCGTTGAACCTGATGACGAGTGTGGGTAGAATCCATGGTCGGGCGGCGATAGCGAGGGCAATTCATCATGACTGTGATGGTCGGGGTTTCTGCTACCTTTGACCTTACCACCCTTTTCGCGCTCATCGAGCTTTCGTTTCGTCGCCTCGGCGCCCTTAACACCTTTGAAGCGGGGCCCACCGCGCTTGCTGGCGACGTAGACGCAGCCACCATCGTCTTGAGGATAGCCATCCTTGACACCCCTCAATGCGCAGGGCCCGCAGACTGGCTTGACTCCATCGCACTTGCGCTTTGCCGAGCGGCAAGAGAGACAAGCAGCTCGCGAGACATGCCTATGATGCATGTCAGCTTGTCGAGAGGACGAGGCGTACACAGGGCCTGTATGAGGAGGGTTGTAAGGATGGTGGTGCAGATGTACATGCTGCGAGCCATGGTGATGATGCGAGGCGGGTGCACGAAGCGGTTCGACTTCGCTGGGATTAGCTGGCTCGAATGGTGGGACGTAGGGTATGGGCCGTTGAGGTTGGAATCCGGCTTGACGATGAGCATACGGGTCAGATGCGGCAGAGTCCCACGATGCGCGAGATGCCAGAGGTGCAGTAGAGACGCCGAGGTCATACTCCTTCATTGCTCTTGGCGTGTTCATATAGAGGGGATTCGCTGGAGCGGGCGCGCCGCCGTACACGGGTGGGACCGATTGCTGCGCCATGTTGGAGGCTTGGCGTGTTAGAGTTGAAGGTCGTTGTTGAGGGCAGGATGACTGCGCAGCAACCTCACCAGGCGGAACAGCCGCGCACAACGTGAGTCAGGGAGCGGCTAATGCAGTTGGACGCTGGCCGAGGAATGAAAGCGCCAACGAAAGCCGTGATCCGTTGCTGTTTTCAACGAGGAGGCTGTGGGCGTGTTGTACAACGCGACGCTACTGTAGACTTCTGCGTTGAATGGCGCGGATTCGCTCCTTGCTAGGAGGTCGATGTATGCGGGTCGAACGTTGGCCCGGGGGGGGGAGGCAGGGTATCGGGTATCTTTTAGTCGCACCGCCTGACGATCGAGGTGTGCACGCACAGCAGCAGAGGGGAGCCGTGGTAGGGATCAAGATGATGCGGTGATGAGGAGATGCGCAACTGCTTGTTCCAAACGAGCTGTCACCGCGAATGGATGAGGCGGTTATGGAAGTGAGAAGTGTAGGGAATGGCCGAAGGATCTAACGAGAGCTGAAGGCGAGCTTTAAGCTGCGACGCCGGTGTAGTCAAAGTTGATGGCGATAACTGAGGCCAGTCGGGTGTCACGCTTGTAAGTGAAATGCGGACCAGGATGCAGGCAAATGAGGTTGAGGCACTGGGATCCGTGTGAATGTAACAAGTGCCGGGATATTGAGGTTGATCGGCACGCCAGAGTTGGTGAAATGCAAGAGGAAGGAGTAAGGGTAAGGGAAGGAATGGAATGGAAGGAGATGGTGGAGGGAGAGTATGTCGGATGGTGATTGATGCAAAGTGTCGGTCGATGGATGGGACGCAGCAGAGGGCCACGAGAGCACAAGGGCAGGCGCTACAGGCAGGCACTACAGGCAGGCAAAGCAACGAGGGGCCTATGCAACCAACGGTCAGTCGGTTGGTCGGTCGGTAGGTTCGGGTTCACGCGGCAGCGCGAAAATTAGCAATGCCCGATTCGGAAACAGGGAAAAAGAGAACAGGGTCGACTTGCCGGTCAAGGGACTTTCGACTGAGCTGACACTAAGAGCACAGAATCCTGACTCGCTCGTAGCTCCAGCCTTGTGGTCTTCAAGTCGTCGAGACGGACAATCGATAGGGCCAAGTAGATATAGTGTGAGAGAGGAAGGGCTGAGCACCGGCAGGATCAGATATGAGTAAGACAAAAGCGTCAGGCTGAGCCGTGGCGATCCGAAGAGTGCAAAGCGATATCGAGCAATAACGCTGAGTTCTATGCTAGCTTTAGCAAATTGGCTGCCGCATGAACAAGAGGAGAGAGAGAGAGAGAAAAGCAAACTTGCACCCTGTCACGCTCGCTCAGGTTCAAGCTGCGATCCGGCAGAGAGACGAGGCAGAGTCATACAACAAAAAAAACTGCGAATTTTCTCTTTGAAATTTTGCACTTTACCAATCAGCGCGGCAGAGAGGGTGAGAGAGCAAGTCTACTACTATAGCCTTTTCCTGCCTTTTTGGCAACACGCCAGCATCTCTGACACACCAGACAGAACTTAAGCCACAGTGCTTTTGGCGCTGCTCGGCACACTGAACGGCGAAATATAATTAAATTTCAGTTGCGTCCAAATTTGCCCCGCTAATTCCAATATTGACCTCAGCCTGTCGCCAACCACCTGCTTTGCTGATTGATGGTGCAGAGCTTGCACAACCCCCAGGGTCATGCTAGGCTGTTAGAGAGCTGTGATCCTCGTGCATATGATTGTGAACTCTGTTTTGCAATTGGACAACCTTTGATGGCTGAGACAGCTGGTCAATTTTCTTTCTTCTTAGAGCTCCTCCTTGTCAACTATATACAACATTTTGGTACTTTGCATGGCTGCCATGAGCTGCCCTAACGGCCTGTCACCTTCTGGGCTTTGACTTTCTGAGAGCCTGGACTGATTCCTTGAAAAAGAAAGCACCTGAGGTCTGGTAGCTCAGGTTGTGCCGTGTATGATGGCAAGTGCTGCAGGCCAACGGCAGGTTACCGGGTGCGGTGAGTCCGGTGTGTTGCTGGTGGGCGCAATAAGTCAATTTGATAGGGAGAGGTGTGAGATTCCGCCTACAGTAGTGAATAGAGTAAAACTACAATAGGGGGTTTCAATTTCTCGGGTTTTGGAAAACTCGCGTTCTTCATCGCCATCTGGAGTGGCAAATTTTTTGGATCTTTGAAAACTCGAGAAAATTGAAACCCCCTAGTGGGGTTGACCGGGGCCTATGCGTCCTGAGTCAATTACTGCAGACCATTGGCTGCCCGGTGCGCGGTCACCGGGTTCCGGCCAGATCTCAAGGAGGATCACATGTCCATTGGGTGAGGGACCCCCCGATCGCTCAACAGGGTGCACCGCTGGGTCCAGTGTGGCTCCAATACGAGTAATCCCATACGAGTGCACGTTGTAACATTGGCATTGACAAGGAGCTTTCACAACTCACAAGCATTGAGATAGTTGTGTTTGCTATCCTTGGCCATGTTGACAAGCTGGATGGCCTCATCCTATCTGCCAAGCATACGACAACAGCGGTTAAAAGAACAGCCTAGGAGCGGAAGTCGCAGCGTCGGCCTGCTTAGGCTTGGTCATGGATAAGTGTCACAGGAGTTGGTCGCGAAAGATTCTGACGCCTCATCACGATAGATTGTAGCCGCTTCTATCTCCCGTGCCAAATACCTGCACTTGCCTCGGTAGCCCAGCAGAAGATACTACTGAAACTTCTTTCCGGACACGACCATCACTAGCCGCGGCCATCGCATTTCCTGGTTAGCCTTGCATCCGCCGTGTTACGACGCTTCGCCTCCCGCAGCACCTCTTGCACATAAGCCGAGGCATACTCGCAGCGTCAAGCTATGGCTTTTGATCGACCAAAGCGGCGCCGCGTCGACAATCGGGAGCTGAAACAGAGGGGCGACACGTGTGCCAAAAGGCTCGACGGCTATTGCGCGAGCTAGTGTGCCTGTTGGGCAGCCTTGGCCCAGTTACCACACGGTGCATTGCTCTATTGATCGTGAATTTGGTGGCCTACATTGCGTCCAAGACTTCACATACGCTTGAGCCGCTTTGTGATGCTGATGGCGAATCCACAGATCGACACCAAAATCGCAAAGCCGCCGATCAACAGGAAGGGGCTGGGGACGTACATGTCGAACAAGAATCCTCCCAGCTTGGAAATGACAAGGATCGACAGAGAGCCCGTGCAGGTGTATGCCCCGGCGATCGCGCCTGGTCCTTGCCCTGCTTCCTGCGCGAGCTTCGTGTCAGCCGTTCCATGGATCCGCGACGCCCGAGATTGAGAACGGCGTTGTTGCGAATCCAGCACCAGCGTATCAGACGCCGAAGCCATATCCATGTCTCCACCTCCGCCTTCTTGGTCTTCCTGCGGTGACTCATCCGAACCATCGCCTTCGTTGTCCGTCAAGAGACCCCTCGCCTGCGCGCACCCAGCCAAACTCGCAACGATAGCACCGATCTGTCCAATACCAACAAGCACAGCAGCAACGATCGACAGACCACTCAATGGGTCAGGCACCTCTTCACCCGTCTGCTTGTCACCAGCAAAGCCAGACGTACCGACACCAAGCAGATAGAACCCTAGTGCTCCCAGCGCAGAGGTCAGCGAGATAGTCGTTGTAGGAGACAGCGCATCGCACAGCAGCCCGATAAGGGGCGAAGCGAGTAAAGCAGTAAGCTGAGCTGTACCTCCCAAGATGGCGGTGGCGGTGAAGGCGCTCCGGCACAGCTTTTTGAGTTCGTCGTTGGGCAGAGGCGCGTCTGGGTTCGGCGATGGGAGCTGTCGGCACAGTCCCGAAGTATAAAAGTGGTGCGTGACGAGTAAGGGCAGAAATGCTGTCGTGCCGATTGTGAAAGCTCGAGCTAGAGCGCCGCCAAGATAGGCCATGCGGAGCTCTAACGCCAATCGATGCCGAGCCTTTAACGTCTCAGCGTCAGCGGACGGTGCTGCACGGATTCGAACAGGTCCAACCATGCGGAAACCGCCAACGGACGCGCTGAAGAACCGGATGACATGAGATCGAATCAAATAGATCCAAGACGTCTGCGAACGATGTTCCATTCGTTGTCGCAGTCGAGCGCGGCGAGCTTGACGTGTATCGTCCGCAAGGGCTATTGTACTGTCATGCAGCGCTCCGTAATCCTCTTGACGTCGAGGATTTCGTTGCACCAGCATGTCGGCTGCACGCAGGCGCGATCCTGTGGTTTGGTTTTTCAGCCCGACAGCTGTGATGGCGGCTACAAGAAGAGCCAGAGCGGCGACTAGCCAGAAGGTTGCAACAATTGCTTTGCGAAGCATGACGTCGGTTTCAGCACCTTTCTTGGGCTTGTGTGGAGTCAACGAAGCGCTGTTCAGGTCATGAAGCTCGAGGTAGTCGGCAATCTTTTGCGGCAGCTGGACGAGGGCGAATACGGCAATGAGTGCGCCAATTCCAGTGAATACGCCAGCAATCGCGGCCACACGACCGTGTCGGCGCTTGGGAAAGTTTCTTCTTACGGCGTGCGAGTGATCAGGGATCTCAAAGACGCCCGCAGAGAGCAAAGGATCGGACTCGCCTTGGGTGGCTGCATTCTGCCTCGGGTGTGGACGCAGGGTGCCCTGTGAAGCGGTCTCCCAGTCTCGGTCTGCAGACGGGCGCAGTGAAACCCTTCCATCCAAGTGGTCATACTGAGCTTTTTGTGAGCCAGAGTACTCGGATAGGATGCCTGAAAGCATTGCCGTCGCACCGCTTCCTCCAACCGCGAAGATAAGGCGAGCTGGGACGAGGTCCGGCCACGGCTTGTTGGGGAGCGTATAGGACACGAGGCCGATAGCGATGAAGAGATAGGAAGACGATGTGACAGCTGCGAGACCTGCAATCTCGGCAAGTGCACCCCAGATCAGAGAGACAAAGGTAGAGAGCAGTTCATCGTAGAAGATCAGAGAGCCGCTGAGCGAGCCAGCTCTGCTAGGTTGGCCGCTATCGTTCTCGGCTGTGTTGGACTCGAGCTGATGAATCAAGAAAGGCTGGGATGCATTGAGGAAGACCAAAAAGAGGATTGACGCAGAACAGTGCACCAGAAAGGCTGTTACGTTGCGCCATGTGACTTGCGGCTTGAAGCCGAGAAGGGTGAGCCATGAGGCGGATGACGATGACTGCTGGTGGCCGATGCGACCTGCGCGGGCCTCGCTTCGTATTTGAGAAGGCATCCGGCTGTGCGAGCTGATCCGTTGGGCTGTATTGCGCGCTTCTTGGGTAAAGAGGCGCTTATGTGGTCGGCCAGTAGCAGAGAAGAGCTTGGTACGATGAGAGTTACGTCGTGTGCTCATCGTTCCGCAGACCTGTCTGGCATGTTCAGGGTCTAAGGGCGAAGCTGCATGTCCATTCAACTTTGTGGAGGGAGCGGTCGGATCGGGGACGCATCGGTACCGTTCCTGAGAAGAGATCGTGATTGCAAGTTGGGTTCACCGTGTTAGTCGGTCTTTGCATTATGCGGACGTTCTTGACAAGATACGCCGATCCAGTCAAGATCTGCGGCGAGTTTGGCGTGAGAAAAATCAGTGTCGGATCTGTTCAGGGGAACAAGATCGGGCGACGAGTTGCATGTGTGGTTGAAACTCAACGACCGTTGCAGCCGCCGCAGCCGCAGCAGCACACCGACTTCCACATCCGTCACCGAACAGTGCGTGCTTCTGCTTGCGACCTGATAGCAATCTATTCTCATCAAACTTCGGCGATATTTTCCCACGCAACACGGTGCACAGAAGCTTGCCACGATGCTGATAAGCTCTGTAGTGGCGTTGACAGAAAGTCGCTGAGCTGCTTCACCGACATAAATGTACCTGCAAAAGGTAATGTCAAACAAGACCTTTTTTGGGTGCCGACGCCCGAGGTAGCCTTTTCGCCGGCTTTGGTGGGCTGCAAGGGTCACTTAAGGTTGCCGAAGATGCAACTGACGACCTCGTGGCTCTTGCCAAGAGCATACCAATGTGGCAAGACAGTGGTAGTAAGAAAGACATGTGGGACCCTGTGACCATGGGAACGTTTGATCGTCATGATCAGGTGCAAGGACGGCATAGGCACGAAGTTTTTCCCGCACAGCCGATGCGGGCGGAAATGTTCAAGGAAAGCGAATGGCAGCTTGAAGAGTCAGCATAGCGCATTGTGTAGTATTGGCACCTTCTTGGACCCGGAAGAACAATCCAACCTCGGCTGCAGTCAGTCGTATGATTCTATGCGACAGTGTTCTACGATCATATCTAAGTGTTCGCTAGCTGTCGCTCATATGAGAGCCGATTTGCGGCATACAAGCGCAGCGATGTGTGGAACGACGTCTTCCATTCATCGCTCGCTGTGGCTTCATAGCTTGGCTAGTGAGTGAGACAGAGAAGTTCTTGTCGCTCATCCGTCGCTGTTGCTTGAGACTCGGATTGGATGGCAGGGTCCAAGGGACAAAGTATTGGGTCGGAACAAAGTGCGGAGCAGTGCGGTGCAACACACAGCAGCACCGAAAAGCACAGCTGTGCTACATTGTGGACACTGTATAGTCGGGTGTTGCCCTTTTGCAATTCCTCACACCATTCCGAAGCGGACGTTACAAGATCCGCGGCGCGTGCAGATTAGCAGCATACTAGCTCATTGAAGAACGTTCGCTGTAAGTAGTTTAAGTGTTCAAGGATTGAAAGGTCGAGGTCCTGCGAGGGCTCGGAAGTCCTGGGAAGAAAAAAGGGGTGCTTGAACGCTAGCAGCAATATCCGATGCGAACGTCTTTAAAGCTGCTGTACCCAATCTGCAAGGGGTCCGGAAACTGCACGATGTCGATGGTCCTACTTTGGTTGAGATCTGAACGCGCGGCCGAGTGTCCTTCGCACAAGACTGCGACTTGGTTTACTTTGACTCCCACGGGTTGAGTCGCACACTCTCTTCATTTGACTAATTTCGATCTCAACTCCTGCCAGTTTGAACCTCCGAAACCTTCGAGCGTACGCCTGCTTTTCATTTTGCCTGTTCCCAGCCCGACTTGTCAAAAAAAAAACAAAAACAAAAACAAAAACAAAAAAAAAAATCATCGGGAGAGTCTTACCCTGCTTGATCCATCTAACAGCAGCGTAAGCGCATCCGCACATTTCCTACCACATTTTGCACTTGTCCGATAATGAGCTTTAAAGCAGCGGTCAGATTGACTTGATTTTCGGCTGTATTGCAAACGCCGCATTGGCGCTCAGAAAGCAGCCGGGTAGGCGTGACTTGTCTGTTGTCACCCCTTCCGACGGCGCGGCTAAGAGCCACACTGTGAGCTGAAAGTCTGTCACCCTCTTACCCAGTAAGCGCCATGCTCTCGTATAGCAGAGCTAGTCGACCACTACCAAACAATCTTTGCGGTGCTATTGTAGTAAGATCTGAAACTGCATGTCATGGTCGCGAACCCCTTGGGCCAAGGCTAAGCACGGTTAAGCGAGGCGTGGTCTAAACGAGCCCAACAGGTCTTACGCTAAAGGATGAGCTCGAGTGCCAATGCAATGTTTTGCTTCGCTACTGCCTCTCGCATGTGACGAGCGCTGTGAAATATTATGCTCACTTGACCGCGCCTGTGGTCAATCACCTTGACTTTTCCAGTGTTTTAGACACAATTCTTGAGATTGGCTGTTTGGCCTTCCGACAGACTGGCAAAAAAGAGGCGCGAGTTCGGTCCGTTGGGCTCGGCACTGCTTACCGAATCAGCACACCAGCACTAGCGCAGTCAGTCTCTGTACCTTTCGAGAAATCAATCAGTCTCGGCTGTGTCGCCTAGCGCTTCGCTAAGACTCCGCTTTCGCACCACTCAGCTTGAACCTAGGTGCCTTCTGCTGCTGCGGGCGGCTGCCGGATTGTCTGACTCTCTTGCAACTGGTCCGATTGCGATGGGCTGCTGTGCAATCCGTCGGACTGGATATTCTGCAGAACAGGCTTCCATTGCAGCGTTCTACGCCTCAGTTACAAATCTCGCTCTTGACGTTCCATTCCAGAGCTTGACTCTGCTGCTGCCTTGCTTTGCCTTGCCTTGCCGTGTCTTGACTCAGTCTTGCACTCCTCTTCTGTTCTCTCTCTCTTTCTCCCTCTTCCTCGCCTCCTGGTCCATTTCTGCCACCTGCAACTAGTTGCTTACATTCACCGCTCATTTCATGGAATGCGACACAGAGGCTTTGCCAATTCGGCCTTTCGCTTTGCTCTCTCGCTTTCGCTTGCTGCATTTCTAAGCCAAGTCGCTGCCGTCGCTTGCCTTTCTGCCTCGCCGCCGCTGCTGCTAATGCGATGAACCCTAGTTGGTCGCACGCCCAACCCCCTCGAAAGGCTACTTTTTCCCTTCGTTATGGTCTGTAGCCGCTGCTGCCGCCGCCTCTCTCTTATTCTCTTGCACCGCTCTCTCACCTCGTTTTCGTCTATTCGCGAGCCTATTGTCTTTACTTCCCAACATCTCCAACCTAATACACCTTGCATCTCGTCCGACCAAACTGCTACCCTTGTTCTCACCCCTGCGCAGCTCAAAGGCGCCCACGACAGCTGCAGGTGCGCCTTTTGCCAACAAAGCTTGCATTGTGTCGTTCCAACCATCTTCCTTCCTCCGATTACCCGCATGCTGCCATAGACCTGCTCGCATCTCTCTCTTCACCATATCCAAGAGATTGCTAGGCATTGCAGTTTCCTACATCGACGCACCGACCTTTTCAACATCACACATCCTTTCTCTGTCTCTGTTCTTGCTGCACCACTTCGCACCAACAAAAGAGCACCTACCTCTCTTAACTATACTAGCGTCTTGATTCTCTTCCATCCATCCATGATCGCTCATCACCTACAACCCATGGCGCATCGTCTCTTCTAGTCGTTACAACAGCGCTTCTTCTCTGACGTCGATCAAGCTTGAGCGAGGCCGGCCCCTTACCCGCCCACCATGTCCGACTCATCCTTGAAGCGGGATCTTGCGTGGCGGCATCGCGTCTTGCTCGTCATTGACAACGCCGTCACCAACGAGACACAAGCCACCCAATATGTGCCTGTCGACCTCGTCCGCAATGGCGTCACATACATCATCCTCTACTCCATGTTTGCCACGCTCCTCTTCGTCCTGCTCTGTGCCGTGCTTTTCAAGAACGGTCTCAGTCCACAGAAGCGCCGTCTGCCCTTTGTCTGGGTGCTTGGTTTCGCCATGCTCGGAGGTCTGCTTGGCTCCACCCTCAACACTGTCTTCTGGGCTTATCAACTATTTGGCAACGTCTCGGATGACACCATGTTCCGCCTCTGGATGTCTTCCACCGCCATGCTCTACATTGTGCCACTCATCACCCACTTTGCCATCCAGCTTCGACTTCTCTCCTTCTACCCGCCAACCCTCGCCAGCAGGCAGAAGCGCATCGCCATCAGCATCTTGCCTTCTCTCATGAAGGTCGCACGACTCACCACGATCAGCATCACGCTATCCGCATCAGCCGACTCCTATCGCACCCAAGGCTTTGGTTACACCGTCTCCAAAGCCGCCAACGACCTCGCCAACCTGTTCACCCTCATCTTCCAGCTCGTCGACTGCGTTTACGCCTCATGCTTCTTGCTTTGGCGCTATTGGCACCTGGGTCGGCGCGATAGCGAGCTCATGAACAAAAAGTCGAACCCGGCGCTGCGATGGACCAAGCAGATTATGTTTGCCATCGCCTTTGGTTACGTTCTCCCCACCATCTACGCGCTTGCCCTCGTCCTGTCAAAAGCGCTATCGCTGTCGCCGGTGGACATGGGCTTCATGCTCGTCGCCAACGTCTACGTCCAAGCGTTTGGTGCCGTTCTCGCTTCTCTGTCAAGTGCGTACAAGTGGCGAGAGGACCGATTCACCGACGACCTCGCACCCGACAACGCCGTCCTTCCCGGGATGCGCGATACTAACGATCCGTTCACAGCAGCATCCTCGGCAAAGCGCGATGTACATCTCGTGCCCGGCCTCGACTTTGACACGACCAACGCGAGCGCGCCATCGAGGCCCAACTTTATCACCTCGCGCCTCCCTTCGCTAGACTCGAGGCGGCGTGGCGCCACCAACATTGGCACGCCCGGCAGTGATGCCAGCGCGTCGACTCCCGGTATCGCCGCTATCATGACCGAGGGCATCGCCATGACCTCGCCCAGCGGCGGCAAGACTGGAGACGTCTCGCCCAAGTCATCAGCACACCCTGCCGGCGAGGGCATGGACGATCTCTCCCTCAACGAGAAGCGCTCCGCCGCTGCACAGTACCTCACTTGCACACCCGGCACAGCAGATGGCATCTCGATCGACTTCCCTGTCGCATACCCTTTGCAGCAGTACGAGTCGCGGCGCTCTTCTGACGCGACCCTCTTTGCTCCTTCCAGCGGCTTGTCTGAAAAGATGGTTCAGATGGATGGTCCCGGGAGGAAGGGCAGCGTGTCGATGCTCGATGGCGCCCCAAGCCGGCCAGGTAGCCGACCGGGTAGCAGCGGGACGGGTAGGATCCAGCGCTTCGGTTCCAGCAGGTCGGTGCCGCGAGATGGCAGCTTGCGAGAGGAGGAAGAGAACATCGGGTCACCGACGAGGTCGAGGGAGATCTAAGACCGACCGACCTTTCTTTTGCTTTGGCTTTGTATTTTTATATCTGCTCTTGTGTCGCTGTCGCCGTCGTTGTCGAGTACAATCATGCTGGGCCAACCGGTGAAGCACGCACAGAGCAGAGTCTTTTGGACCCGTCACCATCGCGCGTGATTTTACTTTCCTTTCCGAGGCGTTTGTCCTCCTCTGTATTTGTACGTCCCACATCACAATCGAAAGATCCTTTTGATTTGGAGCACTAGCGTCTGTTGCAGTTGTGGGGTATATTGAATGTTCGTGCTGTGCTGAAAAAGGCTGAGGAGATGGTTAAGTTGATGGAGTATGTTACAAGTCGGACTGGCCCCAAGCTCTGGCCTCCTGCTCCCGCCTCGCGAGTGCGCTTTTCCGCTCGAATAGCAGTTTCTCGAACCCAGTCCCTCTATCCACCCCATCCCACCTGTAACCTGGTGGAATGTTGAACCTGTTTGGCGGCCATGGTCCTTTGTACTTTGGCTTCTGTGGCCCTTTTTCCCTTTTCTTCGTTAAAAACGCCAGGGCTGGATCGTCTGCGCGCTCTTGATCCCTAAAGTGTGCATTGTAATCGCTGTCCGTTGTACGCCTGGCAACCGGTTGCTCTCGGGCAGCAGCGAGTTGCGCCGCTGCCTGTGCGCGCTGCTGCTTTTGCACAAGACCTTGGCCCCAGGTTGCGCGTTCGGCGTCCTTCTTCTCGCGTTCGCGTTCGAGGGCAAGCTCGGCAGCTTCTTGCGCGCGGATGTCGATAACCCGCCCAGACGAGTCTCGGTATACCGTCTCTTGGGCGAGTCGCGCTTCTTCGTCTTCTTCTTCTTCAACAGGGGGGTGGGAGGTGGAGCGTCGTTCAGCGGTCTCGCGCTTCTTGCGTTCTTCTCGCGCCAGACGGGCGGCTTTCATCTCTTCCTTGGTGCGCAAGCCAGCACGGAATTCCGCCACCTCTTCCGCAGCAGCTTGCGCTTGTGCCCGTGCTGACAACTCCGCTTGCGACTCCACATCGTCCTGACCATCCGCCCGAGTGCTATTGGTAGACCCGCTGATCTTCCTAAACGCCTTCCTCGACCTCCCACTCTCCCGACCTACGACTTGCGGTGTCAGACCCTCCTCATCCACGTCATCCGTCTCTGGTACCGCCTTCCATGCATCAGAGTCGTCTTTGAACACAAGACCGGAAGAGGAGGAGGAGGAGGCTTCGGTGGAATCTGGTTTGGGCTTCTTCTTCTTGCGTTTCAGCTTGCCGTCAGAGCTTCGGGCGAGGATGGCATCGGCTTTGGGACCGGAGAGGTAGTGTGCTGCTATGTACGATTGGAGGTTGGGGTCTGGCATTATTCCTGCCTCTTATTGAACGCTCCCCTGGACGAAGGCTACAGACTCGCTAATGGTGCTGAAGGCTCGTTGGGTGATATGTGGTTCAGCGATGAGACGGAGAAGTGTTTGTAGTCGAGCTTTACAAGTGGAGCGCTATGAGGCTGAGCAGGGAAGCAAAAAAGGTGCGGAACTCGGAACTCATATCGCACGCGCCTGAACCGCCCTCAACCTTCTACTTCAAATCACACTCTACACTCCTCGCAACACTCTACACCATCCCTCAGTTACCCTTTACAACCAAGATGGCTCCTCCAGGAGAACCAACACCCGCAGGCGCTGCCGCCGCCGCCGCCGCCCTCCCCACCATCCTCCCCCTGGAGCTGATCGACAAGTGCATCGGATCGAGCATTTGGGTCATTATGAAGACCGACCGAGAGTTCAGCGGTACCCTCCTTGGTTTTGATGACTATGTCAGTAAGTAGCACCTCGCACAGCCAGCACCTTGGAGGCCTTTCAGTACATGCTCGGAATGATTGCGACTGACTTTTACTCCTGTGACAATGACATCGAATCTGCTTTCGGCGCAGACATGGTGCTTGAGGACGTGACAGAGTAGTAAGTTGATGCAGTTCTCACTCTCAGGATCGTTTCTCGCGAGACGCAGACGAAGCTGACCTCTTAGCTGTATTCAACCTATTCCTGTCCGATTCGACGCTACAGCGAGGCATCGCCAGACGGCAAGAAGAAGAAGACCAAGCTCGGTCAAACCCTCTTGAATGGTAACAACATCTGCATGGTAAGACTCATCCAGTATCTCCGAGCGCCAGTGACTTCACCGCAATCCTCATTGACCCGTTTGATGCCCTACTTGCGTTTCGAACAACACAGCTCATTCCCGGTTCGGAAGGGCCTGAAGAATCGTGAGAGAGCCCCGCAAGCAGTTCACGTAACATCCAACGACAACAACACCTCCTTGTACTTGTATGCCGCTACATAATTTAAACCACGTCAACTTTTGCTGCATTGCTCGAAAGTGGATGAAGGTCGGAAGGGAAGGGAGAACCACATCCGACGAGTTGGCTTTTTCCCATCGAGCAGCATTCTTGGCTTCGTCTGGACCGCAGACCCCTGCAGAAGCTGAGTCGACGCTGTTGCGGTTGATGGCCAACCTTTGCGAAGGGTTAAAGTTGCGTGGTCCGCCGGAGAGCAGTAAACTTGTCATCACAAACTCGAGTCACAGGGAAAGCTTCTCCATGCGAGCACACAATCTGAGAACAATGCGGATGACGAAACTATGAATGGTTCTATGCATTGCGACGATGGGTGACAACTTGATGGTGAGGCGCTGGCTCTCTATCCACGCGACCCTCGTTTCCTCCTCTTTGCTGGCTGATCCTGCCCATTCGACGACGCTCCGTTGCGTCGCTTGAGCTTCTCCACCAACGCCGACAGCTCTCCATCCTTCTTCCCGCCCTCTCCCTCACCTGCCGTCCTCGCGACCGTCCTCTCATTCTCCCCCTCCACCACATTCCCATCCACACCCACCCGATCCAACCGCTTCCTCCTCTCGTCCATGATCTTCTGCATCGCCTTTGTCTTTGCAAACCCAGGATGCGTCGGATCGATCGCAAACCTATGATCATCCATAAGCGCGCTGAACCTGTCGTCCTTCGCATCGATCTCGAACGTGTCCTGCACGAGCGGGGCGCCCTTGCGTTCCTGGAACGCCTCTTCTTCGCGCTGCTTTTTCTTACTGAGACGCTTGAGAAGCTTGGCGCGCTTGGCGTCTTTGCCGGATTCGTGGCGGAGAATGTCTTTCATGTCGAAATGCTGGCGGCCGTCTTGGGTGAGTTCGTCGTTGGTATCGCCGATGAGGGTGGTGAGCCTCGCGCGGATACGGGCGGCTTCGGCGGGATCGTCCGCGGCGTCGGCGGCAGCAAGGGATTTCTTGGAAGCAGCCTTGGACTTCTTGCCGGGCTTGGCGGTGGGGCCATCCTCGCCGAACTCCGCGGCGAGAGCGGCTTCCATGTCCATGTCCTCGTTGAAAAACGGGTCGTCGAAGCCAGCGTCGGTGCTGCTGACGGCTCCGTTGACTGCCTGCTCCACCTTGTCAGCGTCTTCATCATCCTCGTTGGCACCAGCGCGCTGGGCCTTTCTGCGCTCCTTTTTCTCCTTCTGCTTGCGCAGATATTTCTCTAGCGTCGTCTCGTCCTCACCTGCCTTCTTCGCTCCGTTCGCCGCCTTCTTGCCCGCAGCCTCAGACAAGCCTGGCATGAAGGTGATCTGCATCTCGCCCTGCTCCTCGTCATCATCGTGCCTCGGGTCGTCGAACACACCACCGTTCCTCTTGCCCTTCTTCCCAAACCCACTTCCATCCTCACCCGCTCCATCGAGATTGAGCAGCGCACGCAAACGATCACGTCCGTTCTTGGCCGCTACCTCATCCTCGTCTGGCTCTGACTCGGTATCGGATGCGAGGTACGCCTTGAAATCGTCATCGCGGAGCTGCTCTTTGGTCAAACCACCACGGGCTACCATGCGAGTGAGCTTGGCGCGTTCAGGATCGTCTTGATCCCAAGTGAGCTTGACTCTCGAGTGGCGCAGTGCGTCGGTCTTGAAGTCGACGCCTTTGTAGTTGGCAGCGTCTTCGGTGGCTTCGTCGCGGAACTCGGCGTCGCGGCCTTCCTCTCCATCGGGGAACTCCATGCCATCGGGAACGAAGCGCAAATCAAAAACGTTGGCGGTGCGTTCCATCTCGGTGCCGTCGATCTCGTTGTACACATGGCGAGCGGTTTCCTTGCTGTCGAACGTGGCGACAGCATAATAGTAGCGAAGGCGGTCGAGCTGGTACTTTCGCAGCGCTTCTTCGTCAAACTCACCACCCTCGTCGACTTGAATGATGGTCTTGGCGGTGATCTTCTCCTCATCTTCCGAAGAGGAGCCGTCGTCGCCGCTTCGGCCGTTCTTGCGGTTCTTGGATCCCTTGAAAATCTCAGGAGGTGGACCTTGTAGGTCTTCTTGGGCCATGCGCTTCTTGCCAAAGTCGCTGGGGTAAACTCGGACGTGAAGGAGCTTACCTCGGACCTGCGAGATGGCAGGGGCGGCTTTGGCGCGCGACGACGAGGAAGAGGCGCCTTCGGCCGCGGCCCTGCGGTGTGCCTGGAGCGCATCGGTAGCAGAGATGGCGGCAGTGGGCGAGACGATGCTGCTGAACACCTTGTAAATGTCCTTGGCTCGGACGTGGTCCCAATCGAGGTTGACGGCAGCGAGACGGCACGTGTCGTCACCACGGGGGATCTTTTCCCTGCTTGACTTGGCTTTTATCTTGCGCGCCTTCTCCTTTCCCTTGTCCTTGCCCTTCTTGCGTGAAGATGGGGCTTCGGCTTCTGAGTCAGAGTCTTCTCCTTCGATGCCGCCCTCGGCGATGGCACGCTCGGCTTGAGCATCCAATTGGGCGTAGACGGCTTCATCAATGTATTCGTCCAGATCGATCTCTCCAATGTCCGATCCGAGCCCATCGTCGTCTTCGTCTTCATCCTCGTCGAAGCGAGCGGCATGTGCGGCCTTCTTTCTTCTCTCTCGGTCGATGACGCTGGAGGGACCAATCATCACATCGTCATCGTCGCTGTCCTCATCCTCGCTCTCAGAGTCTGAGTCATCGTCGTCCTCGTCATCCGAGTCGGAAGAAGACTCTTCTTCTGAACTGCTCTCCAGGTCTCCTTCACCACGAGCATAGTCGAGCGGCGCGCGGTCTTGTTCATCATCGCTATCGTCCTCTTCCTCCTCGTCCGAGCCTGCAACGGCCTTGCTGGGATCTAGATCGTCGTCTTCGAGACGGTAGAAACGCTTCATCTGATCAGCATCGCTCTGACCCTTGGTGATCTTTCGTCCATACTTGTCGGTGTTCTTCTTTTTGCTCTTGTCATCTTCGAAGAGGCCCTTGAAACGTTCATCGACCACAACCTTGGTGTCGTCGTGTTTGGGCCTCAAGAATCGAGGGTCGGTGTGGACGCTGGCGAAACGCGGGTCGGTGGTGACCGGTGCATCGCTGAAGCTAGGCAGCGCGCGGCTTGAGCTCTTGCCGCCTTTTGCCATCTTGATGGTAGCGGTGGCTTCTGAATAGAGGATGATGGTGATGTTGGGGCGGATGGAGGAGGCACGGCTGAACTTTTGCACTTCACACAGCTCGAAAAGCTCGACCGAAGCTTTGTTCGTGCATTTCCCACAAAAAAATTTCGAGAGGGTCATTTTTGAGCGGAGTGTCTGAGTCCCGAACCTGTACTGTACTGTAATGGATCATCGAGCCGTAATGTCGTGGTGTCTTCGACGCCAAAACGACCTTTAGATTTTCCTTTCACTTAGAATTTCGACGCCTTACGCGTCTCGCACTTCCCTTTCTCCTCACCACCACCTCCTTCTTCGCCTCGCCGCATACGCTGTCGCAGTTTAGGCACATACATTCCTCTCCCTCTCCTTCCTCCTTGACGACGTCGTCGTCCTCCCCCTCCCAATCTCGTCCCATTTCCACCCCCTTTCTCCAGCCTCGCAACGCATACAGCGGTTCTTCGGCTGCATCTAGCCATCTTCGCCGCCCTCCTCGCCTTTCCGTTTCCCCTTTCCATTCGTTTCCTCCCTCCCCTCTTCCCCTCTCCTTTCCGCGGTACCCCAACCGACGAGGGTGACGAGTTCAACCAGCCTTGACCGAAAGGCTCGGCATGGTTTCTCCGTCCTTGGCCCAGTCGTTTGGCGCCGCTGCCTTTCCCCCTTCCCTATTTCCTCTCGCCACCATTGCGCTCGGATCGACGCCCCCTTGGTCCAGGGCAGAGCGCTCGACAGGCCCTCCGACACACGAGGGTAACGCAGTCTAGTGGCCTCGCGAGCTGCTTCAAATACTGCCGACACGCGATCCTGGGAGTAGTGCCCCAGTCTACTATAGCTGCCGTCGTGGGGTTGATCGCCTGCGATCTTGCCTCCATCTCTGTTCTCGGCGGCTCGCCACGATCGGTACGGTAGCGAAACTGTGCCCGACAGGCCTCAACTTGTGAGGTATCTCGCCCCTGGCTTGACGAGCTGGGAACGTCCTTGTGAGACGGTTGTGTCGTCGGCGTACGTGCACATCTTGAGCGATCGACTCGTCACCTGCTGCTTTCATCCCAGCAGTCGCCAGCACCGCCAGCATCGCGGTGAACGTCGTCGGACTGGCCTGGCGTCCGTCAAGAATCGACCCTCTACAGGCCCTATCATGGAGGTCCCCGTTGACTGTGGTACACGCGTGTCTCGCGCTTCTCATTGCGTTCTCCCTGCCGCCGGCAACGCTCAGCGCTTACTCCCTCCCGTCGCTCAGTAGTGATTCCCAACGTCTTAGATTCGCCCGTTCTCCGCCCCAGGACTTCGCGTACGTATCTACAGACATCGAATCACGACGAAAGCGCGCGCCTTCGCTCTCGTCCCCACGTAATCCATCCAGGCTGAAATCGCATCTTGATGCTTTTAGCCTCGATCATACGGTGCCGAGTCGAGCCCTTGTTGCCACTCGAATCATACTTTGCAGGTAGCTCATTGCGCTCCCAACTATCTGCGCCACTCGCAAGTGTGGTCACGGGATTGAATACAGAACGCGCTGCTGGAAAAGATGGAGCCTGCTGCAGATGGCATCCGTATCTGCGACGGCGTCCACGACCGCAACACGACCCCGCCCAATGTTGCAGCAGCAACAGCGGATACAGCAGCTACGATGATGCTGACTCAGGAGTCGAGTCCGGATCGTCGACGCCTTGCCTATCGCGACATGTGCAAGAAACTGCTCTCGGAGATGCCCAATGATCCTAAAGCATTGCTCCCGTTTCGCGATACCATGCTCCGTCTCTTCGAGCGCGCAACCCATACGCCTGACAACGAAGAACACTATCTCAAGTTTCTAAGAGATCTTCTAGGACTTGAACGCCAGTTTCTCGGCCTGTTAAACCAGATGCTCATCGACTGCGCGCACGATTTGCCTGCCAGCGTCGCTCATGAGGTGTTGCAGCCGCCCCAGCCCGCCTCATTCCCCACCCCGCAACCGCAAAAGAGCTTGCGCAAGCCAAATCCTCCGCAGACTCCCGCCGTCGTGCTGTCTCGCATCAATGAACATTTCAAGCAGCATAAAGATGACGACGACCTTCCACAAACTCTTGAGGACTGTCTTACCCTCTTCATCAGACTGGCCTTGCGCCCCGAGCCCCCCCCTCGCATTCACGAAGTAAAGGAAAAGACACGAGACGTCGAAAAGGCCTTCCGCACGCCCTTTCGAGGCCCCGCTGTCGATCGACTTTGCTTCCACCTCGCCGTCCTCTCGAAGCATTCTTTCACTACACTCCCTTTGCGGTCGGCATCGTCATCGTCAGCGTCATCATCATCCGCCTTGTCCATCGCGCAGCCACCACCCAACGCCTCGAAACGCTCTCCCATGCCGAGCACCGATCAACAGCCCGAGTTGCCGTATTATGCGCGTGTGGTTCCCATTCTTCAGTCCTCGGGATTCGGCAAGACCAAGCTCTGTATCCACCTCAGCGCTCAAGAACCTGGTCTGCTCATCTGTCTGCGTCACAACCACCCCAACCATGTGGTTTCCTTTCCCCCTCAGGATCGATTCATTTACGATTACATGCGACAGTGCCTTGCCACACTTGATGTCATCAAGGCGAATCCGGACGAAGACATGCGCGATCACCTCGTTCATGCCCAGCTGGCCTGCTTCTTGGGAGCATACTGTTGCACTCTCGAGTTGTATCTCAAACAGCTCATGCGTCTTTCCGGCTGTCTTCGCACGTTCACCGCTGTGTCACATGCCATGGGCCTCGCACGATTGCACTGCTGGAAGACCATCGTCTATGTCCTGTCTACCTCGCTGTATGAGAAGCGCGGTTTTCTCCAAGGACTCAATCTCGACCCGCCCGACGAGCTCTGTCCGCACGCCCATGTTTTGGCAGACTACGGCCTCTTGGATCGCAGCAAGCACCCCTTGCCCACCCGTCCTTCCTCGTCCTCATCTCCGCCGCTTGGCAAGTTGCCCGAGGACGTGGCCAACTTTGTGGTGCGTTTCAAAGACAGTGATACCCGTAACCAATTGCTATCGGATATCATCGACCATGCGAAGACCCGGCTATCTACAGCCCAAGCTTGCAAGGATGTCCAAGAGATGGCACGAGAGATCATTGGTCCTTCTCTGTCCCAACTCGAAAATCTTGTCGAATTTGATCAGCTCAGCCGAGCTATCTTCTTTTTGGCTCTAGACGAGTGCAGCACCATCGAACCCCTCTTGCCCCATCTGCGTCGTCTCTGGAATTACGCGCAGCCGAAACGCACTTGGATCTTTTTGATCGATACCAACAGCAAGATCTCTCCCATCGCTGGCGATGTGGCTGTGCTGGCTTCGGGTAGAACGGATCTTATTACCGGTTCGCATCAATTGCCGGTTCCCTTTACAGCCTTGCCTCTTGATGTGCACTTCACTCGCTCCGATGCACAGAGGATCCATCGCGATATTTCGGAAGGAACTTGCACGTTTCGCCAACTCAATCTCATGATCTCGAAGCTTGGCAGACCTCTTTGGAACGACGAGCGCCTCTTCCGAGACGACGGGGGCCTGTTGCGCTGCCATGCCATCATCGCCAAGCTCGTTGGCACCTACAGGTGGCGCTGGCCACAGGAGCTGCCGGAAATGGCCAAGCTTGATCGTACCTCGGACAACTTCCAGAATGTCATGGCCCTTGTTCTGCAGCGCGTTCCCCTGGGCCAGTCTTACATGTCTCTTGAAGTGCCCTGGCAAGAATTTGTTAAGAATCAGATCTCGGTCCACCTGCGCTTCATCGAAAACGTCTATCCCTACGCCAATGCCGTCAAATCGCACGTCCCCAGTGAACCACCACTCAGCGTGTCAGCTGCGTGGTCCTCCCGACACGAGCCAAGCAGGATTGCGCTCAAGTGGTCCACTGCAATTCTTGCATTAGCATCTGCCCGCACCTCGATCGGCCTCAATGTCGGGCTCGAGGGGGAAGAAGGCGTCCAATTGCTCTGCAGCATGGCGACCGACTTTGCGGCGGGCGCTCGCTATGACGAAAAGTTTGCAAAAGTTGGCTTTGATGACATCGGCACCGACAGATACGATTGCAGCATGGGCCTTGTCACATTGTACGAATGGCTCACCACGTTGATCGGCGAAAGAATGGACCCATGCAGGTCGTCGGACCAGGAGAATGGAAAGCCAATTTGGGACGAGGCGGTGGGACATGACTTCAAGACATGGTCGCGATGGCAATGGATCAACTTCAAGCACATCGCCAATCTTCCTAGCTTGTTGAACGTGACCAAGGTGCCCATGGATCGCGGTTTGCTCGCTCAATTCTGGCTCCGGCATGCGGCGATGCGTGGCCGAACAACGCAGTCAGGCTGGGATCTCCTGATCCCCGTGTACAATTCGCTCAAGGTGCCCATCAACGACGAGCCGTTCCAGCTCAAGCAGCTTTCTTTCGTTGCTATTCAGGTCAAAAATACGCTCAATGAGCCCGACTTCCCAAAGATTCTGGGTCCGGACCTGGAAGACGTGGGCGACAAAGAGCAGGCCTCGACATGCCTTGAACTTTTCCTGGACATCCGCAGGCCTTCCAGGTCGCCCTCTTTACTCAAGTTAAATGCACAGCCACGCCACGATGGCGGTCTGCAGCAGACGCGATACAATATCTATGTGAGCGGATTGGACGCTGATCGATATCCAGTGCTGTCCAAGCTGAATACCACAGCGCGGTTGATGATGCCAGTCATGTTTGGGCTCAGCCACCTAGGCACGAATCGGTTCGACTCGCATTTTACCGAGGCTATGATGGAACAGGACGCCGAGGCCAAACAACAAGCTCGAAAGCAACTCGACGAGGTCGCAGGCAACATTCCCATCTTTGACGGTATCCCGATGCAAGTCCGCCCTAAACCAGCTCTGCAGCCATTCAGCAGAGGCTACGCCAAAGGACAGAGCAAGCACATGCGTACACTCAGCGACTCCAACGAATCCAGCGAATCCCGCCGCTATGAACTTCGTCCCCAAAAGCGTGCCACTACCAAACGTGGTGCGTAGTTTTCTCTTTGCTCGAACTGATGTTCCACTGTCTTTTTCTTGTGCCCTTCTCACATGGATCCCACTCTTGCTTGCCAGCTCGGAGCCGTCTACCTCTGCGCCCAACGACGACGTTTCGGTTTGCATCTCGGTTGTCCCGTGCAGATGCCTTTTTCCTACACTTCAAGTAAGGAGAGGTAGCGAGCGATGGATATCGGTCCGACTCCAGCCCTCGGCAGGATTCCATCTTCCTCAATCGACCGGGTGAACTCACATCCTGTACCTGCACCACTTTCAACAGCAAATGTACGGTGAAACAATGCAATTAGGGTATACAAAAGCACATGTGCGAACAAGGATTATAGAGCGTGCTTCTTTGCTTGTGTCAAGATGCTTTCGGGGAACCGGTGGACTTGCTGAGTTGCGCGGATTGAGAGTCGTAGTGGTCGTCATCGAATTCTTCATCAGTGAGTTGTTCTTGGAGCTCAATGCTGGCGTGTTTGCCGCTGAGACCGCGACGTTTGGCAAAGTGCCAGCCGTCCAAGTATGGCGGAACGCGCATTGGAAGCAGGATCGTGTACCATCCGCTGCAGAATTGAGAACAACGAAACTGCTGTTAGCTGATGAGTACGAAACCAGGAAGGAGAGAGTTAGGGAAGAGAACTTACTAATGCGAGCCGGGCCCGACATTGAAAAAGAGTTCGAGGTTGCGGCGCCAACCGACGTCGTAGACGTTGATGAACTCTTGGCCGCGCTTCTTGGCCAGCTCGCGATAGTGTGCTAGAACGGAACGTGCATTTACAGAATCGGGTGAGAATAGGGTCCAGTAACGCAAAATGCACTGCCGAAACACGGACCATGCTGAACTCAGCTGTGCTTGAAAATACACACACGCCCGACGTGCTGCCCCAACGAGCTTTCAACCCCCACACCACACTCAGCCTGGCTCGACACTCAGCTCTGCTACCACCGTTACGATTTACATCGCCGTCTAATCGACTCTACCACATAATTCACAGCAACGAGTAGTCTACCACTATGAACGCACTGCAGACCCACTTCTGGGCCGTGCGAGAATACCTCTCTCCCGTGTTGAGAGAATCCAAATTCAAGGAGCATGGTAGAATCACACCCGGTATGTTTGTCAAGCTTGGCCTGCTGTGGTTCTGTCAACGTATACTGACAAAGGTCCTGAACTTTATTGTATTTGCTGCTCGTCACCGCCAATAGACGAGTTCGTAGCCGCAGGCGACTTTCTGTCATACAAGTTCCCTACGTGGCAATGGTGCGCTGGCAGCCCCTCCAAAGCGCGCGACTACCTGCCCAAAGACAAGCAATTCCTCATCTCCTGCGGTGTGCCCTCGTTGCGCCGTGTCAGCCAAATCGAAAAAGGTGTCGGAGTTGGGCTCAAGCAAGACGACGAGAAGCTCGTTAGCTTTGACGAGACCGGTGCGGATGCAGCCGAAGATGACCAGTGGGTAGCAACGCATTTCGACCAGCAAAGGGGGCCGAGCAGCCATGCTGCCGACATGCTCGACATCCCGGACATCGGCGAAGACCAATCTGCGCCCGAACAGCAGCTCACCGAGGGCCAGCAAGATGATCTCGCCGCACGAGTCGCCGGTGTCACCATAGGCACCTCCTCGACACTCGAACCTTCCACCTCTGCCAACCAGATCGACGAAATCTCCGACATCCCCGACATCCCAGACATGGACGACGAGACCGACGACCTCGCAGGCGGCGTTGTGGAAGAAGATGACCCGGCCACTGCCGCTCCTCCCACCCTCCCCCACTCCACCTCCACCACCTCTGCCGCTGCTGGTGCTGACAATGGCAAGCTCCTCTCGGTTCGCAAGTACGATTGCATTATCACGTACGACAAGTACTACCAGACCCCCCGAATGTGGCTGGTCGGCTACGACGAGCACGGTATCCCGCTCAAACCTGCCCAGATCTTCGAAGACGTCTCCTCGGACTACGCGCAAAAGACCGTCACCATCGAGCCCTTCCCCCACGGCCACGCTGGACCGGACAGCAGCGCATCGAGCACCGCTGCCTCAGCAGCCGTGGCTGGCGTGGCAACCGCGAGCATCCACCCGTGCAAGCACGCAAGCGTCATGAAAAAGGTCATCGAGCGCATGAACGCCAGCGTGATCGAGGAGCAGAAGAAAGCCGCCGTCGCATCAGGCGCAAACGGAGGCGAGAAGAAGAAGAAAAAGGGCTGGAGCGTGTCGAGTGCCGTCAAGCGGGTCACTGGTGGCGGGTCTACAGCGGATGCAGGTGCAAGTGGAAGTGCCAGCACAGCGCACGGCGAAACCAAGGACGGAGTGGGCGAGAGTGAAGGCGCAGACGAAGAGATTGAAGGGCTGCGTGTAGACCAGTACATGATCATCTTTTTAAAGTTCATGGCGTCTATCGTCCCCGCTATCGAGATCGATGCTACGCAGGCTGTATAGACCTTTTATCGTTTCAGCTCTTCTTTGTTCTCCTTAGACCTCGCAATCTGCAATCTTTCTATAAACTAGCAGTGTGATGTGATGGTTGTGCTTCGTTTCAATTCGCTCGTTCGCTCGTTCGCTGCCAGGGGTATACTATCAAACACGAACATGAACCCAAATCCCTACAGTTTCGCTGTACACCGCAGCGCTTCCTCAAGCTTCCTTCCCCCCCACCTTCTCTCCCTCCTCGTCGTCCTTCGCCGGAGCTTGACCCTTTAGCACCTTCCTCATAGCCCTCTTTGTCTCGCCCTCGGCTATCTTCTCCTTGATCCTTCTTTCCTTCTCCTCCTTCCCCAGCCTCCTCTTCACATTGTTCCTATGGTGTCTCCCCTTTCTGTGTGTTTCTCTCTCCACCTCGCGCACTAGCACTGGATGCGCGGGGTCGAAGGTGCATATTTCGCAGGCGAAAAGCTTGTTCGCTTCGATTGTCCTTACCCCTTCCCCCGCCGCTGCCTCTGAGTCGGCTGGGGCTTGGGAGAGGGAGAGGGCTTGGTTTGGTGTGCGGCCCGAGTAGAGGTACTGTGTGGCAGCCTCTGCATTGGATATCGTTTGTGGGGCTGGGAGGGGGGAGCGGTTGAGGAAGTGGGTGAGCACCTCGAGCGCTGGGTTGAGCACCTTCTCGTTCCACAACGACACGTCGCTAGTGTCGAGCAAGTACAGCTCCACCTCCCTCCCTCCCATCTGCAGTGCCGTCTGCTGGGCGCGTCGGACCTCAGGCACGAGCTTATTCTGCACCCACTTGAGCTGCGACTTGGCGTACTGCCGTGTAGCTGTCTTGGTGTCCTCTACCGCTTTTCCGAACCACTCGGCCTTCTCTTTCGGAGCAGGACCAATGGTAGTGAGGGATTCGAGCCGGTCGAGGTACTCGGCGAACTGGCGGTAACCTATTGTCTGAAAGATACCGGACTGGTAGTTAGGTTTGGACACGGAGACGACGTCGTCGAGCATCGTTTTGGCAATATGGCGCATCTCGCGCACTTCCTCCTCTAGCCCACGAGCGACCATCTCGTCCACCCTGTCGTCCAACCTTTTGCGCAAGATGGGAGGATCGCACCAGAGCCAGAGCAGTAGCTTTCTGTACCCACTCACTCCTGCTTCTGAGTTGAGAGCATTATCGGGCAGGGGTGTGGGGTTATTCTCTTGGAGATCCTGCTCGGCGATCCACTCGGAATGCGCTCGACCGGTCTCCTTGTACACCCTTAGCGAGTTGGCCACCTTCCTCGAGTCCCTGTAATGCCACCTGGCCGCCATTGCGGGATCCACACTCTCGAGCAGCTTCCACAGTCGCATCCCCAACCCCGGATCTGCAGTCGCCCTCGCAGCCAAATCCACCTTCGCACTGTTGCCTACATTAACTTGGGCCAGCAGTTCGCGCTGTTCTGCGTCCAACCGCTGATAGCGTGGATCCATGCTCAGATCCGGCCCGGCAACCGAGCCCGCAAGTGCATTGTCACTAGCGGAGGAACAAGTACCGATAGTAGTGGTGTTCGTAGTGGTGATGAGCCGACCAGGAAAAAGCAGGTGCTGAAGGTAATACGTCGTCCCACCGCACACAATGGGCAGCTTGTCCCCTGCAACAAGCTCACCTGCGATCCGGTTGGTGTCCTCTACAAACCGCGTCACGTCGTAGCTCCCATCGTCACCTGCTGGATCCAAAAAGCCAAGGAGGTGATGTGGAACCCCACGCATCTCCTCTTCAGTCGCTTTGTTGGTGATAATATCAAGACCTTTGTAGATCTGCATGCTGTCGCACGAAATCGCCTCGGCCCCTCGGTATCGCCCAAAGCGCGCCGGGTCTTCCAAGATCGCTCGAGCAAGTTCTACTGAAAGCTTGGTCTTGCCCGTGCCCGTGCCGCCAAAGATGGTCACGACGTCGTTTTTGCCAATTTGCGCAGCCCCAGACAACGCAAGATCCTAACCAAGTGAACGCAATAAAGCAGCAACCAAACAAAGGGTTCAGACAAGAACAAAGGAAAGCAAGTGATATATTTGAGTAAACTGTGTGCTACAACGGAACGCAAAATTAGAGGCCAAGATCCTAAAAGGAAAGAAGATGAAGCGAAAGAGGAACGGTGATCGACGAGGCGAATAGCGTCGATGCGGGTCAGCATCACGGTCCGCAAAGGGTCCCAGGCCCTAGCTGTAGCCAGAATGTACCCAGGAAGTGAAAGACTCAGGATGCGAAGAGAAGAAAGGGAAAGGAGATTGGGAACGTGGACATCAGGAGGATCACTCACCTTCTCGATCTGGGCAGCAGCAATAGGATGGTAGAAGCTCTTGTTGTCGAGGAAGGTCTTCTTGGCGAGCTCGGGCTCGACCTTGTTGAGAGCGCGGTAGATGGTCCGGCAGAACTTCATCCTGCCCTGACCCTTGACCCATTCAGCAGCCTGCTGGGCGTACTTGCCGCCCTGTGCCTCGAGAGCGACCTCGAAGAAGCGAAGGAGAACTTCGCCGTTGGTGGCCTTGCTGAACTCGTACACCTCGTCGAGCTTCTGCGTGATGGCAAGAGGCACCTTGGGTCCAGAGTGAAGACGCTCGAGGAAGACGACGACCTGGTTGGCGTTCCAGCCCTTGATGTCCTCCTTCTTGAAGTGAGCGCTCTCGAGTGAGTCTTGGCCCTCGATGACCTGGATCCATCGACTGGCGAGCGAGAAGGCCTGCTCGGCAAGAGTAGTGTCGTACTTCATCTTGACGGGCAGCTCGAGACCTTCGCCGTGGAACCAAGCATCCCAGTCGACCTTGTTGAGCGCGTCAGTAGCCTGCGTGTTGCCCTCGAAGAACTTGAAGAGGTGCTCGCGCCACTCCTGGGTGGTGACGGAACGGTTGTAGAAAGCGTGGAAGTAGCTCTTAGCGTAAGGGAGGAAATTGTCGAGGCCGCCGACGGTGCGCTCAAGGTAGAGGAGGAAGTTGGACCCCTTCTCGTAAGGGATGGAGCTGAAGGCGTCATCAGGGTCCTCACCTTCCTTGAAAGCAGGGATGAGGCGCTGGAAGCGGGGGCTGTCGGTGAATTGCTCGAGGGCATCCTTGAGGGCCTTGGAGCCAATGATGTAAGAGAAACCGCGGTGGGCCGGGCCCTCCTCGGGACCGTGAACGTCCTGAAGCAGAAGACGCTCGAGGTAGACGGTCCAGCCCTCGTTGAGCCAGAAGTGAGTCCAATTGGCGCATGACGTAAGATTACCAGACCACGAGTGGCAAAGCTCGTGAAGGAGAACATCGGTCAAGCTTCGGTCACCGCAGACGAGCGAAGGAGTCAAAGTGGTCAGATTGGCATTTTCCATACCTCCATAAGGGAAGGAGGGCGGGAGCACAACCGAGTCGTAGCGAGTCCACGAGTAGGGCGAGATGACCTTTTCTGCGTGCTCAAGGAAGCGCTCGGCATCGGCCTCGAACTCCCACTGGACGGCATCTGCATTGGGTGGCTCCGCCCAGATACCGGTGCGATCGCCGAGCTTGCGGAACTCCAGATCACCGCCAACGATAGCGATAAGATACGAAGGAATGCCGACAGGCTGCTTGAAGTGGTAGGTGCCGGTCTGGCTAGGCTTAGAGTCATCATTGAGGGCGGACATGAGGACGGGGATGCGGGAGTTGACAGTTGCAGTGTAGGTGATCTTGTGGGAGGGAGAGTCGATGCATGGTACGAGAGATCGGCAGTGAATGGCTTGGCATTGCGAGTAGAGGAAAGGATTGGTCTTGCCAGCAGTTTGCTCCTTTGTGAGCCATCCGAGAGCGGTGCAGTGCTCGGTGGTGCTGTAATCGATGTCGACGTGCACCTTGTCGCCCTTCTTGTTGATAGAGGAAGGGATGGCGATTTGAAGAGGAGCACCAAGGGTGCCACGCTGTATGCCGAGCGAGTAGTCGACATTCTTGCCCTCGACCTGGACGGAGTTGATCTTGAGGTAGCTGGCATCGAGGGTAATGGTAGTGAGGCCGGGCTGAATGAGCTCGATGACGTGGGAAACGCGCCCAGAGATGATGCGAGCCTCCCAGTCAATATTCCAGTCCAAATGGAGATGAACGGGCTTGTATTCAGCGACCTTGGAGTGTGTGTGAATGTCCTCAGGCACGCGTGGGGCAGGAGCGCCAACCGACGTAGGGTTGGGTGGAGTCCAAGTCATGTTTGCGAGCGATGTGGTAGAGGTGCTGCTAATATTGCGCCGGGATGTGAAGGGAAGCGAGGGGGATCCTGATCCACTGTTGCTTGCGACGGAAGGTGCGCGTGATGAGAATGCAGCGAACGAAGCTGGGGAACCGGAACGAAGAGTGGGAGCGAACGAGCGAAGAGAACGAGAAGCGGAAGCAGGGAACGACGAGGCTAGGGGAAGACGAGAAATCAGCACCATGAAAACCAAGCGGCCAGGGGATTGCAACGCTCGGAGATGCGTCAAGGAAGGAGAGAGATGGTGGTGAAAGGGAAGCAGCGTCTCAATCACTGTAGAAGTCAAGGATTGTCGGATGACATGGTCCCGGCGGTGGACCAATATGCATTTGTAGTACCCTTTTTTTTTGTGCGCCTCATTTTCGGTGCAAACCGACACGGAAGTCGGAGAACCGTGCTTCCAATTGTCGGCCGATTTGAACCTGACGGGTCAGGCAAGTTGCCCGAGATCTCACATTTTGAGCGAATAAATTCAATGTGAGCCTTCTTCCCCACATTGCCTGGATTGTGTTCAGTGTAGGTTTCTCTTTCCCACCCCAAACTCGGATCAGAAGTCATGTTGTGAGGCCCTGATAATGCCGTCAAGGTTCTCTACTTTCACAGCAGGCGAGGGCCTCTGTTTCCTGCTTGCTGTGTTTCTCACGATGCAGCAGACCCAACCTTAAGAGAATATGTAGATGGTCAAGGAGCTACAATTTGGCACCGATCGCCAAGTTTCGATCAGACAGCAGTACGAAGACTACGGCACAAGCGCTAGAATAAGGGAGCCTATTGAGCATCTCCGGTGCGGTGCAGGGTTACATGAGCGCAATGGACACCGGATGGAAGTACAGATATTGCGAGTGTCTCGCGTGCGCGATAATGCCAGACCATGTCTCCGCAGCCGATGGTTGGCTGGATGCAGCACGAGACCGCTTGGGCTGATTCTTGGCCTTCCCGAAGCGGACTGAGGGCCATCGCCAAGAAGAGCTATTGTTGCACGTCGCAGCAAAAGCAAGCAAGTATTGTAAACGGGAACAGAGTTGAGGGGTGCCGAATAGGAGCTCAATGCGTGCCGGCGTGCATGCTCGACAACTCGTTTTGGTACGTCGTGCCCCGCCCAACGCCTCAACCCCGCTTTTTGCCTCGCTGCAGACAGCCTGTCACTGGTCTCGCTTAGCGTCGTTGCTGGCGAATCAGCCAACTCGGCTCTGCAGGGCATACCGCACTTTCCCCATCGCTCTCATCTCTCCTTCTATCGCATAATCTTGATCCTTGATCTGCTTCTCCGCTTGTCCATCATCGCCCGGCTCGAGAGCACTCTGTTTGTGGTCATCATCGCCCGCAGATCCCACTCCAGGACCTTCGAAAAACCTTTGCTGGCCAAGTCAAAGAGCCTTCCGCTGATGATCCTCCAACATGAGAGGGTCATGTGAGTTATGCAGCAATGACTCCCCTACGTCAAGATCAGGGTCTGACACACTGGACCATGAGTGTTGATGTGAATTTGGAGCAGAACGAAGTTGAGCAGTGAGCCAGCACGGACGAACAGGCTGGCTGCATTTCTACAGTACGTGTCATTCAGTTTTTAAAAAATGTCAGATAGTGCAAAATTGAATCATGCTTCTTCACCACCATCATCCACAAGAATCACCATAGAGTCATCAAATCTTGCTCAAACACCACCTTGCAGGATGCCATCAGAAACCCCTGGACACAAGCTACTCACTGATGCTCAGAAAACTGCATGCTTATCATTCAGAACAGCTGGATGGAAGCTCCCAAAGATTGCAAGGCATCTGGACCTCAACTATCACACTATATATCAGTTTTTCAAGTGCTATGATGCCTCTGGCAGCAAGGAGAATGCCTACCACACTCATGGGAACCCAAAGTACAGCCCTCAAGCTATCAGGAACATGGTCAGGAGCACTCAGAAGGATGCACAGAACAGGAGGACACCACTCAGGGAGATAGGCAAGCAAAATGGGGGTATGTCAACTAGCACAGTGGGGAGACAGCTCTGGAAGGCTGGGATCAACTGTTACAAAGCCACCAGAGCTCCCCTGCTCTCCCCTGCTAACAAAGCCAAGAGACTGCAGTTTGCTATGGAGCACAGGAACTGGACACTGGAGGATTGGAAGAAGGTGCTTTGGACAGATGAATCTGCAGTGGAGAAACAGGACAGAAGGCACAGGCATTTGCTTAGGAGACCACAGGAAAAGTATCATCAGGCATGCATTCAGCTTACCACCAGGTCAGGGACAGTCAAAGTGATGGTTTGGGGTAGCTTCATGGGCTTGCAAAAAGGTCCCCTGGTCAGGATGCCATCTGGGAGGATTGACAGCAAGGTATTCATGGATATCATGGAGCAGGAGGTCTTTTGTTGGTTCAAGGGACAGCCAGAGGATACTGTCTGGATGCAGGACAATGCTGCAATCCACAAGAGCACCTACAGTAAGCAGGGGTTTGCATTATATGACATTCAGACCATGTCATGGCCACCTCAGTCACCAGACCTCAATCCCATTGAGAATCTCTGGGCTTACCTCAAGCACAAGCTCCATCAAAGCTCCCCACACCTTTACCTGCTATCAGGAGGACCAGAAACAGTCAAAGATGCAATCTTCCAGGCTCTCCTTGAAGCATGGAACACTATAGAGGAGGATTACCTGTCAAAGCTCCTGGAGAGCATGCCTAGGAGGATGGAGGCTGTAATTCAGGCCAAAGGTGGCCAAACAAAGTACTGATTTGTAGTACATGCACCCCAGCATCCACAGAAAGCATCCCCAAGAGCATAGCAAAGGTTGTGTTGTGAAGTTTCTTTCAATGTTGATGTATGTTGACAGATATATGTGTCACAAAAAAAGCGATTTTCATTTTTTAAAAACTGAATGACATGTACTGTACACAACCAGACCCTGACAACGCAGCCCGTTGACGCCATCCCAGACCCGTGTGTTTTTTTTTTTTTTTTTTTTTTTTTTTTTTTTTGCCCACTTTTTCTGATGAAGTTGCGCTTTCAGAGGGAAGCTGCAAAGCTGAGCTTTGAACTGAGCTTTCTCACAACTCTCTTCAGACTTTGCCTTGTCTGCTCTCGCAATGTCGTGTCGCTTCCCCCTTCCCATCTCGGCATACAACCTTCTCAGGGTCCCACCAACAGCGGTTAACAAACCAGTGCATCGAGCGGGTGAAAGTGCCTCCATCGCGGCGCTCTTCATAACCACAAGCGCCGTTCTCTTTGACCCCTACGATTGCGGCCCTGCACTTTCTACTTCTACTTCCTCAGCAGAGACTCGTAGTCACCGCTGTCCTTGTCCCTACGGTCGGTTCCATCACTTCAAGCCGAGCTTGTTCATTTCGACACGTTCCTCGAGCTTCCGTGTTCGGATCAAGCTCAGCGCAAAAGTCAACCTTGATCTCGCAGTTCTCCTTAACAGAGAGGAGCTGCCGCCTTTGCCTACTTAAGCTCCATTTCAGTCGCAATCTCCCGGCCCGCTCATCTATTCATATCCACGTCAACAACTCAAATCTGGCGGCCTTTCTCGCATCTGCATCTGTGCTTCTTCACCGCAAGGCCTTTACTCGTATACCGCTTCGTTCTGCTCCGCCGGCTCACAATCTCTTTTCCACGTCCCAAGACTCAAGCTCCGAGCAGCTTGCAACTAGCTTGAAAAGATCTCCCGACCTTTTTGCGACTTTTCTTCTACACACTCGGGGAAGACAAGCTCAAGCGCAGCCATGACAAGCTCAGAGACGGCGAGGGCCATCATCTTTGTGAGCCTGGCCCTCCTCGGCTGCCTCATTCGCACCTACATCCGAACCGCCAATGGCGAAAAGGAAGACGAGGTCCACTTCTGGTCATCCCGCTTCAGTCAAGTTCAGCAGGAAGATGCCGCCGCTCCTAGTGAAAAGGATGCTAGTCTCAGCACTCATGCACGCCAACTCAGCAGCGTCTCTCATCGTCCACGCAGCACCAACACTTCGAGCGGTGAGGTCAGCCAAGCAGTCTCGGTGCTCCACGACCAACCTCCTCGCTTTGCGCCCTTTCTTGCCGAGACTGTTCCGAGCCAAGGGTCCCCTCATGCTCTACAGCCCGGCTCTCAAACATCCGGCCTTGATGGGTCCGAAGTGGACGAAGTCTATGAGGATTGGGCAGCCATGCATCACGCACGCGGTGCTGCCTCTGAGGATGCTGACGCTAGCATCGATAACCTCTTGCAGCGACGACAGCTGCACAAGTCGATGAATTTGCAAGCTCTCCCTCAGTTCGATACTCTGACTGCAAGCGGCGCTAGCACGCCCACCATTTGGACCGCGCACTTCCCTGCAGCTCAGCTTCGACCTTACTAGCCACCTCTCTGTCATGCCTCTGATCAGCATACAGCGTCAGATCCGCATCCAGCTTCCAAAGATACTCAAGTTTACAGTTCAGACTCTTTGACGACCTGGCACCACAAGCAGATCTCAATTTCGATGGACACTTTCCTCCCTTTCGTTCCTGCCCCTCATCTCTCCGGCTTTCTCAACACTCTCGTCCGGTCTCAGAGCTCATGCTCTGCTAAAGCCTCTGGCACATCTAGTCTTCGTCGCAATTGCCGTCGTCTCCGCCACTGCAACATATACACCTCGCTGCCCTTGCTTCTTCGTTCTCTACAGAGTTCGGAATAGGGGCTCAACGATACCCTCACCCAACCCCAGATCTTTCTCGGAGGTTAGGCTGCAGTACACTCGCATTCGCACCGCATCGCATTTTGTCTGTTACTCTGTCGTTTGTCGTTTGTCAATATCTCTCCACTCACGGCTCTCCTTGTATACTATATATGTCGCATTCCAGAATGTCAGCGCCGCTTCCGCACAGCTCTCTCTTCGGTCCGTGACTCAGTACCACAATCAGCGCAGTGAACACACTTGCACCTCTTCAGCATGTTCTACAGCACCGACATTCTCTCGCGCCGCAAGACCGGCCTCGGCATTGTCTGGCTCGCCGCAACACTCGGCGATCGCTCCGTCATCCGCCGTCTCAGCCGCAAAGAAATCCTCTCTGTCAACATCACTTCGACGTGCGAGTCCATCCGTCGCCCCACCGAGCCGCTCGCCCTCCGCCTCTCCTCTCAGCTCCTGTACGGCGTCGTCAAGCTCTACTGCCACCAAACCGATCTGCTGTATCAGGACGTGGGCAACGTTCACAGCGACGTGAGACGACGTATGCTCACCGCGTCCACTCTAATCCTGGAGACCAAGGATATTGACATGAGGAAGACTACGAAGGGCGTGGATGCGATCACGTTACCAGTGGATTTGGCGTTCTTTGCATTGGATTTTGATGGGTTGACGAGTAGTGTGTGGGCGTCGAGGTGGAGTTTGGAGCCGGTTGAGCGGAGAGGGGATGGGGATGAGTTTAGGACGCCGACGCCGGGGCCGGGGTTGGAGCGGTTTGTTGCAGGGGAAGAGCGGATTACGCTGCCAGGTCGTGCGTTCGAAGAAGAAGAGTTGGGGCTTCCTAGAGGCTACGGCGAAGGGGAAGAGATCGGCCCGGTTTTTGGCGGCGAAGAATACGACGACGAAGACTTTGAAGGTCTAGACCTTGGCCTCGAAGGCGCAGAGCCCAGCGGCAGACCCGAACCATTCACACCAGCTGCACCCGAAGAGATGCACCGCCGTCACCTTGGCGACGACACCACCACGACGGGTCCACTAGTGGAATGGCCTGAGCTCGAAGAACGGCTCGCCGAAGAAGCTGCACGGATGGAAGTCGGTCCCGTCATCGGAGGCGTCCCCACCGTCACGCCTGCGCGCAGACCAAGGGATGAGGAAGAAGCAGCCGAAGTGGAAGTCCTGCTCTCTCCCGCCCTCGAACGTCGTCGTCCTGCTGCGCTTCCGTTTGAAGACCGCAACACAGAGCTCAGCGAGGGCCAACTGCGCAGCGCTCGAGGGGATTATGTCGAGCGCATGGCAGCCGAGCGAGCTACCCAACAACACCGCCGCGATGCGAGGCATGCCAAGGCGACTGTGCGGCAGATGATGTTCGGCCCGCCCGAGGATCTGGCAGTTAATCCGATGTTGAGCGAAATGTGGGCGATGACCGTGGGAGCGCATTTGCTTGCTCGGGGAGCGAGGTTCCGACAGATGCGAGACGAGGCCAACCTGCTTGCTTTGGGCGGGTTCCCACCAACGCCTCCTCCGCCCACACCGATGGATGAAGAGGAAGTAGCAGAAGTGGGTGTTGCTCGTGCAACAGCAGGAGGAGCAGCAGCAGGAGAGCTCGAGATCCCAGCAGCCTTGCGAGGAGCGCGAGAATCGCTCCCCTGGAACGTCTTTGCGGAGCACCGACGTCGCTCGTCCATGATGCCATCCGTCTCTTACGACAGACCCACCTTTGAGCGCGATACCACCCCCCTGCGTCCTCGGGACATTTCAGTCGAGACACCTACCGGTCTCGGCCACCTCCCACCGCCGGAATCGCCGCTCTTGCCAGCACTCGCATCGCCATCGACCGTAGCCCCGCTGGAAGAGTCTTACCAGCCACCGCTCCCGGAAACGCCATCCGTCGAGCGCTTCAGGTTGGGCCTCCCCACCGCAGCTGCACCACATTCTCCCACACCTACCTCGCAGGTGTTTGAGGAGGACGTGGAAGAGGAGACGCGCAACTTTTACCAATACGCTCGCTCCATCAGGCAGGAGCTCGAAGATCCCAACTTTCTCTTCTTCAGCGATTTGGCACCGGTAGCGTCCAGCACGCCGGCGGTTGCAGCTCAGGCGTTCTACCACACACTCGCCCTTGCCAGTCGAGGCGCTCTCAAGGTGAAACAGGACGAACCGTATCACGAGATTCACGTTTCTCTCGTCGCTCCCTAGCACTTGTCACACTGTGTTGAGCCTCACTGTACTTTACAGAAACGACCAGATGTAGCAAAATGTGATGCGGTGATGTAGATCATTGTTGCAAGAGCGAATGGTGGGTGAGCAGGGTTTGGCGGTGGGGAAAGGGTGAAATGTCAAAAAATGTGGTGGTGCCGATTGCTGGGCAGTATGTCGTGCGTCGGCCTGAACAGTGACCGACTGCACATTCTTAATTGTTATACTGTATATACAGTAGAGTTGCCGGGTCCGATTTCATACGGCAAATGCACGCCAAATGTGCATTTGACCCCAGAGACGGGTCCAAACAGCGGCGTCAGATTACTGGGCCTCTTTTCTGAACGTGGCCGGTGCGGTGCCGGCGAGCGGAAAGAGTGCATGCACCTTAAAAAGGACGATGACTACTCTTTCTTGACCAACCTTTCAATTAGTTATCTCCTTTCCACATAGACCTATCGTCCCGGCGGCAAACATTGAGACTCTGATGCTGAGAGCTTAAGTATCACCCCTGCGATTTTCGACGCCTCTACCCCTCTCCTTTGCATCCACATCGCCTGGTGCACCAGGGGCAGCTCGCATCGATATCTCGAACCACCAACCTTATAGCGGCAAACAAGCTTCTCGACCCATCTCAGCGCGATCATCGGCATCGCTTCAGCCGTCAAGATGGCCCTCACCCAACCCTCCTCCCTTACCGCCGATGGCACACCTCGCACCCTCTCCTCTTCCGACCGCCAGCGTCTCCTCCGACGCAAGCTCATCTCCCTCTTTGGCTCTGTCTGCGTCGCCCTCTCCGCCGGTTCCAACTACGCCTTCTCCTCCTTCGCCCCGCAACTCCAAGAATCCCTCCACCTCACATCCACCCAGATCAACCTCATCGGCATCGCCGGCAACGCTGGCGTCTACCTCTCCTCCCCGCTCTGGGGCCGCTTTATCGACCAGCGCGGCCCCCGAACCGCGCTTATCGTCGCCGCAATCCTCGTTCCGATTGGCTATGCTGGTTTGTCAGCTTCTTATACGCGGGAGTGGGGGTTGCACTCGACGGGGGCGCTGTTCGGGCTGAATTTGCTGACGGGATTAGGGAATAGTGGGGGTTTTACGGCCGCGATGAATGCGCAGGCGAAGAGTTGGGGTGGGAGTAGGAGGGGTACGGCAACGGCGCTGGTGTTGAGTGGGTTTGGGTTGAGTGCGTTTTTCTATTCGTCCTTGTCGCACTTATTGTTCCCAGGGAATACGGGGGATTATTTGCTGCTGTTGGCGGGCGGGAGCATGGCGAGTATGCTCATTGGGTTGGGGCTGATCAAGATCTTGCCTTCGATGGATGCGACGGATGAGCACGAGGAGGGCAGGGGAAGCTCGCGCGCACGCACCGCTTCGGGATACTCGCGTCGCCGCACATCCTCCGACATCGGCGCAAGGGCGACCATCTGGCAGCAGCCAGAAGCGCTTTCCGCCGAAGCTACCGATGATGAAGGCACAGTCGAAGAAGAACACAATCACCTCCATCCGAACGCTGCCAGTGCCGAAGGCTCCAACACCCCCGCCCCAGCTCGAGCTGGGGACGCAGGCAACATTGACCCCGAGTCCCAAGGCCTTCTCTCGGGTCGCGACGAGTCCAAATCCCGCCACGGCCGTCACGAAGTCGACCCGGCCCACGTCGACATCTCCGGCCGCCGCCTGTTCCAGCAAGTCGACTTCTGCCTCCTCTTTGTCGTCATGACACTCGTCTCTGGTGCTGGTCTCCTCCTCATCAACAACGTCGGCATCATCACAAAGACTCTCTGGGACTACAACCACCGCGATAACCCCGTCCTCGTCGCTGCTCACAACGCTGACCTCCTCAAACGTACTGCGACAGTCACGGCTTCAGCGGCGGAGTTCGAGACGATGAAGTTGAGCGCGAAGCAAAGCGTGCAGCAAATGCAGGCGAAGCAAGTGTCGGCCATCTCGCTCTGCAATTTCAGCGGCAGAATCATCATCGGAATGCTCTCGGATCTGCTTGTCAACAAAACCGCTTCTTCCGCCAATCGGGTTTGGCTGCTCATCGTCGTCACCACGCTTGCATTGGCAAGTCAGTTGCTGGCCGCGTTCCCAGGAGCCATCTCGACCGTGGACGACCTGTTCGCCATCTCCACCTTGACAGGTCTCGCATACGGAACCCTGTTTGGCGTCTGCCCTACCCTCATCTTCGAGTGGTTTGGCATGAAGCACTTTTCCCAAAACTACGGCTTTGTTTCCCTCTCCCCCGTCGTCGCGGGCAACATCTTCAACCTACTTTTCGGGCGCATCTACGACTCGCACGTGCCCGGCGATACAGCTATCCTGCGTGTCATCGGCGAGGCCATCGGGGCGATGCGAAAGGGGGGTCACCATGAGGACCATCCGGTAGCGAAGCATTTGTGCATGGATGGGGAGGAGTGTTACAGGCAGGTGTTTGTGGTGACGAGTGTGGGGTGTGGTGTGGCGGTGGTGGGGAGTTTGGTGTTAATCGTGAGGCGCGCGAGTAGTGTGCCTTCTTTTTTAAGGCGTTAGGAACTTTCCTATAGACGTTCGATGGATCTTTGCTGGGTGGTGTCGGTTGGCAATGCGATAATCTTACTCTTGTTTGCAGGTCCGCCAAATCATGTTGTGTTTGTGCGGTCGCCAGTCTGGATCACTTTGTGGTTGGATTGGTCACAGTGTGATACTTGACGTATTCGATTGCATGCTTTTGATCTGACAAAAGGCGGGGCTGGGGATCATGCAGCTATCCCGCTCCAGAACGCCCGGCTGAAAGGCGACCCTAACGCTCTGTACCGGTTGAACACTGTATCCGTACAAACAACACGTTGCATTTGTTAGTTTTGTCACCTTCGTGTCTTGGGTTCTGTGGCGGGTTGAGGGTGTGGACTTACAAAAGTACCCAAACTTCCTGCCGAAAAACTTGCCGACAAAGGGGAAGATGATGATCTGGAACATTAGCTTCATCTGCTCCACCTGCTCCTCCCACTCTTTCTGTAACGCTAGCGAATCTGCATCTTCATCGGACGGTGTGTAGCTGTATTCACTCCCATCTCTGCTTCTGCTTTTGCTCCTGATTCTGGACCTTTCGCTATTGGGATCCCTCGAAGCGCGTAAGCGGCTCCCTCTTGGCTGGGAGGAGGTGGTGGTGGTGTTGGTGGTCCATGAAGAAGGGCCATCGTATTCGGCTTGCGACATGGAATGTGCGCTGCGCTGTCGATGTTGCAGGTCGAACTGTCGCTGCGCTAGCTGCGCAAATAAGGAAGTTGGGGCGAGACTGCCTGTGCGAGCCGAAGAGGAAGGGGAAGAGGCCGAGGCCATGTGCTGCTCGTCATCCAGGTATCCGCCATGTGTGCTATCTCTGTCGCCGGTGGTGGAGGTGTTCATTGCGTCAGAAGTGAAGGTGAATGCAGTGTCTCTGTTGGCCGTACCGAATGTGTAGCCTGACTGGCTCGCTTCGGGCGGTTGGTTCGAGCCAGACATTGACAAAGGGTAGCGAAGCCACGGAGCGGGGTTACAGAGAAGATGAGGGGGCGACGAAGGCAGCAGGACAAGTGATGGTAGGGTGAGGAACGGGGAAGCAAATGGCTCGGGCGCGATGTACAGTACCGGTTGAAAGCTGCGCACGTGAACTCTTTCCCGCAAATCCTAGATCTGCGTCCAAAAAGTGGAGGAAATCCACACGTACAACACCTAAACACCTCAACACCCCTTCAACTCTTTCCTCGTCGTCCCATTCACAAACTCAACGTCGAACAATCAGGGACATGACTTCTCCGAATAAAGCCAATGCAATTCATCATTTTATGAATATCAATACAGCCATGAAGAGAGGGCAAAAGGAGAGCACTAGCTGCTCTCGTCGTTGATCAGGTGCTTTTTGGAAGAAGGAAAGCTTTTTAGTATCCGCGGTATCCACCTCCTCCACCACCGTTACCTCCGCCGCCGTACTGCTGCTGGCTAGCGCCTCCGTACTCAGCCCGAGCGAAGCGGTCGGGATGCATGCCGTGCGGGACTGGAGGTCGCGATGGTGGCGGGCCGGGTTGTCCCGCGCCGCCAGCGTCAACTGCACCGTATGGCGGCGGATAGTTGGGTGGTGCACCGCCTCCGCTCATCATTCCAGGTGGCATCATGGGTGGAGCACCAGGCATCGAAGGCGGTCGGCCCGGCGGAGGAGGTGCGCCGTATCCGCCACCACCGCTGGGGCCATTACGTCCGTACCCACCGCCGTAAGGGTTTGACGTGGCAGAAGCCATATTCACCAGTGGGGTCGCAAAACCCGCTCCGGCACCCATGCTCGGCGTCGCGCCCCCAAGCATACCGTTCCTCACACCGCCATATGGCGTACGGCCACCCATCGGCGTCGCACCACCCATCCCCGTTGCAGGCGTTCGGCCACCGCCGTAAGGCGTCTTGGCTCCACGTGCTATACTCGCTTGCGTAGTGTATTGCGTCTTGAACGCGTTACACAGCGCTGCTACGTCGGCGAGCTGATCAGCAGGTCCGAGCTTGAACGCATTCGGCAGCACCTTGACCGGCCACGTCTGGATCGCCGCATCACGATTCGCCTTGAATGAGAGGTTGAAGTAGCCTGGGCGGTCCTTGTTGAGACCAAATGCGTAGACGGAGCGTGACGGGTTGGCGAGCGACCAGTTGGTCAGGTAGCGGTGCAGGTCCTCCTCGTCTGCGCCCTTGTACTTTTCGTGGTTCATCATCATCTCGACCATGTGAACCATCGGCTTGACGTGGTTGACGATGAGCTCGTCGAGATCCGAGTACGAGCCCATGCCCTCGATACGCAGGACGCGGCCGAGCGAGTATTCGCTCTCCTTGTCCAGCTCCAACACATCAATGTTCTGGTACACATTGTCGTCCACCTTCCAGGTGACTGCGAGGTGGTCGTCACCCTTGCTGCTGGGACGCACCACAACGGAACCTCGAGGTTGGCTGCTGAGAAAAGCAACGGCCTGCTTGTAGTCGAAGTTGTGGTAGTTGGGGTGGTCGATCACGCGGTTCTGTCTACGCGCCTGGACACGCAACTTGGCTTTGGCCGCTGCTTTGTCGTTCCACTCGTCTGCCTTTCGTTTATCGTAGAACTTTACGTCCAGCGGCGTTTTGCCCTGATGCGGGTCGCGATGCTGCAGATCCCAAGGACGCATGCTTAGCCTGACAGAGCAGCTCTCAGCATCGATATGCGTGACCAGTGCATCCAGTGTCTGTTGAGGTCGCACCAAATCACGCAGACGAACCGATCCAGGCACGTAGTTGTCGACAGTGTGTTCGGCCTCGATCGTACCTTCAATGCCCGAGTCAAGTCGACACTTGATATGGCCCTCCTGCATGCGGTTGCCCTCCTGCACCCGAATTACCTCAACGGAGACGACGAAACCTTTCGAAAGCGTCTTAGGCGTCTCGCCCGTAAACATGGTCAGGATCTCTTCGGGCGAGGGTTCGCGCTGCTTCTCGCGCAAGTCGTCATACGGCTTGATGAGCTCCTGCCGACAAGAGTGCAGCGTCGCGCGCTTGTTTTCGCCTTTGCGCTCCAAAAGCATGGTCGCGTAGTTGTCCAAGTCCAGGGTAGCGAGCTTGTCCTCAGGATCCGCGTCTTCCATGAGCTCCTTGCAGGGCAGACTTGGATGTTCGCCTTCAAGATCCTCTTCGTGCTTGTTGAGCGCGTCGGCGGCCATCTTGCGGGGGAAGTCGTAGTCCTCGGGATGGATACGCGTGCTGTCGAGAACGTCCGGCACGTCGTCTTCGTCGGCCTCGAGCAGCATGTCTTGCTCGATGCGAAGGAAAGACGCACAGTTCTGGAAGACCTGGAAGGTCAGGATGTTTCGTGTGATGAGAAGCGACCGGTTGATTAGTGTGCCTTCGAGCTTAGTGCTGATCGCGTTGACGAGAGCATGTGCCTTCCTTGGACCAAGACCAGCCACAAATGGCAGGAGTGTCTGCAGATATGTACTCGTCATGGCTTGGTTGATCTCGACACCCATATCGTTGACGACCGCACCGATGCAGCGCTCAAAGTGAAGGCGCAGTCGATCCTGCGGCAGCAAGCGCTGATTCGGATCAAGAATGACTGCGGTCAAGTCGTTGCCTAGCGCAGCAAACTCGTTGACGGGCGACTGTGCGTATCGGGCCAACGCCAGACAGTAGCGCCCCAATTCACTCAGCTCGGGGAATTCCTCGGCGGCACGGCTGCTGTGCTGGTAGATGCGGGCCACATCATCGTGGCAGGTGACGACATCGATTAGAGCCTGGTCACGTTCGAGATCGGTCTGCAGTCGCTCCTCATCGCAGATCTCCTGGTGTGCCATTTCAACGAGCTCCTTGACGTGCCTCTTGAGCTCGGCCGTGCGGACGCTCCATCCGCTGACGACGACGACGTCCGGTTTTCGTTGCTTGAGCAGCTTGACAAAGTCGGCGCGATGGTCTGCAAACTCTGCCTTGCCTCGCGTGCGTTCCAGCTCGAGCTCACGCTCCTGCATCTGACGTGCAGTGAGAGGACGCAAGTCGTCGAAAGTGGCGTGTTCACGGAAACGACCTCTCTCGTCGAGGTAGACCGTTTGGACGATGTCCTTCTTGGGGTCACCGCCACCGTGGGAGACGGCAAGGACGCGTGGAATGCGGTCTTCTTCCTCGATCTTGGGGTCACGATTCCTTGCAACCATGCTTCGCGACATAAAGGGACCGTCCTGGACACGCTTGGTCATGAGCACATCGAGTTGTCGCAACAACATCTCGCGCGACTCTTCACGAAGCCACTCCTTCAGCCAGAGGCGTCCATTAGGAACGAGGTGCGCATTGAGCGCCTCCTTGATCACTTCTCGCCTTTGGTCGTTCCACGCTTTGCTGACTTCGCTGACACCTTCGCTGGCATAGTTCCTGTAGAGGCGTTGCTCGAAGCGGTCGAGCACCACTTCCTTCAGTCCGATGTCGAGCTTGATCAACAGCTCGTCCTCGGCTTGGAGCATCTGCAAGTACTGCGCTGGCTGTTGAGGCACGAGACGAGCTGGTTTGTTGAGGATGAACTTGAAGTTGGCATACGGGTGCTGGTCATCGATGACGGTCATGCCACGTTCTGTCGGCTCAATGTTGATCTCTGCAGCATCTTTGAACAGCTGGCGCATCTCGCGCTTGAGGATGGGATCCTTGCCAATCTCCTGGCTCAGCATCATTTTGGCCTTGGCGAGCGCGATCTCGGGTGACTGGGCCCCCCATGCAGCACCTGTGAACTGCTCGGCGAACTTGAAAGGCGACTCTTCGGGATCCTGAGGAGAGTATTGACGGTTGCGGCTCAAGATGTTTGCGGCGAGCTCGTCGGACGAAATGCCAAATTTCTTTGCAAGCTCGGAGAGGACGGTGTTCTTGGTTCGCTCGTACTGGCCCACAAGACTGGGCTTCTTGAAGCCAGGGGTGGCGCCCACGACAGGCTCACCATTGAGGGTGAGGCCTTCCATGTCCTCTGCGGCTCCATCGGTACTGTTGCTTGCGATGGCTTGTGCATCGCGCATCTTCTGACCGTAGCGCAGCGTAAGCCATTCTGTGATATCAGAGATCTCCTCGAGGCTGGCGGCTTTTGCGAGGAGGTCTTCGAAGATAGCCCTCTGCTGGCGGGAGGACTCGGCACGGGCCACTTGTGCTTCATCAGTTGGCTCAGTGTCGCTGGCAAGGTTGTCCTCACTTGCCTCGGTTTTGACGTCGATATGGATTCTGTTGAAGGTAGCGCGCAGCTGATCTTTGCGGATGAGCAAAGTCTTGAACTTGAGGCCGAGACCACTGAGTGTGTAGAGCTCTCGACGGGTGAGCAGATCGACATTGTGAAACTGTCGTTCTGTTTCATCGTACGAGCAGTGCTCGAGCTCGTCGAATCGGTGCTGGAAGAGGAATGGCACCTCGAGAAGGTCGTTGAGCATGTAGGAGAGCATGAGTTGGACGGCCTTGAGAAACTCGGAACGGAAGCGGTGGTAGAGACCGACTTCGTCGAGAAATTCGGCGGCTGTCCTGGTGGAAATGCGGGTCGAGGCCCATTTTGCGGCTTCGAAGAGCTCTGTGTCGGTAAGCTTTCTTTCGAGGAGCTTGAGACCTTCTTCGCCAGGGCAGGCGAGCTGGAGACGTTCTGGAATGTCGACGCGCTTGATGCGCTCGTCCTCTTCGGTTAGCATGCGTTCTGCGATCTGAGCGGGCTCGAAGATGTCCTTGTACTCCATCTTGTTCTTCTTTTCTTCCTCGAAAGCATCTTCATCCTCATCTTCGAGCGCCCAGAAGTAGTCTTCACCATTGCCAAAGATCTCGTGGATCTCGTCCCAAGCTTCGCGATCGATTCCTGCCTTTGCTGGGTCAGCGGCGGATCCAGACATGCGTGCTCTGCGCTTCTCTTCGCGCCTCTGTTGGCGTCTAGCCTCACGCTCGTCCTCGTCGAGACCCTGCATCTCGTCGTCGTCCTCGTCCTCCTCGATAAAGTCGTCGAGACCATCATCCTCGTATCCGCCGACGGCCTCGCGTTGTTTGCGAGCCACACCGGCTCGAAGAGCTTGGCCTACAGATGGCAGATCCTCGTCGTCATCATCATAGTTGGCACCTCGACGAGCTGAGCGGATGTCGTCTTCGTCTTCATCGTCGTCGTCCTCAAAGATCTGATCGAGCGTCTTTTGCCTAGCAGCGGCTTCGTCGTCTGCTGGCGGAGAAGCGGAACCTCGTCGGAAACGCTTGAGACGGCCGGCCTCCTTGCGACGAGACTGGCCTGTGTTTTCTGCAAGCAACTCGAGATCATCCTCGTCGACCTCGAAATCCTCCTCGTTCTGCTTTCTCTTCTTCTTCCTTCGTCTCCTGCGCTCTCTGCGTGCTTCTTCGTCTTCCTCCTCTTCCTCGTCGTCCTCAGCGATGAAACCTTCGGCGATACGTCGGGCCTCTTCTGGGTCATCATCATCTTCTTCGTCACTGCTGTCCTCGGCTCCAGAGCCGACAAGGTTGCCATCCGACCTCATGAGGTCGACGCCTTCGCCCTCGTCTGACTGTTCACCTTCTTCATCATCTTGGAAGTAGGGAGCGGGAACCTTTTCCTCGTCAGCCATGGTGGATGGCTGCTACGATGCGAAGTCGAGTCAACGAGAGAAACAAGGTGGTGCGGATATGTCAGTTGTTGCGAAGGCGAGTCCGTGGAGTCTGCCGATGCTGAAGAAGCTGGGTTAGCGGTAGGTAGCGGATGCTGGCTGAGTCTTGGCCGCTCGAAATCAGGTGGAGACCTCTTTTCGGTGCAGTTAGCGACCGATCAACAAAGACAGCGCCCACGCGCCTTTGGTCGTTACAGGAGCAGACGGAGCTATGTGGTAGTAGAGTGGGTGGGAAGGCCCGGCAGGGAGCGTTGACCTGACGGTTGATGGTCGTTATTGATGAAGGGGCACGCGAGCGATGATTCAAATGATCCGACGATGGCCGTTTGGAATTAGCGACCATGCCGGTTGCCAACTGCCAACTGCCAACTGCCAATCGCGCTCAACCAACAGGAGGGCTCGATCAGATCAAGGCTCAGTACAGTAATGCACTCTTCTAACATTGCGACTCGTTTTATTTAATTCGAGGCTGAAGCCGCCAAGGCGACAGAGAGAGAAAAGAGGCTTCTCGCGCTCGACCACACGAAGGGGCCGACGAGCGAGTGTTGCTCAGCAGCGCATTTCAAGCTCTGCAAGTTCCCACAGGCAGGACGGATACCAATTAGTTACAAGCTGAAGCCAGGTTGAACTCCAATTGCTTAAGTTTCTACTACAAAGAGGATACAAGTCTGTTGCCGGGAGACGCGTCAGGTTGAAGCGCAGCGAATACAAAGTGGCTGAGAAGAATTGGGGATTTTTTTTTTTTTTTTTTTTCGAGATTTGAAACACGGGTGTCAAGAAGAAAGGGTCGAGCGAAGCTTCAATCTCGAAAACCTTCACACCCAGAGAGCCAAGGGAGGAGGACGACGAAGAAGAAGAAGAGTGCACGCAAGAACTGAAGCAAAGTTACAAGGCTAACCGTCTGGCTTGCTACAAATCTCATTTGCTCGTCGACGACCTGAACAACCACCAACTTTTTGCTTTACCACCTCGTCACCATCTCAGCGCCGGAAGTGTTATTCGACTAGATCCTGGCTTGGAGACCACACTACAATTCATCTCTGCACCACATTTGCGCACGCACGGTTTCGACGGCTTCGATCTTTGTCACACTCAATTACGCACGCACACCATCGCCCAGCACTCTTCACTTCGAGCACTCATCCTTGGCCAACATGTCGCTTGCAGAGTCCTCATCCTCTGCCCTTCACATCGACTTTCCGGCCTCCACTGCCTCGGGTGTCATGCACTCTCGTTCCGTTACCGGTGTCCACATTCACCCTGTCGCACTCTTCTCCATCCTCGACCACTACCTCCGACGTAACGATGGCCAGCACCGTGTCATCGGTACCTTGCTTGGTACCCGCACCGAGTCAGAGATCGAGATCAAGAACTGCTTTGCCGTGCCTCACCTCGAGGATGAGCAGGAGGGCCAGGTCCAGGTCGACATGGAGTACCACCGCAACATGTACGAGCTTTGCCAGAAGGTGCGACCGGACGAGGTGATCGTCGGTTGGTACGCTACCTCGCCACAACTTAACACCTATAGCGCGCTCATCCAGGACTTCTACTCGCGAGAGACTGCTCCTCACCAGGCCGTGCACCTCACTATGGACACTTCCATTGACGGTTCCAGAGCTTCGGGTCTTGGCATCAAGTCGTACATCTCGTCGCCATTGGGCGCCACCCCGAAGGCCGAGAACTGTGTCTTCCTGCCCCTCCCTACCAACCTCCTTCACTCGACACCAGAACACTCTTCGCTTTCGCTGCTCGCATCCCAGAATGTCTCGTCGCCTTTGAGCGACCTTGACGCGCTTGCTGTCAGCCTCAAGCAGGTGCAGGCGCAGCTCGATCGTGTGCTCACTTACGTGCGTGCCGTTATCTCGGGAGAGAAGCAGGGCGACAAGGCTGTCGGTCGATTCCTCAACGACACCATCAGCGTTGTGCCTGCAGGTATGGACGACAACAAGCTCGAGACGCTCTTCAACGCCCACCTCCAGGACGTGCTCATGGTTTCCTACCTCGCCAACGTCGTGCGTGCCCAGGCCGAGGTTTCATCGCGCCTCACTCTCCTCACTTAGAGTTCCCATACTTCATCCACGGACGAGCAGTGACATCAGTTCGCGCTACGTTCCCAGTGCGCCGGCATTGTTCACCGGGCTACCTCTTTCCCCTTCCATTCCACCCCAAAAAGGTTGGCCGAGACACTTCGAGATCAGTTTGCTCAGCCCTCTTCCTGCGTCCCCATATTGAACATGTAGCCAGGCTGCGATATCCAAAACACTTTTTGCATTGAAATAGCGTGAAAGCAACTGGCATGTAAAGGTCGATCGAGTTGTGGTGTCTCAGCCTAGCTCAGTGACATTGGTGAAGGAAGGACATCTCCAATCAAAACCTCAGATCGAGACGAGGTAACATCCAACCTGGAAACCAACGTTGTGACTGCACGTCAAGAGTCTCAGCGACTATTGAAGCACAAAGAAGGACGGCAAGAGTCAACTGAGCTCCATTGGCTGACCCCGGTCGCTGTCGCCCTCGGCAGGTGGACTGAACAGAGATGACCAGTGCAACGACTGCGGCGACACTTCATTGACGCGCGATTGAGATTCTGGTTGCGCTCCCGGATTGTAGAGAGGTAAGGGCATCTTGTTGTCCTCCTCGTACCCAGCTGAATTTGACACCTCTTTGAACAGCGCGCACATCTTCTCTCGAATTCCAAGTTTGTCGAAACAGGGGTATGCTTTCGTATCCTTCATACCTCGGATCCATAAACGTAGGAATGTACGCCTGCCTCCCTTCGGAGTTACAAGTTCAGCCCTAGGTTGAAGGCTTTTGCCGTCTTTGAATGCCTGTTCTGTGCCGAGATCCGTAAGCATGGTGAGAAGTCCAGTGGAGGTGAGGGGCTCCTGGAGGCAAAGCGGAAGGGACTCCTTGGCGTTGGCATCGCAAGCGGCAGGCACCAAAGGCGGTCCTGCCAATGCATCCCTCGAGGCATCATCAGCACTCAGAGCCTCGTGTCGAAGTTTGGCCTCCCATGCGATGTAAGTCATCTGTCGAGCAGCCTCGCCTTCATCCATGCCATGAGGGCCTTTGACTGCCATGTGCGTATCTGGGCCACAGGCATCAGGCTGCCTATCGGATGTAGAAGCATTGAACTTTTGTGACAGCCTGCCAACGAAAACAGGGATGATGCCATCAATGCCGGGTTGATTGTGGGCCATCTGAAGGGCAACACCTCGTTTCCAGCAGTACCAAAGGTAGTCGGATGAAATGCGGCTGATTCCAGTTGGTAGCGTGTCAAAGTGTGTAAAATTGACCCATGCTTTTACATCATCGTCATTGTCTTCTGAGACCCTATGTTTTGATGGGCTTCTGGTGGTAAGAAGGTTGCGGACCTTCGAGCATACAGAATCGATCGCTTCTGTCACCACAGCTTGGCTCCTTCTGTCAAGGCTGGCAAGATGATCCAGTAACGCTTGCAGCTGGATGGGTTCACATATAGTGGAAGCAAGGCTGTTTTTGTCGCTTTTATTCTCTTGCAACAAGGGCAGCTTGACTGCATCCCAAGCAGCCATTAAGGCAAAGCGAGCCATGAGCTCGCCCTGTGTACCCTTGAAGAAGTGGACACCTAGGGTTGGGAGACATTTCGTGGTGAACATGTCGATTATCGCTGCATATGCTGCTGCACGGCTGGTGGCACCATCTTCGAGCTGATGTGTCAGCATTGTTAGTGCAGCTGCGATGGCTAGCACAGGTTCGGAGGGCACATCAATACTCAAACCTGTATGGTCAACAACCTCTCGCAATATGCGCATATGTCGATCGATCGATGCGGTTGCTAGTGCCTTTTGCTCACCAAAGAGTGCCAAATCTCCTTGATGGACAGGGACGAAACGCAATGCCAAACGTGAGGCAAGGAGGTTGTAGCAAAGCACAGCGTTTGTGGCTTTAAAATCTTTTGCACCACGCAGCTTCAACTCAGCCATGCGCCAAAAGTCTGCAATGGGCAGTGAATCCCACAAGGGACGACCATAACTTCGCACATGCTGAAGATGGGAAACCTCCCCAGGGGAGTGAAGCATGGGCTTTTCGCTACGCAGGACGTCGAAGCCCAGTCCAACGAAAACAGGCATAGGCTGCTTGTCCCTTGCTCGCACTGATGCTTGAAGTTCCTGTGGCTCGATGAGCTTTGCAGCACCTGTGTTGGTGCTGAGGAGAAGAAGCCAGAAGGTGACAGTGGATCTTTTGCTTTCAAGCTCGAGCAAATAGTGCCATGCACGACGCAGGCTGTTGAGTTGATGAACGTCATGCTCACGGCCCTTCTTTGCCACAATGAGCTCTACGCATTCATCGAAAGCCACGAAAACTGGAAGTTTTTTTGATTCCGAGCTCATCATAGAGCGCCAGGTACCGATTGGACAGCCATTCTTGTACTGGGCCGAGTTGCTTGCTGAGATTGCTTACAGCCTGGTCAAGGCAATCAGCAAAGACGCTTGAATGGCCCATACCGGTACCACGAGCCACTTTGAGGCGAGCAGCACCAAGCACTTGATCGAAGAAAGGCTGGCGTTGCTTGATACCAGGACCACCAAAATCGTTGAGCTGGCAGAGGAAGTTGTACTTCTGCTCGACAGTGTTGCAACCTTGAAGTCTGATTGCGAGCGTTTCGAACCATGCTCCCAGGAAGGCAGCCACCTGAAGGTCGCATGAAGCCGAGGTTGTGAGGGTAGTATCACGGAAGAATTCATACAAATTCTGCTCGGCAAGGGGAAAGCCAGTGTTGACACTCAAGCGCTGGTGAGGCTCTCTGCGGCGCACGCAAACATAGAGAAGCGGAGCCAGGCTGCCGAGCTCAAGCACTAAGCGCGTCTTGCCTGTGCCACTGGATTGCACTATTGGAGTGCCTTTCAGGTACGAGTCAAAGACGCCATCACCCTTCTCAATGAAGTGCTTGTTGACATTGATGACAAACCTGAGGAGGCGAAAAGGGGCATCGCCTCGGTATTGCCGACGAAGTTGGCCAGCAAAATGATGCTCGAGTTCTATCTTGTTGTCGGATCGGTCTGGAATAGAATTCTCGGCGGGGAGGTGCAGGATGAGGTAGGCGATAGTCGCATCTTGTGAGTAGTCATCGTCAGACTTAATCAAGCGGTCTAGCGCTGCCAGGATCGCCTCCAAGCAATCGTCTGGTGCAAAAGAGGCGGTGGCAAGATTTGGGAAGAGCCGCTGGAGCTTGTTCTGAACGACTTGAAGAGCATCAAGGAACTCTTTGATGCGAGATTCCAGTGTGTTCTGATTCAAGACGTTGACTTCAGAGTCGGTTTCCTGCGACATCTCGATGCGATGTGCTTTGGTGTCATTGGCAGCATTACACAATTTCGACCAGATTTTAGGATGCACCTCCCTTGCCTTCTCAGCAACACTGAGTGCTTGTCGGCGCAAAGGCGAGAGGTTGGCAATATCTGGTCGGGGCGGAGGTGTAACGGAACGCTGATTGGTGTGAGAGGGCAACGATGTCGTCGATGCAAGGACAGTGAACACGTCTTGCAGGTAATTCCGGACGGTCTGCTTGTGGGAATTCTGCAACGGAGCATAGCGGTTTCGAAGCGCTGCGACAACGTTTGCTAACCACTCGACCCGATCTTCGGACAGTCTGCGCACAGATGCGCTCTCGATGGCGTTGGGGTATTGCTCTGCAATGAGGCCTACGAGATGCTGCGAGAGAGACTCAAACGATTCTCCAAACACCGTCGTCGACGCCATGATTGGCAGAGCACCTAAAATGGATGGTGATACTGAATGTACGTCCGCAGATGATCCTGAATTGCTGCTGATACTGCAAGAACGTGCGAGGGAGGACCAGCGCCGATTTGACGCGGTGACGATTGAGCTGGACGGTGATAAATGATGGTGGATGACCAGAGCAAGCCAACTGACCAAAACGGCGCAGCTCATGAGGATCTGAGCGTCCGATATCCAGGACGCGGGACAATCCTTTCGCGATGCGCTTTGTGCGGCCATGGCCCATAATTTCTCGTTGAAAAATGGCGAAATTCTCGATTTCGAAGCGTCACGCTGAGCTCATTCGCGGTTGCAGCCTGTGCTTCTGTCCACGATGTAGCCTTGCTGCGCCTGTCCCATGCACTCTCTCGACTTTCAGCCAGAAGGATCTCCTCTTCCTGCCACCGCCCCTCGCCACAGCCGGCTTACGCTCACGCCACCATCCTGTCTCCCTTGGGCGTCGATTTTCTCGCTTTGTTGCTTCAAAGAATCTCCACTCTTGCCGGTAGAGACAACCTACTCCGAACAACTCCTTCCCCTCTCCTTTCCGGCGCGGAGATAAAGAAACAAACCATGTCGTCGTCAAGTGGCGTTCCTCCGCTTTGGGATGGCTTCCGAATGCGCATCTCGCCACAGGCCTACGTCTTTGAACCAACGTCAAAATCGGCGTCTGCTACGTCCGAAGTGCTGGTGATTGATCGCAATGATAGCTCCATCTGTCTCGCCAAAGATGGCTCGGCACCCGGTGGCGACAAGACCATGTCTGTTCAGGGCATCGTCGGTATCATCAAGCTTCACATCTCTGAATTCCTTGTCGTCATCACCAGCAAGAAGAAGGTGGCCGAGATTGCGGGCGCCGATATTTTCATGGCCACCGAGTTCCGTGTTCTGCCGCTCGAGAAGGAGGCAAACCCTTCGTTGCTCAAGCACCCGGTGGAGAAGACGCTACTGGGTCTGCTCAAGTCGCATCTGTACAGTGCACCATTCTACTTCAGCTACGACTACGATCTGACCAGCAGCATGCAGCGTCAAGCAGGTTTCGCTGACCGAGCGGTTCCTCTCTGGCAACGGACCGACGATCGATTCTTCTGGAACCGCTTCCTCATGCAGAAGTTTGTCGAGACCACCCAGTCTACCGGCCAGGACCTCTCTCGATTCATCCTCCCTTGCGTCTTTGGCTTCCTCGAGGTCAAAGAGGTCAAGATCAACAACCACGCCTTTGTCCTCGGTCTCGTTGCTCGTCGCTCTCGCCACCGCGTCGGTACGCGCTACTTCTCACGAGGTATCGACCTCAACGGCAATGTGTCCAACTTCAACGAGACGGAACAGTTTGTCATCACCAACCCCAAGGGCACTCGGTTCATGACCAAGGCAAACGGAAGCATTCGTAAGAGCTACGTCCAGACTCGTGGCAGTGTCCCGGTTTTCTGGGCCGAAATCAACAACCTGCGATACAAGCCCGATCTGCAGATCATGGACAAGCCCGAAACGGCCGAAGCCACTCGTCTCCACTTTGAGGATCAGGTAGCTCGCTACGGAGACAACTATCTCGTCAACCTTGTCAACCAAAAGGGCTACGAGAAGCCTGTCAAGGAGGCCTACGAGCGTGCCGTCGAGAAGCTGCACAACCCTCAGGTGCACTACACCTACTATGACTTTCACCACGAGTGCAAGGGCATGAAGTTCGAGCGCGTCATGGATCTCATTGACCGTTTACAGACCAAGGGTCTCAAGAGCAACGACTACTTTGCTGCCGATGATGGCAAGGTGGTGAGCCGTCAGGGCTCTGTGGTACGCACCAATTGCATGGACTGTCTCGATCGCACCAACGTGGTGCAAGGCACGCTCGCGCGCTGGGTCCTCAACGACCAGTTGCAATCCATCGGCATCCTTTCGGCGGGCGAAAAGGTCGAGACACAGGTCGAGTTCATGCACGTCTACCGCAACGTTTGGGCCGACCATGCCGACGTCATTTCCAAGGCGTACAGTGGGACCGGCGCGCTTAAGACAGACTTTACTCGAACAGGCAAGCGATCGAAGGAGGGAGCTTTGCAAGACGGTGTCAACTCAGTCACACGCTACATCAAGAACAATTACTTTGACGGCGCACGACAGGACGCCTACGATCTGTTTACTGGTGCATGGGAACCGTCCAAAGGGCTTCCTCACCCTGACCAGCGCGCCTTGTTAGTCCGCGCCATGCCATGGATCTTCTTCTTTGCGCTCAGCATGCTTTTTGCCAGCCTGGTGCTCCCTCGTCACACGGTTACTGCTGTCACTGGCTCGGATGCGGCCGATGTGGTCAAGAAGGGCTCCTCCCACGTTTACTTTTTCACCCTCTGGCTCGTCGTCGCGGTCGGAAGCTTCCAGTTCATGATCTCGAGGGGCTTGGATTATGTGGCTTGGCCCACGCTCAACCGTCCTGATGAGATCATCTTTTACGATGGGCCAGGGTTCAGGTCGGGTGCTAAGGGTCGCACTGGTGTGGTCAACCCGCTCAAGGGCGCAAAGGTCCAGCCAGCTTCGAATGGCGACGCTAAGAACAAGCCTGCTCCTACGACCACGGGCGCTGGAAGGAGAGGCGTGGCCTACTCGATTCCTTCTTGATCGTCGCAAAGCTCGACTCGTTGCTCGAGTTGGTGTCTCCTCAGCAGCGACAGAATTGACTTGCTTCCAAGTAGGTGTCGCTGGGAATGACGTAGTGCTAGAGGTAACAGATACTATTGCGATTTAATACCCTGCCTGTTTTGTTCTTGCTTGTTATTGATCCTCTGCTGCACTTCCGGGTGATGGCTGAGACAATGTACCATGGTCTACTTACGAGGAACGAACGCCACCAACGAGTGAAGGTGTCGTGTGGGGCCAGTTCTGGTCGCAGGACGGTAGAGTCACGTTCGGTGTTCTTGGGGATGCATTAGCATGGGGTGGACGAGTTGACGTGGGCGGGGAAAAGTTGGGGTAACGTAGTTACTGTAGTACCGACGCGTCTGTAGTACCGACGCGTTTCCACATGAATATAATTAGTCTGATGGTAGTACTTTCGTTGGTAGCGACAAGCACTGTCTGTGATCGCAACGAACTGAAACTGACATTGCTGGAAACGTGAGTCAATACACAACATTCGGAATGATACAGAACTACAGTGTTACCTGTGAGGTGCTAGCATAAGGCACCTCGTCATAGAATATGTTTGGATATGTGTCATCGTCTTCGACAGCGCTGAGCGGCTCTCCATCGTCGAGATTGTCCAGCCAGAGTTGCATTGGAGGTGGAGCTGGAATGTTTGTTGATGCCAAAAGCCGCTCGTCACCATCATTGTCTGTGTCGTCATCATCATCAGCTGCAGCAGCTGATGGTAGTACCACCCGCCGCTCCTCCTGCCGCCGCTTCTGCTCTTGACGATGAGCAATTGCAGGTTCCTTTGATACCAACTCCTTTTCCGCATACTCTCGACTGATCATACGGTCCTTTGAGAGCACGATCTGATCACCAGTCTTCGGCTTTGTCACCACCTTCTTCGCAATCTTCCTGTTCTTCTCCTCCTGTACTCTTAGCACAGTGTTCTCAGCTTGCAATACCGATACCATTGCATGAGGCTCCTCAAATGCTTGTAGAAGAGCTCGCTTGAGTGTTCGTGCATTCCTAGAATCGGTTTCCACACGGTGCAAATCAAGCATTGCATTGACTGCAGCATCTGTGCGGGGTATGGCAACCTCCTGGTCCACCTGTTCCTGCAGTGCAGCAATCCTTGGCGCTGCAGGAACATGGCCTGGAAGTCATGCCAAGACCTTCTCTGGATCTGGGGTAACCATCATACCAGAGTCTGAGAAGGCCTTCCTTGCTGCCATCTGTGTCAACACCAATGCATGTGCCTGTGCATAGAATGTTCCAAACTGTGCTTTGTCGATCTTGCCAGCCACATGGTGTGCCACATTGTTGATAAGCCAGCGGTAGGCTGCAGTGAGGGGCCCAAACACTGACACATCCAATGGCTGCATGATGTGTGTTGAGTGTGGTGGAAGGCAGAATGGTATGATGCATCGAGACCATAGTGCATTCAGAAACTCAACACTCACATGAGACCTGTGCCCATCGATGATGAGCAGGCACCATGCTGATGGCACTGACAGCTTTGTGATGGCATCGAACACCTTTTCCACCCACAGCACAGCAAGCTCATTGTCGGTCCAACCATTGACAGACTTCGAGAACTGCCATGTGGATGGAATGTTCTCCATTTGCCACTGCTCTCCAACTGTGTGAATTTGGCCTTTGGTGATAATGAGTGGCAGTAGTACCTGACCACCACTCCCAATGCATTCAATCACTGTCACCATCTCATGAGAACCTGGCTGTGATTTGAATCGAGCAGCTTTGTCACCATCAGGCACAAGTACTTGCTCAGTCACACCATGGCCAAACATGAATCCAGTTTCATCCATGTTGAAGATGTTGCTGGAATCCACATTGTATTTGCTGAGAATCTGAGCAAAGTGAGTGAACCATTGTCGAATTGCATCCTCGTTTGCCCCTTTCATGCATGTGTTCTCCAGACAGCAAGACCAGCATGACTGCAGGGATGGGTGTCACAGAAGAAACCCTTGTACCCAACCATGACCGACTGGAACTGGTCCATTCTGACCAGGAACACCATGTGAGATGTTGTTTGCATAGTCTCGAATGTGTGCTGGTGTCAGAGGGAAGCCGCTGCAGGCACACCGCCAGATATGGTCCATGAGGGCATTCTCAGCCACCAGCGTTAGTGCCTGCATATGCATTTGAGCTTCCTTCTTTGGCTGATGGCCATTGAGTCGGTGGTGCAGTGTTGCTTCAGGCACACTGTTTGCTGCTGCAGCTTGGCAGAGGCTGGAATATGTTCCATTGCCAAGGTCTGCAGCAGCTTGCCAAAGCCGAAGCTCCTTCTCAGCCTGATCTGCTGTAGAAGCTGTGCAGGAGGCTGCTGAGCATCACGAAAGAGGGTTGCATGGCATTCTCAGACTTGCAGATGTGTAGAAACGATGTTGTATTGCATGAATGAATAGATATGGTGTTGCAAATGGGTATGGCGATGATCATGAAATGCAGGGTTGGTGGGTCTCAGGAACGGAGCAAACAATGCAGACACGATCATGCAGGCCACTCACATCAGAAATGGTGGGACTCAGCAAATTAAATTCACATCAGTACTACAGACATGTCGCTAGTACAGTAATTATGTTATGTTAATTCGCATCCCAGCTCTGACTCACATAATCTGACTGGTACGAAACGTATTGGAAAACGATCTTCCTTAGAGAGTTTTTGGTATGCATCTTACATACATAGCTTGAGCTCAGCAAATGGATCTTACACGACTCCAATGCATGCATGCATAAGCGAGTAGTGTCTCCTGAGTTCGAGATACATAACACACAATTTACATTAGTGGAGTCATGTATGTAGGGTTGACGAATCTGAGAGCACACAGTTGGATGAAATGGCATGTAATCATAAGGAATGTAACATGTTTGTATATACTTGATTACCAATCATGAGTGGTATGTGCAAGTATAGTCTATGGTGAGCAAGCAAAAGGTGTGTCCATCACACTTGACAGTCTGGCAGTAGTACTACCATCATACATCCTGTACCCTGCACTCTCCTCCAACCTTATTTATTGTTTATCTGGTGCATCCATTGGCAACTGGAGCCCTCTGACACAATCATGCAGGTCGAAACCTTCGAAACATCAGCTCAGGACACCATTCTAGAAGCTGCCATGTTCATTACTGCTATGCAATGGAGGCCAGCAACCAACTTGCAGCCTCATGCATATGTGACCATCATGGCTCAACTCAATGAGACACACTTCCATGCTGACACAGGCTTCACGGTCAAGCAATTTGAAGCAATACATCAGGCATTGAAGCTTCCCAACCCAGTGCAAACACATGTGCAAGACTGTGTTGACTCAAAGACTGCCTTATTTATGCTGTGCACTTGGCTCTGAAACCGCTCACAACACTCACTTGAGGGCCAGTATGGCTGGTCACACAGCAGGATCAGCCCTACAGTGCGCTTCTTGAGCGATTGGATATACAGGTGCTGGGGCCACCTCCTCAATGTTCAGAGTCCAAGACACAGGCTGGTATCCCCTTGCAAGCTGGAATACTATGCTGCAGCCATGGAGCAGTTGATCTCACTCCCACAGATATGGGGTGCACTTGATGGTACTGTATGCCCAATTGCAAGGCTGAAGGCTCAAGAAGACCTTGTATATAATGGACACAAGCATACACATGCTCTCAAGTATCAATTCATTTCGGTTCCTGACAGTATGATCTTCTGCTCAGTTCCATTTGCTGGCCAGCAGCATGATTCACACATTGTAGCTGAGATGAAGCTTGTGGAATGGGCCAAACAGCATGCAAGGAATGAGGCAGGGGAGCACCTGTACCTGTATGGCAATCAAGCATATGGTGTATCACATGCAATTCTCACCAAGTTTTGAGGAAACATGATATCCTCACATCAAGAGAATTACAACTTCCTCATGAACAAGTTTTGTGTGCAGGTGGAGTGGACAATCAGCCTTATACTGGCTCAATGGCCAAGGTTCAGTGTCAAACAGCAGCAGAAGACAGGCATGGCACCGATTGGACAGGACTGGATGGTTGGAGTACTCTTGTACAATGCTAAGACTTGTTTAACAGGTAATCAGATTAGTATACATATGCAATGCAACCTGCCCACCCTTGAGGAGTACTTCTCCAGCATTTGGGTGAGGAGGACATGGGTTACACCTGATCCAAGTCTTGGCGAAAGTGGAATCAATTCACAAGCATCTGCAGATGGTGAAGAGGAAACAATGGTGGAACATGTTCTTTGATTGCTATGTATATACATCTCGATAAGAAAAAGTAATGCTAATGAAAACCTCCAAAAGTACTTGTGCAAGACTGTGAGCGAGTGTGAGCGCTTCATCATGGTCATGTAGGAGTACTGACATCAGAGAGAACAGAAGTACTGCGATAGTGCTGAGCTTGAGGTGAGGATTCCTGGCTGATTGTGGAGAGTGAAGGTTGTACAGATGCTGTTTGTCTAGGCATTGAGGCCTGCAGTCCTGATCCTGTACTGTTTGATCCACTTGCAATACCCTGTAGCATACCCTGAATGGAAGTCATCATTGTGTCCATGCTCTGTTGCATCATCATTTCCATCCACTGTTGCTGTTCCTGGATCATAGTCTGAAGCAATGTTGTTTGCTCCCGCTGCACCTCCACCTGTACCTGCTGTGCCTGCACCTGTACCTGCATGAGTCCAAGCTGTTTGAGCCTGAAGTCTTGCTCAAACTTATGGAATTCCACAGTGTCAGCAGCCAATGCAGTGAATGAGTCTGCAAGTGTTGTATTCCTAGCACACTTCCTAACCTGAGCATCAAATGAGGCATCACCATCGGATTCTGAAGCTTGAGAATGTGTATGAGAGTTGTCCCATTCTCAGTGAGTTGACATTGATCATGAAACTGGTGTTGATAAGATGTCACCAGCCATCTGAGCAAAGTCTTCACAATCATGCTCGATGTCAGAGCCTGATACTTCAAGGTGCCCTCACTGGTGAGGAGCTCCTTCTGACTTGATGAATTCATCAAGTAGCACCTTGTACTCGCTTGTGAATTCGACAGCACCTGTGGCTCTGGTGTTGATGTTAACCCTGCTCTTGCACTGCTCAGCCATGTCCTTCCACTTGGCCTTGATACCTCTCTCTCTCTGTGTCAGAAGGCCATGCAATACACAGACATGGTTGAACTCTTCGATTGCCTTGTCCCATGCATGCTTCTTGTCCATGCTAGTGTGCATCAGGTTCAGGTTGTGAGTGAGCACAGACTTGATCAGGAACTCCATTGAGCACAGGTCCCAGTGGGGCTGCCCTGATGATGGTGTCGAAGAGTCAAATGATGAATGTATTGATTGCGAGGCTTGTGAGCTAGGTACAGGAGTTGACTGCAGGCATACAGGCGTTGGGGTTGAGAGCCATGGAACCGAGTCTTTGCACTGTGTCTCCTCATCAGTATCATCATTCTCAGCCCTTGTGGTTCTGTCTTGGATGGACACCAGTCACTCCCTGAGCGGTGATGGCAGTGAATTGAGCTCAAACAGAGTGTCAAGACCAGTGCTCATTGTTGCTGTGCAAGGGTATGGTATGGTGTGTGTATATGAAGTCAGGAACATGGGGTATGCACACCAAGGCAAACATTTCATTTCACAGATGCTGACAAACCTACAATTGCATGATTGCAACAAGCACTACTAACACCAGCTAACCATCTGAGAATCACTCATTGTTGGAGTACACAGTACTCTGACAGTTCATCTTGCACTCAGATGCTTCACCATGGAAGCACACACCAACCGGTTGGTCCTCGAACCAACTGGCCATTTATGCACTCCTTTGGTTGGTTGTTGCACCAACTGCCAAACTCTCACAATCATCAAAGGATATCCACTTTAGCCCACATGCCAGACATGTGGCATCCAACTTTCCCACTTATGCGACTCCTTGCATGCCCTTGCATCCAATGCAAGGAACAAATTAATGCCACCAACACCAAATATACATGTTCAACCCATTGGTCCAGATCCAACCGAAGGATCACTTGATTCACCCAATGGGAATGCCTGGTTCAACACCAAGATGAAACTTCTCCTGTGACATACATGCTCTGATGTGACACACCACATGGCAGAAGTATGATTGGTTGAATGGAGACATGCCTTGGGCAACATCACTCCCCAATGAAGGGACACAAACATTTGACAGTAGATACACTAACCATTGCACCAAGTCTCCATTCCCCCTTGAAGAGTATATAATGTACACACCAATCATACCTGCCACTGAAATATTATCGAATCTTCATCTTACTCATGTATACAAAACACTCACCATTGCTTGGCTATACCAACTGACTGGTTCATGTATTTGTGGTGACTCTTCCTCTCACTTCCAGCCTCTGCACATTCAATCGCTGGTGTTGATAAACAACCGATTGGTCTTGTGGTATTGTAACTCAGACTCTCAGTTGAATATCTTAGGATTTACAATGCATTGCTCAAGATCACAACTCAGGCATTGTACATGGTTGATCTCACAGTCAGCCAACTGGTGTCATATATCAACCAGCAGGTGTGCATGACTCACAATCGCACACCACTGCTCAATAAGAAGCCCTTTTGATGTTACACCTTCCATAACTCATATCAGCCATTGGGGATGATCTATGGCCTGAATAGCCGAAAATTGTGTCACATGGAATTTCAAAAATTTTCATCCACAGTCTGCGATTTGAGTCTTGTTAACAAAGCATGTGATCCATCTCACTACCTTCCAAACCACCACCACCACCACCAACCATACACAGCTCAGCTACAAACTGTGTATGCTGTTTTGATCTCTACCAAAAACTATCTCTTCACCTTGGTGACACTCCCTGCCCTGCCAGTCTGGGAGCTCTAACATGACCACATGCACTTATCTCCCATGTTTTCCACATGGAGAGATCTGCAGTTTTTCCATTGGCAATATTTGCCAACATCAGTATTGGCTACTCTTGGTGGCTGATGCTGTGCCCATTCTGACACCATGCTCAAGTCTTCAGGATGACTCTTCCATGCATGGTGCCATACATAGTGACAAGTCCTTCATGTCATGAAGGGTACCAGATGATGGGACATATAAATCAAAACACACTCTCTTTAGGTTCCAGTCTTGTGGTTATACAACCACTCCACTGTCTTTCACATTTCCATCTTCTGATCTTGCCTTGAATCTTAGTATCACCCTACATCATCACCATGTGTGCAACATAGGCAAAGCATTCCCTATATATGGATTGCCCTTACAGTGGTTCCATAATCTTTTACTTAATCAAATTCTTCTTCACTTTACTGTACCCCTTCATCATCTGTCTGTCCTATTCCTTCTGCCATCTAGGCAAGTGTTGTACCACCATTGGTGGTTTCCCCTCAGCCCTCTGCAAGTCCTTTATCATCATACTCAGTGGTTATGGAATGTGTCACAGGACATAAAATCGAACTCGAATTGAGATCGATGTTAAACACATCTTACAGTCGATCTCAGATGAAATCGATGTTAAGCAGGCCTTATCATCGATTTCGCCTACAGGGCCATATGATGCTGTGGAACGAAAATGACAAGCAACAACTATGATGGCACCACCCCAAAGGGGCTGCAGGCGATCAGCGATGATGTCAGCAGCACCTGGAGGATGCTGTCGACGACCCTAGGCCAACCAGTAATAGCTGGGTGAGGCACAGGGGCCCCTGCGAAGATAGGGGGGACCTGCAGGAAGGGAAGGAGAGCCCAACACTGGCTCGAGGCTGTGGAGCCAGCACAGAGGTAGTGGTTGGAGGCCAGTGATGAGTCTCTAGGACAGAAGGGGCAGGCCCTGACACTGGCCTGATGCTGGCAGCAGGATGCTCTGGAGCAACTGCCACCAGCATACACACATGCATATATATACACACATTCCCTGTATGAGTGGAGAAGTGGGACCTCATCCACTCTATCATTCATTTACTTGTCAGTACATTTAGTATCACTATACTCACACTCATTGTCTTGCAGGGTAGCAATCTTAGGTATTGCTACTACTCAGTGTGCCTCCATTTGAGTTGGAGAACATATAGACAGCAGTCAGAACCACCACTGGCACCACAGGCCTCACCTGTGCAGGCAGAACCTACACTGCAGTCCTGGAACCTCCACCAGTACCATTACTATATGATGATGCTGACTATCGGCATCATACAGCCTCAAGCATTATCCTGACAATGGCAGCACCATTCATCCATGCTGCATACCTACACAAGGACAGTTAGCCCACTCCTGTCAAGTGTAGGACACACACCCAGCTACCATGAACGTGCTGCACTACCCCTGAATGGAGTGGCAATGGTGGTCAGTCAACACCAAGTGTAAGATGCAGTTAATGTCGATCTCAAGTGAAATCGACGTTTACTGGCTGTTAACCTTGAACTCAAATGAAATCGATGTTTACCTCAAGTTAACGTCGATTTCATGTGTCTGGCATGCAACCACTGACAGAATGTATCTAAGCTGAAATATCCTCAGACTGAGCTCTACATGCAATTCCACCATCAGGAAGACTTTAGCAAGCTAGCTACTCATTTCAGATCTCTTGGCAGACACTGGACACTTTTCACCTGGCAATTCTCCACCTTTGGTAGCTCCTTGGTGGTGGTCAATTTCCAATAGGTTATGAGCCCAAATACAAGTCAATTGGAAGCTGCTCATCAGTACAACACTTGCTTGAACAACAGAAGGAATCTTCATTCGATTCCAGACAACAAAGCTGCCAACATCACTATCCCTGTAAGCAACCACTCTTCTCATACTCCATCATCTTTCACTACCTCATCAAATACTCCTGATCCTAGGAGACATCGCAATATGGCTACCGATCAAGCCAACATTAATCCTTCTATGCAGAGGCTCCCTTGCCTCCATGATTCAGTTGACTACTTCAGATGGCAATCCAAAAGTAAGACCATCTTGATGCAGAAAGGTCCTGATATCTATGACACCATCATGATTGCAACTCCGGTACCTCCCCTTGGCACAGAGGAATACTGGGAATGGTGTCACTTCAATCTTACCACCCACAGCATTCTTCTCATGAGCATGTCAACTGAAATAGCTACAGCAGTTGAACACTATGAAATGGCTCATGAAATCTGGATTCACCTTGAAAGGTCCTTTAGTCAGAAACTCCATTATTATCTCAAAGAGATCGAGACCAACTTCAATAGTCTTCATCAAGACAAAGCCTCCATTGCCACATACATGACCAAGATCGCTACAATGGCTGAGCAGCTTAAGTTGGGCCAAGTTGAGGTTACTTGGCACAAGCACTTTATGGTCCTCATGAAAGGACTACATCGCAAATATGCAAGCATCTGTTCCCAGTTGGAACAAGACTATTGATGATGCCAAGAGATCCAGACTCTTTGGGTCATGCATGCTGATGGTGAATCTGAGCCCCTCACCATCATGAATACTGCCATTGATGAGAAAATTGAGTATGACCAAATTGTCAATCAACTCAAGGCCAAAGAAATCAGGCTAGGTCTCCATGTCTATGGAATGAACCAGTGCCTTCAGCAACAGGTCTCAGCTTTCTATATGCAAGACCAGGGCTGCAAGCCCAATTTGCGATCCAAGAAGTCTCAGCAATCACTGAAGGGTCACCAGCAGAATTCCCAAACTGGGCAACAGCAAAGTCACAGGCCTATTGAGGAAGTTACCTGCCATCATTGTCAAGAGAAAGGCCATTATTCCAATAGATGCAACAATCCCAGAAAAGAGTGAAAGAGCAAAACCACTCTCATTACCAGCCTTGTCACTCCTGAGACCATGTTATTGACCACTGACAATGGCTATGGCAAGCCTATGGATTGGATTCTCAATTCAGCATCAACAGTGCATGTCTGCATTAACAAGGATTTATTCTGTGACCTCAATGATGAAATTACTGCCCCCATCCAGAGCAGCAGCTTGGAGCATGTCAAAGTTCAAGGCAAAGGCACTGTCAAGATTCTTGCTGATCTCAGCAATGGAGAGAATCATACCCTCATGCTGCAGAATGTGTATTACATTCCAACATATGCAGCCAATCTCATTTTGCTCAACCTCATCACCAAAGTTGCCATGATTAGTATTTTTGGCAGGAAGCTCATCATGACAAAGCATGGTCAAGTTATTTTCAGAGGGACAACTCATCACATGCTCACCTTCCTCAATCAACCTTGAGCTAAGTTTGCTGCACTCACCATGAAGGAAGTGACATTGGAGACCACCTGGCACCAATGTCTTGGTCATCCAGGAATGGCCTGAATGAAGGAGATCTTGCATCTCATTCCTGACATTGCTAAAGAACTTGACATCACCAAGTGTGATGTTTGTGAAGTCAGCAAATCACACAAGCAACCTTTCAGTCCCAGTACCACAATGACCACCAAGCCCCTTCAGCTCATCCATTCTGATGTTGTAGGCAAGATGAGGGATGTCACTCCCAAAGGTTTCCAATATGTGGTTACCTTTATTGATGACTTCACTCATTTTGTCACTGTATACCTCATGCAACACAAGAGCAAAGTCTTCTCCACATTTGAGATGTATCAGACCCTCATGGAGAACCAAACAGGTTGAACCATTAAGCAGTTGTGAACCAACAATGGTGGAGAATATATCAATCGTGATTTTGGCAGATACCTTGCCAATGCCAGCATTCAGCATGAAACTTCAGCTCCTTACACCCCCCAGCAAAATGGTGTCTCAGAAAGGATGAACCAAACTCTCTTCAACATCACATGATGTTTGCTTCTTCAGGCCACTGCCCCTCACTACCTCTGGGGGGAGGCCCTTCAACATACAGTATACCTCAACAATCACATGCCAAGCAAACCCTTAGCAATGTCATCACCTTACAAGTGATTCCTCAACAGAGATCCCAATATCTCCAAGCTTCAAGTGTTTGGATGCCAAGCCTGGGCACATATTCCTGAGGCTAACCAAACAAAGCTCAATGATTGAGCACTTGCTACCATCTACATCAGCATTACCAATGGCTCCAAGGCATTCAAACTGCTCAACCCTCATACCAAGGCGATCCTAACTGCTCACCATGCCACTTTCAATGAGAAGCTCTTCCCATTCCTCAACACAAGGCTGGACACAGGACCACCTGAGGATGCTACCTACATTCCTATTATGGGGGATGATGTCTGAGAACCTGACATTATTCAGCCCATTGCTATCAGGCCAGCAATGCCACCACATCAAGACCCAATTCCATCACCCATTGACAATGAAGGCAAATTCAGCTATCCTTACCTCACTCAAGAGGAGCATGCCCAAGGCATATCAATGCCTCCTCTTCCTCCCACTTCACACATGGCACTAATGATGCTTGCAAAGGAGGACGATTTTAATCTCAATGCCTGTGCTGACATTGGGATCCAGGAAGTAATTCTGGACAACAAACCAAGAATGGTACAGCAGGCCCAGTGTTGTCCAGACTGGCTGAAATGGCAAGAGGCCATCCAGAAGGAACTGGACTCTCACAAGACCAACAATACATGGACCATGGTTGATCCCCCAGCAACAGCTAATAACATCGGCAGCCATTGGGTTTTCAAAGTCAAGCGCAAAGCAGATGGCTCCATCGATAAGTACAAGGCATGCTTAGTAGCACAAGGTTATACTCAAGTCCATGGTATCAACTATGAAGAAACCTTTGCCCCTGTCATCAAGATGGCAACATTGTGAATGCTAATGATTGTTTCCTTACAGTGTCAGATGCAGGTCTATCAGCTTGATGTCATCACAGCATACCTCAATGGCAAGCTTGATGTAGATCTCTACATGCGCTCCCCACCATTGCCAGATGACATGGTGACATTGGCAGGTATCCAGAAACATCACATCTGCCATCTCAACAAATCACTCTATGGCCTCAAGCAAGCAGGCTGCACTTGGTATCAGAAGGCTGACAAGACACTTACTGACATCAGCTTCAGCAGAAGCAATTATGATACAGCTCTGTATTACATCAAGCATAAAGATGCCCCAACTACCTTTCTCATGCTCTACATGGACAATGTTCTCATTTTTGCTAAGGAGAAAGCGACAGCAGATTGGATCATCGAGACTCTCCAGTCCAAATTCAAGATGACCAGTGGTGACCAGGTATCATTCATCCTGGGCATCCAAGTCTGACATGATGTCAGCAAGCTCCACTTGTCCCAGATGGTGCACATTCAGCACCTCCTCACTCAATTCAGCCTGTCAGCCACCAACATTGTGCATATGCCAGCAACTGCTGATGACCTTGCTGAAGGTGATCCCCTCTCTGTTGAGGACCATTCCACATATCACACCATCATCAGGTCCATTCTCTATATCTCTACTTGCACCTGACCCAACATCACCTTTGCCATCAACAGACTTAGCCAACACCTTGCCAAGCCTACCCATAAGGCTATGGTTGCTGCAAAGCACCTCCTTTGCTATCTCAAGGGCACTGCCAGCCACAGGCTAATTTACAGTGATTGTGCTATCAAGTCGCTGACAACAGCTGACTGGGGTCCACTTCTCCTCACATACTCCAATGCAGATTTTGGGGGGGACACTACTACTCAAAAATCCACCTCAGGTATCATGAGTACCCTCCTCAACGTGCCTTATTCCTGGCTTTCAAAATGTCAGCCCCTCGTTGCAACCTCTACCTGCTTCACTGAGTATATAGTGATGGCAGAAGCTTGCAAGGAAATCATCTGGAGTCACCAACTTTTGGCCAAACTTGGTTTTGTGTTCCAGTCACCAACACCCCTACTCACTGACAATCAATCTGCCATTTATCTCTCAAAGGATCCCAAGGACCATCAAAGGAACAAGCATATCAATATCAAGTATCATTTTGTTTGAGAACAACAACTCAACAATACAATCATTGCCAAATACATGCTGACAGCAGAACAGCTTGCAGACAGCTTCATGAAAGCACTCAACAAAAATAAAGTCTACCTGCATTGGGAAATGCTCAACATTGGTGAATTCGACTCGCTGAGCAAATAATGCATCAATCATTTTCAAATTTTGAAACCTGCATTTTCTCTCGATTTTCTGCATCTCTTTGTTGGAGTACATGGTACTCTGACAGTTCATCTCACACTCAGACACTTCACCATGGAAGCACACACCAACCAGTTGGTCCTCAAACCAACCGGCCATTTATGCACCCCTTCAGTTGGCTGCCACACCAACTGCTGAATCCTCACAACCATTGAGGGATATCCACTTCAGCCCATGTGCCAGATGCATGGCACCCAACTTTCCCACTTATGTGACTCCTTGCATGCCCTTGCATCCAATGCAAGGAACAAATTAACACCACCAATGCTGAATATACATGATCAAACCATTGGTCTGGATCCAACTGAAGGATCACTTGATTCACCCAATGGGAATGCCTGGTTCAACACCAAGATGAAACTTTTCCTGTGACATACACACTCTGACATGACACACCACATGGTGGAAGTATGATTGGTTGGATGGAGACATGCCTTGGGCAACATCGCTTCCCAATGAAGGGACACAAGCATTTGGCAGTGGATACACTAACCATTGCACCAAGTCTCCATTCCCCCTTGAAGCATATATAATGTACATACCAATCACACCTGCCACTGAAATATCATCAAATCTTCATCTTACTCACATATACAAAACACTCACCATTGCTTGGCCATACCAACTGACTGGTTCATGTATTTGTGGTGACTCTTCCTCTTGCTTCCAGCCTCTGCACATTCAATCACTGGTGTTGATAAACAACCGATTGGTCTTGTGGTATTGTAACTCAGACTCTCAGTTGAATATCTTAGGATTTACAATGCGTTGCTCAAGATTGCAACTCAGGCATTGTACACAGTTGATCTCACAGTCAGCTGACTGGTGTTGTATATCAACCGGCAGGTGTGCATGACTCACAATCGCACACCACTGCTCAATAAGAAGCCCATTTGATGTCCCACCTTCCATTACTCTTCTCATCTGAAAAGTATCCAAATTCATTGCTGATTGTGTCTCGATTCTCACCCCATCTTTTCTCTTGATAAAATATTCGATTTCCAGAACTTAACAGTCTCACTAATTTATCACCAATCCCACTTTGATTTTCCATCCTTGACAAAAGCACAAAAACAGTGCTCTAACATTTATTCTTGTCCAGTCACACATCATGTCTCTTCACATCTCGATCCTACATTTCCAATCTTGTCCAACAAATTCTCAACTTTAACATTCAGATTTATTCATCACCGATCCACCAGCTGATAAACCTCCAATCTTTCTCATCTGACATATGGCAAAGTGATCTCAACTGCAACTGCAGCATTTTTTCTTTTTGAGAAAATTCTCTGACAACTCCTAGCATGAGCTGACATGGTGTCACAGGACATAAAATCGAACTCAAATTGAGATCGATGTTAAATGCATCTTATGGTTGATCTCAGATGAAATTGATGTTAAGCAGGCCTTATCATCAATTTCACCTACAGGGCCATATGATGCTGTGGAACAAAAACAACAAGCAACAACTATGACAACACTGTCCCAAATGGGTCACAGGTGATCAGCGATGATGTCAGCAGCACCTGGAGGATGCTGTCGATGACCCTAGGCCAACCAGTAACAGCTGGGTAAGGTGCAGGGGCCCCTGCATAGATAGGGGGACCTGCAGGAAGGGAGGAAGAGCTCAACACTGGCTTGAGGCCATGGAGCTAGCTAGGGGCCACTGGTTAGACACCAGCAACACAAGTCCCAAGGACAGCAGGGCAGGCCCAGACACTGGCCTGATGCTGGTGGTGGGACACTCTGGAGCAACCACTGCCAGCATACACACATGCATATATATACACATTCCCTGTACAAATGGAGAGGTGGGGCCTCATCCACTCTATCATTCATTTTACTTGTCAGTATGTTAGTATCACTACGCTCACACTCATTGTCTTGTAGGGTAGCAATCTTAGTCATTGCTACTACTCAGTGTGCCTCCATTCAAGTTGGAGTACATATAGGCATCAGTCAGAACCACCACTGGTGCCACAGGCCTCACCTGTGCAGGTGGAACCTACACTGCAGTCCTGGAACCTTCACCAGTACCATTACTATATGATGACACTGACTATCAGCATTGTACAGCCTCAAGCCTCATCTCTGACAATGGCAGCACAGCTCATCCACACTGCATACCTACATGAGGACAGTTAGCCCACTCCTGTCAAGTGTAGGACACCCACTAGGCTACCACAAATGTGCCACATTACCTCTGAACAGAGTGGCAATGGTGATCAGTCAACATCAAGCATAAGACACAGTTAATGTTGATCTCAAGTGAAATCAACATTTACTGGCTGTTAACCTTGAACTCAATCGAAATCGACATTTACCTCAAGTTAACATCGATTTCACATGTCTGGTGCATGACTGCTGACACATGGCTGAGTTGACTCAGCCAAGCTCAAACTTATGTGGGAATGTGAACTAACACCTCCCACTCAACCATCATCTCTGATGTGGGCACTTCACCACCCATGTCATTCATTCACCAAAACACTGCTATGGTGCCCTCACCAAAGACCATGAAGCACTGTAGCAATGACATCTCATCATACCTCTGCCCTCATGGCATTATCAGCCCCACCCTGGCTGCCAAGCCTGCTGATGACACTGAGATGATGTGCTCTCACTGCAAGCATGCCAACAAATGAGCCAGCAATCCCAAGAAAGGCCCAGCTGACACAAACAAGCCTCACAACGAGGCCTTGGCACCCTGATTGCAAAGTCCTGATCACACAGGCACACCTTCTTCACAACACAAGGACCCTGCTCATGCAGGAACATCTCCCTCACATCGCCAAAGCCCCACCAATGTGGGCAACCCAAGCAAATCTCCCTCGCATGCTAGAAGCCCTGCCAAAGCAGGCACCTCAAGGTGCTTCCTGAGCCACTCTCCCTTGGAATGTAGAAGCCCTGCCAAAACAGGCACTTCAAGGCCCTCTCCAAGACACTCTCCACTGCACAGCAAAAGCCCTGCCAAGGCAGGCAAGCAACCGCCTCAATCGCCATCCCCTCCACCTGATTTGGACAATTCTCCAGACAATCACTCCATTCTCACTTTGGATGACAAGTCCAGCACCCACTCCAACATCTTGGCTGAAGCTCAGGCTGACCCTCAGTCCATCCATGAGTCGGACACCCAGTTGGAGGCTTCCTACTCTGATCACCACAATGATCCACCTGATGATGACAATGCCAGGCTCATGGATCAAGATGTCAATGGCTCCTATGAGTTGCCATCTCTGCATCAATGCAAGGTCATCAAGCACCCTGAGCCAGCATGACATGACCGCTCTCCTTCTACTGTTGAGGTAGTTATTCCCATCCAGCACCGCAACTCCTTGAGCTGCTACATGTACTCCAACTGTGAGAGTACTGCCAACCAACATGACACACCCAATGCTCACACCCTCCATTCCTCGACTCAACCCAGCTGCTCCCATGCTAGCATCTCCTCTGCCACAAAGGGACCGCTTTCCCAGCCAAGTACAGCTATCTCCCATTTGGCAGGTTGGCCACCCACCATACCATCATCCCCAGCCAAAAGGCCCCTCAAGTGCACTGTCACCGCTGGCCATGGTACTCCTAGCAAGTGCTCCTGTCACACCAGTGATGCTCTCCCTGGGTGTAGGAAGCATCTTGTCAGTGGTCATGCACCAGACATGTGAAATCGATGTTAACTGCCTCTTATACTCGATGTCAGCTGACCACCATTGCCACTCCATCCAGAGGTAATGTGGCACGTTCATGGTAGCCTAGTGTGTGTCCTACACTTGACAGGAGTGGGCTAACTGTCCTCATGTAGGTATGTGTCACAGGACATAAAATCGAACTTGAATTGAGATCGATGTTAAACATGTCTTACGGTCAATCTCAGATGAAATCGATGTTAAGCAGGCCTTATTGTCGATTTCGCCCACAGGGCCATATGATGCTGTGGAATGAAAATGACAAGCAACGACTATGACTGCACCTCCCCAAAGGGGTTGAGGGTGATCAGCGATGAGGTTGGCAGCACCTGGAGGATGCTGTTGATGACCCTAGGCCAACCAGTAATGGCCAGGTGAGGTGCAGGGGCCCATGCGAAGATAGGGGGAGCCTGCAGGAAAGGAAGGAGAGCCTGACACTGGCTCAAGGCCATGGAGCCAGCGAAGAGGTAGTGGCTGGAGGCCAGTGGCGAGTCTCTAGGACAGAAGGGGCAGGCCCTGACACTGGCCTGATGCTGGCAGAGGGATGCTCTGGAGCAACCACCACCAGCATACACACATGCATATATATATACACACACTCCCTGTATGAGTGGAGAGGCAGGTACTTGTTCAAAAAGGCATAAATAAAGGCCAAAATTTCCGTTCATCCCCCTTTTTTGTATTCACAATTCCAAAGATGCCCAAATCCACTACTAAAACCACACATACAACCCTCCAGCAATGAATAGAACTTGCTGAATACAAACAAAAGCATCCGAAATCATCACAGAAGCAAATACAAGAATGGTTCTATTCAAAATACAACACCACTATCAGCCAGCTGACTTTATCTCAAATTCTCAATATAACAACATTACAAAACATTCCAGCCCATCAACTACAACAGAAAAATACAAAATCTGGAGCCAATACAATGCTTGAAAATGTGCTATACCAATGGTTTTCAATTCACCAATACAAAATCAACATTACAAATGAGATGCTACAAGTTAAAGCCAGGAATTATCCAGCAATCACACTTTTTAGGCCATTTAAAAGCAATTGATTACAGTTCTGGCTGGTTAGAATGCTTCAAAAAGCATTTTAATATTCAATCCTGCTTTAAACATGGAGAAGCAGCTTCAATTCCACCAATACAACATGACAAAATACTTGAAATAAAGGATCAATTATCAAATTACAATCCAGAAGATATATACAACATGGATGAAACAGCTTTATTTTTCTGATTACAAGGACAACACTCATTAACAACCACTCAAATCCCTGGTTTTAAATCACCCAAGGACTGCATTACAATTGTTTTATGCACCAATTCAACTGGAAATGATAAATTACCACTCTGGATAATTGGCAAATACAACAATCCATGTGCTTTCAAAGGGATCAATACAAATTGACTTCCAGCAGTATACAAATCCAACAAAAGCATGGATGAATACAATTCTATTCAAGGAATGGATATATTGGCTTGATAATCAAGTCAAACAGCCTATTCTATTATTATTGGACAACTTCAAAGTGCATTCAACCAATTGTCACAGGACATAAAATTGAACTTGAATTGAGATCGATGTTAGATGCATCTTACAGTCAATCTCAGATGAAATTGATGTTAAGCAGGCCTTATCATCGATTTTGCCTACAGGGCTGCACAACACTGTGGAGCAACCATGACAAGCAATGACTACAACAACACCATCCCAGATGGGTCAGAGGAGATCAGTGACAGAGCCAGCAGTGTCTGGGGGATGCTGTTGATGACCCTGGGCTGACCAGTAATGGCTGGGTAAGGTGCAGGTGTAGATAGGGGACCTGCAGAAATGGAAGAAGCACTCAACACTGGCTCAAGGCCATGGGGCTAGTGAAGAGGTACTGGTTGGAGACCAGTGATGGGTTGTAAGGACAGCAGGACAGGCCCTGACACTGGTCAGATGCTGGCAGAGGGTGCTCTGGAGCAACCACCACCAGCATACATATTGTCAGTGGTCATGTGCCAGACACATGAAATCGAGGTTAACTTGAGGTAAATGTCAATTTCATTTGAGTTTGAGGTTAATGGCCAGTAAACATCAATTTCACTTGAGATCGATGTTAACTGCATCTTATGCTCAATGTCAACTGACTGCCATTGCCACTCTGTTCAGAGGTAATGTGTCACAGGACATAAAATCGAACTCAAATTGAGATTGATGTTAAACATGTCTTACAGTCGATCTCAGATGAAATCAACATTAAGCAGGCCTTATTGTCGATTTCACCCACAGGGCTGTATGATGCTGTGGAACGAAAATGACAAGCAATGACTATGACTGCACCTCCCCAAAGGGGCTGAGGGTGATCAGCAATGATGTTGGCAGCACCAGGAGGATGCTGTCGACAACCCTAGGCCAACCAGTAATGGCCAGGTGAGGTGCAGGGGCCCATGCAAGGATAGGAGGGACCTGCAGGAAAGGAAGGAGAGCCTGACACTGGCTCAAGGCTGTGGAGCCAGCATAGAGGTAGTGGTTGGAGGCCAGTGATGAGTCTCTAGGACAGTAGGGGCAGGCCCTGACACTGGCCTGATGCTGGCAGAGGGCTCTGGAGCAACCACTGCCAGCATACACACATGCATATATATACACACATTCCCTGTATGAGTGGAGAGGCAGGACCTCATCCACTCTATCATTCATTAACTTGTCAGTATGTTTAGTATCTCTATACTCACACTCATTGTCTCATAGAGTAGCAATCTTAGGCATTGCTACTACTCAGTGTGCCTCTGTTCGAGTTGGAGAACATATAGACAGCAGTCAGAACCACCACTGGTGCCACAGGCCTCACCTGTGCAGGTGGAACCTACACTGTGGTCCTGGAACCTCCACCAGTACCATTACTATATGATGATGCTGACTACTGGTGTCGTACAGCCTTGAGCATCATCACCGATGATGGTGGTGCAGTTCATCAGCGCTGCATACTGTCAGCAGTCATGTGCCAGACACATGAAATTGACACTAACTCAAGGTAAATGTCGATTTCATTTGAATTCGAGGTTAACAGCCAGTAAACATCGATTTCACTTGAGATCAACGTTAACTGCCTCTTATGCTCGATGTCGAATTCAAATGAAATCGACATTTACCTTGAGTTAGTGTCAATTTCATGTGTCTGGCACATGACTGCTGACAGTATGCAGCGCTGATGAACTGCACCACCATCATCGGTGATGATGCTCAAGGCTGTACGACACCAGTAGTCAGCATCATCATATAGTAATGGTACTGGTGGAGGTTCCAGGACCACAGTGTAGGTTCCACCTGCACAGGTGAGGCCTGTGGCACCAGTGGTGGTTCTGACTGCTGTCTATATGTTCTCCAACTCGAACAGAGGCACACTGAGTAGTAGCAATGCCTAAGATTGCTACTCTATGAGACAATGAGTGTGAGTATAGAGATACTAAACATACTGACAAGTTAATGAATGATAGAGTGGATGAGGTCCTGCCTCTCCACTCATACAGGGAATGTGTGTATATATATGCATGTGTGTATGCTGGCAGTGGTTGCTCCAGAGCATCCCTCTGCCAGCATCAGGCCAGTGTCAGGGCCTGCCCCTACTGTCCTAGAGACTCATCACTGGCCTCCAACCACTACCTCTATGCTGGCTCCACAGCCTTGAGCCAGTGTCAGGCTCTCCTTCCTTTCCTGCAGGTCCCTCCTATCCTTGCATGGGCCCCTGCACCTCACCTGGCCATTACTGGTTGGCCTAGGGTTGTCGACAGCATCCTCCTGGTGCTGCCAACATCATTGCTGATCACCCTCAGCCCCTTTGGGGAGGTGCAGTCATAGTCATTGCTTGTCATTTTCGTTCCACAGCATCATACAGCCCTGTGGGTGAAATCGACAATAAGGCCTGCTTAATGTTGATTTCATCTGAGATCGACTGTAAGACATGTTTAACATCAATCTCAATTTGAGTTCGATTTTATGTCCTGTGACACATTACCTCTGAACAGAGTGGCAATGGCAGTCAGTTGACATTGAGCATAAGATGCAGTTAACATCGATCTCAAGTGAAATTGATGTTTACTGGCCATTAACCTCAAACTCAAATGAAATTGACATTTACCTCAAGTTAACCTCGATTTCATGTGTCTGGCACATGACCACTGACAATATGTATGCTGGTGGTGGTTGCTCCAGAGCACCCCTCTGCCAGCATCTGACCAGTGTCAGGGCCTGTCCTGCTGTCCTTACAACCCATCACTGGTCTCCAACCAGTACCTCTTCACTAGCCCCATGGCCTTGAGCCAGTGTTGAGTGCTTCTTCCATTTCTGCAGGTCCCCCTATCTACACAGGGGCCCCTGCACCTTACCCAGCCATTACTGGTCAGCCCAGGGTCATCAACAGCATCCCCCAGACACTGCTGGCTCTGTCACTGATCTCCTCTGACCCATCTGGGATGGTGTTGTTGTAGTCATTGCTTGTCATGGTTGCTCCACAGTGTTGTGCAGCCCTGTAGGCAAAATCGATGATAAGGCCTGCTTAACATCAATTTCATCTGAGATTGACTGTAAGATGCATCTAACATCGATCTCAATTCAAGTTCAATTTTATGTCCTGTGACAATTGGTTGAATGCACTTTGAAGTTGTCCAATAATAATAGAATAGGCTGTTTGACTTGATTATCAAGCCAATATATCCATTCCTTGAATAGAATTGTATTCATCCATGCTTTTTTGTTGGATTTGTATACTGCTGGAAGTCAATTTGTATTGATCCCTTTGAAAGCACATGGATTGTTGTATTTGCCAATTATCCAGAGTGGTAATTTATCATTTCCAGTTGAATTGGTGCATAAAACAATTGTAATGCAGTCCTTGGGTGATTTAAAACCAGGGATTTGAGTGGTTGTTAATGAGTGTTGTCCTTGTAATCAGAAAAATAAAGCTGTTTCATCCATGTTGTATATATCTTCTGGATTGTAATTTGATAATTGATCCTTTATTTCAAGTATTTTGTCATGTTGTATTGGTGGAATTGAAGCTGCTTCTCCATGTTTAAAGCAGGATTGAATATTAAAATGCTTTTTGAAGCATTCTAACCAGCCAGAACTGTAATCAATTGCTTTTAAATGGCCTAAAAAAGTGTGATTGCTGGATAATTCCCTGGCTTTAACTTGTAGCATCTCATTTGTAATGTTGATTTTGTATTGGTGAATTGAAAACCATTGGTATAGCACATTTTCAAGCATTGTATTGGCTCCAGATTTTGTATTTTTCTGTTGTAGTTGATGGGCTGGAATGTTTTGTAATGTTGTTATATTGAGAATTTGAGATAAAGTCAGCTGGCTGATAGTGGTGTTGTATTTTGAATAGAACCATTCTTGTATTTGCTTCTGTGATGATTTCGGATGCTTTTGTTTGTATTCAGCAAGTTCTATTCATTGCTGGAGGGTTGTATGTGTGGTTTTAGTAGTGGATTTGGGCATCTTTGGAATTGTGAATACAAAAAAGGGGGATGAACGGAAATTTTGGCCTTTATTTATGCCTTTTTGAACAAGTATGAATACAATTTTCACATGATAAATACAAAGAGGTAACTGCGGTTTGTATTCTCACATGCACATTCAATTTTGGAGCTGTGGCTACCCTATCCAATATCTGAAAAGTGAAAATATTCAATTTCTCACCAGCCAAAAAATGTCCAGGAGAATTCCATCCATTTAGTGAATTATTCAACCTTCGAGTAATTCAATAACCGAGAGTTGACTGTATTGTGAGGCCTAGCGAAGTGTGATGAGGTGGAAGTGGCGAAACGCGCGAGGTCGAGCTCAGATGAGCACACCGGTCATGTGCTGCAGGTGAGGGTCTGAACGTCGCTTTGTAGAATTCCGAAAATTCCACCGGAGCTGCACGACCGGTCCCCCACGGTCCGCTTTTCTTGCTGCCCGAATCATTCTTCCACGCCTCCCTCTTGCCCCTTCGCTTACTCTCCTCGTTGCTGTTCCTGACTCCACGCCAGGCACCGCTAGTCTTCTCATATATAACCTTCCCCTCCGCACTTGCATACGTCACACCTCTCCACCACCGCTTGGACATTACCGGCTGTTCCTTAACTCTTCCTACCAGCACTCCTCAATTGGGACGAGATGGCGGCTACATCTCCAGCGGGTCTTCCCACCGTCCTCGCCGTCGGCACAGGCGAATACACGACCGGGTTTGTCGGCAACTCGGAGTCTCCCTCTGACAAGAAGCTCGGTGTCGTCGGTCTTGTCATGTTCGACCTTCGTCGTCGCGGCCTCATCGCGCCCGAGATCAAAATGGTCGGCACAAACGGTGACAAGTTCCCAGGCATCCGCCAGCACTTCCACAAGAATATCGAAAGCAAGTACCGCGAGATGAGCACTGAGTTTACTTCCTACCCCGCTCCCGGCGTCAGGGATGCGGACGCGTACAAAGCAGCCATTCACTCGCTCAAGGCAGGTGATGCAATTACCATTTTCACCCCCGACTCGACGCACTTTGATATCGCCATGTACGCGATCAAACGAAAGATCCACGTGATGGTGACTAAGCCGGCGACGCAGACGCTCAAAGATCACCAGGAGCTGGTGAAGGCGGCGGCAGAAGAGGGGGTGCTGTGCATGGTAGAACATCATAAGAGGTTCGACCCTGCGTATGCGGATGCGAGGCAGAGGGCGAGGGATGAGCTGGGCGACATGAATTACTTTTACAGCTACATGAGCCAGCCCAAGAACCAGCTGGAGACGTTCAAGGCGTGGGCCGGGAGGGACAGCGATATCAGCTACTACCTCAACTCGCACCACATCGACATTTGTCTCTGGTTCACCCAGAACCGCGCCATCCCCCTGCGCGTCACCGCTTCTGCCTCTGCCGGCATTGCCACTTCCAAAGGCTGCGTCTCGGCAACTGAAGACACTATCACCCTCCTCGTTGATTTCGCCATCCTCAACCCGGCCACTGGGGCTGTGGAAGAGGGGAAGCGAGCCACGGCAGTTTTCACCGCTTCCTGGTCTGCACCACAAGGCGCAGGCGTGCACTCCGAACAGCACTTTCACTTCGTCGGCACTTGCGGCGAAACACGCATCAACCAAGCCCGCCGCGGATACCAGTTCACCAAAGAAGACCCCGCCCAAACCCTCACCGGTGGAGCATGCACGGACTACAACCCCTTCTACATGCGATACACCCCCGACGTCGAAGGCTACTTCGCTGGCCAGCACGGATACGGCTACATCTCGCTCGAGAACTTTGTCAACGCATGCACAAAAATCAACAGGCAAGAGAGGAAGGCGCTGGATTACGACGTGGTGCTGCCGACGATCAAGGATACGGTGTTGACCACCGCGATTCTCGAGGCGGGGAGGAGGAGTTTGGACGGAAAGAGAAGTGTGGAGATCAAGCTCGAGCATGGCGAGTATACGTTGGTGTAAGCCAGCAGCAGCAGTTTATGGTCTTTCAGGAAAACCTTTGTCTAATCGCAAGCCGGAATGATCTCACGAGATCCATGAGGACTGTGTTGAAGTGCACGTGCTGTTTTCTCCCTCAATCTTAAAGCTGCCACCAAGATCGGGGAACATATTCAACACCAAAGTTATTGGCGCATGGTGGTACAGCGTGCAATTAATTGGGCCTCATCATGACAATCCGTGGACCATCGAGTCTAAGAACGCTTGTTAAACATGTCCAACGCCGAGAAACTCGTGTCATCCTGTGCAATCCCCGCCGCAGCCTTGCGCTTCCTCTCCTGCTGCTGCTCCTTCCTCATCTTCTCCATCCTCGCCTTGACCGCAATCCTGTTCGGATCGATCACGTTCTCCCGCTTCTTCCGGAGATACCTACTCAGCGCCTTGTTCTTGCCACGCATCCTGTTCTTCTCCTTCTTCTGCGGGCCCGGCCCTTCGTGTGCTGCGATCTTGACCGCCAGCGAACCAGTCGCCCCCTCACCCTCCACATCATCGTCGTTGTCGGCGAAGGGGGACGAGTCGGGATTGTCGAGCTGCATCCGCTCCAATCTGGAAAGCTGGGAGTATGCCCGACCGTCGGCACTGCGCGCCAAAGCGTTGGGGTTTCGTTTGGCGATTTCGGCAAGGATGCGGTCCTGCTCGGCAGCGGAAACGTTGGTTTCAGCAACGTGGACCGATCCGAGGATGGACGAGTCGATCGAGATGAGGTCGGGCGAGATCTTGTCCATGAGCTGGTGCACTTCGCGTTCTCGGCGCGCGTTGCGGGTTTCGAAGGGGTCGAGTTCGGACGAGTCAAAGTTGGGTTCACCTGCACCGGGAACGAGGAGGCTGGTGAAGCCACCGGCGTGTCCGACACCGAGGACGTCTTCGAAGGGGCAGAACTTGACCTGCAAAGGTTCGGAGCGGGGAAAGCCCTGGGTGATGTAGGGTCCGGGAGGGGCGTTGCCAAGGGGAGCGTGGGTGTCGTACACCGAAACGTGGGGACCCCAAGCAACGCCGAGGAGGCCACGTTGGGAGTATTGGAGGTCAGAGGCGGGACGGCGTGCTTGCCATTCGCGACGCGGGCCTTTGCCAAGCATGCGTGTGTCCCAGACTTTGATTGTGCCATCCATGCCACAGGTGGCCATGTCGCGGCCGCCGTTGCGCGAGTCGATCGAGATACCGGTCACGGGTCCGCGATGTGCCAAAAGCTTGACGGCGGGAGTGGAGAGGTTGGGTGTCCACATGGTAACGGTACCGTTGGTGTGGCCGAGGTGGAGGACGGCGGTAAGCGGGTTCTGCGTCATGGTGTTGCAATTGCCGAGGCCGGTGCGGTGCTGGCTGATGAGTGTACCTGTGGATGTGTCCTGGTACTTGAGATATCCTGTCGCACCGACAGAGGCGAGGAGGAAGTGGTACGGCAGGAACTCGAGCCTATTGACATCTGTGTGGTTTTTGAGCTTGTGGATCTCGATACCTGCGTCATCGTAGATGTAGACGTACTTTTTCTGCGCCGCGGCAAAGAAGCTGTTGTTGTGCAACCACTTGACATCCCGCACCGTCTCCCTTACTTGGATCTCGCAGCTCAACTTGCCCGTCTGCCAACCGAATGCCGCCAGATGTCCCTTCCTGCCTCCAATTACCAAATGCCTTCCGTTTCTCGTGTAATCACACCTGTACGGCCCCAACCCAACTCCGTGTTTTCCACCATCCAGCTTTAACTCGAATCCTTTCGTCGCCGTGTCGATGCCCACATTGTCCTTGATCTGCGCTTGAGTCACTTTGAATGTACGCTCGAGCTCGCCTTCTGTCTCGATCATTCCTGCACCTTCGCCGGGCGCAGCTATGTTGAGGTACTCATTGGCGAGACGTGCTGATTCGGCGGCACGCTTTTGCGAGAGGTGCTGATGGGTGAGCTTGCTCTTGAGCTTCTTGTCCTTGATGTTGGTCACGGACTTGGGCAGCTTGGCATCGCGGACAGAGGCTGGGGCTGAACGGTCGAGTGAGCGTGGAAGAGAAGTGGCGGCAGAGATGGAGTGCGCCTGCTTGTCGAGGGCCTCCTGGCTGTGATACGCCTTATTTCGGCCATTTGACTTTGAGCCTTTGGCACCCGCCGAGCGAGCAGGCTTGGAAGGCCCGGCTTCCATGATGGAACGACGGCGGCAATGACGACGAGCTCAAAGCTCTAGGACGGACGTCGATAGGGCCGGGAAAGCGGTAACGGTGTTGAAGCTTTCGATAGTTGCAGCTCCGATAAGCGAACTCGAGCGGCCCTAGGTTGCGATTTGATCCACTAGAGATGTTCTCCTAATGCTTCCATGGGGGGGTCCCTTTGCTTTCGATGTTGATATACGCCAAGTGCGAGCTCGAGGCTTGGAATGATGGATGATGGAGTGGAAGGCTTGTTCGGAGATGTGCTTCACACTGTGCTGAGCAACGGCGGGAAGAAATTTATAAGAAAAAAAAAATGTAGGCGAGCAGAACTTGGACCTTTTTTGATACCGAACCCTGAACTCAATCCAAATTTTGTAATCGAGATTTGTTCGAGCAATACAAAGCAACTGTCACAATTCAAGAAGAAAGTAATTATGCAGCCGACGCAACTCCACCATACTTTACTCCATCTTCGCTGCCTGCTCTTGCCCGTATACATCCATCACATACCTCTTTGCAAACTCAACCTAGATCTGCCTTGCCATCAGTATCAAGCTCAACATGGCAAGGGGCACAAGCAAGGATGCAGCATCGCGTCAGAAGCCGAAACAGGCGGCCGTCTTCGAGCAAGACTCGGAAGGATCGGACGCCGGATCGTTAAAACTTGATTCAGGAAGCGATATCGGATCAGAACTCGAGGAATCCGACGATGCAAGCGGACCAGAAGACCAAGGAGAGGAGGCAGAAGAAGAAGAGGAAGAGACGCGACCCAAGTATGCGCAATTCATGGATGACTCCGATGATGACGATGACTCCGAAGGCGACGACAGTGAAGAGGACAACGACAACGACCAAGGTCAATCAGCATACAGCAGCGACGATGCTGGCTCTGACCTTGAACAAGACGACCTCCAACAGCAGATGAAGAAGATCCCATTCTCTGCACTCATCAAGGCCAGGCAGCAGATGGACGACTCCGCCAGCGAGGATGAAGACGACTTTTCCGAACCAAACATTTCCGACCTTGAAGAAGACGAGTTCGCACAAGACCGCCATCGTCTCGCCCGAGCTAAAGCCGGAAAGCAACCCCAACGCAACGACAAGACCAAGCCCAGCAAATCATACGGTGTAGATGCGGATGCGGACGAAGCGCTCGAACAAAAGCGTCGCGAAGTTCGCGAGCGTCTGCGCCAACTCAGTGGTGCATCCTCCGGTCCCTCCAACGAAACGGACGATGCCTGGGCTCAAGCTCGTAAGGATCGGGAGCAGCGACGCAAAGAAACACATGAGCGCAAAGAGCTTTCCAAGCGCACCAACAAGAACGCACCCACCGAAGTCTCCAGCAAGCGGCCCGTCTCTCGGCGCCGAAACGTCATTGAAACTGGCTCGAGCCAAGTCCGCGATCCCCGCTTCGAATCACTCTCCGGTTGCATCAACAAGGACCTCTTCGCCAAATCCTACTCGTTCCTCCCCGAAATGTTCAAGGACGAACTCGCCACGCTCAAGAAGACACTTTCCAAGCTGAAGAAGCAAGAGGCAACCCAAGCCGGCCCCAAAGCTAAGTCGGAACAGGCGCTGGCGATCCGCGAGGAGCGTGCAAAAGTGGAAGCCGCTTTGCGCAGAGCAGAGGGTCTGGCGGGAGAGAGGGAGAGGAGGCAGAGAGAGTCGGCGGTAAAGGGACAGATCAAGGCGCAGAACAAGGAGAGGGTTGAGAAGGGCTTGTTGCCATTCTACCCAAAGAAGAGCGAGATCAAGCAGATGTTGCTCAAGGACAAGTATGATAGGTTGTCGGGTGCGGGCAATGAGGAGGGGAAGAGGGCGAGTGGGCAGGAGAAGAAGCAGCTCAAGAAGGCTTTGGAGAGGAGGAGGAAGAAGAATGCGCAGAAGGAGAAGAAGGATATGCCGGTCGGCATCAGTCTTGGCAGAGAGAGTGGAAATGGTGTGATACCCAAGCGCAAGAAGAACTCAGGAGGTGCGGGAGAGACCAACAAGCGAGCGAGGTTCTGAGTGCAGCCCGCGTCGGTGCAAGACCATGTTATCATCATGTGCCATCATCTTTGCAATCACTTTCACAGCACAGCATCGCCTTTTAGCACTTCCTTTTTGCAAGTGCTTTGCCGATGAGGGTTTGATGGCGGTGTTGAGCCGAATTGCTTCAAGATACATGTTCGATTTATAGAATGCACATTTAACTTTAAAATTCCCCCAGCTAGAAGGCGAGACGCGTCGCGCCCGCACGACCCTTGCAGATGTCGAGCAACACCATATTTTTCCACCACCATAACATTCCCGAACGATCTGCACACCATCACCATCTTCACTTTGTGCTTTCCTTTGTCTCGTCTCGCTATACCCTGCTGGAATCTCTCCTCAGCATCAAACTCTCTTAATAGCACTCTTAATTTGCGTCAATCCCTGGCTTGCAGAACCGCCAAGCTTTGCTAACACAGTGCATGGTCTTCTCTATTCGCAACTGGGTTCAACAACAAATCTAGACTTGTCCATACATAGGAGGCTTAGAACTTGGTTAGATACGGCACAATGTCGCAACAAACGCCCTCACGGCGGCGTCCAGCCACCGTCGAAACGCCTGGCTCCGCTCGCTCCACAACGTCCACCACCGACCGAGCAACCCTGCTCGATAGGGTTGAAGACCTCGATCTCGAAGTGCACGATCTTCGCCGCCAAATTGCAGCCGAACGAGATCGCCGGCGTGCATCCGCCCTCAAATTGCGCGCTGCGTCCTCCTCCGACTCGCAGCTTGCCCATATCGATCCTGATCGGCGGAGGGATGCAGCGGGAGTCAAAGAGGTACTCATGGCCAAACTGAAGGAGATGGACGATGATGCGTTGACCGCGTTGCTCACTGCGAGTAATCAAAGTGTTGCACGTTGGATTTCAGGGAGACAGGCAGAGGGGGGAGCATGGGTGATGGTGGACGCCCGGTTGGTGCCGAGCAAGAGCGTTGGTGTGGAGGGAACAGGGAGTGGGTCCGATATCGACCGCCGACTCTTGTTACTCCAACACGACAGTAGCGATAACAGAACCGGTAAAGCGGCTGGGAAGGGAGGGAGAGGGGGAGTGCAAGAAGCGCTGCGGGAACATAAGCATGCGGCAAGCGTCAACGAGTGGTTGAAAGACCGACAACGACGTTCCTCGGCCCTTCTCGAGAGGTTGACTCAGTTTTCATACCTTGACATCGACATTCTGGAACAAACCGATGCAGCAGACCCCCGCAGAGATGGGAGTAGACGCTCGAGAAACGTCCACATTGCGGGCAGCGTAGCCAGGCTCTTTCCGATCGAGATCCGCTTCGATGTGGCTGAGGAAGACTCTCATCCTGCCACCTCGCCGCAGATGCAGAACCTCTCCGTTGCTCTGCCCGCCTGGCTCACGTCCACACTCAACACTCCGCACAAGCTCTTTTCCAAACTTCTCCAGCGCAATGATCTCCCGGCCATTTTGTTGATGCTGCGGACGATGGTGCCGTTGCTCTCGCTAAGGAGGAACCTGTTTACAGCGCTCATGGAGCAATATACTGACCTCGTGCGCGATCACGTCCGCACCTGGGAGTCCGAACACCGCCTCGACTTCGCCCCCTACCATCTCCCCTCTCCCTCCAAACGTATCAAGTCCTCAGTGGACGAGGCACTGGGACAGTCCCTCATCACTCCTTCCTCCGCCGAGGCTATCGTGTTCCGAAACAAGTCCGGCGCATCGCTCACCCTCCGCTTCACCATCACCTGGAACCGCTACGGCCACGCAACCCCACATATCTCTGCTACCCCCAACGTCCCCAGCAGGCTAACAGACTCGACGAGCACAGCATTCCTGCACGGGTTCGAGAGCGAGTTCCAGCATTTGCTCAAAGTAGCTATAGCGCAAGAGGGGATTGTAGGACTGTCCGACTATGACGAGAAGCAGGATGACGAGCTGGATCCAGCCGTGGGGAGGTGGGGAGTAATGCCCGCGATCCAGGCGACGCTGAAGGCGTTTTTTGCGTTGGAGGGGGAGGAGAGCGAGGAGAGTTCGATGGAGAGGCCGTGACGTACAGCAAGGGGTATATTGTAAGTTAATTGTACCTTAGCACATACCGAATCTCAGGTTGTATTCATACGATTCGCCTGCCAGTCGTGCCGATTCAGATGGAGGGTTCAAGCAGCGATGGTGGGATTGGGCGGTGACGCAAGGAAGCTTGAATTTGAGGCTGAAGCGAGATGGTCTAGGATTACAAATACAGTGTGAGGTAAAGGTTGAGTTGCCTTCAGTAATGTAGTTACTGTAGTACCGACACATGTGTAGTACCAACGCATTTTGATCGAAATAAAATCATCTGATGGTAGTACTTTCATTGATAGTGACAAGCACTGTGATTGTGACAAACTGAAACTGACATTTCCAACAATGTGAGATACTACACAACATTTGGAATGATACAGCACTACAGTGTGACCTGTGAGGTACTAGCATGAGGCACCTCATCATAGAAAATGCTTGGATAGGTGTCATCACCTTCAACAGTGCTGAGCAGCTCTCCATCATCAAGATGTTATGCTCATGGGGTCTGGCAACCTTGGGTTCACCAGGTACAGTGTTGTTGGTGGAGGCCATGGGCAGGTTATTGGGCATGGTGGTGTCTGAAACATTGCTGGTGGGCTTGAAGGATTTCAGTAATGCTAAGAAGGTCTGATATTGTTAAGCTCATGGGGTCTGGGGAACCTCAGGCTCACTGGGTATGGTGATGATGGTAGAGGCCATGGGCAGGTAATCAGGCATGGTGGTGTCCAATATGTCACTGGTGGGCTAAGAGGATTATGGTAATGCTAAGGATGTCTGATATTCCACCTACTAAGTGAGTAGAGTAAAATACAATTAACAAAGTCAGGAGGGAAGGAGCCTGGCTGTCTGGCCAGGGCCTAAAATACCCTCTGGTCAGTTGCCACAGTTGGTCAGTTCCCCACCAGGACCGACACAGCCTGCAACAGCTACCACAGTTGATCTTGGACCCAGAACCCTCCTGTCACAGGACATAAAATCGAACTCAAATTGAGATCGACATTAGATGCATCTTACAGTCGATCTCAGATGAAATCGATGTTAAGCAGGCCTTATCATCGATTTCGCCTACAGGGCCATATGACACTGTGGAACGAAAATGACAAGCAATGACTATGATGACACCATTCCCAAATGGGTCAGGGTGATCAGTGATGATGTCAGCAGCACCTGGAGGATGCTGTTGACGACCCTAGGCCAACCAGTAACAGCCAGGTGAGGTGCAGGGGCCCCTGCGAAGATAGGGGGGACCTGCAGGAAGGGAAGGAGAGCCCAACACTGGCTCAAGGCCATGGAGCCAGCAAAGAGGTACTGGTTGGAGGCGAGTGACAAGTCTCTAGGACAGTGGGGCAGGCCCTGACACTGGCCTGATGCTGGCGGTGGGATGCTCTGGAGCATCTGCTGCCAGCATATATATATATGCATTCCTTGTGTGAGTGGAGAGGCAGGACCCCATCCACTCTACCATTCATTTTGCTTGTCAGTATGTTAGTATCACTACACCCACACTCATTGTCTCATAGAGTAGCAATCTTAGTCATTGCTACTACTCAGTGTGCCTCCATTTGAGTTGGAGTACATATAGACATCAGTCAGAACCTTCACTGGTACCACAGGCCTCACCTGTGCAGGCAGAACCTACACTGTGGTCCTGGAACCTGAACCAGTACCATTACCACACGATGACACCAACTAATGGCATTGTACAGTCTCAAGCATCATCTCTGATGATGGCAGTGCAGCTCATTCATGCTGCATACCTATGTGAGGACAGTTAGCCCACTCCTGTCAAGTGTAGGACACACACTAGGCTACCACAAATGTGCTGCATTACCTCTGAACAGAGTGGCAATGGTGGTCAGTCAACATCAAGCATAAGACACAGTTAACATTGATCTCAAGTGAAATCGATGTTTACTGGCCATTAACCTCGAACTCAAATGAAATCGATGTTTACCTCAAGTTAACATCGATTTCACATGTCTGGTGCACAACTGCTGACATTAGAGTGGATCATTCAAGCAGTGCCCCACATTCACCATGGCACCCAATGATCAGTCTGAGGAGCACCTCAGAGCCATTGACCTCAGGTCTGTGGTAGCCATGCTCCAGCAGATGATGGAGCAACAGTGACAAGAAGCTGAAGCGAACCAAGAATGGCAGCAAGCCATGCTAGGTAACTGGCAGCTGTACCAAGGTGAGGAGCCAACTACACCATCACCAGTAGGCCACACAAGGTCAGCCCCTCCTCTTGGTGAGTCAATGACAGCTCAGACCAGGTTTGCTCAAGTAGAGGATCCTCAAACCCCTACACCCAGGTCAATGGTGAAGGCATGGCCTGTGGAGTTCAGCAACATCGATGTTTATGTGACTCCCATGGGTCCTAGGCATCATCATGAGCCTCTCAAGCCCATCACCATGTTCGAAGGTGAGGGCCAGGAGCCTAAGGCACTCCCAGCAGACATGAAGATCCTGTTCCCCAAGCTGGACACCAAGGATGTTGAGCTATTCCTCATCAAGGCCAACAACTGGTTCGCTCAATATGGTATCACAAGCCATCAGCATTGAGTGGCCATTGCTTTGGAGCGATTAGAAGGTTCAGCCAAAGAATGGTGGGACTCTAAGCTATGGGTCGACCCTAAGCTCCAAGGACAGCTGTTCCATGACTGGGACATGTTCTGTTCCCAGTTGAGGGACCAGTTCAGTCAGATGGTTGACTCGTTCACCACCTACACTGAGCTCTCCATCCTCCATCAAACCAGCGATGAGCCAGGCATGGCCACTCGCTACATTGAGCACTTCCAGGACCTAGCAAACTGTGCAGGCCTCGATGGGAACCCTAAGCTCATCATGGGTCTCTTCAAGATGGGTCTCACCACCAGGATGTGTCAAAAGTTTGAGCATGATCCCCCTTCTGACCTCTGGGAATGGTATCACAGTGTGGAAAGCATTGACCACATTCAAACCTTGGATGCCAACAATGCCTGTCTCCTCTCGACCCCAGCTCATCCTGCAACCATGGCAGCACCCACCACAGACAAGGGGAAAGAGAAGGAGGCACCACTGTTTAGCAACAGGACAAGCAGTTGGGGTCAGTGTAGTGGAGCAGTACCCAATACTGCTCCTAGGAGGCCCTTGCCTCCTCACTTGGCTCAGAAGCTGCTGGTGACCAACATTGGCAGCACCACTTTTGGACCAGACCAATGTAGCCTATGTGGCCAGACAGGCCATTGGCAGTGCAACTGTCCCAAGGCCATGCCCAGAGCACCCAGTCTGACAGGTGCGCCTCATGGCCTTGCTCCACAGAGTGGCTGTGTCTATGCCATCAATGAGCAGGCTGAGGATGCTGAAGACAATGAAGAGGCATCTGAGGAAGGCAACCAGGAAGCCAACATTGACCTGGCTGCCTACACCAACAAGGATGAGAAGAATGCCTGACCCCAGGAAGATGACACCAACCAGGGAAATGGGCATGGGACAGCACACTGATGGCATGCATTGCCCTGAATCCATCCTTGTCATCACACTGTACATATCAAGACTGTCATTTCTGTTTCCCCTGAATCCATCCTTGTCATCACACTGTACATATCAAGACTGTCATTTCTGTTTCTCTGTGGTATCATGGAAGCCAGTACTCAAGATTGACAGGACCATTGCTGGCCACCCAGCTTGAATGCTGGCCAACACAGGCACCAGAGTGTCTATAATTGCTCATACATTCGTTTTGACCCATCAAATACCCACAAAACCCATACACAAAAGAAGCATTCATGGTATTACCAGCCATACCTTACAGATTGACAGCACTGCCTCAGTCACTGTGGGCATATGAGGTTACTTAGTCAGCCCTTTCAAAGCAGAGGTGACAGACATCAATGACTATGATGTCATCCTAGGTTACAAGCTACTCTGGAAACTCAGGCCCAGGGTAGATTGGCACACTGGTACTCTCAATTTCTGGCCTGGCCTTGAAATCAATGTTAAAGGGCAGTTACCATCGATTTCATCTGAAATTGATGATAAACACCACATATCTTCGATTTCAACTGAGATCCAAGATAACATGCCCTTAATGTCCATTTTGGCAATCAACCTCATAGCTCATGGAAACGAGTTTGTCTCTGCCAAACAGCTCATACGAGCAGCCCTCTGCGATGGCCTCATAGGATGCATGCTCCTGGATGTCAATCCCACCATGGTACCCATGTATGGCTTCGTCCCTACAGGCAGCAACAAAGGTATTGAGATGGAGGTCGAACCTCAGGAGGAGCTGAAGGTGAAGGAGATACCTGAGGAATACCAAGATCTCCATCAGGTCTTCTGTGAGACTGAAGCTGACAAGCTGCCTCCAAGGATGGACCATGGTCTCTCAATCAAGCTATTGCCAGGCACTCAACCACCTTGTGGGCCTCTGTACTTACAGGGACCCAAAGAGCTGGAAGAGTTGTGCAAGTATCTCGATGAGAACATCACAAAGGGTTTCATCCATCCATTGAAGAGCCCAGCATGCTCACCCATGCTCTTTGTGCCAAAGAAGGATGGAGGCCTGCAGCTTTGTGTTGACTGCTGAGGCCTCAACAAGGTCATGGTGAAGAACCATGCCCCATTACCCCTCATCGAGGAGCAGCTCTTCCTACTGTGAAAGGCCAAGGTCTACAGCAAGCTGGATCTCAAGGCAGCATATAACTTGGTACACATCGCAGATGGCAATGAATGGAAGACAGCTTTCAGTACCCAACTTGGGCTCTATGAGTACCTCATCATGCCATTCAGGCTGGCAAATGCTCCCTCACACTTTCAGTCGCTCATTAATGGTATCTTCCATGACATCCTTGGTATCTACATGGTGGTATACTTAGATGACTTCCTCATCTTCAGTGACCACCTGAAGGAGCATGTTGGCCATGTATGGGAGGTGCTACAATGACTATGCAAGCACTGACTCTTCATGAAGCTGTCAAAATGTGAGTTTCACACCACAACCATCGAGTTTCTAGGCTACATTATCACACCACAAGGAATCAAGATGGATGAAGCGATGGTATGGACCATTAAGGAATGGCTGGTCCCTGAGTCAATCCACAACATTCAGCACTTCCTTGGCTTTGCCAACTTCTATTGATGATTCATCTTGCATTTTGCACACATTGCAAGGCCACTCACATCATTGGTCAAGCTGACTGAGTGCTTCAAGAAGTTCAAATTGCCAGAGGATGCAGAGAAGGCCTTCCACAGCCTTATCGCAGCATTCATGTCAGCAGGGGTACTCTGCCATTTTGATTACCACCTGCCCACACACATGGAGACCGATGCCAGCGATTACACTATAGCTGGGGTCCTCAAGCAAGAGCATGAGGGACAATGGCACCCAATCACCTTTTACTCATGCAATATGAGTTCAGTGGACCTTAACTAGAAGAGCCATGACAAGGAACTGCTTGCAGTGGTGGCATGCCTGACCCAGTGGCACCATATGCTGGCAGGCCTGCCATCGCAGCTCATCATCCTCACTGATCATGAAGTGCTCAATTACTTCAAGTCTCAACAGCACATCAATGGTCAGCAAGCTTGATGGGCAGTACTACTAGCTGACTTCGACTTCATTCTATGATACAGGCCAGGGGACAAAGCAGGTGAACCTGATGCCTTGACAAGGTGGAGCAATATGCAGCCCACTGGTGAAGAACAAGAGCATAATGTTCAACAGCTGCTGCTGGCCCAACTGTTTGCCAAACCTGATGTGAAATCGACAATAAATGCCATTAATCATTGAACTCAAATGAGTTTGAGCAAAAACACACATAATCATTGAACTCAATCAAGTTCAAGCATAAGGGACAATAATTGTTGATCTCATGAAACACCCCTGGCACTGCCCTCTATGGCAGATATCATAGCAGGAGGATTTGAGGAGCTTGTCAGAACCTTCCAGCCCCTTGACCTTGAGCTGGTAGAGCTGTACAATCAAGGCCAATTCAAGCTAAAGGACAGCTTATGGTACAAGGATGGCCATTTGGTTGTGCTGAAGGTCACACTGGCCTGGCAGGCAAGGTAGCAACAACACCAGGAGTGTGGCCAAGGTAGCAACAACACCAGGAGTGTGGCCAAGGTATGAGACCAATCCCTATCAGTCAAGCACCTGTGCTACATGGTGATGTTGCAGTGCCATGACAGACTGACTGCTGGACATGTCAGATGAGATGTGACAATGGAGCTAGCACAATGATATTACTATTGGCCACACATGGCAGCATGGATAGCAGACTACATAGCTAGCTGCCCAGTATGCACACATTACAAGGCCCTGTGCCATCGGCTGTACAGCCTCCTGCAACTGTTGTCCACACCCAAACAACCATGGGGATCCATCTTGATGGACTTCATCGAAGGCCTGCCACCATTGGAAGGCTACAACTCCATATTGGTGGTAGTTGATTGCCTCACCAAGTTTGCCATCCTGGTGCTGACTCATAAGTCTGCAACATCAGGAGATACTGCCAAGCTCTTGGAGACTACAGTTTTCATACATTTTGGTGTACTGGACCACATTGTCTCTGATCAAGGATGACAGTTCATCTTGGCAACTTGGAAATGATTCACCACCACACTCAGAATCAACCACTCCCTCAGCACAGCCTACCACCCACAAACTGATGGTCAGACTGAGTGGGTAAACCAAGTGGTTGAACAGTACCTCCATATGTACTGCAATTACAAGCAAAACAACTGGCACACCTTGCTGGCAATGGCTGAGTTCATGTACAACAACACAGTACATAGCAGCATCAGTGTATCACCATTCTTTGCATGTTACAGTTGGAATCCCAAGTCTCACCTGGAGATCCCAAAGCAACTCAGAGTACACAACCTGGGACAGCATGAATGGCTCATGACTGCCAAGGACCGGATCGAGTATCTCCAGGAAGCCATTCAGCAAGCACAAGCACAGATGGTCAAGCAATACAATCGCAAGTGCAAGGACATGGAATTCAAAGTTGGTGACCTTGTTCACATCAACTGCAAGAACTGGAAGACTCGATGCCCTAGTCCCAAGCTCAACACACGTTTTGCTGGCCCCTTTCCCATCCTGGAACACATCAAATGGCAAGCATACCACTTACAACTTCCAGCAACCTTCAAAGTCCATGATGTCTTCCACATCTCCATGCTGTAGAAGCAGCCAGCAAGCCAACTGGCAGGGCACAACGAGCTCCCCATACAACCACTGCTGCATGATGATGAGCTGGAGTATGAGGTTGAGTGCATCCTCAACTGTTGAACCCATCACAGCCAGCTCCAGTACAAGGTGTTCTGGAAAGGCTATCCCAAGGAACAGGCAACCTGGGAGCCTGCCAAGAATCTCAACTGCCCTGACCTCATCTGGGACTATGAGGTTTTGAGGGGGGGAGGCATCCCTGCTCAATAATAGGGCCATCTCCTCAGTTTCACAAAATCGATGTTAAAAGCAGGTTACAGTTGATCTTGAATGAAATCAATGTTAAAAGCAATTTACAGTCGATCTCATGTGAAATTGAGGATTATGTGACTTTATCCTCAATCTCAAAAAGGTCAGCCCTGCAGGAGAAGAAGTTGCCAGGAAGGCCCTAGTAACAGTGTCAATGCTCATCAGACACTCATGAGGCACACACAAGGGGAAGGAGAACAGTGGTGGATTTCATGGGAATGAGCACAGTACAGGAAAAGGACAAATCTACATGTCAATGTAGAAGGGTTCACTGTCCTCAACCTTGGGGACCAGCAGAGGGGACAACAGCATGTCCACAGGCAGTGGAGGACTGCCAGGGCAGGAGTGAGACTCATGGGGCTGGCGCTCACTCACGAGAGCGCTGTTAGCCACCATGTACTGGCACACAGCATGCAAGATGCCAGGAAAGTTGGCATCATTGAGGTGCCAGAGCCACACCATGGCTGTAGCCCAGTGATTATCATCAGTGGGCAGGTAGACACAGTCATCATGGCATACCTTACCCATACTGATGCTTTCTGATGTCAAGAGGTGGGCCTGCTTGGTGCTGTGCTCGTGATGACCATGCTGCCACCCAGGAAAGTCACCATGATACATGAGTGCTGGGTGGCAAGCAATGTCCCAATGGCAGTGAGCAATACCCATGGCATGGCAATGGACACACAAAGCAGGCACACAGTGTCACTGACCCAACAGGTCTGCATACAGCAAAGGGAAGCACCTACACCACTGAATCAAAACAAGTGGTTAGTACATGGCCATGACACAAACAGGGATGATGGAGACAGGGTGTACTTACAGGACTTGGAGTGCTTTGCAGTGAGCACAGGTCCAGGTGGGCCAAGATGCTGAGCCCTTGGTCAAACAATGCATGATGATGTTGCAGATTTGCCAATCTGCAGCATCACCCCAAGTAATCATCCAGAGCTTGGGGTACCAACCAGCCACATACAAGATCAGCAGCACTGGAGCCCAGAGTACCTGGGTCCACACTATGATCTTGGCTCAACTCAGCATGTGGGCCACTGGTGGTGATGGAGAGGGATGGCACAGGGGTACTGGAGGGGGTGGCATGTGCCTGCCATCAGAAGGGGTATCCCTCCACACCACACCTGGAGGAGGGGGTGGAGGAGCATATGCAGGTGTTCCAGGTGCCACAGGAGATGTGGGAATGCTATCCAAATGAGCCAACTTGGCTTCATAGCCCTCTTGATGTTCCTTGCTAGGTGTGCACACACCCAGGAAGAGAGGCTTGAGGGCAGGAGGGCCATGTGAGGCCAACTCCACCAGCAAGGCAGCCACAGCTTCCTCAACAGGCATGACAGCTGCCTCAGAAGTGGTGCATGGCACTGCAGGACCTGCAGGCTGCCTGTCAGCAGAGCCCATATCGCCACCAACAGCTGAGGGAACCTGAGCTGCAGGAGTGGCAGGAGAAGTGGAGCGATGGCTCATGTGATGGAGAGCCATGTGGGGAGCTATGGGAGCCGCTCAATGAGTCGAGCAATGCAGAGGGGGTGTCGAAGAAGGAGCCAACATGGTAGGCAGCAGAGTGATAGATGATGATGAGAAGGAGGGAAGAAAAGGAAGGAATGCCACCAACACCATGAATACAGGCCACCCTTTTCTGTGCAGGCCACGAAGAATTAGGCTCTGAATGGACTTCATTCACATCATAAAAAGTTCGATTCTGTTTGCATCAGGCAGGGCCCAGGCTGCTTGTGTGCCTCAGTTTTTCAGGCAGAACCTTCAGGCAGGGGGGCTGCCTTACCACTTCCAGGCAGGCACATACAGACCATATGCCTGGGCACCTGCCTGAGAAATATGAAGCAGGTGGCCTGTCTAGATGCTGCCTGAGAAAATGTGAGGCAGGTGACCTGTCTGGATGCTGCCTGAGTCAGAAGGAGCAAATTCGGTTTTTCTTGCTCTTTTTTGGCAGGGATTTCCAGTTTTGGTTCGGATTTTAACTAACTTTACATATTCTAGTGACAGCAGTACTTGGTAGGGTATATATTTGGATGACAACCAGGCTACATAAAAATAGAGCGTGTGCCCAAGTGGTTATGTGTACAGGCTCACATGTGTGTGTGTGTGTGTGTGTGTGTGTGTATGGGTATGGGTGTGGGCAGTGGGCCTGCAAGGGCGTGAGTTCGAACCCTGGTGGAGGCCAAAAAAGGAAAGGAAAAAGACGTGTAAGAATTCTCATTTCCTTTTTTGGAATTTTATTTATTTATTTTATTTTTATTTTTATTTTTTTTGGGAGCTGGCTGCCTCACACAGGCAGACAACCTGTAAGTGTCTTGGGCTCAGGGCCTGCCTGAGGTTTGAGGCACACGACCAGCCTGACACCCTGCCTGACACATACAGAATCGAACTTTTTACGATGTGATTACTTCACAGGAGCTCAGCTCTGAAAATGGGGGTAATGTCACAGGACATAAAATCGAACTCAAATTGAGATCAACATTAAATGTGTCTTATGGTCAATCTCAGATGAAATCAATGTTAAGCAGGCTTTATCATCGATTTCACCTACAGGGCCATACAATGCTGTGGAATGAAAATGACAAGCAACAACTATGACAACACCATCCCAAATGGGTCATGGGTGATCAGCGATGATGTCAGCAGCACCTGGAGGATGCTGTCGATGACCCTAAGCCAACCAGTAACAGCTGGGTAAGGTGCAGGGGCCCCTGCATAGATAGGGGGACCTGCAGGAAGGGAGGAAGAGCTTGACACTGGCTTGAGGCCATGGAGCTAGCTAGGGGCCACTGGTTAGACACCAGCAACACAAGTCTCAAGGACAGCAGGGCAGGCCCAGACACTGGCCTGATGCTGGCAGCAGGATGCTCTGGAGCAACTGCTGCCAGCATACACACATGCATATATATACACATTCCCTGTACAAGTGGAGAGGTGGGGCCTCATCCACTCTATCATTCATTTTACTTGTCAGTACATTAGTATCACTACACTCACACTCATTGTCTCATAGAGTAGCAATCTTAGTCATTGCTACTACTCAGTGTGCCTCCATTCGAGTCAGAGAACATATAGACATCGGTCAGAATCACCACTGGTGCCACAGGCCTCACCTGTGCAGGTGGAACCTACACTGCAGCCCTGGAACCTTCACCAATACCATTACTATACAACGATGCCAACTATTGGCATCATACATCACTCTAATGAAAGGACATGGTCTTCATGACAGAGCAAGAGGAGAATGATAATGATATTAAGGAAAAGGAATTGCCAAACTCAAGTGAGTCGCTGGTGAGCTCCCAGCCATGGCCGTAAGGGGCATAGGTGGTCAAGCATCACATGGTAGTGGGGTGTAGTGTGTGTGAGACCAAGATAAAACCATGGAAAGGGCAGAGAAGACATAAAACATGAAGTCATAACAGGGAGGGAACAGATGGGTGAAGGCAAAACTGAGATCCTGCTGGTCATGATCAGTGGAATTGAGTAAGAAGATGATGATGGATGAGACAGGAGTGAGACATGTGTGTGAGCAGTGTCTTGTAGAAGCTCAGCCATGAAAACATGTGCTCTCTCACATGAGTGAAGCTAGCACCTGTTCCAAGTGCTCTGCATCACTCTAATGAAAGGACACAGTCTTCATGACAGAGCAAGAGGAGAATGATAATGATATTAAGGAAAAGGAATTGCCAAACTCGAGTGAGTTGCTGGTGAGCTCCCAGCTGTGGCCACAGAGTATGTGAGTGGTGTACCACATGGTGCAACAGTCATGAGCTAAGGCTGGAGAGCATGACAGATGAGCCCACTGAGGAAGAGAGATCAGAGATCATGCCATGCAGCAATGTCAAGGTGGAGTGAAGCAGAGGAGTTGGAGTACAAGGCCATTCTGGTGGTGGCAGCCCTGTCAGCAACAGATTTGTTGATGTAATGATGGAAGCAGTCACTGCACCACCATCCAAGGCCACAGATGGTGTCGCTGTCAACACTGTTGGATGCAGCCCAAGTGGCAGCACCACAGCGAAAGGAGTGGCCAGAGTAGGCTGCTGAAGGGATGCCACACACCTCAAGGCACTGGCATAGGGTGTTGATGAAGCTGGCCCTGTCAAAAGGCTGGCCACCATCGAGGACAAAGAGGGGTGCTGTCGATGGGCAAGACTGGCAGACCACATTGAGAGCAGCAACAGCACAAGTGCTGGGCAGGACGGCCAGTGCTGTGAGTGCAGCACCCTGCTGAAAGGGGTCTGTCTTGCTGGCTGGGATGATGACAGTAGCAAAGGACTTGTCAGCAGTGAAAGAGACTGAACCAATCATGAGCATGTTGCAGGAGCCTTCTACCTCCCAAGTGAGCTCCCCTGAGCAGAGGAAGCAGGTGAAAGCGAGGCAGAAGGCTGCCCTGAGCATCCTATGGTCATGTTGAGAGGGGCAGACTGAAGGGAGGGCTCAAAGAAGCTGCCTGAGGATGGGGAGGGTGATGGCAAGCTTTGCGATGGGGAGAGGGTCACCAACAACCCATTTGATGCCTCGAACGACTCTGGCCAGGCGCTCGGAGTTGAAAACAGCTGTGGAGAGGCTGAGGTTGATGTGCCAAGCCTTGACGATGGTGAGGTCACATTTGACTGTGCCATATGTCTTGCCTGTGGAGTGCTGAGCAGCAATCCGCTCGATGAGCAGCATCTCTGAGGCTGGGAATGCAGGGAGGCAGTTGGCAGTGGCAAAAGAGGAGAAGGCAGAACACACAGTGGCTGACCTGGCTCTTGTGCTGGGTGCGAGGCCATGCCAGAGGAGGAGAGCAGCTGGGGCTGAGAGGCCCATGGTGGTGACAAAGGTGTGTGGGGGTTGCAGGCCTTGTGCTCCCTGTTGAACCGAAGGAGGGAGTATGTGCAGGGGTAATGCTGTTGAATGAAAGCAGAATGGCAGCAGGAAAGGGCATCAGCAAGCATGTTGGCCTCCAATGAGACTCACACAGGGACAAGGTTGATGTGCTGCTGCAAGCACAGAGAGAAGATTTCCCAGAACAAGACCTGAGTCAAGTTATCATGGATGGAGCCCTTCCAGAAGCCATACTTGATGTTTTCGTTATCGACATGTATAACAACACAGTGAGGGCCAGACCAGGAAGGGGAAAAATGGTGGAGGGCCTCCAGGACTGCTAGGGCCTCAAGGAAACAGATGTCTTTCTGATGGTGTCAGCAAGACAACTTGCAAGAAAAGACAGCGACTGTGTTATCCATGGAGCTGAGGTGACCACCAATGGAATGCTTGGATGCATCAGTCCAGATATGCTCCACCAGGAGTGGTGAGGGTTGAAGAAGGGAGACACTGTCCCATGAGTTGAGCATAGCCACCCACCATTGTAGCTTGTTTCTTGTAGCTGTGCTAATACAACAGCTGTGAGGAGCTCTGAAGTGTGCCTGGACTGCATCATAGAGCCTGCTTAAGAAAGCTCTGCCATGGGGAGCGACATGAGTAACAAACTGCAAATGGCCAGCTACCTGCTGAAGCTCCAGCAAGGAAGCACAGCCACGGTCGATGATGCAGTTACACAGCAGGAGGATGCCCTGGCAGCATTGGTGAGTGATAGAAGCTGTCTGGGTGACAGAATCGAGCTTGATGCTGAGGACCTCGAGTTGAGTTGTGCTCCAGAGGGTCTTCTTCCAGCTGATGTGAAAGCCAAGTGCAGCAGCTGTTAGGCTGAGCACTTGGATAGGAGTGGTGGTGTTGGCTGCAGCATCAGATGCTCCAAAGAAATCATCAAGGTAGTGTGACATGTCAGAATGTGAAGTCAATGATGGTGACACAGCTTGCAAGGTGAAGGTGGTGAGCCAGTGCAAGAACTTGGTGAAAAGGTTGAAGAGGAATGGTGATGAGTGTCCTCCAAATGCAAGTGCACATTCCTGGTAGTGTGTGTCATCAAAGCAAATGCCCATGAGTCAGGCATCACTCTCTGCAATGATAACATGTCGAAAGGCATCCTCCAAGTCAGCTTTCCAAAGAGAGGCTCCAGGGTGTTCATGGATGAAGTCCATGACCATGTCAAGGTTCTCATATTGGATCATGATGAAAGAGGGGTCGATACCATCATTGACAGATGGCAGGCACTTGCCAGGCTTGCAGGGATGGGAGAGGTGGTAGATGGTGCAGCGCTTGTCACTGTGAGGCTTTGGCACCACACCCACCAGCAAACAGATGAGCTGAGTGTCAACAGGGTTATCAACAGGTTGCAGTCTGCCCTCAAGGACTTGAGCCTCGATCTCTCAGTGAAGGTGTAGGATGTTGGTGTTGTCCATTGGCAAGTTGGCAACCTCCAGTCTCGATGCATTGTGAAGCAGGCCAGAGTAACCCAGCTTGACACTGTGCTGGAGGGCTCTGCACAGTTGAGCAGTGAAGGCTTGGTCAGGGTAGAGGTCAAGGAAACAAGACCAGTACCACAGGTTGAGTGTACTGACTGTGGCTGGCACATCAGTGACATCAAAAATCACATCGTAAAAAGTTCGATTCTGTATGTGTCAGGCAGGGTGTCAGGCTGGTCGTGTGCCTCAAACCTCAGGCAGGCCCTGAGCCCAAGACACTTACAGGTCGTCTGCCTGTGTGAGGCAGCCAGCTCCCAAAAAAAAAAAAAAAAAAAAAGGAAATGAGAATTCTTACATGTCTTTTTCCCTTCCTTTTTTGGCCTCCACCAGGGTTCGAACTCACACCCATACCCATACCCATACCCATACCCATACCCATACACACACACACACACACACACACACATGTGAGCCTGTACACATAACCACTTGGGCACACGCTCTATTTTTATGTAGCCTGGTTGTCATCCAAATATATACCCTACCAAGTACTGCTGTCACTAGAATATGTAAAGTTAGTTAAAATCCGAACCAAAACTGGAAATCCCTGCCAAAAAAGAGCAAGAAAAACCGAATTTGCTCCTTCTGACTCAGGCAGCATCCAGACAGGTCACCTGCCTCACATTTTCTCAGGCAGCATCTAGACAGGCCACCTGCTTCATATTTCTCAGGCAGGTGCCCAGGCATATGGTCTGTATGTGCCTGCCTGGAAGTGGTAAGGCAGCCCCCCTGCCTGAAGGTTCTGCCTGAAGGTTCTGCCTGAAAAACTGAGGCACACGAGCAGCCTGGGCCCTGCCTGATGCAAACAGAATCGAACTTTTTACGATGTGAATGGGTTGCTCACACCAAGTGTTGGGCCTGGGTGGTGGCAGCAAGCCTGTGAGCAGTGAGGCAAGCAATGTTGAGGCCTGGTCTGGCAGCATGTCAATGATGCCTGAGGGTGCAAAGAAGTCCAGAGGAGGACTGGTGGCGCTTGACAGTGGTGTGGGCTGGGCTCTTGGAGGCAGACCAACCTGTAACATCACACTTGGAGGTGGTGGAGACCTATTGGTGCTTGACATCAACATCCTGCAGGTCACACATCCAAACTTGTCAATGGAAGAAACAAGGAACATTATAAAAGAACATTGATTGCCTAACTCATGTGAGTCGCTAGTGTGCTCCCAGCCATGGCCACATGGTGTGGGAGCAGTGTACCACATGGTGTGACAGTTGCGAGCTGAGGCTGGAGAGCAGTGGAAGGTGATCCCAACAGAGGAAGGCAAGGGAATTGGTCAGAAGTCATGCCAGGCAACAGTGCCAGGGCAGAAGGACCAGGAGGTGTTGGAGTAAAGGGCAGCCAACATCGTGGCAGCCTGGTTGGCAGCAGACCAGTTGACATAGCGGCAGAAGCAGTCACTGCACCACCAGCCAAGGCCACAGATGGTGTCTGTATCGATGCCATTGGAGGCAGCCCAGGTGGTTGCACCCTGGCAGAAAGAGTGGCTGGAATAGGATGACAATGGAACACCACATGCCTCGAGGCACCGATGGAGGCTGCTAACAAACAAGTGGTGGTCAAAGGGTCTGCCACCCTCCAGGATGAAGAGAGGCTTGGAAGGTGAGCAGGAATGGCAGATGACACTAAGGGCAGAGATGGCACATGCACTGAGGGGGACCACAGGTGCCATGAGGGTGACACCTTGGCCAAACAGGTTGGTCTTGCTGATGGGAAGGAGGATGGTGACAAAGGACATGTCTGCAGCAAAAGAGATGGAGCTGATGGTGAGCACATGGGGGCCTTGCGCTTCCCAAGTGAGCTCACCCAATCACAAGAAGCATGCAAAGGCAAGACAGAAGGCTGCACAGAACATGCAGCAGTTGTGTGCAGAGGGGCAGATGCTTGGAAGGGCATGAAGCAGCTGTCATAGGAGAGGGAGGGTAATGGGCAATTTGGCAGAGGGGAGAGGATCCCCTGCAAGTTGCTGGTACCCTCGCATGACTCAGGCCAGGCACTCAGAGTCGAAGACAGTGGTGGAGAGGCTGAGGTCAACATGCCAGGACTTGAGGATGGTGAGGTCACATTTGAGCATCTCATAACTCTTGCTGGCAACATGGTAGTGCACAACCCATTCAACAAGCAGGGGCTCGGAGGCTGGGAAGGAATGGATGACACCAAGGGTGGCAGCAAAGGTAATGAAGTCAGAACACACAGCACTAGAGCATGCATGGGTGCTATGGGCAAGACCATGCCAGAGGAGAAGGGCAGTCCAAGGCAAGATGCTGGCAGTGCTGATGAAGGAGGCCAGTGGCTGGGCATGGGGGTCTTGGTGGCATTGAACAGAAGGAGGGAGAAGGTGCGAGGGAAGTGATGCTGGATGAATGAGAAGTGGCAATGAGAGAGTGCATCAGCAAGAATATTAGCCTCAGAAGACACATCGACAGGAACTAAGTCAATGTGCTGCTGCAAGCACAGGGTGAAAATCTCACAAAAGAGAGCCTGAGTGGAAGGGTCCCAAATGGAGCCTTTTCGAAGACCATACTCAACATTCTCATTGTCAACATGCAAGACAGCATGGCAAGGGCCAGACCAAGAGGGGGAGAAATGGTGTAGAGCCTCAAGCATGGCAAGTGTCTCCAAAAACCAAATGTCCTTCTGGTGGTGGTGATGAGGCAGCTCACATGAGAACACAGCAGAAGGGTACTCCATGGTGCCAACGTGCACACCAATGCAGCGCTTAGAAGCATCAGTCCAGATATGCACTGCAATGAGTGGTGAAGGCTGAAGTAGGGAAATGCCATCCCAACAACTGATAGTGGTGACCCACCAGGCCAGTTCATCCCAGGTCGCTCTGCTAATACAGCGACCAAAGGGAGCCTTGTAGTGAGCATGCACAGCATCATAAAGACGATGGAGAAAGGCACAGCCATGAGGAGCGATCCATGTGACAAATTGCAGGTGGCCTGCAACCTGCTGGAGTTCAAGCAGGGAGGCATGACCCTTGGCAAGGATGCAGTGGCACATCTTGAGAATGCGAAGGTGGTGCTCATCTGTGATGGAGGCAGTCTGGGCAATCGAATCCAGCTCAATGCCCAAGGCCTCCAAATGGGTGGTATTCCAAACAGTCTTTTTCCTACTGAGGCAGAAACCGAGTGCAGCTGCTACCAGGCTAAGGGCCAGAATAGGCAAGGCAGGAGCAACACCAGCCTGGGAGGCACCAAAGAAGTCATCAAGATAGTGGGAAACATCAGAGAGAGCTGCCAGTGATGTAGACTGGAGAGACTGCAGGGTGAATGAGGTCAGCCAGTGCAGAAACTTGGCAAAGAGATTGAAGAGGAATGGTGAAGACCAACCCCTGAAGGCAAGAGCACACTCCTGAAAGTAGCCATCATTGAAGTGAATGCCCATAAGGCAGGCATCACTGTTGGTGATGATCACATGTCAAAATATGTCCTCCAAGTCAGCTTTCCAGAGCGAAGCACCAGGATTGTCACGAACATAAGCCATGATGGTGTCCAGGTTCTTGTAACAGATAGAAACAAATGAAGGGTTGATGCCAGCATTGATGGACAGTAAGTGAGTGCCTGGTGTGTGGGGGTGGGAGAGGTGGTAAATGGTGCAGCGCCTGCTGCTATGCAGCTTGGGCACCACACCGACCAGAGAACAAACCAGACCAATAGCAAGGGGGTTGGTGACTGGGTGGAGGTGGCCTTCAAGGACTCGAGCCTGGATCTCGCAGCACAAGTGGTGGATGTCCTCATCATCCATGGGCAGATTAGCCACTTGCAGCCAAGACTCGTGGCGAAGTGGGCCATCATATCCCAGCCTTACACCATGCCTGAGGGCTCCACAGAGCTGGGAAGCAAAGGATTGGTCAGGATACAGATCCAGAAACCGAGACCAGTGCTGCAGGTTGAGCATGCCAACTGTAGTTGGAGTGTCAAGCATGTCAAATATGGGTTGCTCACAGTGTGTGTTGGGGTGAGGTGATGGAGGAGTCCCTGTGAGTAGGGACAGGAGCAGAGTCGAGGCAAGGTCAGGTGACATGTCAACAATGCCATTGGGAGTGAAGAAGTCCAAGGATGGACAGGAAGAAGATGCTATTGGCAGTGGCATGAGCTGTGGTGCTATTGGCAGCAGCATGAGCTGTGGTGCTATTGGCAGCAGTGCAAGCTGTGATGCTATTGGCAGCAGTGTGAGCTGAGGTGTCAATGGGGGCAGGATGGGAGGTGTAGAGCCAGATGGGCTAGGTGGAGAGGGAGGAATCGCTATTGGCAGCTGTGGGAGCTGTGGCGCTATTGGCAGTGGTGCAAGCTGTGGTGCTATTGGCAGTGGTGTGAGCTGGGGGTGAGGCATGTCACCTGAGTGAGAAGGTGGACTCACCAGTCTAGATCGCCTTCTTGGGGTTGCTGTTGGAGGTGTCACCAGACTTGGATGGTCCAGCAAAGGCATTGCAACATCCAAAGGGGTGAGGACCTCAGCAGTGGAAGCAAGCGTGGGGGCAGGGGCAGCCTGGTGAGCATTAGCTGACATTAAAATGCTTGCAGGGCTTGCTGGTGGCAGAGCCAGCATTGCCACTGCAGACAGCACAGTTGGAGCAACCTGAACCCTGGTGATGAGATGGCCTGGAGACTGGGTCATGATGCTGGGAGGTCAAAGAACCTGGCTTGAGGTTGGGAAGGAGGACTCTACCATGGATCTGGGGGTCAGCTGATGCCCACTCATGAACTGCACCCATACCAAAGTGAAGTCAACAGACTGCAAGGTGATAGTCAACAATCATGCACCATGAGTATGAGCTGTTGAAGTCGATCAGATACTCAAGGTGCAACAAGAGTGCCTTGTTCAGCTCAAGGTCACAGGTGTGATGAACTTGGATGGCAGTGTAAGCAAGCCAGACTTGAGCAAGAGCAGCGATGTTGGGGATCGCTTTGGCAAAGGTGGAGGTATGGGTGTCAGTAGAGTCCTTGGCAAGTGTGAGCTGGCCATCCTCAAAGATGATGCCAGAAGGTCTAGAAGGCTCTCTTGAGATATGCGATTCAGGATTGCACAGTTTGACAAGGTCCTCTGGGTGGAGCTTGTTGTGTGTGACTTTCTTGACCACATTGGCAGGCACCCAAGGGAAACAGTGGGAAGAGGACAGGGGAGTTGACTCACTGGCTGGGAGGGGGTGAGCAAAGGAGGAGATACTGAAGTTGCGGGCTCAAGAGGCACCTGTGTCAAGGTCAAGGTTAGTGGGATGGGGGCTGCTTGACTGGCCTGAAGTGTCACCAAAAGCTTGCTGAAGTGCTGGTCCAGTTGTGACTCGAGGTGGTGACTAATGTGTTCCTCCAGAGCAACTTCAGGTGCAGCAGAGGCAGGGAAGGAAGGGGGAAGCAGGATGTGACCAGGGAGAGGGGACGCCCTTGGAGAGAGGGAGCAGTGAGGAGTGTACATGCTTGGAAAGGAAGACTCACGGGCAGGCAGCTCAGCAATGGGATGTTTATGGCAGCTGGTGCAGGTTTTGACGATGTGGCCAGTGGCACCAACAAAGTGTGGAGGGGGAAAATGATGCTTACAGCAAATGCAGAGTGACTTGCCAACCATCAGGAGCTGCTACCAAGTGAGCCAGTGGGCAAGACCTGACCAAGAACCAGGAGACCAAGAAAAGAACACTGTCTGTGACAGTGTGCTCATTGGAACCAATGCTTGATGTTGTTGAGCTGCAATGATGGTGTTCACCAGTGCTGGGTGCTGTCGCTGCTGGGATCAAGGCAGCAGGGGACAGGTGGTAACCCACAAGCCAATCACTCGCTGGCAAAAGCCACCACATGAGGGTGTTCCTGATGTGTCAAGTTGGGGGGGTGATACCTCCAAGAGTTGGGAGGCCTGCCAGGCACAGTTTCATTACCATGCCAATCATGTCAAGCTGCCAGGAAGGAAATGGAAGCTAGGTTGTGGGTGATCAACCCCACAATGGCAGCTGTTACCATGTAGGCCTGCTGTCTGGGCACCACTCCAGAGATCGCAGGTCAGCAGTATTTGAGGCAGCTCACTGGGCCACCAGACTGCATTGCCCTCAAAGGTCAGAGGGCCTGTTGAGCACTCTGCCCTGGATCAAGGGGGCATCAGAGCAAGCACAAAGGGAGAAGAGGGGGAGAGGGAAGCAGTGGTGTGAAAATGATGGGGCCAAGGATGGAGAAACCAGGCCAAGCCTTGCGGTCAAGGCTGGTTGGACTCATCACCCTGCATCAAGAAAGACACTGCCAAGAAGAGGGGAGGGAAGGGAAAGGAGCAAAGCGAAATGGAGCAAGAGTGATCAAGTGATTGCGATGGCAGAATGAAGCGGCTAGGTACCATGTCAAGGGACCATGAAGACCTGCAGATGGCAGACCAAAGCAGCGGTGGGGACTGCTGTGGAAGGCAGGGAGCCAAGGAAGAGGGAACGCCCAGAACTGTAAGGGGTATGGAGGTGTGGGGAAGGCTGGACAGCCACAAAGGAAGACTGGAAGAAGGCTTGGGGCCAAGTGAATCACAATGGCAGCAAAAGAGAGGTGAACTGAGGGAAGTGAGGCCACTGAAGGAGGAAAGGGCATGCGAGTCATGTGAAGAAGACTCGTAGGGACCAGGAGGAGGGGGGAGAAGACTGTTAGCAGGCTAAACAGCAGGAAGGAATGGAGAGGCAAAGTCAAAGAGTGGTGATCTGAGAGGAGGGAGGCAAGCAAGGCTGATGCACTGAGAGAAGTGCAATGTGAAAGAGTCAGAACAGTAATGATGGTGACAATGGTCAGACCAGTCGAAATGACTGAGAAAGTGAGAAAGGCAGAGTCGAGAACCGCAGTGAAAGAAGACAACAAAGCAAAGAAATACGCTGCCTGACAAGGCCAGCATGTATAAAGATGATGGTTTGGATGAAGGAGTGAGTGAGGCTGAATGCCAGAGACTGAGCTTTGTTGGAAGGATGGAATGTGGGTTTTACATGTGTTCAGTCACATGACCCAATGCAGTCTGTTGAAGTCAATGCAAGTACCTTGCATTATATCAGTGGCACAGACTGCACATTTTGAGGGGGTGTGACACTAGGCATCGCAATTTGAGGCTGCAGGAACCTTGGAAGCACTCTTGACAGCGGCATAGACTGAGCTTTTTGAGGCTTGCTAAGCTGAGAGGTCACACTTGACAGTGGCAAGGACTGTGGTACAGCACTTGGAGGTGGCTGGGACCTGGGACATGCACTTGAAGGTGGCAGAGACCCACAGCTGCACATGTCGATGGGGTGAAGCATGCTGCCTGAGTGAGAGGACTCTCTCTCTGATTCAGAGGCCCTTCTTGTTGCTGAGAGCAGTGTTTGCTTTTGTGCTCCTGAAGCTTGAGCAGCTGACCATGGCATGCAGGCTGTTGCAGTTGATACAGACATGGGACTGGGTGCAACCAGTGCACTCGAAGCCTGCATTGAAATGGCAGCAGGGTTCATTGGAACCTGTGTTGGAGATGCCATGACTGGAGCTTGTCTTGGGTGGAGCAGCTGGGTTAGCTCATTTCGGAGGGCCTAGTGTGGCATTGTGCCATTGTGAGGAGGAGGTTGAAGGTGGAGTGAAGCTCAACACCTTTAGGAAGGGGGTGAGGACTGTGCTGTGGATCTGCTGGTCAGTCAGTGCCCACTTGTGCACAATGCCTGTGCCAAACCTAATGTGACAGACCGAGAGATGGTAGTCTACTACCACTCACCAAGTGAAGAGACTGTCAAACTTGATGAGGTTGAGGAGATGCGACAGGAGGGCTTTGTGGAGTTCATAGCTCTGGGTGGAGCGAACTCTGATGCTGGTGTAGACCAGCCAGATATGAGCGAGAGTGGTGAGGGTTGGGATGGCCTTGACAAAGCTAGATGTGTGTTGAGAGGCCATGTCTTCAGCCAGAGTGAGTTGACCACCTTTGAAGACAAGGCTTGAGGCCTGCAGCAGGTCCTTTGTAATGCAAGACTCTGGGTTGCACAGCTTGACCAGCTGTTCAGCTGGGAGCTTGTCTTGCACCATGAGCTCTACAATGCTAGGGGGAACCCAAGGGAAACAGCAGGAGGAGGAGAGGAGGCTCAACTCACTGACTGTGTTAGACTGTGTGCTGGAGGTGTTAGACTGTGTGCTGGAGGTGTTGGACATGGAGGGGGGGATGGCTGTGCTGAGTGTTGAGGAGCCCAGCGGTAGTGAGGTTGATGGTTGAGAGAGAGCTGGGCTGAGCTTTGCCAACAGCTGGTTGAACTGATCATCGAGGTGCATCTCTAAGCGGCTGAGGATGCAGCTTTTGAGAGCGGCTCCATGTGTGGCAGGACTGATGCAGCTTTTGAGAGCAGCTCCATGTGTGGCAGGACTTTGAGGGGAGGAGTCGTACTGCTGACAAACAGAACATGGTGAGGAGCGAGTTGGGGAATGCATGTAGCATCTGGAAGATGAGGAAGTAGGAGTCTGCATGCTGGGAGTGACAGACTCAGGGATATCGATGCCTTGACAGCTAGCACAGGTCTTGATGACTTTCTGTCAGGCACCAATGAAGTGCAAAAGGGGAAAATGACCTTTGCACCAGATACAGGTAGGGTTGCATGGCATCAAGGGAGTGCCAAAAGTCCCACTGATCTGAGAGGTGACCAGGTGACAGGAGTGTGTATAGAAGCAGTGTGCTGAGCCAATTAGCCTGGACCACAAGTAAGTTGACTGGTGACAGTAAGAATCTGTGGAGAGCCTGTGAGGGTGTGCCAGACCGCAGCAACAGGGTGCACACGTTTTGACAGCAAGCCTACCATGAGACACCACCCTTGGAGTTCAGGTCCAAGGTGAATGCTCAAGATCTGGGCTCACTGGCTCCAGAACCACCACACAAGGATGTTCCCATGTGTCAAACAGGGGCATGCTACCTCAGTCCCAGGTCATGAGTGGGAGTGAGGCCTGTTGGTTGCAGTTTCATTACCGCAATGGCCATGCTGAGCTGCAGACAGAGATCAGCACTTCATGTGGGTGGCTAACCCCACAGAGCAGCTATAGTAGACTGGGGCACCACACCCAGGATCGCATGTCAGCAGTGTACAACAGGCAGCTTGCTAGGCCATCCTACTGCATTACCCTTGAAGGGGGCCTGTTGGGTCTTGGCCAGGACATGCACCTGCCAACCAAGAAGTCTTTAACATCCTGGGATCAAATCAAGATGGACGTTCTACCAGCACATGGCAAGTAGGTACGATGGCTGCATGAGCTAGTGGCAGCTAGGGGGAAGCGAGAAGATAGAAAGGAGGGGGAGGGGAATGGATCATGGACACCATGGCAGTCTTGAAAGGTGAGAGCTACTGAGTCACAACCGGTGTGTTGTGGGTGTCGATGGGGGGGAGGAAAGGACAAGTTGCAGAGGGGAGTGGGAAGAGGTGGGAAAGGGGGACAGTATCATGGAGAAGTGTGACAAAGTCACAGCAATGGTGTCAGAGGTGTTGAAAGCGATGGTTAAGTTGACAAAAGTGACAGAGTCACAGTGATGGTGTTGAGAGTGTTGCAAGTGACAACTGAGTTGAAGGGAGAGTGACAAAGTAAAGAGAGAGCCGAAAACGATGGTTGACTTTGAGGAAGGTGACAATGATCATGGTGGAGATGTCAAATGCATTTTTAGACAATGGAGACCAAGACCATGAAGGCAAAACCGAGATCATGCTGGTCATGATCAGCGGTATTGAGTAAGAAGATGATGATGGATGAGACAGGAGTGAGACACATGTGTGAGCAGTGTCTTGTAGAAGCTCAGCCATGAAAACATGTGCTCTCTTGCACAAGTGAAGCTAGTGCCCATTCCAAGTGCTCTGCAGCCTCAAGCATCATCTCCAACGATGGCAGTGCAGTTCATCCATGCTGCATACCCACACAAGGACAGTTAGCCCACTCCTGTCAAGTGTAGGACACACACCAGGCTACCATGAACATGCCACATTACCTCTGAACAGAGTGGCAATGGCAGTCAGTCGACATCGAGCATAAGACACAGTTAATGTTGATCTCAAGTGAAATCGATGTTTACTGGCTGTTAACCTCGAACTCAACTGAAATCGACATTTACCTTGAGTTAACATCGATTTCACATGTCTGGCACATGACTGCTGACAACTGGCTTCTGTGATGCCACAGAGAAACAGAAACGACAGTCTTGATATGTACAGTGTGATGACAAGGATGGGTTCAGGGCAATGCATGCCATCAGTGCACTGTCCCATGCCCATTTCCCTGGTTGGCATCACCTTCCTGGGATTGGGCATCCTCCTCCTCCTCATCAGCATAGGCAACCAGGTTGACATCAGCTTCCTGGTTGCCTTCCTCTAGATGCCTCTTCATTGTCTTCAGCATCTTCAGCTTGCTCATTGATGGTGTATATGCAGCCACTCTGTGGAATGGGGCCATGAGGTGCACCTGGTGGACCAGGTACCCTGGGCACAGCCTTGGGACAGTTGTGCTGCCAATGGCCTGTCTGGCCACATAGGCTACATTGGTCTGGTCCAAAAGTGGTGCTGCCAATGTTGGTCACCAGCAGCTTCTGAGCCAAGTGAGGAGGCAAGGGCCTCCTAGGAGCAGTATTGGGTACTGCTCCACTACACTGACCCCAACTGCTTGTCCTGTTGCTAAACAGTGGTGCCTCCTTCTCTTTCCCCTTGTCTGTGGTGGGTGCTGCCATGGTTGCAGGATGAGCTGGGGTCGAGAGGAGACAGGCATTGTTGGCATCCAAGGTTTGAATGTGGTCAATGCTTTCCACACTGTGATACCATTCCCAGAGGTCAGAAGGGGGATCATGCTCAAACTTTTGACACATCCTGGTGGTGAGACCCATCTTGAAGAGACCCATGATGAGCTTAGGGTTCCCATCGAGGCCTGCACAGTTTGCTAGGTCCTGGAAGTGCTCAATGTAGCGAGTGGCCATGCCTGGCTCATCGCTGGTTTGATGGAGGATGGAGAGCTCAGTGTAGGTGGTGAACGAGTCAACCATCTGACTGAACTGGTCCCTCAACTGGGAACAGAACATGTCCCAGTCATGGAACAGCTGTCCTTGGAGCTTAGGGTCGACCCATAGCTTAGAGTCCCACCATTCTTTGGCTGAACCTTCTAATCGCTCCAAAGCAATGGCCACTCAATGCTGATGGCTTGTGATACCATATTGAGCGAACCAGTTGTTGGCCTTGATGAGGAATAGCTCAACATCCTTGGTGTCCAGCTTGGGGAACAGGATCTTCATGTCTGCTGGGAGTGCCTTAGGCTCCTGGCCCTCACCTTCGAACATGGTGATGGGCTTGAGAGGCTCATGATGATGCCTAGGACCCATGGGAGTCACATAAACATCGATGTTGCTGAACTCCACAGGCCATGCCTTCACCATTGACCTGGGTGTAGGGGTTTGAGGATCCTCTACTTGAGCAAACCTGGTCTGAGCTGTCATTGACTCACCAAGAGGAGGGGCTGACCTTGTGTGGCCTACTGGTGATGGTGTAGTTGGCTCCTCACCTTGGTACAGCTGCCAGTTACCTAGCATGGCTTGCTGCCATTCTTGGTTCGCTTCAGCTTCTTGTCACTGTTGCTCCATCATCTGCTGGAGCATGGCTACCACAGACCTGAGGTCAATGGCTCTGAGGTGCTCCTCAGACTGATCATTGGGTGCCATGGTGAATGTGGGGCACTGCTTGAATGATCCACTCTAATGTCAGCAGTTGTGCACCAGACATGTGAAATCGATGTTAACTTGAGGTAAACATCGATTTCATTTGAGTTCGAGGTTAATGGCCAGTAAACATCGATTTCACTTGAGATCAATGTTAACTGTGTCTTATGCTTGATGTTGACTGACCACCATTGCCACTCTGTTCAGAGGTAATGCAGCACATTTGTGGTAGCCTAGTGTGTGTCCTACACTTGACAGGAGTGGGCTAACTGTCCTCACATAGGTATGCAGCATGAATGAGCTGCACTGCCATCATCAGAGATGATGCTTGAGACTGTACAATGCCATTAGTTGGTGTCATCGTGTGGTAATGGTACTGGTTCAGGTTCCAGGACCACAGTGTAGGTTCTGCCTGCACAGGTGAGGCCTGTGGTACCAGTGAAGGTTCTGACTGATGTCTATATGTACTCCAACTCAAATGGAGGCACACTGAGTAGTAGCAATGACTAAGATTGCTACTCTATGAGACAATGAGTGTGGGTGTAGTGATACTAACATACTGACAAGCAAAATGAATGGTAGAGTGGATGGGGTCCTGCCTCTCCACTCACACAAGGAATGCATATATATATATGCTGGCAGCAGATGCTCCAGAGCATCCCACCGCCAGCATCAGGCCAGTGTCAGGGCCTGCCCCACTGTCCTAGAGACTTGTCACTCGCCTCCAACCAGTACCTCTTTGCTGGCTCCATGGCCTTGAGCCAGTGTTGGGCTCTCCTTCCCTTCCTGCAGGTCCCCCCTATCTTCGCAGGGGCCCCTGCACCTCACCTGGCTGTTACTGGTTGGCCTAGGGTCGTCAACAGCATCCTCCAGGTGCTGCTGACATCATCACTGATCACCCTGACCCATTTGGGAATGGTGTCATCATAGTCATTGCTTGTCATTTTCGTTCCACAGTGTCATATGGCCCTGTAGGCGAAATCGATGATAAGGCCTGCTTAACATCGATTTCATCTGAGATCGACTGTAAGATGTGTCTAATGTTGATCTCAATTCGAGTTCGATTTTATGTCCTGTGACATACATGCTGATGGAGATTGTCAAGCTTGTGAAGTGAGCACAGGAGCTCACTGATGAGCTCAAGTGAAACAAGAGGACTCCCAGCACCAATGAGCCTGGCCCCTCCATCTAGGTTTTCACCCTTTTAGGTAATGTTCACTTTCATTTGTTACTTTGTGTGTGCCATCTGTGGTGTGAGTGCTTGATGTGGGGGACTGTTGGAGTACACAGTACTCTGACAGTTCATCTCATACTCAGATGCTTCACCATAGAAGCACACACCAACCAGTTGGTCCTCAAACCAACTGGCCATTTATGCACCCCTTTGGTTGGCTGTCACACCAACTGCTGAATCCTCACAATCATCAGAGGATATACACCCTTTAGTCCACATGCCAGATGTGTGGTATCTGACTTTCCCACTTATGCAACTCCCTGCATGCCCTTGCATCCAACACAAGGAATGAATCAATGCCACCAATGCCAAATATACACAACCAACTCATTGGTCCAAATCCAACCAAAGGATCACTCAACTCACCCAATGGGAACACTTGGTTCAACACCAAGATGAAACTTTTCCTGTGACACACACACTCCAATGTGACACACCACATGGTGGAAATGTGATTGGTTGGATGGAGACATATATTGGGCAACACCACTTCTCATGAAGGGACATAGACATTTGACAGTAGACACACTGACCAAACAGCATGGGCTACACTAACCATTGCACCAAGCCTCCATTCCCCCTTGATGCATATATAATGTACATGCCAATCACACCTGTCACTGAAATATCATCAAATCTTCATCTTACTCACATATACAAAACATTCACTGTTGCTTGGCCATACCAACTGACTGGTTCATGTATTTGTGGTAACTTTCCCCTTTGCTTCCAGCCTCTGCACATTCAAATGCTGGTGTTGATAAACAACCAATTGGTCTTGTGGTATTGTAACCCAGACTTTCAGTCAAATATCTTAGGATTTACAATGTGTTGCTCAAGATCACAACTCAGGCATCAGACACAGTTGATCTCACAGTCAACTGATTGGTGTTGTACATCAACTGGTGGGTGTGTGTGACTCACGATTGCACACCACTGCTCAATAAGAAGCCCATTCGACATTACACCTTCCATTAAGTTCAAGCAGCAAAGGCTGACAAACTGAAGGATAGGAAGCTGCACATGAGGTGGCCATTTAAAACTTGCCAGGTTGGGACTGCCCAGTGTGGGGCAAGATGCACCTAGAAGACCTTCCAGCCAGCTCAAGCATTGCCATCAGGGAGGCTTTCAGAGAAAAAAAAAATGTAGATTGGGCTACAGTATCTGGAACAGTAGCATTGGAACCACTGTTAAAAAAGAAAGAGGTCATTGCACACTTGCCAACCTCTTGTGATTCCAAAGAGCATCGCATCACCACTCTGATTGCCCCAACAAAACATTTCTAAAGGTCTGCATCAAGATCATCTTTTGATCATTGGTAACAATGACATTGTGATTAAGTTTGGTTGTCACAGCATTGAGTGTGGCAGCAAAGAGGAACCCTCTTGACCAAAATGAGTCAGGTGTGTGGAGCCCCACCACTGCTCCATTCCTGCAGTTTGGATCTTGAATCTTGCCTGCACAGATCCAGCTGGACAGTGACACCAATGGTGACAATGACAGATGCAAGTCTGACAAGTGTGTCAGGTGATGAGGCTTTTCTGGCAAAGATGTGTATGTAGTAGCCATGCATGTCTATGGCAATTGCGCAAGGGAGGCCATGGAAATGACCTTTTAGAAGCTCAGATAGTGTTAGACAGCTCATTCCTATGGAGAACATGCAGGGGAACAACCAAGAATTCACTGATCCGTGTTTTCCAGCCAATACCGGCCGATGTGCTTTTGACAAAGCCACTGCATCTCGGCCGCATCAGCTTGGCACTGTGGTGAGGGTGGATCAATCTCCACACTTGTTCTCTTCTCATGCATGTCCCTATTAGCTCCGACTTGTGATTTGGTAGCAAGCAACGCTGGGATCATCAGGGTCACTGATGAATTGTCCCCACAATCTGCATCTTGGAACGGTTGCTTGGACCCTTCATTATGTGCCCCACAATTTGCGACGCTGGTGACAGCTCTTGCTTGCACTGTGCTGTTTTGGTTCATAAGCAGATGCTGACCCCGCAATTGCTGCTGCATGAATGACGGTGCGGGGTCCTGACCATGTCAAACTACGCAGCAGTTTTCCTTTGGTGGCAAGCACGTCCTCTGCCACTTGCGGCTTGACGTTTATGGCTCAATGTTTCCCCGCAACCGCTGTCCATCGTCGAGCGCAGACTTGATGGTCAAGTACGGGCACTCTAGTCAAGAACCGGGCAATCTGGTGCCTAGGGTACTTCCATGCCGCCGGAAAAGAGCTCTGAAACGTTCCCTGCGGATGGAAGTGGATCCAGCGGCTGGTTTCGGCACAAGGCTACCTGTCAGTCCGCTGTGCCACACCTCTGCCCCACTCACAAGGAGCTTCAAGGAGGGTCGAGAAGCGGGAACATATGGTGAGTATGCAAGACCTTTAAGCGAGGTTACGCGGGTTTGGCAGATGGCCATGCACTTCTCTTTCGAACAAGTTCGATTCCCCCGACACCTTCGGCACTGCACGACAGTTGTTCACGATTCAGGCACAACATCACGCAGTCACATCACATTCCTTCTATATGGTCACTACCAGATTTGCGCGGCTAACTTGATCCGCCGCCCATTACATAAAAGAAACCATTTCCAGAAGAGGTGTGAGCGAACCGAGATCATGGCCTTCTCCTCCCCTCAGGCTTCCTCTCCCCCATTTCGTTACGCCCCACTACCCCTCCTTCCGTGAAGCTGCGACGAATCTTAGCTGAGCTCAACGTCAACATGAGGCTGCCTTCGTTGGCACTTTTCCTGTTGGCAGCCACTGCTGCCGGCTTGGTTTCGGCCCTCCCTTACTCTGCAGACAAGGCAGACATCTCGTGCGATGGTCAGCCTACGGTTCAGATTCACCAAGGCAAGGCCAAGGGCTTCGTCGATGAAAACTATGGCCTCGAACAATTCTTCGGCATTCCTTTTGCCAAACCACCTGTGGGTGAGCTTCGCTTCGCCAAGCCTCAGCCCGTCGACTCTGCTCACGGCGACATCGATGCCACTCGCTTTGGTGACATTTGTATGCAGCCTGGTGGCCCCACTCCTCTGTACGGAATGAGCGAAGACTGCCTCAACCTCAACGTCGTCCGACCCAAAGGTGTGTCCGAAAATGACAACCTGCCCGTCCTAACCTGGATCTACGGTGGTGCATTCCTCAGTGGTGGTATCCCACTTTTCAATGCCAGCGAGCTGGTGCAAAAGAGTGTAGAGATCGGCAAGCCGATTGTGTTTGTCGCTATCAACTATCGTGTTGGTCCCTTTGGCTTCATCGGTGGTTCTGAGATTGCCAACAGCGATTCGGCCACTCCCAATGCAGGTCTGTACGATCAGCGATTGGGTCTCAAGTGGATTCAGAACAACATTCGCCAGTTCGGAGGCGATCTGGGCCGTGTCACCATATTCGGTGAGTCGGCGGGTGCCATGAGCATTGCGCTTCAGACCTTTGCCTATGATGGCCAGACGCACGGACTCTACCACGCCGCCATTATGGATTCAGGAGAAATTGCTCCGGGTCCTCTGCTCACCCCATGGCACCCTACCGTCGAACAGACCTTCACCAGTCTCGCTGCCGGTGTCGGATGCACAAAGGATTCTAGCAACGGCTCTCTGCTCGAGTGTGTGCGTAAGGCCAACGCCACCGCCGTGAACGAAGTTGGCTTGGGTCTCACAGCCGCCGCTGGTGGCGTCGATCCCATCCCCGGTGCGCTCGCCTTCCTCCCCCTCGTCGACTACAAACTCATCACCAACTACCCCAGCATCAACCTCCCGCAAGGCAAGCTCGCCGACATCCCCATCATCCAGGGCAACAACCTCGACGAAGGCCCCCTCTTTGCCCAGAAGGCGCTCAACAATAGCGCCGAATTTGAGCGATGGATTCGCACCGCCGGCGTCATCTACAACACCTCTTACACCGAAACTGCCCTGCAACAAGTCTACAAGCTCTACCCGGACATCCCCGAGGAGGGTGCACCGTACTATAACGCCGAGACGGCCACTTCTGCGGGTACCACCCAGGACCTCTCGTCCCGCGTCTACCCGCCTCTTGCGAGCAATCAGTACAAGCGCCAAGCCTCTTTCTTTGGCGACTTTACCTTCCAGGCCCACCGCCGCACCTACCTGGCTGCCACCATGCTTCCATGGAGGGCGAACAGGGGCAATGTCTGGTCGTACCTGTTTAGCCAGAACGACAAGTATGCTAATGGAACTGGCTCGCCCTTGGGTGCGTATCACAGTGCAGAGCTCAAGTACTTTTTCGTGCAACCGGATGGACGAAAGAAAGACCCTGTGCTGGCGGACAAGATGCCCAGAGCATACATCAGCTTTACCTACTACCACGATCCCAATGTGCTTTCTGGGTTCGACTGGCCTAGGTACAAGGATGGGGCTAAGCTGCTCCAGCTCAAGGGCGACAATATTACCACTATCCCGGATACTTACAGGAAGGAGGCGATGGAGGCGCTTACCAACCCTCAGGCTGCTGCTGTGTTCGGGTTTTAAAACTTCGCTTTCCACTTTGTACATTCTTGTCGATCAGGCCATCTCTGGAACTGGAATTGGATCTCACTCGGAGCAGGGTTCTCGTTTACTTGAAGAAGCGTATGTGAGAGAATGTGATGTGGGTATTGAGGACAAGGCTTGAAATTGAGATATCAGATGTGGTCATCGTGAAAGTCTGAATAGTCTGTCTCTAGACGAGGCGGGATAACGAACGTGTCGGCGGTATCGTTGTCGAGCAGGGTAAAGATCAACTCTCTCACTTCGCCCTCGTCTCCCTGCGCGGTGGTTGTCTTCGTCCACCCCGAGTCGGCGTCCAATCTGTGCAGGTCCTTTGCTATCGCTTTAAACGCCTTCCCCCACCTCCCTTGTTTACTTTGCGGCGGGAGCTCCAACCTCGTCCAGACCTCGTCCACATCCACCACACCGTCGCTGCTCTGCTCTGCCACCAGGGCTCTCGTACCTGCCGACTCTTCTGCTATCCTAACAAACGCGGCCTCCTCCTCCTCTTGCCGTCTCTTATCCCTCCCATCGCGGCCCTCTTCGAAATCAAACTCGCCCTCGCGCTCCTCGTACTCCATATTCTCCTCCAACTCCTCAAACCCAGGCGCATACGCGCTCCAATTCTCCTCCACCACACTCCACCACACATACACGGTCCCCGTATTGCTCGCGCTCGCCAACATAGGCTTCCTCGGATGCCAGTCTACACTAACTAACCAGTCCTTAGGACCCTCTAAGATTTTCGAGAGCGTGCCGGAGGGGCGGTCGTAGATATGGATGTTGTGCGCAGCTTTGTGCGCTGCACCGGCAAAGATGTAGTCGGACGATTCGGGCGAGAAGCCGATCGAGGTCCAGGGGGTGCGTTGGATCACGTCTTGGATTTTGTGCAGCAAGGTCAACTGTAAGCTCGTCTTTCTGCGCTTGTTCGAGCGCTGTTCTGTATTGTCATGGTCGTGGGGATGAGAGGTGGCGTTGGAAGAGGATGAGTGAGTGGTGGAGATGGAGAGGACGCGTATGACGCGATCGTTGCAGTTGACGACGAGGTATCGACCCGCTGCGTCGAAGCTGAGCTCTTTGACGCCCGAAGCGGTGCCAAGCACCTTTTTCTCGTCCACCAGCTCGCCAGAGGAAGCGTCAAATACGAGCAGAGACCCTTTGGAGGTGCCGGCGACTATAAACCGCGAGTCGGGAGTGAATCGTGCCGCTGTTATTCCTGCGCTGCTGCTCGTGCCCGGCGCGTCGTCCTGCTCGCCTGGTTGGGTGCCGAGAAGGGGTATGCGCGTGGGCGAACTCGTCACTTCTTCCACCTCGAGCTCCCCCACCGTCGCGGCGGCTGTCCCTCTTTGTCTCCGGACCGAAATTTTTTCTGAGATGTCAACCAGGAATGCTTGCTGGGACGCAAGTACGATGAGGAGCTTCTTGCTGTTCGCCGGCGCAAACTGGACGGTGGAGACTGCGCAGTCGAACCGAATCGTCGTCTTTCGCTCTGATGCAAAGGGTAGTCTTAGATCCTGTTCCGCAATCCCTGCCTCTACCGCGTTCCCGCCTGTGCTGTTCTTTCTTGAGCTTGACTCGGCAGGATCAGCCCTAAGCGCCTCCCCAGCAGCGCTCTTCGCCGCCAAATCCCACACGATCACATTCCAATCCGCAGCACAACTCGCCAGATACCGATTATACGAGCTCCACGCGAGCCCCGTGATCGCGCGCACGTGGCCAGCAAGCAACCGCAGCACAGATTTCGTTTCGATGTCCCAGATGGTTATGTAGCCGTCGGAGCGGCCGACGGCGAGGTACTGACCAGCAAGCGGGGAGAAGCCGTGGTTGAAGAGGAGCGTGGTGCATTCGGCCGTCTCGAGCGTGGTGGAGACGGAATCAGGGATGTCTATGGAAAAGGGGTTGAGGAGCTGTGCGTTCATCGCGGTGGCAGAGCTGCAAGAAAACAGCTAATGCATAGAATGAAGCAGGCCTAAGGTGGGAAATGTGGTGAGGAGAGGGAGAAGAGAGAAGGTAGAAGAATCGAGAGAGAGACAGTCTGTGCGTGGGGTTTCGGTAGCGCTAAGGTCCAGCCCAAAGACATAAATTCAGGGTCCAACAAATTCTTCTTGCAAATGCCATGCACATATTAGACTGCCCAGAGACACCAGCGTATCAACAAATACCTCGACACCAAATCACTCATGCTCACCTCTAATCAGCCTTAGATCTCATGCTCGAGCACATACGCAAGTGAAACTGGGGCTTTGACTTGAGAGCAAGTGTTGCACCTGCTGCTGTTGCCTGGATTCAACTGGGGCTGAAATGGGGTCTAAAAGTACATGGTTGCGAGCGTGGGAGCAGAGTGCAAAGTGCGTGACGACGTTGATGCAAAGGTAGCCTTCAAAGGTAAAAGTTGCGGCGGGAAACGCTCATCTTGGGCTTCCACTGGAAGTCGAGTCCGGTGGTGTCTTCCTCTCCGCGCTGACGCTTCTTCTTGGTCGACGACGATGATGATGCTGGTGCTGACGATGACGATGCAGCGGCTTTGCTGACGGATCCAGACGCTCCATCGTCCACTGACTCGTTTTGCCGTGCTGCGGCTGCTGCTGCTTCTGCTGCCTCCTCCTCGCCATCTCCCTGCTTCGCAAGCGCCTCCAACTCCTCCGGCTCGAGCTCTGCATACTCCTCGGTATACTTGCCATCCCACACCCCGGCTCCCTTCGGCAAACTCTCCTTCAAACTATGCAGCTTCAACGTGAATCTCGGCCCAATTTCCTGCAGCGCGGTTTTCTGATCGCTCTTAAACATATATCTATGCCTCCTGAAGAAGATGTAATCTCTCTGATTATGGCACGTCACCACCTGTCTCCCCTCGAGCTGCGGGATCTTGGGGAAGAGGCATTGCAAGACTTTGCCGACGCGGTGGCCGAGAACGGTAGTGAAGTTGTTGAGGATGAGCTCGGGCGTGTGGGGGGTGGGGCGTGCTTTGCCATAGATCTCGTCGCCGGTGGCGATGGAGGTGAGGCGGAAGAAGGCGGTGGGGCCGTGAGGGAGGGAGATGACGGTAAGGGCAAAAGGTTGTTTGCGGGATTCGTTGACGACGAGGACTGCGTCGAAGCGGCGTTCGCGTGCCCAGCCGCAGATTTTGCCGAGGCCGACGCCTTGGGCTTTGGCGCGCGCGCGGTATTCAGCACCGGGAAAGACGGAGAGGAGCTCGTCGACAAACTCGCGTGTTCGTTCCGAGGGATGCGAGCGGGCGTTGAGCGATTCCAGGTGCGGCGAGGTGGACGAAGACGGCATCGAGGTGGTGATCAGAATCGCTGGTGGCGCACTTGGATCCTCATCATTGTCAATCTCCTCGGCCGCCTCCTGCTCCTCTACCAACTCCTCGTCCTTATCCTCATCCTCATCGTCGCCTCCTTCGCCTTCGCTGCCCTCGTCGTGGCCCTTGCCACCCGCCTTCTTCGTGAGGTTGCTCGGACCGGGCCCTTCATGCGTGTTGGGCGCATTGATGATGGTCGGGTTGAAATCACGCGTGTTCTCGATCGTCCTCGTCTTGTTGGCTGCTAGACGCGCCGCCTTTTTGGCCGCACCATCTTCTCCCCGCTCCTCTTTCGCCTGTGCGGATCTCCTGGCGAACTTTGCCTTGCGCTTTTCGGCCTTGTACTTGCGGTAGAGCTCTGTGCGCTTCATCTTGTTGCCGACATGCTTGAACGAGCCCGACGCTGGCTTGTCGCCGGAAGATGAGGCTTCTCCTGATCCGGCCATCTTTGCTCTGTGAGGGCGTTCGAGCCTCTGCTGGGTATGAAGGTAGTTGCGAGCACGGGAGGTGGTGTGTAGCGAGCAAACATAGAAGGAAAGATTCAGGGTGTGGAAGCGGTCAAGTGGAAATTTTGTCTGGAAATTTGGTACTTTCTCCACTCCCACGCACCATCACCACCAAAAAATCAGAAAAGGTGGCCGCACGTGATCCAATCGCAATCTTGATTTGTCATGCTCGCAAAGCCTGAGATGGAAAATCGCACCCGAGTTTGGCCTTTCACTGGATTCGGAATCGATGCTCTCAGCTCTGGCAGCGACTCAACTGGCGGCCTGTCGAAGGAGGGGCGCGCCTTGTCGCCATCAAAGCTCCATCTTCTAACATCGTCGCTGATATCCACCATCACCGCATCACCTCGTCATTTTCGACAAACACGCGCACACCTTGATCAACATGTCCATCCTCGCCCGCCAGACCGTTCGCTCTGCTCGCTCTGCTTTCCGCCAGCAGCACGCTCCCCTTCTCCGACGCAACCTTCACGTCGAGAACACCCACGAAACCGTGAGTGTCCGTCGCATAACCCACGACCGTCGCATGCGGGTTTAGCTTTCATCTTTTACAAGTCTTTTTTTTTCGGCAGGCTTGCAAAGGATGGGAGACCACAGCATGTCGCATCGCCACGGCCAGAACAAGGTGATCCCGGTGTTGCATTGATACTGACCTTTAACCTCGTCTTCTGCCCCGATTTCGCCAAACGCTTTCACTGTTGATGCTATCTTCCAATGGTTCTGTGATCCTCCTCGTAGTCTCGTAAGTCTTCGCCTTTATTCAGCCTGAAAGTGGCCACAACAAGAGCGATTTGCTGACTTCTGTATATTTGCTTTTGCCTTTGTAACACCCAAACAGTCCCCTTCCCCTCGGGCCCAACCCGCAAGGTGCCCGTCGCCATTGGCGTCACCACCTTCCTCGCCTTCGGCTTCTCGCTCCCCTTCATTGCTGCTAAGTTCCAGATGTGAGTATCGCTCCAGCCCCAAAAACCTCTGGCAGCTTTTTGCACACGACGATTGCACGCTTGCTGACTTTCTTCTATCTCCTATCTGTTGGTCTTGTTCGCACTTTGTTTCCTTTTCGTCTGCAGCGCCAAGGCTTCGTGGTAAATCTGCAAAGCATCCAGAGTCATGCATATCCGAGCGATGTAGAGTCTTCGCTCGTATGTGTGCGTGGCTCGCACTGGATTTATGCAATTCGAAACCGATCGTTCCCATCTACAACTGCCTACCGCTTGCGACGATGCCTGTTGCGTGAGCCATCCGACTTTTCATAATTTCTCGAGAATCAGACGACGACCGCATGCATGTAAGACTGGTTCAATAGGCAGATCCGAGCAGCAGACAGGTGATCGATCCACCTTCACATCACGACACAACAACCATCGCAGGAGACGCAGGACTGGACGCCAAAGTGTCGCCAGTTCCCAAGAGAAAGATGATTACATCGAGCATGACATTATGACCCTAAAAAGACAAATGAGTACAGAGGATGGTGCAAAGGGAAGTGAAGAAGGGAGAAGGGAGAAGGGAGAAGGGAGAAGGGAGAAGGGAGAAGGGAGAAGGGAGGAGGGAGGAGGGAGGAGGGAGGAGGGAGGAGGGAGGAGGGAGGATGACAAACCTGCCATGCTGAGAACGTGCATGTGCTGTTCTCTAACGAGCAGCTCGTTTCAGCGCGGTCCTGCGCTGGCTCTGTTTCTCGATGATATGAATGTAGCTGTACAGCCAGACCGGCACCAACGCCCCAACACCGACAATACCAAAGAACCAAGCATACTGATGCGACTCTAGCTGATTCCCCGGCCTGTTGACGTTGAGCGAAAAGATTGACGTGATAAACACGATAATGATGACCGACAAACCAATCCCGGCCAGCTTCAAGATAGCCGAGTCGGCGCCCTGCCTGAACTTTCTGTTCTGGATGGTGATCTGCGCCAGATACGTACTGTGCAGTTCCGAAAGCCGCCCTTCGCCAGAATTGAGCTGGTTGAGCATTGAAATGATGTGGTCGTGCACGTCGGACATGTACATCGACACTTCGGTGCGAGCCAGCGTGTTGCGTGCGTTGGCGCCGATGCGGCGTAGCGCTTCCTCGCGGCGTTGCAGCTGCTGCATGTCTGCAAGCCTCTTACGCAGACCTTTGACGGCGTCGTTTTTGGGACCGAGCAGTCGAGAAAGGCCCGTGACGATCTTACGCGTATCAGCGATGCGGTGCAGCATGATGCTCTGGTCTGCGGCGGCTTGGGTGTCAAAGACCGAGTTGCTCGCCTCATCGATCTCAGCGGCGGTGCGGCGCATCTCGGCTTCGAGCGCGTCTTTGAATTCCCACTCGGGCAGCCGAGCGATGGTGACCTTCTGCTTCTGCTTGACGAGCAAGCTTGGCAGGTGGTTCAAGATGCGATCGCCGAGGCGGAGGACAGGGAGAGGGCGGAAGGCGCGCACGGTTTTGAGCCGACGCACCTCGAGCATGGGCATTCGCTTTTCCACTTCAGATACGGTGGGTGATGAGATGGCCGACACGGGCTCGACACTGATGAGACGACCCTCCGGATTGGATCCCAGCAGCGCTCTCTGGCGGCGTTGCTTGGGCGCAAAATTGTGTGCCTTGCGGTTGTGATGTGTGCTGGTTGGCTCGCTTGCCAGCTCTTCAACCTCCACCACTTCGGACTGCACGAAGGAGATCAGGGGGAAGAAAGCGTCCACCACCGAATCGTACAAGTCGTGCGCAATCCAGTCAGCCGTCAGCTCGACTGGCCGCGTGATCTCCAGCAAACGTGATGCGACCCGGTTGATGTGCTTGCTGACGTCTTCAAACGCGAACGTGATGACTCCATGCGAGAAGACAAGGAGGTAAAGGTTGTTGGCTCCCACACTGACACCTTCCAAACCCTCCTTACCTCCAATGCCTTCCACGATCTCGACGCGGCCTTTAACGGTCCGAGCCGGAGCTACCAAACGAGTCTTGTGGCCATCGCCATCTGGCTGGCGCTCGTCCAAAGTCTTCTGGACGCCAAGATCGCGCATCTCGAAGCTCTCCACCTTCGAGTTCTGGGAGTTCTGTCCATCATCCTCGCCATTATTGGACTTCTTCTCCGCATCGCCTTGAACAGTCACATTCGAGGAACTTGTCCCCGCGTGGCTGGGTGAGCCGGGCGAGCTTTTCGAGGTCGTGGACGTGTACCTGAAATAGCGCTCGTCAATGGCACGGATGACGACAAAGTAGTACCCAAGCCGGTCAAAGACATCTACCTTCTCGCGTGGATCTTGCTGCAGTACGTCCTCCACTGTCAGCGGATGCATGGGGAAGAGCTTCGAGATCTCATGCATGTCCCTGTATGTCGGACAGTGGACGTGGAGCCACCATGCGCCTTCATCTGACGCTTCAATTGCGGCAGACTTGCTCGGCTTGCCATCGGGGGGCATCTTGCTAGCACTCGACTGACTGTCATCAATTCCACTCGATGAATGGTCGGCAGTGGTTGCAGACGTTCCTCGCGCCGAGGCTTTGCCTTTGGAAGACCGTATGGGCGTGAAGGCACGTGGAGTGCGACCGAAGTCCTTGCCAAACGCAGTGGCGTAGTTGGGACTTAGAGGCATGTCGGAGAGGTGACGGCCCGTGCGAGCTTCTTCCTCTTGGTCAGCTGGAAGATGCTGATCAAAGTCGAACGCCGCAGGCTTTTCATCGGGCGATGAGTTCTTCAAAGAGCTGATTCCGCCCGGAGGTTCCACAGCATCTGCATCAGCAGGCGGCTCCACCGAGCCCTCGGGCAGCTCCAGAGCAGGCGGTGGCAGAGCCAGATCGCCGTCGAAAAAGTTCAGCTCTTCTTGAGGTGCCTCGCTTAACGCGTCGGGACTTGAGCCGGCTCGCGACTGCCGTGAATGCCTTGCATCCTTGGCATGCGTTTTCTTCGAGTGATGCTGGTGGTGAGAAGCTTTCCCAGCTGCCGTCTTGGCTGCATGTCGTTGATGACGGTGCAGGATCGGAAGAGCATCTTGCGGATCAAGGCCGAGATCACCACCTTGTGAATCGACCTGTCGGAGATAGTTGCGGAGCACGTAAAGTTGGTTACGAACCTGCCCCCAATCGCGAGTCCTCATGGTCTTCTTGAGCACAACAGAGGTTCCAATATGCGGGGCTGGTGTTGCCTCGAGGGTAGAGAGGGCCGTGCAGGCCACGTCCATTGGTAGTCGCATGGGAGTGAAAAGTTGGTACTCTGTGACGCCTCCTGCCAGCTCCCTAGCGCGCATAGCTTTGGCACGAGCGCTGCGACTGGGTTTGGGAGGCAAGCGACCCTGTCGAATGAGTTCTTCCTCGCGCTTCTTTGCACGTCGCGCGGCTTGCCTTGCTTTCTTGTCCTGTCGCCTCTCGGCAGCTCTCTTTCCGAGCGGAAAGTCGGACAAAGGAGCAAAGTAGGGTGTGAGAGGTCCCTTGCGACTCGAGATGGGCGAGCCGGGTATGTCACTGGCCTCAGACTGATCGGCACGAGAGCGTGCACGAGATCGTCCGCCGCGGCCTGATTTGGCTCGGATGGCTGAAAAGGAGAGACGGCGAGCTGAAGAACGTCGGGAGCGGGTGCCGTCGGTGGTGGTCGACTCGCTGTCGGAGGATGTCGAGGAAGACGAGGAGGAAGACGACGAGCCTGTAAAAGAATTGTCCGAGTCGGAGTCGGAGGATGAAGAGCTGGACCCGTCACCGAAGAATGCACGCAGACGTGCGATGGTAATACCACGGCCCGAGCCGGAACTCGAAGAGCTGGATGAGCTGGATGACGGTGAAGAGAAAGAGGAGGAAGAAGAACTGCTCGAGCTGCTAGAGTTGGCACTGCTGCGAGCGGAGCTGCGACTTGCACGGCTGCTGCGAGAGCCACGACGGGAACGTGCTTTGCGAGAGCCTCCTCTTGGACGGTCACGCTGCATTCGTCGTCGCTGGCGAGATGCGGCAACGTACTGGTCCAGATTCCTATAAGTATCCTCGGCCTCGAAACTCGGGGGCAAGTCGACTTTGCGAATGCGTCTCTGATCTGGAGCGAAATGGAGTTTGCGTTTAGGCTTGCGGCCTACTTTAGAAGCCATTGCAAGAGCGTCTACAGTAGGAGCGTTGGCTTCTGGAACATCAAGCGGAGGTTCTGCTGGTAGCTCGATGATTTCGTCACCTAGCTGGGCAGCACGAGACGAAGGCCCAGACTTTGCATCATCAGTACGCTCTTGCTCGCCATCTGCAAGGTGCGGCTCGGTCTCGCGTTGACGACGAGAACGTCTTTCTGCCCTCCTGGCTTGTCGTCGAGCAGCTTGACGTGCCTCCTTGGTCTTCTGAACGGAAGAGGCATGGAACATGGATGAGCGGCGCGCGCTCAGCGCAGGGGAAGTGGCACTCGTTTTCGGCATTGGGCCCGAAGGAGTGGCAAGACTGGCAACTCTAGTAAATGCTGTTCTAAGGGCATTGGACCTGGGATGACGCGACGAACTCTGCGAATCGCTGCCTGCTGAAGCGAAACTATTCGCACTGGTAGCGGTGGTGGTGCGCTGCAAGTTGGTGGGCCCGGGGGTTGGTGGTGGATAGGCAAAGGATTGTCCAGTTTGCGAAGGGCGAGGAGTGGCACTGAAGATGGACGTGTTGAACATGCTGCGTACGGTGGCTGGGGCGCGATGACGCTGAAAGTAACGCTCAGTAGCAGGTGGGAGGGACCGCAGCGCATCGTCCATGAGTGCGTCGTCGCGATTTGTGGGCCTTCGTGGCGGAGGGGCAACATCAACGGGCAGACGAGCTGCTGGGGGCATGGCTGGTTGGCCCAAGTCGCAGGATGCTGCACCGTGGTGTTTCCCCTCACCCTCTTGCTCGTTGGATGGACCATCCAAAGAGACAATGTTCTGGGCAGCATCGTCGGAATTCCTTGATGTGTGCGGTGAGATGCGATCTGGGCCATCCAGGCTGAGAGGGGGAGGAGCTGACGAAGACATGTCGGATCCGCCGTGCGCAGGCTGTTGCGTCGCCAAGAAGGGAGAGGTCGGATAGGGTCTGTCTATGTCGAGATTCCCGAAGGCCTACTGACATGTTTCGATGAACAGCACGACCATTCTCTGTCGAAAGCTCCTATACGATGACGATCAACGTCAACAAGGATGAAAGCTTAGGTCGACGTGTCGGTGTGGCTGCTCCAGTTGGGTAAGCGAGCTCGTAGCTCGCGGTGCAGCTACTAAAGGCGAGCAAGTGTCAGAAATTGGGTGACGTGGCGATCCATGTCTGCATCGTTGGTAGAGGCAAAGAAGGTGAAGTGGCAAGGGGATGATGGGGATGGCATATGCCACTAAAGCGAGGCTGGGTATCAACACACACGCACAACAACTGCAGCTTAGCGAGGGGAATCTCGCAGCTCGAGGTGCGGAAAATTGCAATTTACTGTAAATACAAGCTTTTCCTGTTCAGAGACAGGTTGTGAGCAAACATGGCCATGGTTCGGCACGGCGTGCGTCAACTTTCGGCGATTGCTTCTGCTGGGGCTGGTGCCACCGTCATTTGCTTTCACAGCGTGGCAAAGTCACAGCTTGCATGACAGTCGCGATTGGAAGAAATGCACGGACAGAGCTCTGTAGCGGGTGTGTTTCACCGTCGCTAGCTCTTGAGACCAATCGATGTTACGGTGTATTTGGTCAAGGAAGGGCATCAGTTGAGATGTGCGTGCTCGTTCTAGAACTCAGCTGTGACAGCTTTACAGGAACAGGAGGGGTTAGGTGCACCAAGAGAGTGTGCGCCGTCGTGCCTTCGCTCGCATGCGCAGATTTTAATGCGGATCGAAAAGGAATTTGGGAAACGCAACGCGGCCAATTGCGCTGCAATTGGGAAGCCGACGGTGCGAATGCAGCTGCAGCAACGTGCACGTTCGTGTCCCTATGCTGTTCCTGTGCAGAGGCCAGAGATTCAAAGATAGGCAGGGGCAAGGAGGCGTCTGGTTGGATATTGTGTGTGCTACCGATCTGACAGTGACCTTTTGGATGAAAATCTCATCAGAAGCAGCAGTCAGGGGACCGTTTCCCCTAAATCGAGCCAAATGACGAACGCGTCTGCGCCTCTGCACTGATTTCAGAGTTCCCAATTTTGGTCGATTTCAAAGCCTGGATTTTAGGTGTGGATTTCCTTCTACCAAGGCGCTTGGCACAGGCACAGGCATAAGCGTGAATCTCTTGTGTGTGTGTGTGTGTGTGTATATATACTGTACAGTACAGTAGTGGGAGTGGCTATGTTGAAGTGATTTCTCATCTCGCACTGCGCAATGACCACTTAAAACCAACACAGCATCACACTCAAGACGCAACACCTTGTGGGTTATCACAATTACACCATCTTTGCACCCACCGTCTGTCGCTTCCTCTCCTCGCTCCTTGTCACCTTTTGCTGAGCACAACACGCCGCTCGCCCTCCCTCCCTCTACCGATCTCTATTTCCAACAGTCGGGATCTCCGCAGCTACGATCTTGGCTTTCTAGTGCAATCTACACGCGCTCTGCAGAGCTCCTTCACTGCTGCTGTGCTGTCAACGATCCTTTCGGCGCTTTTGTCACAGCGACCATCTAAATCTTGTCTTGTTCATTTTGCATCGGGAGCGCACTACCCATCGCATCTACCGAAGAGCAAGCATATCTCGATACATTCGCTCCGCACGAGAGCACGGTCCTTTCTTCTGATCACGCGCGATCCGTGCGCTAACATTAATCGCATCGGCTGCCGACTTGCCACACAGCTTGAACGCCCTTGACCGGATCCTTTTCTGATCTTGGAGCATCGTCACCACCACAATGCCCTCGGAGCGTCGGTCCTCATCCGCAGGCTCTGGACACAGCTCACGTTCAAGGGCAGAACGTGCAAGTGGCAGCATGGGCCCGGATGGCGGAGAAGCTGGTCGGCGCATCGCCGCCGAAGACGAATACATCCGTCGTGAACTTACCGAGGCCACCTCCTTCTGCAATGCCTTTTGGGGTCAGAATGATGCAGGCTTTGAAGCCATCTCGGCCCGCATGAAAGCATCCCAGCGTACTCTCGATGAGCTCAAATCACTTTACAAAGAGCGAGCCGATATCGAAGCCGAGTATGCAAAACGCCTAGCAAAGCTCTCGCGACAAGCTCTGGGTCACAGCGAGACTGGTGCGCTCAAGGCTGCCTTTGATGTCGTCAAGGCGGAGCTCGATACCACTTCCCGCACCCACAGCGATCTCGCTTCCATGATCAAAAAGGACCTCGAGGGCTCCATCACCGATTTCGCCAACAAGAGCTGGAACGCACGCAAGGCAGCGCAGGCCAACATTGAAAAGCTGCACAAGCACAAACAGACACAGGAAAGCTACGTCAACAAGTCGCGCGAAAAGTACGAGCAGGATTGCATCAAGATCAACGGCTACACTGCTCAGAGCAGCCTCGTCCAGGGCAAAGACCTCGACAAGGTCGCCTACAAGCTCGACAAGGCACAGGCAACCGTCAGTCAGAACGACAGGGACTACCAGAACTTTGTCCGTGCGCTCAAAGACACTACTGTCAAGTGGAACGCCGAATGGAAGGCTTACCTCGATCAGTGCCAGGACCAAGAAGAAGAGCGCATCGACTTTACCAAGAGTAACCTCTGGAACTTTGCCAATGCCGTCTCGGCCGTCTGCGTCGCTGATGATGAGTCTTGCGAGCGTATCCGCGTCAGTCTCGAGAATGTTGACACTCCGCGCGACGTCCAATTCTTCATCCAGTATTGCGGCACTGGTTCCCTCATCCCTGCACCGCCTGAGTACATCAACTATGCCAAGGGTCAGGCTCCTCCACCGCGTCCTACCTATCACACTGCCAGGTTTCAGCGCAACACGACAAGACCCACACAGCTCCCTATCCCACAGCAACCGCCCCAGCAGCAGCAGCAGCCGCCTCCCGCTGTACCGCCCTCAAAGTCTCACGAGTCGTCTCAGGCAGCATCGCCCCAACCGCCTCAGCCAGCCTCGCAGCCTGCACTCGAGGCACGCAATGGCCTGTATCAGGATAAGCCGGTGCCTCCGAAGCCCACCACTCAGGCTCACGACCTGCCCCAGCGCCAGTATGAGCCTGAACAGCAGCAGGCTCCTCCCGCGTCCCAACACAATGTCCCCACTACCGCACCTTTTGCCAACCAAGTGAGTCCTGAACCAGCCTTCCACACAGACACACACTCGCCCTCTTCTGCGAGAGACGCCGCCACGAGCCCACGCAGGATGTCGGCTAAAAACTTTCTTGCTCGAACCTCTTCTCTCTCTCAATCAAAATCGCCCAAATCGCAGTCTTCTTCCCGCCCAGCACCCGTTGCACCACTCGGCAGCGCAGCCCCCAACAACCAGGCTGCTCCTTCCTCCAGTGCTACTGATGAGGATGACCCGATTGCAAAGGCTCTTGCAAGCTTGCGCATGCGTCCCGGTGGCAAGTCGCCTGGTCTTGGTCGTCGAGAGAGCCTCTCGGCAGACTCACAACCGTCAGCACCCTTCGCCCAGCCTGGGCAGATTGTGCAAAACATGCCTCCACAGCACCGTGCTCATTCACCCTCCCCTTCGATGGCCAGCAACTTGCCTCAACGTGCTCGATCGCCTTCTGCTGCTTTCATGCAGGCCCCCGCGCGCGCCGCCTCGCCTCTGCCCGTCGAGGAGGTGGTGGGACAGTATGGTCAGTCGTTCCCTGGCGAACGCAAGTCGCTCTCTCGCCAAAACTCGGTCGCCTCACGGGCTGGTGTGCAGCCTACCGAAGCGCCGAAGAGCCCAATGAAGCAGGAGCAAGGCTTTGCAGGCGTTGGAGCCAGGGGTCGAAGCCCCAGTCCTCAGCCTTGGACTCGACCAACCCAACAGCAGCAGCAAGCAGCACAGTCTACTCACGTTCCGGCCCCATCCTTGGACCAGCCTCGAACGGGCACGCTATCACGAAGACAGTCGCAAGTGCCCCCGCGCAGTACCACTCCTCTGGGGATTTCTCTGGATGCAACTGGCTCAGTCACACATGATCAGATGGCTGTCGATTACATGCGCAGGGCAGGCAGTGTTCCGCCTCAACAGCAGCAACAGCCGTCTTCTGTGGCCATACCTGGAACGCAAGCACAGCAACCCGCTCGTCCGGCTTCGGTTGTGCACGCCAGCTACCAGCAACAGGTGCCTCACCATCAAGCTCATCCTTCTGTTTCTAGTCAATTTAGCACTGCACCCGGCCAGCCGTTGCAAAGCCCGTACGCCTACCAGGGCCAGCATGCACCGCAGCCGTCGATGTATTCGACTGTCGGCCAGTCCGTCCCGCAGATGGCACCTGCAGGAGCCCCACAGCAGTACGGAGGGTACGCCGCGTCTACTTACGCACAGGGTCATCCGCCTCCGGCTGCGAGTCAGAGCGTTCCCGCTCATCTTGCGCAGCAGCCTTCGCAGTATGCGGGCTCTCCAGCCGCTGCTGCGCAGTCGCCGTACCCAGCGCAGCAGCCAGCTCCGGGCGCGCAGCAGGTAGGTCCCGGCGGATACTACGGCCATCCAAGCACTGCGGCTCCTGTGCAGCAGGGTGGACAGTACGCTGTGGCACAGCAGGAAACGCCAGCATCGACATACATGCATGAATATCTGCAACGGCAGCAACAGCAGCAGCAACAGCAGCCACAGGTTGCTCCGCAGCAGCACCCACCCAACGGCGTCGTCCCGCCGCAACAACCCCAGCACTACCAGCCACCACAACAGTGGGGTCGCGCAACAAGTCCTGCCCCGCCTCAAGCCGCGCCTCCCCAACCGCAACCGCAACCGCAACCTGCAGCTGCTCAGACGGCCCACGCGCCGACAGGGCAGTACAGCGACGCGGGTCAACCGATCCTCTTCTACGTCAAAGCACTGTACGACTACCAAGCGACGAATCCGGACGAGTTCAGCTTCACCACGGGCGACATTATCGCGGTAACCCATACCGAGGCGGATGGGTGGTGGCAGGGCGAGCTGCTGGATGAAGCCAGGAGGAAGGTGGGTGCCAATACGTTTCCGAGTAACTTTGTTGCCTTGCTCATGTAAAGGGGGAAGAAGTAGAGATGTTCGTAATCAGCTTCATGTTGAGCAAGCCTTGCTTGCCATAGAGTGTGTGAATCATGTATTGGGGGAAAGGAGCAAAGACAGAGACTGGGTGGGTATACAGGGCTTTTTTTCTCTCATGGGAACACGATCGGGTTCGAACTATGAAATCTTAGTTGGACAGGAAGAGCAACCAGACCAAACAAGCAAACAGGGCGACGTAGAGCACTACGGCTAACTTGATTTTTGGGCCGGTGAGGGGTGGGTCCCTTCTCTGCCTGTTGCGCCAGGCCTCGAGCTCGTCGTCGGAGAGATTCTTGAGACCGGATTGTTGGATGACGTGCTCGTAGCCGCGGACGGGAGCGTCCATTGCGTCCCACCATGTTTTGCGCGAAGCGTAGAGGACGGCGCGCTGGCCCATGAGTGCGCGAGTTTGGCGGTCGAGGATAAGGCGTTCGAGCAACATCGAGTAGGATTTGGCGCATTGGTGGAACCATGGTGTGTTGGGGGTCATGGCGGATTTGAAGTCAAGCGTCGCAGGGATAGGGGTGCGGAGACCAACAGAGGGTAAGGTGGTGGTGGTGGTGAGCTTGGGGTCCAGTGCTGCGGCGCGTTTGGCTGCGGGGGAGCCGGGGGGAGAGAGGGGGAGATTGAGCGCAGCAGAGGAGGCAGCGTTGGCAAACTCGTTGATAGCGATAGCGGAAGCAGAGCGCGAGCTTGCGCTCAGCGATCGCGCCCGCGGTGTAGCAGGCCTCGAATCATTGGCCGCCCCCACAGTGCTCGCCTTGGCCACCGCATTCACATCCAGCAACAACCCCGTCTTGCCATGCGCTACCAAATCCGACGTTCCCTCCGCATGCAACCCCACCACAGGCAACCCCGACGCTAACGCTTCCAACACCACCTGTCCAAACGTCTCGGTGAACGAAGGGAACGCAAAGATGCTTGCCGACGCATACATGGCCGCCAGCCTCGAGCCTTTTTGGTGGCCCATGAAGGACGCGTCCAGCTCGAGCTTGTTGCAAAGCCGTGTGAGGTCGCCGCGAGCGGGACCGTCGCCGACAAAGACGAGTTTGGCTTTGGAACGGACAGAAGTGGGGAGCAGTTTGAAAGCTTCGATGAGGAGACGGAGATTTTTCTCCCAGGAGATGCGGCCGACGTAGAGGACGACGGTTTTGGAGTCGTGGGGCTCGGGGTCGACGCGGAGGTTGGCGGGGATAGTGGCACTGGATGCATTGGATACGGATGCAGATGCACCCGAGGCGCCGGAAGGGAGCGCGGGGGGTGGGAGGAGGAACCCGCTGGAAGGGAGGTCGGGGACGCCGCTCAAGCTGTCGTAGGCGGGGGGTGGCGAGAAAGAGAACTCGGGCGAAGCGGCTGGGCCGGTAGGAGGAGTGCGGATGAAACTCTCATCCTCAACCCCACCGGACCTCTTCCCGTGCGGGTGCACGATCGCCACACCAAGCTTCCCAGCAAGGTGCGACAAGGCTGCTTCCTCGGACCCGAACTTGGCCGCCGCATCCGCCGCGGCTACCGAAGGCGACAGCGGACGCTGCAAACTTGGAGGCTTGGGCGTGCAGCCCCAGCTCTCGCGCAAGTTCTCATCACGCGCTTGCGGGTTGAAGAGCTCGGTATCGACACCGCGCGACCAGATCTCGACATTGCTAAACCCCTTGCCCTGCAGCATGCGGCGTGTGCTTTCCGAGGGGCAAAAGACCATCTCGCATCGGTCGTGCAGGTTGCGTGTGAGGTTCCACATGGTCTGCTCGAGCCAGGGCGCGCCGAACAGCGTCGCATACGTTGGAAGATTGGTGTGGTACGAAGAGACGCAAGGCACTTCGGGAAGCCACTTTTGGACGACGGGGAGCATCTGTGCACCGAGCCAGATGGGGTCGACAAAGTGGATCACGTCGGGCTTGAACTGCTGCAGACGACGGACGAAGCGGGGACGCATAAAGTTGAGCTTGAGGCCTGGGTAGATGACGAGGGGGACGCCAAAGGTGCCGACGACGGGGTGGCCAGCGTATTGGCGGATACCGGTCTCGGGGCCGAGCACCATGGCTTCGTGGCCTTCGTTGTTGAGGTGCTCGAGAAGACGAGCGAGGGTGCGGGTGACACCGTCGACTTTGGGGAGAAAGTTTTCGGTGACAATGGCAACGCGAAGCTTGGGACGCTTGACGTCGCGCGGGTGTGCGCGGACGATGTCGTCGACGTTGATTGGGACGACGGGTGGCTGCGTCATGGCGGCCATTCCTGTTTCTAGGTGGATGTCGTGTCGACAAAGTAGCAAGTACGGGTGACGCTGATTCGAGAGAGGGCACACGAGCACTTGATGATGGTGGGAGTACTGGGGAGTAGTGGTAGCGACTCGATTCGTGGTGGAAGGGAGTGAAGAAGGAGTGATGAGGGGTTGTTGATAATATGAGTGGACACGACTCGATACAGCAGCCACCGATCTTCTCCACAGAGACAGGAGTCTCTGCAGTAACGTTGCTCTGTACTCGGTCACAGGGGCCTGTTGCAGTTGATGAGGGTCAGACGAGATGATTTAGCAGAATCTCGCCACACGCCGGGAGCATATCGCTACAGACAAGTCGCAGGATCGGCGGCAGCAAGGTACCAGATCAAGGGGACGCCCTCTTGCTGTGGCAGTATGTAGTGGCCTACCGCACCACTCAAACCCTGCATTAACGTTGTGCATGCCCGAGAAGGAACGCAGTACATCTGGCAACTCAGAATGGGGAAGAACGGCGTGCGGAACACCGGTTGATGCCCGGCTGGTCAAAGGCAACGTGACAGGGTCCAGCATTGTGACATTGCACCTTGCACTGGATCGTTGTGTAGGCTTTGCCGGCGCTGTAGCGGTGCAAGGGAGAGCGCTGTCGGACGTGTTGGTTGGAATTGCGCGTAGGTAACTTAGGGCGTAAAAGTTAAATGAGGCTAAAGTGCGCACGTTGACAGTTCGGATTGTGCACGTCGCTGAATTAGCCAAGTCTTTGACAACTCCGTCATTCCCTTTCTCTGACGATGTGCTACTGTAGAACCGCTCACTTCGCAGACCCGTTGGCTACCTCACCTTTGGCATAAGATGCTAATTGCAGCTGAGCTTGATGTACAGCGCGGGCAACTTTTTTTATGCACGCCTGCAATACACTGCACCCCCCCGCTTTGAGTGACATTCAGTCCAAGGCAAGAAAGCATGGTCAACCAACTTTTCCCATCCAGATGCTCTTGCTCTTGTTCTTTGGAAAGACAGCGATGATCCACGCACACAGGACGTGGCTGTAGGGCCAACGAGATTCAATGGCAAGGAGGACGAGTGGTATACAGATAACGAGGTCAGCCAGGCAATGCAGCTGTGGATTGCCACACCTCTCACCGACAGCGCTACGATAAAGGAGAGCTCTTTCTCTCGGCTGCTGAGCACGTTCACTCGCTTTGACTTCGGTCAAAAGCGTCCACGTGCTGCTCTCTCCATGTCGGTTTTATGCAAAAATCGAGGATTTTTCAAGTTTAATCAAGCCCCGATCTGCTTTCATCGTTAAAATCGGGAAATGACCCTTCCTCCACTTCGAGCAACGGTTCTTGGAACTTTTGGGGACCAACTCACACGAGTTCTTCCAACATCCTCCATAAGCGTCCATCGTTTGCCCTACAGCTTACACAGTGTGCACAAAGACTCAACCGCTTCTCGTCGCCATGCCAAACCTCGATACACTCCTGTCATTCCCCACCAAGCGCGCTGGTCCATCCACAGCTGCCGAGAGGACGCCCATCCCTCCATCCTCTTCCCACATTCTCGTAACAGACACCATCGACTCTCCCGCCTTCTTTGTCTTGATCCACTTCCTCAGGGCCGCACACGCTATCAACAGGCTTTATCGCAGCGGCGTTCCTTCTGCGACTGTAGACGCAAAGGGGAAGGCAAGGGCACACACTACGGTCATCTGGCTTGGATGTAGTTCCGATGGCATCGTCCACCTCAAGAATGTCGCTCGCAAGTCAGGCGTTCATCTGGACGAAGACACGCGCCATGGAGCGTTCTGCTACATTGACGCAAATGCGGAAGCACTCCCTCCCTCAGTGCATGGCTCCCTAGCAGACTCGGCTGCCGCAATGAGTATTCAGCAAGAACACCAGTCAAACGCCGCAACATCTCTTCAGAGACTGTACAGCAAGGTCGCAGAAGAGCTCGCAAAGGTCTCTGCTGACACCGACGACGATCAAACACAGACAGAGGACTGGTCATCCAAGAGCATAGTCGTCATCGACGATCTTACCGCTTTGGCTTGGACTCTTGACCCCTCCGACTCTTTCGGTCAGACAATCGATGTTGGCCGACAGTTGAACAACTGGGTCGGCGCTATCACATCCCTAGCAGCAAAAGTAAGTTGATTCGCAAGAACCAAAGAAGTGCTCCTCTAATGTATCACTCTACTGACTAGTACTCTTATGGGGTCTCTTTGCTGTCGATTCAACAGAACGATGCCAGCGTGGTCGCTCTGATGCACGCAGACGCGACGTCGTGCAGCAAAAACGGCGCCTCCGACCCCGTCGACGAATCCTTGTTCAACGCCCTGCTCCAAAGAGCAGACGTATGGGTCGAAGTCAAAGAGCTTGTGAGCGGTAGGGCAAGAGACTGCGATGGCGAGATCACGGTTCATCCACTTGTGCGCCCATCATTGGCGCGTGCACTACCTGCGTCCGCCCGGCAGTCCGAGACATCAAAGTCGCATGGGATTCCACCGCTGCAGGCTTTTGCGGTCGAAACACCTTGTCCGAACCGCTCAAAGGCGGTGCTGTACCGCATCGCGCCTGATGGCCAGAGTGCAGCCTTGGGCGGCGCCAGTGTCGGGTCGAATACGGGGCGAGTACAAGTTTGGGCTCGCGGCACAGGCAGAGGCTTCCTGTAGCTTTCCGCAAAGCACACATTGCGCGCGCCCGCAAGACAAATGACAAATTATAAAATACACACAGAAGGCTTGTTGACCGCCTGCTAAAATACAAATGGCGCCGTCTACGTGGCACGAGTCGGATCTGGATCTAGACCCAAGCTGTCGATCTTAGCCTTCGACCGCTTCGAACGCACAGCAGAAGAGTTGATCTGACGCAAGCAGGATCTTCTGGCCATCCGGCGACCATTGCAGTTGGGTCGCTTTGAGGTCGTCATTGGGTATCGGAATCGCCTCTGCTCTCTGCCTGTATTGAGTTGAAGACGATGACTGCGATGTCCGAGTCGGGATCAGCTCCCATGTATAGACGGCGCGGTTGTCGCAGACCACGCCGAGTTTGCCGACGTGACCTGGCCTCCAGCAGACCCTACGCGCTGAGCCGTTCAAGTGCAACACAGAAAGCAGACGAGGCGACCTGCCCGACACTTTGCCCTCTCGGGCCTCCGCAAACGCGAAGATCCACACGGAATGCGGCAATCGTTCGTTGAACGCGGCGAGCAAGTTGCCTTCTGGACTCCATGCCATCCATGCGATACCGCTCTTGGAACCCGACTTGCCTGCCTCTGACTTGGATGCGGTGAGAGAGATGGGCAGACTTGCCTGTTCCAAGCCCACGATACCGCGCGCTCTGGTTTCCTCCAGCCAGCTCAGTGGCTCTCGCCAAGCAATGAGAGGTCCATACAAAGGCAAAGACGTTGTATCTCTGCTCGGACGGATAGACGAGCTGGAGAGGTCCAAGCACGCTACCTCTCCCCATTCCGTGCTCTCGAGGATGCGCACCTTTTCATCGCCGCCTCCGACCGCCAGGAAGAGCGAGGATGGATGCCACTCGACTTGACGAATGCCGCTTCTACCTCCTGCCACCAAGTGTGGGAGATCTACAGGTTCTTGACGGCGCTTCGTTGGTTGACGCGGCTCGCTGGTTGCGCCTGATCGTGTAACTGGTGTACTGGTGTCTGAGTCCGGCTCGATCAGGAAGGTCGCCCTCAAGACGCCAAGGGGCGTATAGATCTGTAGCTTGTACTCCAAAGGACCCTCCCAAATCGCTAAGCAGCTTCCGTCTGGCGCCCAAGCGGCATCTTGTGCGTCGTTCATGGCGAGGTGGAAGGCTTGCTCCACCTTCCACAGCTCATTCGACCTTGGCTTATTGGTAAATCGCTGCAGCTCTTCGTGTCCGAGCTTCTGACACGAGAAGACGTAGAGTGACTCGCGTTCCGCTCCCTTCAGGATGCTTGCAAAGTAGTTGGGTTGTTTGGCTGACCACACAATCTTGTCGTGCTTGGGTCCTTCGATGACCGAGATGTGCTGGTCGACAAGATTGTAGAGTGAAGCCCGCAGATGGTTCTGACTGAACAAGATCAACGTTTTGGGCCCGTATGGAGGTGCCCAGGTTGCATGTGCGAGTCCATCAGAGCCGGAAGCGATCCTAGCTACCCAACCTGATTCGCCGTCTGACCCGTCGTTGGCTTCTTTGGCGGGGTCGAGCGATACGACAAAGACAACACCGTCCTCTTTCTGCCCTGGATGAGCTGCTAAAAGAAAGGCGCCGTCGGGCGACCATTCCAGCTTGCTGATCGATGCTTCCAGCGTCCATGATCGGATGACTTGCAAGGTGGAGCTAGCCCTTACGACTATGGAGCATGCATCCTCTCCTGTTACCGAGGCCAAGAACGTGGAGCCAGGTGAAAAGGCGAGGCAGCGCCACGACGCATGCCGGTACGCGGCTGTAAAATCCATCCAGTCTGCAATCGAGATCGAGATCGAGATCGAGATGGTGCCGCACTGTTGCAGTTGAGGTGGTTGTGGGTATGATGGAGCTCGACATCGACTCTCTTATTGGCCTGCTTACAGTTGTAACTGCAGCCGGTTGCTTGCGTCACAAAGTGTCGGTTGCTCCTGGACTGCTGCTTTGCGCTCCACAAAATCTGCAGGGTTCGAATGCATAAATATTAATTCTTTCAGAACGCGTTCTCCAACCGTAAAATTCACAGTCACGTGAGCAGAAAAATCAGCCAAGGTTCGAAAGGGGTAGGGGAGATGAATTGAGCTGGAGGAACTGCGCCCTGCATCTGAGCGTTGCTTTATCACCCTCATCTCACTCTCACCTTTACCCTGAGCACCTACACCATCCTCAGCACCGTCATTACCCTTCATCCTTGCATCTGACCCGACTCCGATCATACCTAGTTGACCTTCCACCCACACCCAGCCTGGCGGCCAACGCATCACAATGTATGCCGATCTGGAGGAGGCACGCGCTCGACGCGGCGGGGGTCGCTCGTCTCGGAGCTCTGATCTGGAGATCGAAAAGAGTGCCAAGTTCAATCATGCGGATGATAATGAAGGGCCCCGTTCAAGGGAGAAGGAGCTGGCAGAGCAGCTTCGCAAGCGTGCACAGGCTTCACGTTCTGGCCCCCACGACGATTCCGCTCGAGGACGAAGACGCTCCTCAACTGCTTCGAGTCGATCGTCGCGCCCTTCTTCCCCAGCTCGATCAGCTAGTCGCAGCCGTAGCCGTAGCCATAGCCGCAGTCCCAGCAGAGATAGCGTACGCAGCCGTAAAAGTCATCATTCCAGGAAGAGTGCCACCCGAGCGGACGAAGAGGCGGAAGAGCGACGAAAGAGACGTCGAAGAGACGATCCCTACCGGCGGGATCGTGACCGCGCCGACGAAGATGATGAAGAGCGTGCGCGTGAGCGACGCCGTCGCCGAAGCGATCGACGTGATGACTACCGTGACGGAGACGCTGCAGCCGCTGACCATCACCGACCCAGCCCTGCCCCGTCTTCCAGCCGCGCAGATCGCGATCGCTACGACTCTTACTACGATGACCGACGCTACGATCGCGGAATCGATCGGGGCCACCCTAGGAGAGGAAGCCGTTACGACGATGATGCTCGCCGTGCACCGCGACGTCGAGGGCGCTACGACAGTCCTGCCATCTCGGTCCGATCTCGCCGCACACCCAGCCCCGAGATTGATGAATACGAAGAGCGCTCCGTCTTTTGCAGTCAGCTGTCGGCTAGGCTTGGCCAGCGTGATCTCGGAGAGTTCTTTGAAGACCACCTCGGCGAAGGTGCCGTTCAGGACGTGCGCATCGTTATGGACCGCGTGACGCACCGAAGCAAAGGTGTTGGCTACGTCGAGTTTGCTGCTCGCGAGCTGGTTCCCAAAGCCATCGAACTTACCGGCAAGGTCCTCTTTGGCATTCCTATTGTTGTTCAGCGCACCGACGCAGCTCGCAACGGTGGCTACAAAGGTGCAGGCGATGCGGTCGCGCGTTATGGCATGGCACCCCATCCTGCCATTGCGGCTCCACAGTTGGATCCAAGGGTCTTGGCTAGCGCACCGTTACCCATGCAGTACCACACTGCCGGAGCGCCCATTCACCTCAACGCCGCGCCGCCTGCCCCTCGAGCTCCTCGTCCTGGTCCAAACATGCCCAACACCGAGGCGAGGCTCTATGTCGGTAGCTTGCACTTCAGTCTCACCGACGAGAATGTCAAGGCAGTCTTCGAGCCTTTTGGCGAGATCGAGTACGTCGACCTGCACCGCGAGCCAGGCACCGGTAAGAGCAAAGGCTTCTGCTTTATTCAATTCAAGCGTGCCGAAGATGCTAAGAAGGCGCTCGAGCAAATGAACGGATTCGAGCTGGCCGGAAGAGCCATCAGGGTCGGTAACGTCAATGCCAAGGGAACCGGCAGCGGCGGATCGTATTCGAGCGGCGTCGGACCCAACTCGCAAGGAGGCGGTCACCTTCCTCAGCTCACTTCTGCTTTTGACGATGGTGGAGGCGCTGGCCTCAACCCCGAGCGACGAGCTGCTCTGATGGAGAAGCTCGCGCGCAACAACGAGCCTTCGCCTACAGCCCCTGAAGCAACCAATGTGGCTCAGGACCGCCCTGCCGGCATCCCTGAGTCGACCTCAACCTCTTTGCTGCTCAAGAACATGTTCAACCCCGCAGAGTAAGTACGCTTGGCTAAACCAATTGCGTACCACTTAGACGAAGACCAAACTGACCCCTTGATTACCCGTCTCTTCGATTTGGTATGGTTACACAGAGAGACCGAGCCTGACTGGGACAAAGACCTTGCAGAAGACGTCAAAGACGAGTGTCAGGCCAAGTACGGTCCTGTGACGAGTATCCATGTCGAAAAGGACTCTGCCGGCGAGATTTACGTCACCTTTGCTAATCTCGACGCTTCTAGAAAGGCCCTCGACGGCCTCAACGGACGCTTCTTCGGCGGCAAGCCTATCAGCGCTCAATAGTAAGTACGCTCTCTTGTTACGTGGTAGTTGCCAATGAACGCAGTCTGACCATGCTCCTTCCTTTCTACTCCTTACCACAGCATTCCGGATGCTTTCGTACAGGCCAAACTCGGTTGAGCTCTTGATCTCACCATCTTGAACAGATGCCTTTGCTCCTGCTGTCGATCATGACAACTCCCAACTTTTCCGGCTTTTTTCAATCTCAGGCCTAATCAGCCCTCGGCCAGCTTGCATGGTCACAACACAAAAACAGTTCTACAGGCTTCCAAACGTCAGAAGCATCGGAGGCAATTATTGCAACGCACGAATCGGCCACAGATCCTGGTCGTCGCAAAGGCTCAGCAGAGATTTCCAATCGCTTGATTGATCCGCTTTCTTGCATCAGATTCGTCTGGCTCATCATCGCTCTTCCCCTTCTTCATCCGGCTCTTCTTCGCCTTTCTGTGCTACAGTCTCTCAGACAGACATGACAAAGTCGTCCGTGTTCACGTCTGCATGCTCTTGCGGATGTGCCCACGAACCTCATTGGTATCGTTTACTCGATTTGCCTGGGTATGTCTGTTTCAGACGCTTCTCGCAGATTGCGAGGACGTTGGAAGTCGCCTTTTCATCAGGTCTGATCGATCAGGTGCGCTTCGGTCCCTGCTCTTCGACGCTTGACGCTTTCAGCCCACCAACCTAAACCCTCTCCCTCCCCCTCTTGCTCTCTCGCGTTTGACTTTTCTTTCCTACGCCGCACTGCGCTTTTATAGTCACTGCATGCTGCAGATTGCCCAGCGCACCCTTCTGGCCTCTTTGCGCCCTCCTGCTGGCTCTCTGAACGTTTCAGCTGAGGCGCTGGGGGGTCTCGCAACTTGTTTCATCGCTGTAAGTGCCCTTTGGCTCGTGACCGATGTGTCTGCTCAAATATTGTACATGTCAATGTGATGTACGGCGCAATCCGTTCCGCATCAATGGCACTATTGTGGTTGTCTGTTTGTACCCTTTCATTTCATTGCGTGTGGCTGAGAGATTACATTTCTTCGCCGTCATTGTCGAGGTCGAGATCGAAATCGTCTGCTGGGAAGTCACCCACTTGCACCTTGTCGGGACGTACGAAGCCGCCGAAGTTTGGATTGCATGTGAAATAGCGCTCGCCCGCAACACTGCGTGGCAAAATCCGGACCAATGAAGTGTGTTATGGAGCAAGGTCAGCGAACGTCGTGGAGGATTGAGAGCAGAGTTCGGGGAGGGATTTCGTCACTTACGATCCGTCATTCTTGCCCACGGGCTCGTCGTACTCGACGCCGACCCAAGTGCCTGTTGCAAACTTGGTAGGCCCCACAAATCGCACTGTTCCTTTCCTAGGGTTGGTCCCTGCGCCGGACAGCAGGTCGACTTGACACCTTGTACCGGGCACAAGATCCGGCGGTAGGTCTTGGATTTCTGCTGAAGCTGTGCTCGAGTTGGCGTCTTTTGTCGGATCGAACCGGCCCAATTTGTTCCTCTGCTTGAACGCCAGGACAGTATCCCTCCTCGCCGCATACGTGTCGTCGTCCATCACATACTTGTCCACCAAACTCTCATCCGTATACGTCTGAATCAACTCCTTCGACCTTGTATCGAGCACTTTGATCGCCATCCCATCGACCACGCTGAGGTCGTCCAAACTCTTGTTTTCGACGTCCGAGTTCTGTGGCACAGCGATGATGAGCGTGGACCGGACAGAGGCAGGGAACGGTCCGGGGCCGGGGAGGGAGGATTGCTGTTCGTGGTCAGTGCGGGCAGAGTGGATCTCGAGGATTTGGTTGGAGGGTGGGATGCCGACGATGGATTCAAGGCGGTATTTGAGGTCGTGGAGGGGGATGGTGGAAGGGAGGCGGCGCTCGGTGGATACGAGCGTGGATGGGGCGTGGATGAAGATGTTGACCACCGACATCTTGGTTGATGGTGGCGCAGTGCGCGGGAGACAGGAGCGGTGTAGTTGGAGGAGAAGGAAGAGATGATGGAGAGGAAGAAGTGGGAGAAGACTTGACTTTGAAATAAGACTCTTGCAAAGTGTTGGTCTGGCCGCGTGAAGAAGCCCACTCTAGGCGTCAGGGATCAAGGCAATGCTCCCGATGCTGCCTTTTAATTTTGGTGGAGTTTGGGCCGGTAATGCACCTTTTTTGGTTTGGGCTGGCTTGCGGGAGCATGACTAAGGCACGAGCATTATCGCCTTGTTACTTGCGACAAGCATGGCTCGCCTTCTTCCACCATCCAGACATTCCCGTTGATCCTGTCTCCTGTCTTATCTCCTCATCATACAACCTCTGTGTGTCAAGATGCCGACAAACCAAGACGAGTACCAAGTAACCCTATGCACCTCGGGCGAACAGCTCCGCGCAGCCTGCGACGTGCGCATAGAAGTCTTTGTCCACGAACAAGGCTTCGCGCTCAAAGACGAGATCGACCAGTACGACCCGCTCGCAGCACACTTTATCCTCACGCACAAATCGAAACCCAACCAAGCCATCGGAACGCTTCGTCTCGTCCCGTACCCGCTTCCCATCCCAAAGCCAGACGAGCCGGGGACCGAGCCGCACGCCACATCATCTTACCCGCTCGGTGGCAGCCGCAGCGAATCCGCCGTGGCAAGCGACTTTATCAGCGCTGCTTGGTCGCGCCATCCTCTTCATCCTGTTTCGAGCGCACGAGACCCAGCGCAGACGCACGAGGAGGAGGTGCAGACCGAGACCGAGGTGCCGGAGAAAGGTGGTGCCAAGCTGGGCAGACTGGCATTGAGGAAGGAGGCGAGGGGAAAGGGGCTGGGTCACTTGCTGGTGAGAAAGGCCGAGGCATGGTTGATCGATGTACTTGAAAGCGATGAAGCGTCCAGGCAGGGTGCGTTTGGCCCGCGGCCCACAAAGCAAGGAGGTGCAGAGCAAGCGAATACCAGCAAGGAGGATGCAGAGAAGCTGGACAGTATCATCATCAAGCTCAGCAGTCAGATCTACGTGATAGACTTTTACAAGAAGTAAGTTTACAACAACACGTATTCCTCGGTGTAGAAAATCATGCCAACGGATGCTGACCCTCGCCGCTCGTCTGCGTATACTCTGCTCACACAATCGCATTCAGGTTGGGCTATGAACCGGTGGGCGAGCGCTATGACGAGGATGGCGCCCCTCATCAGCTCTGCTACAAACAGGTCTTTCTTACAAAAGGTTCGATCTAGATTCAAACATACCCACTTGCTCCAGGATGTTTAGACGTGAACTCAGCTCACTAGCGGATCAGGCTCGTACACGATAGAATGCGAACGATGGAAGATGTGAACGCTGCAGGCCAGATGGTGGAGGTTTGTGCGTCACTCAGATTGACGCCCACGCGAGCGCGCACTTTGTGACGACGTAACATCTTTGGCAGAAATTCGAGAAGTGTTGGTCTCGCTCAACACCAATTGGCCTCCGCGTGCTGAGAACGCGTCGAGCCGGATCAACATGCTTGTTCCCGCACCCTCTTGCTTTCTGGTGCAAGCCCTTGGAGTGTGAGGACGGTGTCAGTGGAATTCAGTGTGGTATCCAAGAGGTGGTTTCGACATCCTCTGCACCATCCAAGGTGTTGGTGTGAGCTGCTGCACAATACAGTATTAAAATTTACAGAGACAGCCGCGCGAGACTTGACAGCGTTCTGCTCAGGCAGTTTTTAGGACCGCGCGTTTGTGGGTGCTGCAGGGTCGTCGAAGAGCCTTTTAATGATCCGATCCTTTCATTATCACATCACATCGCAAACTTCTCCCGTCTCTTCCTCCTCCTCCTCCTCCATCATCTTCTCGTACTCTTGGCCGCGTACTAGTGACACCTCCTGGATCTGGAAGCCACTCAGGACCATATCCCTGGCGGACTCCCCGTTTCCTTCCCACGCACCGCCATGACCACATAGGCTCGAATCCAACTGCGCGCGACCTCGCCGGGATCTATATTCCGCATTCCCGCTCGAAATTTAGCACTCTGATAGAGCCCTGCCGCCGTCATGTCGGAGCTCTTTGACTCGCTCAATCTGAGCAACTCTGCCGGACCCTCATCCTCCCAGCAGTCTTCCTCCCAGCCTTCGACGTCCAAAGTGTTTTGGCACGCATCACCATCTCCCGGCGTGCTTCGACAACTTCACAATTGGACACCCAGCAAAAGCCAGGAATCCCCCACCCTACCACTATGCACACAAGCCTTTGTCGGCGAGCTCAAAAAGCTACCAGGTGCGCTGGAAGCGCAGTCGCCGCTGATCTCGAGAGGCATCTCAACCAAACGGAAGCTTCTCGACAGCTCGCGTGGAAGCAGCCGCCATATCTCGGATCCTACAGCCAATAGGAGCAAGACACGCGAGTATATTATGCTGGAGTTGTCGGATGATGATGACGATGATGATGACGGAAATGGAACAGGCAGCGGGCCGAGAAGGTTGTTGCTGGGCGATGCGGGTGAGTCATCGCCCGAGTCGAGGCGCAGAAGGACCATGGATGCTGGGCACACAGGCAGGATTCGTGAGCTGTCATCTCCATCGGAGAACGGCTCGAGTTCGAGAGCTGCGCATTCACTCCTCCCACAGCTGGAGAGGGACCAACAACACTCGTCTTTTTCACATCGACGCCTGGATCGACGTCCACCGCGGAGACGCAAGAAAGAATCCTTCATGGCAGGACTCGGCTTCACGGGTGACTCAAGCGCGGCTACGGACTGCCTCAAGCTCTTCGAGGATCTGCAGGCTGCAATTCAGGGCATGCAGGCTTCGCGTCCATCCACAAGCGTATCAGGCGACAGTCATCCTAACTCAGCAGATCAGCATCCGCACCTGACGTTGGATCGCGCCGGGTCGGAGGGGGGCAGATTGACACCCAGGGAGGGGATAAATCGGACGACTTCAGCGCCGACATCTTCTCGAACAGTGCTCTCACAAGAGCCAGCGATGCGGTCGACTCAGCAGGAAAAGAGGGAGGAGGAGATGCAATTGCAGCCACGTCGGGTGTTTCGCCCAGTCAAGTCGGATTATGATGTCTTTAGGGCAGCAGGTCATGCAGACCAAAACAGCTCAAGAGCTCTTCAACCCCGAGCTACGAATCTACCCACAGAAGGTCCACCGCAGCCTCGCAATGCGATGGGCAAAGCACAGCTGGAACCCGGCAGACCTGCAGGATTATCGCAGCACAGCCAGACTCGAGGTTACGACAACAACAGCACCAGCCGGACCAAGCAGGTGCCCGCGCAAGAAGCTGGGACAAGGCCTTCTGTCGAGACCATCACTCTCGGCGTCCGTGAACCCCCACACAAGCCCGCCGCCGCCGCTGCTGCTGCTGCCACCACCACTACTCGCGCGCAACCGTCGCCCGTCAAGCGCTCCGCCCGAATCGAAGCCATGCAAGCGCACTCCTCCACCAACACCTCCAAGAAACTCGGCGTGCGCGGCCCATCCCTGCTCTCCAAACCTCCCACCACCACCTCCACCCCGCGCAAATCCACCACCGCACGATCACGCACCCACCCGCTACCCGGCATGTCGCAGGCCCGCCAACCCGGCCTCCCGCGCAGCTGCTCCCAATACGCCCCCTCCCAATCACAGGCTTCTGGTCCAGCAGCGCCGTTTCGACCACCCGCGATTTCGAGCGTCGCCAACGTGGTCAGGACGAGTCCCGTCAAAATTGCACAGAAAAGGGGCGCGATGCCGGCATCGTCGGATGACAGTTTTGCCGATGAGGACGATGCGTTTCTGGCGCTGGCTTGCGAGTTGGAGTACTGATGTGCCGTGCTACATGCTGATAGATGGCCAATCATTTGAAAGCAAACTCGAGCACGAAATGGGAAAGCAGACACGAAAGCGTACACTGGCATTGCAGCGAGATTTATACGAGATGAATGAACGAGGAGTCCGTGAGAACGCGAAACCGGCAGCTACGGTAGATGTTAGACGCAAGAGTGAAAGTGCAGAGACAAGGCTAGGAAAGATCCGGTTCATCCTGGATGCCTTTCCTGACGGCTCGGAGAAGCGAGGCTTGCCAGCCTTGGACCTTTTTTGTGCGGTCGTATTCTTGTACTCGGGCGTCGAATGCTTGCAGGTCGCCCTCTTCGCATGCTTGGACGAGGGAATGCAAGAAGCGACCCTCCATGGTTGTGGGGAAGCTGGGGTCCTGTTCTGCATAGAACTGCATTGCGCGCACGGCTGCCACGTAGTCCTGTTCCAACACGCGAGAGAGAGGATCAGACTCGTCAGAACACTAGCCTGTACATGTACGAATGAGGAGCAGAAGGAGAGGAACTTACGGGGATAGCAAGGTAGCACATGCCTGCGTTGAGGTAGTAATCCTTGACACTGTACCTTGTGAGGTTGCTCTCCAACGACATGCTTGCGACCTGTTCCCACCTCTCGATGGCCTGCGGGAAGCGCGCCAAATCCGTGGCCAACTGCGCTGCCTCCCTATAGCACCCGCTCGCCGTAGCATTTGCGCCTTCCTGCAAATACCACGCCGCTGCCTGCTCGTACGCCTCCAACGCTCTCTCCGGATCCGCCGCATCATTCTTATACAGCTCCGCTACCGCCTTCTCCCTATCCGCGGCTTGCCTAAACCTGCCGCGCTCGATCAGAATCTCGCGCGCCCTGGTCAGCGCAACAACTGCCAGCTCGGGTCGCGACATGCGGAAGCACTTGTTGGCTTCGAAAAACGTGTTGGCAGCATAGTCTTTTTCGCCCGTCTTGATTTCTGTTTCGGCAGCACGCATGTAGGCGTTACCGGCCTCTTCGAAGCGGTTGGCGATGCGGAATTTGTTGGCGGCCGCTTTGAAGAGTTCGATGGCTTCTTCTTGTTTGGAGGTGGCGGACGAGAACCAGCCGCCGGAGGCGGAGGCTTTCTTTTCGGCGTTTTTGAGGAGTTCTTCTGGGGTTGAGGTGGACATGGTGAGCGAGCGAACAAGGTTGGGTCCAAAGAGGAGGGGAGAAGGGATGAAACGGTGCTGGTGTGAGAGATGGAGCGATGGCCGAGGCGAGCCAAGCAATGGCACCGAGCACATTCACACAGCCTGCACAGACAGCAAGCAAATCACAGGTGGAGGGTGGGAGCAATTCGTACGAGAAAACATGCAAGACTAGCATGGACACCTTGGAAGTGGAACTGCAGCGCCCGAACCGCGCATGCAATCTGGCAAGTTTGGCGACAGGAGTGTGCGAAATTCGGGCTGTTTGCAGAGCGCAGTCTAGCAGCAACTCGTATTTTCAACATCCTGGTGCCTGCCCCGCTGCAGGCAATCACAAATCGCAATCGTTGGCTTTGCCGCACCACTCTCTGCCATTACTGTATCTTGGCGCTCAGCCTTGCCTTCTGATCCTCACCACTCACCGCTTCATCAATCGTATCATCAACCCACTCTGCGCCCTCCTCGTCCCTCCGGCTCGTGCACCAAGTCACGTATCATGCGCTTGCTCTCCACATTGCTGGCAGCAGCCGTTGTCACGGCGGGGACGACGGCCATGCCTTGGCTGCCTCTCGACCCATACTCCCCCAGCACCCCACCACCACCCCACGCAACGCGGCAATCCCTTGACCTCAACGACGCATCCATCTCTGTGTCTGACCTGCTCACGTTCAACCAGTCCTTCTCGGAACAGGCTGTCTACGATGCGCTCGATCTCGACAATGGCGACGGCACGGGCGACCCGAATCTGCCCGGCTGGATCGACCCGCGCGTGCACGGCGGCTCAATGCTCGATCTCGTCGGCAATGGGTTGCGCGAACCGATCAACGTCATCATCTCGGGCAAGTCGGATGCGCACGTCCTGTCCGATTTGGGCCTCAAGAATTATATTCGCACCATTGGCTTCTCATTCGAATGCCTCAATCTGCACATGGGCAATCTCCAGCGCGCCGATCTCGGCGACGGCAAAGGCTGGACTCCCGAGATGTTTGAGTACAGAGAGACCGCGTTCCCCGGCGCACCTGGTCGCTGGGTCGGCGCGTGTTGGGAGAGTCTCTACGGCGGTAACCATTTCAGGGTGTGGAAGCAGAACGGCACCCTGGCCAATACGGGCGCATGGTTCCTCGCAGTGTCGAAAGAAAAGAATTTGAAGTACCACCACACAATCGACAAGGACGGCTACAACGTCGGGCGCGACCTCCTCGTCGCTGCTGCCGAGCGCGGCGGCAAGTGGAACCATGTATACTACAAAGCCGACGTCGAGTGGGTCGAAGGTTTGCTCGAAGCAGGCAGGCATGGGATTAATCACAATATCGACCAGGACGGAAGGACAGCCGTGCTGACAGTCAAGAAGGTGGATGCGCTCTCGAGAGGGTTCATCTTCTGGGGCTTGGAGGCGTTGGGCAGTTGGATCGCCGAAAGGATCGCCTCCCATTTCGCCCGGCTGCTGCAGCAACTCGGCATTCTCTAAGTGACCCCCTTCCGCTATTTTTCCCCCCAGGCTCGATGCCATCCCTCTTGCCGGCCCTTTCTCGCTTCTTGTAGCATTTCCTCGATACCAGCACTGCATCGCACCCGTACAACCAGTTCATACTTCCGCAGCTATGTTATCTTCGCTTCGTATACTTGCATCGGCCCTTCCTGTACACTATTTGTCATCCCCATCCATACAGTACAATTTGCCTTTTCCTCATGTTCGTCCAGTCGTGTCGTGCTAGGATGCATTCTCAAAGCCCCCGCAGACAAAGAATCAAACAAAGTCACAAGAAAACGGATGTAGAATTACAATGCTAAGCTGACAGGTGCGGATGCGGGGCCCAATGGGGGAGTCTTAACCAAAGCTAGCTGGCAGACAGGGGAATGAAGTAGAGAACGAGCAGGTTCGTTCGGTATTCAAGCAAGCCAGCTCTTCCACAAGATCCCCAGATTCAGCAGCGTTTCGCGCGCGAACCGGAACCTGTCCAGATTTACTGGCCCTTTGCTCCCTTCGCAGCCTTCTTCTGGTAGCTTCGAATATAAAAGCTGACAAAGAGGTAGATCAACGGGATCAGGTAGGCAACATTGAGACCGACAGCGAAGAGCTGACCCGACGTTGAGACGCACGAAGTTTTCTGATTTGCGCCTACGCTCGAGAGGATTGTCTTTTTGATCAGCTGGATCGCCTCGTTCGTGTTCGAGTTGAGCAACTTCGACTCGGTGCCGGTAGTGTTAGCGGCGGTTTCGAACGAGGAGAAGGCGGCAGAGACGGGGTTGAACACGTGCCTGCCGGAGCTGGGGACTGCACCGGCCGGGTATGCGCTTGGGTTGTAAGTGAGGAAAGCGTAGGAGGAGGCCATAGCGCAGCCGACGACGAGCTGGGTGATCTGGATGGTGGTCATGCTGCGCTTGAGGCCGCCGGTGAACGGGAGCTTCATAGCCGTCATCGAATAGTAGGTATACATGAGCGTGTGCACCAGCGAGTTGAAGAGGAGGAAGATGAAGACGGCAGGCGCCGAGTAGCGGTAGGCAGCCCACATGCACAGGATCGCACCTGCATGGTGGTATGACTGCAGATTGCTGACTGGCTTGCCTTTGAGGATCAGGATGACCGAATCGATAATCTCGTAGTACTTGGAGATGTAAAACAGCCACACGTAGATGCCCAGACCTGCGAATGAAGCGTCGGCGATGGGGACGGTACAGTAGGCGTTGGTCAGCCCAGCCAGGCCGCCGGAAGCAGCACCGCCGTAGAGGTAGCTAAAGATGCGCGTGGCGGCATGGAAGAACGTCCAACCCGAGTAGGCGGCGAGGAGGATGTTGTGGCCGAGCACGGTCTGCGAAAGGCCGTACGACTGCTTGACGAGGTCGGCCGGCTTAGGCTTGCCTGGTCCGAAACGGTTGTTGGTGGCATGGGTGGCGAAGAGGTAGACAACGCCCGTGACGAGGGGCACCCACGGCGAAAGGGAGAGCTCAAACGCCCAGTCGGCGACGGGGAGGCCTTCAGGCTTGGCAGGGTAAGGCTGCTCTGCGAGCCGCTGCAGGAAAGAGAGACGGGGGTTGTCGAGTGGGTACAGCATCGTGTGTCTCCTATGCTGTATGTACAAGGATGTGGTGGTGGTGGAAGGTGAGGATCGTTGAGCGTCGAGGGCAAGTGTCGGTGAGGGGAAGGTCCTTTATAGAGTCTGTCGGAAAGACCTTGTCATTCGCTGAGCGAGGAGGGAGAAAAGAATAAGCAATAACAAAAAAAAAAGTGTGCAGCGCTTGGCAGGGTAGAAAGCGGCAAACTTTTCTCTCTCGAGTTCATCATCCAAATTAATTCATTCATTTCAGAGAAAAGGCCACCGCTAGCCAAGAAGCGGTGGTTGGGGTAGCAGCCTTCTTTCAGCTGATCTGCAGCCACCTTGCTGCAGCGCTCTCACATCTGCGATCACACTGCGTCGGCTCGCTGACAGTTTGAGCCTTCGCAATCGTGTAAAGTTGAACCGAAAGACGAACCGGAAAGAGAGAGGCCGAAAAGCTCAACAAGCTGACGCACCGGATTCGCCGCAGTGGCGTGGCAAAGACACTCTCTACAAGCGCACAAGCGGACCATGAAATCATCATAGGATTAGCGCAGAGCATGGCAACAAAACTACTGTAAGAAGGGCTCCAACGTTCGTCGTCGAAGAGTCGAGCTGCCCTCCTGCCAGTGTCCAGCAGCTGTACAGAGGGTTGCTGTTCTCGGAGATTTCCATTTTTTATTTTTTATTTTTTGGAGTGTCAAAAGCCCCGGATTGTGCGTTATGGCTGGATAAGTCAAGAGCTGACCCATACGGCTACTGTAATCTGATCGAGGTCTCTGTTTGTAAAGTCAGTCTGCCCCACCGCCACTCCCTCTGCGTTTCATGCCTTGCATTATTGCCTTGTTTTCCGCCCCCTCGCTCTCCTTGTCCAAGTGAATCGAGGCAGCGCGTCTGCCAACAGCGTGCCAAAGAAGACGAGAAGCAGCTGTTCCTACTCGTTGATCTTATAGACTCTTTCGGCGCCAATGTGTGGATGCTAGAGCTCCTGCTAGAGCTACTCCACATTCTTGGCTGTCTGCTGTCATGGTGGGCATTGTTCATGTGCCAAGGTTAGCCCAATTAGCTAGAGACAGACGCGTGCCAAAAGCGTCAGCATAAAGTCAGAGACAGATCAGTCACACAACCAAACTCACTTTGTCTGGCTGGCACGGAGGGGAACCCACACTATTGCCGGTTGTGCCGATCCACGCCTTCTTCCTGCTCTCCTCTGCATAAGCTCATGAAGCCGAAAACGGGTAACGTTAGAGAACGAGATAGGCATGAGAAAAGCCCAAAGTTTTCGTCATTCCTCCCTCATCCCCAAACGCGGCCGCACAATTTGACGGATTACTCTCGTGGAGGCGAATGCGATTCGCGAAAACATTTCGCAGACAGAGAGCCGCAAATGCAGTCTGCTGCAGGTTTTGTATGCATGACGTGCATCAAATTCCCCAACAAATTGCTCACAGTCGCAGTGGCTCGCTCGCAAGTCGATCTTAACAGGTTTGAATATATATATATTTATTTTTTTTCCTCCTTTCTTGGCTGCCGATGACCAGCCTTTCGCCCAACTTCTCTCAGCATGCTGCCTCAATGAGAAGACAGCGCCAATCAAATTAGGGGTCATCATTCGTCGCTCGATGCAAGTCTACTCCTAAAGCTTCCGTTGTAACGTTGCCGGACTACGCTTCGAATCTGGCAAGCTATTAACTTGTCGTATGTATGTATGGCTCGACTACAGTGACAGGACTGTCTTCAGCCGAGCTGAGGAAGAGCCAAACTCGTGAGAATGTAAGATTTGCAACCATGCAGAGTAAAGTTGATGTGGCCTTCGAAAAGTTGTGTCCAGCTGCCACACGTGGCCAAGTCTCAAGCGGCCGCCTTTCTACATGTCTCTTTGCATAATCCTAACATTTTCACAGTTTGGCCCGGCCCGTACAACCCCGGTCAGCGGTTCTATCTGATGCACGGAACCAAAACCTCTTTCACAAACCCTATACAGGTACTGTCTTCCGAAGAAACTCCTTCCTTCTCCGCACCTGTTCTCTCTTCTCCCACCTTACGTCCTTGTTTCTTTGCCGTGTGACCCCAAGTCAGAATTCGCCGGCGCACCAGTCCCCGCCTGCCCGTTGACCGGAACAGCCTTGTTATCTAGCCAAATCGCTCGATTGTCCTGTTGATGCCCCCGGCTTTATCTGATTGTCCCCGCGCACGCGACTAGACCCTGCTGTCAAGCTTTGGTTGGCACGGTCCAGGTCGGCCTCTCGACACCGTCCGTGCGTCCTCACTCCTTAGTTCCGCCTCGAAGAAAGTCTTGCGTTTAATACCTGGTTCGCATGCCATCCATTCAGCCTGACAGGCTGCGACCGAGCTTCCTTTCGCGCTTTCCGGACCCCTGTATGCCCAGCATGGCCCCATCTCGAACTAGACAGCCATACAGTTCACAATCAGGTACAGACCTGGCACTGCAAGAGAACAGATATTGCTGCAAAAAGAGAACCCGATGAATTTACAAACAAGCAAAACGTGGAAAGGCGTAGATGGCCCGTGTGTGTCTACTAACAGCCTTGCTGCTGTGGGCAAGGCGACCAGACCTTATTTCGACAAAACACTACCCGAAAAGCTACAGCAGCATCTATTGAGTCTGGGTGCCCTCGAGCTTAAAGTCACGAGCGCTCTCAGGAACGCTGAGGATGCGGATCGTGTTGGTGCTGCCACTCTGTGCCCTCCAGCCCTGCAGGGTGATGACGACATCGCCCTTCTCAATGATGCCAAGGGCGAGCGCCTCAGCAAGACCATACTTGATGCGGTTGTCAACGTCCTCCTGCCACTTGGAGTTGTCCTCAGGGCGCGGGTGGGGGTAGAGGAATGGGTAGCAACCACGGTACAGGTGAACGTCACGGGCGGTGTGCGGGTTGCGGGTGATGGTAAGGATAGGGCAGCTTGGGCGGTACTTGCTGACGAGTCGTGCAGTGGTACCGCTGGTCGACATGAGCAGGATGGCACCGGCGTGCTGCTCGAGAGAGGCGGCAACAGCGGCCATGGCGATGGTCTCGTTGGTGTCGGTAGGAATCGTGGTTAGGGTTCGCATCTCGTTGAACAGGGGAACGTACGAAACGCTCTGCTCGGCGAGGTATGCGGTCTCGGCCATCATCTTGACGGCCTCAATCGGATATGCGCCCTTGGCAGTCTCTCCGGAAAGCATGACACAGTCAGCACCGTCGAGAACAGCGTTGGCAACGTCGGAAACCTCGGCACGCGTGGGACGGTTGTTGACAATCATCGACTCGAGCATCTGGGTAGCGCAGATGACAGGTTTGCCTGCAATGTTGCACTTGGCGATCATCATCTTCTGAGCCATGAACACCTGAGGGGCAGGGATCTCGATACCGAGGTCACCACGGGCAACCATGATACCGTCCGACTCCTTGAGGATCTCGTCAAAGTTCTGCACACCCTGGTGGTTCTCGACCTTGGAGATAATCTTGATGTGGGCACCCTTCTCGCCGAGGATCTCACGGATGGTGCGGACATCGCTGCCGCGTCGAATGAAAGAGGCAAAGATCATGTCGAGGTCCTGCTCGACGGCAAACTCAATGTCCTTCCTGTCCTTCTCAGAGATGGCGGGGAGGTCAACCTCGGTCATGGGAAGGTTGACACCCTTCTTGGACGAGAGGACACCGTTGTTGACGGCTCGAACCTTGACAAGCTTGTCGCTCTCAATGTTGAGCACCTGGAGGGAAAGGATACCGTCGTCGATGAAAATGGTTCGGCCGACTTCGACCTTGTTGGCAAGATTCTTGTAGTCGATGTAGAGGTACTCGAGCGAGCACTTGTCGGCGTAGGCATCGTCAGTGGTGACGTAGAACTCGTGACCCATGGGGATCTTGACGTCCTCGCCATTGACCATGACGCCGGTTCGCATCTCAGGGCCCTTAGTGTCGAGAGCGATGGCAAGGGGACGGCCGGGGGTCTGGGCAACAACAGCACGAGCGTTATCGACGACCGACTTGAAGTACTCGTGGGAACCGTGCGAAGCGTTGAGTCGGACTGTGGACGAAAGAGATCAGTATTTTGCAATTCGGTCAGCGCACAACTCTATGCAAAGCCCTGACAACGAATGGAACATGCTTCTGTCGGAATACTTACCAATGTTCATACCGGCCTGGCGGAGGGCAGCGAGCATCTCGATATTGTTGGTCTTGGGGCCGATGGTGGCGATGATGGAGCTGTTTGGAGCAAACGTCAAGAGATGGCAAAAGAAGTGTGGTGTGTGTAAGCTCAATTATTCCACTTTTGTCGCCGACGTTTGCTGTTCTTGATGAAGATTGCGGCCACTCACGTCTTACGGAAGAACTTGTTGTCGATACCGTGCTCGAGGGGGTTGAGCGAGGCGTACCACTCGAGCTGAGTCTTGGCGATAGGAGCGTAGATCATCGTGGCGGATGAGTGCCTTGATCGGTGGGTGATGGGATCGAGGAGGTGAGGATGGAGATGGAGAGGTGGTGGTGGTGGTGAATGACCAAAGAGAAGGATGGACTGAGCAGATCCACCAAAGCAAGAGCGCAGGGGCAGCGAGCGGAAAGCAAAGCCGAGCAGAGAGAGAGAGAGAGAGTCAACAGACAAAGTGACAGGCAAAGCCAACAAGGCAAAGCCAACAAGGCAAGAAGGCGAGACAGAGGAGTGCAGATTTGAACTTGGACCAGCAGCTGTAAGAGCAAGGCAGCGCAGCGCAACGCTGATGAAGAAGATAACGATCTTGGACGGACCCTCGCTGGGCTCGCTGGGCCACAACCAAAAAAGGTGCAGCACGCACCGACCGCCGCCCACACTTGCCGAAATCAAGAAGAAAGAGGCAAAAAATTCACAAAGTGGGGCCACGCTCCAGTTTGGAAAACTCGAAACAAAAAAAAAAAAAAACCAAAAACCAAAAACCAATTAGTTAAAGAAGAAGAAAACTCGCCGACCTTCTGCTTTCTGGAAAGAGTCACGCGTAGCAGCAGCTGTCCAGTCGACCAGCTCAGCCACCGCGGTAAAGTGAACAAAGTGGGTGGCTTTGCGCCGGTACCAAACGACAGTAAAAAATCGGCCCCCACCTCCTGATCGATTTGGACTCCAACAATGCACGCGTGCGCGCACGTCGCGCATTACGCATCTTCTTGACCCTCCTTCTGCAAGACTTCTGTAAACCGCTAGTTTGTCTCGCTCATACAGTACAGTATTTTTTCTTTTTTCTTTTTTCTTTTTTTGGCCACATGTAGAGTGTAGAGGGTTCTTTTCGCGTACATTTCGCCGTCCACTCCCAACAGTCGCGAAAACCGAGGAAATCCAACGCCGAAAGGGCTTCGGCTCGACCGAGCTTCTCCCGTAGCCTCTCCGCCGGCGAGTCTCTGCGCTCCGGTTGGTCACACCGGCGTAGAAATCAAAATCCACACACGGCGGTACAACCGTGCCTGGAAGTCTAAGGTTTTCCGAAATCCGGATCACAGCAGTTTCGCTTTGACTTTATGGCAGGCCGAGGCACTTTCTCCGGTCTTGCCCCTCTCGAGCCGCACATGGACGAGCTCGTTACTTTGAGTATCACTCGGCAGCTCTTGGAATTGACAACAAAGCTTCATGCAAGTTACGACATGCCGAAGCGGTGGGGTGGGAAGCTGACAGGACTCGTGGCATGAGCGGAACATGCGACCAATGGTTACAGATGTGCCGAGAGCAAGGGTCATTACTCATCATCGACCGATAAGAAGATCTCTTAGAAAAAGGAGAAAGAGTAGCGTTTGCTTTACAGTACAGTAGCTGACACAAAGTCAACCGTGGGCCTGCAGCTCCGCGGCCAAGAAATGCGGTCCGTTCCACCGCGCCTAAATCAGGATTCAGAATTTTTACGCAGGGTCGTCTGCCCGATCCCGATTACAGCTACTTTTTGTCATGCACGACCTCCGCTGGACCCTGATGAGGAGACTGAATAGCCGAGGCGTGGTGGCAAATGTGCTAAGCTATTCGCTCCCTCTCGACCACACTGCTCCACAAACACAATCCTTCCCATGCCATATTTGGGGTGCAACCCTTAGCCCGCTTGCTTATAGGATGGCAAGGTCAGCATCATTTGCGCCCTCTGCGCCGGCGCCAGTACACAAGGACCAAGTCTCCACCGCTACGCCATCTCCCACCAAACGCACGTTTCAGAGCACGCTATTCAACGTCAAGTTCGGTGCGCAAAGGAACCGATTACCACTATCAAAGACGGAAACATCTGTAGCCAAACGAACCAGACCCAAAGTCAGCCTTCGCAACGATGAGTTCGATGATGTAGAGCATACTGCGAGTGAACAGAAACGACCAAAACTCGATCTCACACCTTCATCACCGACGACAAGCCCAACTGCAGCGCCAAAGTTTCACCACCGCGGTCCTTTCAACCAGGTCACTCGGCCCGACTTTTGCTCAACATACAAAGTCGACGACCTGCCCGATGCCCAAGTGTACTACAAACCAGACTTTATCGACCGCAGTCTCGCCGAGGAGTGGCGCCAGCAGCTTGACCGCCTTCCAGAATGGTACCGTCCCAAGCTCAAAGTGTACGGTCGTAAGACCACCCAGAGCCGAGAGATCGCTGCATACGCCACCGCACCTGGTCTCCATCTCAAATACAGCGGTCACCCCGTCGAGCTGCATGCTCCCTTTCCCCCCTTGCTTGACCACATTGCTTCCCTGCTCTCCACAGACGAGTGTCTGGGGTCCGAGGTCCGATTCAACCACTGCATGCTTAACCGATACGATGACGGGAGTATCTACATCGGTCGGCATTCGGACAACATAGAGAACAAGGTCATCGTCACAGTGTCGCTAGGGGCGGATCGAAGCTGGATCATGGAACGAAAACTGCCGAGGAAAGCACAGGTGTTGGACCCGAAAGACAAGATTAAGAAACGCTGGACACTTGCTGGCGGCAGTTTGCTCGTGATGCAGGGTCAGACTCAAAAGTATTATACACACGAGATACCAAAGGAGCTCAAAGTCAAGGGTCCCAGAATTGTAAGTTCTCACACCGTCACTATCAGATTGATACAGTGTTCACAAATCCTAACCGCTTCCCTCCTTTGAAATTACCTTCAACTTTCACAGAGCATTACCTTTCGCCAGCTCGTCTATGGCAAATGACCACTCTTAACTCCTTGCAAGTGCTACAAGGCTCAGTTGACGCTCGGCTGCAAATGGCAATATGTATTTGTACCAGTCCATTGAAAAGCGGGTTTCAGTTGAGATTGGAAGATCTCTGAAAGATCTATGCATTGATTGGGATGAATCAGGGTGAAAGAAGAGGCGTAAAGCCGAACTCGACTTGATCCGGATGCAGTGAGGGTATCAAGATGAACAACTGGTCTAGAGGGAGGTGGTCGCGATCACATGACGATGCAATCCGAATCGGAAGCTTTCAGTCTCTCGGACTTGGACAAAAGAGCCATCTCTTGGGCAAGCTTGAGCTCGTCTGCTTTCGAGAGAATGCCCTTGCGTTGCCGAGCTTGCATCGCGCGGATAGCAGAGAGTCTCTCTGCTTTGGCGCGCCTACAGTAGAAAAGCGAAAGGGGAAGGTTGGTCAAGACCGTGGTCAGCCAAGTGCGTCTATAAGGATCGATCTTGCGCCTGTCAAAGCGCGCAGATGTGAGTGGACAAAGGCATACCGATCGTCATGAGAAGGGTAAGGCGCTCCCGCGTTCAGGTGAGGAAGCCCTTGCGCTACATTGATCAAGCCTTGCCAAAGATCGGCTTTGGCACCCACTTTTCAGATTTGTCAAACATCTTTCCAAAGGATGTTGAGGCTGAATTGGATGCGGCTTGTTGGCGAGCCGATGTAGTGGAAGGAGCAGACTTGATTGCTGATGCTGCTGCCTGGTTCGCGTTTGTGCCGGAGCTGGTGTTGGAGGTACTGATCTTGAGGTTCTGAAAGGCACCCTTGATGCCGCTGCTTGACGTGGCTCCTGCGGCCAGACGCGTCGAAGATGATGCTGGAGATGAGCTGGAGGAAGCGTGCTTGCAGCTGTGCTGATTTGGCGCGCGATGAGACGGGCAAAAGGATGCTGAGCACTGCGGACACTTTATGGGCACGACCATGACCTTGGAGCACTTGACAAAGGAGCATTCGTTCGTCTTTTTCGTCCTTTTCATGCTAGCTGATGTAGGAACGGAAGCTTTGAGATATCCGTTGCTGTCAATCATGGGACACTGTCCGGAGAGGTGGCGATCCATAGCAATGTTGGGGTCCTGGTCTCGCTTCCAGCCCTCGGGTGGGTTGTCACAGATAGGACACAGGGGCACACGATAATCCAGGTCGGATTCATTATGGCTAGCGCATCGATGTGCTTGTGGCCTAAAGTGACTGGAGCAATAGTGTTGGCGGCAGTCGCTGCACTTGAAAGGTAGAAAGTCTTCTCGATGACATTCGTCAAGCGCACATCGTTCGCCGATGAACATCATTGGACCTGTTGATCGTTGCGGCATCTTGAGAATGAATCTGTATGGCTTTCGAGGATGCGAAAGTCGAGAATGGAAGTTCTGACGGAGCCAGAGCCAGAAGTGAAGCTGTGTAGGATGTGGGAAGGAAGGAAGGCGCAGTGCAGTCGAGGGCGCAGATATGTGTGTGTTTGTCGATGTCGTGTTCGGCCTGGAATGAGTTTAAATGGCCGATTCCGCCAAGCATTTTGAGCTCGGCTGAGTAGCGCTGTGGTCTGCTGTGGTGCAGGGCCACGTAATTGCGACTCTGGACCCTGAATCAAGAGCATGCAATTGCTGCTTTTGTTAGATCGTTCATCACTCTCGCCACCGTCCTCGGGTTTAAGCATGGCTGAGCATTCAATTCGTCAGAACTAGAGGGTGTTGTTGGTGGTTACGACGCCGCCAGGTTCGTCTTGCTGTCGAACAACTTTCGACATCGTTCCTCAGCATTCTTCGAGCCTAGCTGCTGTCATTTCAAGTGCAATGGTTGACGATGCTCGACAGCCGATTGGCTTGGCCTTAGTGGGGTTCATGTGATAGGCAGCGTGCGGAGCTTGAGCTCGTTCGTGTTATGAAAGCGAGCCGGTCGTCGTCCCGATGGTTCGAGCGATCCCATGATCGACAAGGTTCTAGACACAACGGAGATGACCGTTGGCTTGGATGATTGAATGTTGACAAGTGGCCAGCCAAGACTCCAAGGTTCCAAGGCTCGATTGGCAATCGGAATGTTGACCACCACATTCCTTGGCACACAAGGCGCCGACTGTGCCGACGCGCTTTTCATGCTTCGACAGCCCAATTCCTCCGTTGTTCTGTTTTTAAAGAGCCAAAGATTCCGTCAAGCAACGCAACACGAACAAAGGCCCCACCAGACCAATGGAGCGTCAAGCCAGTAGGTGTTTGGAAACACGAAAGCGAGAGTTAACTTAGGGAACAACTCGACACAAGGAACGACTCACCCAGTGGGGACCCAGCAGCGAACAAGCCACCGTCGAGCAGCAAAAAGTGTCCCCCACGCTCGAGCTAGGTTTGGTGTCCACTTACATGCAAGTCGACTGTGGCGTGCTGATTCAGGGTCTTCTAGCTTATGGCGACCGTCGAATGCACGACGGAGCAACGCGGGGTGTTTTCCGATAGCGACCTATCAAGCAGTTTTGGCGGAGCTCAACTGTGGCAAACGCGTGGGCGTAGAAGGCCTCCAATCGAAGGGAAGATTCTCTTTTCCCCACAATCCCGTCACAATGGAGATCTGCCTGCTAAGTGAGAGCGGGCATCTCCTCGGTGTCGGATACTCTTTCCCTACCGTTGACTGCCAAGATGGAGGGCGTCGCCGTTCCGAGGATTCGAGACTCGTCCCACACCGTCTTGACTCCAACGCTGGGACAAAACACAGGCGGGCTGAGTCGACTGACAGGCAAACGACAAGGCTTCTGAAGGCATACCAACCTGTGCATTGTCGCAACTAGGCTTGCATCCCCCACTTTTTCCCGGATTTTCCTGCAATCTCGCTTGGCAGCCGTTGAAGCAAGCAAGGGACACCGCGCTAATGGATTGCCGGGCCCCTGTTGCAGCTTGTTCAACGTGTTCCTCTTCCAGCTCGCTTATGGTTCGGTAACAGTTCTGTTTCCGCACATCAAAAGGTATAGCGTCGTGCTCTGACCCTGGGGCCGTTGCCCCCCCTTGTTCTTCGGTTGTTTCGAAACATGCAGCTCCGCCTACAGATGGCATGGGCCTTAACCCGTGATCATCTGCCTCGCCGCCAACCCATTGGGCTCCGCAGAGCCTGGACGACTCCTTTCTCGTTACTTGAGTGGTCCCTTCGCACATCAACCACAATGATAGCCAGCCTCCCGGGGACATAAGTTGAGATGGATAACAAGGTGTCCTTGATACTCGCTCATCTTCACCCTCGTCCACCTTGCCTCTGTCCGTTGCTATCAGACCTTTGCTCCCTGAGTCTTACCAACCAGGCTGACTCTATCTGTCGCACTCATGAGCATCATTCTTCTTTGGACTCTTCTCTACACCCTCCTCGGGGTGTATGGCGCGCCGGCATCCCCCTCGAACGAGCTCGTCGCGTTGGCGCCCTCTCAGGACAGCGGTGTCCGTTTTTTGTACCAAAACGATCTGGACTGGACCAAAGCTGACTCGTCCGCACGTCAGGCTGGATACCTTCTCCTCACCTCGTCTCTGAGCGCAGACGAGGCAGCTGCGAGATGTAGTGCCCTCGGTGAGGCACTCGTACCCTCGTCTGCCTCTTCCAACACTGGACTGCAATCCCAGATCAACTACCTTGTCTTTGACGGCAGCTACACTGCTGGACAGTCCTTCTGGGTTGCTGGTCGAAATGCTTTCACCGCTACTGCGGTGAGCAATGGCGGATCGAGCCTCAAAGTCTCCAGGCCAACCAGTGACAGCAAGTTGCCCGCCATCTGCACGCAAAGCGCGCCCTGGAATGTGGCCAACTCGACAGACTCATCTTTCCGGTGGCAGGTGGCGGCACAGAGCAACGGTGTTCAGTACACTGGCTTCCGCGATGCTTTGTCGTTCCGTTTCCTTGCACTGCCCTACGCCAACCCCACCGAGCGATTCACCTACTCGACGGTCTTTGACCCACGCACGGCTGGTACCAGCTCCATCTCAGCCCTCGACCCAACTCGCGAAAAACAGTGCCCTCAGACCGGTTCTGACACAAGTTACACCGAGCAATGCCTGGTAACAAGCATCTTCACGCCCTATCTGCCTTCTGCCTCCGAGGTGTCCAACACCAAAGCCCTCAAGCCGGTCTTCTTCTGGATTCACGGCGGAGGATATGTTTCGGGAAGCGGGTTAGATTTTACCTTTGACGGAGGCAACCTGGCCAGTCGCAGTGACGTGGTGGTCGTGTCCATCAACTACCGCCTGGGCACGCTCGGGTATCTGAGTTACAACGATCAGATCCGCGGCAACTATGGTCTGGGTGATGTGATAACCGCGCTCAAGTGGGTGCAGAAGTACATCAAGGACTTTGGCGGCGATCCGAATCGTGTCACGGTTGGTGGTCAGTCGGCTGGAGCGCAGCACGTTGAGAACCTCCTGGCCTCGCCTGCTGCCGCGGGCCTTTTCCACCGTGCTATCGTTTTCAGCGGTAAGGGGCATGACGATTCCTTCATCTACCCCACGAATGAGCAAGCACGCCAAAGTCAAGGTAACGATGTGGTAGAGGCTCTTGGCTGTGACGCTGCCTCTGACGTCCTCGCTTGCCTTCGCGCCAAGAGCGTCGCCGAGCTTCTGGAGTATCCTTCCAGCGCGATCGTGCAGGATGGCACCTTCATCCGGTCGCCGCGCTTGGACATGCGGAGGCCCGACCAAGCGCAGGGACATGTCAACCGCGTCCCTGTGATCTGGGGTACTATGCGTGACGAGTTGGCCTCGCTGGGTATCGTACCTCCCGCTTCCGAGACGAGCCTTGCCAACGCGATGAAAACGGCGGGCATCGGTTCCAACTACAGTGACATTGTGCTGCGCGAAACCAACACGTTCCGCGAAACCCAGTACGGCGTGCAGAATCTCACCGTCGCGGTCAATACCGACATCAGGTATCGATGCGGCATCCAGGCCATGGCGTATGCTTCGGCGGTTAACAACGTCTTCCCGAGCGTCTACTCGTACTTTTTCGACCAGCGCTCGTACCAAATCCCCAACTACGATCCGAACCACGTATGCACTGCCAAGCCAGGCAACCTGGACCCCTCGAGTTACTACATGTGCCACTCGGGAGATCTGATGACCATCTTCCACACCACAGGCAGCGCGTTCCGTCTTCCGTATCGCGACAGCAACGATCTGCCGTGGATGGCAGCGATCATGGATCAGTTCTCTGCTTTCATTCGCACGGGCAACCCAGCACCGTCGTCCGCTTATCTGAGAGCGCGAGGCCAAGCATACTCCTCGTCACTGGCGAGAACAACGTCCACTGATAACCGGTGGAATCAGCTGACGTCGTCCAAGTTGCAAAGTGTAAGCTTCGGCCCCGTTCAGCAGAGGATGGAGGCACTGGCGCAGAGGAACGACCAATGTGCTGCTCTTGGCAAGGGCATTGACTACATTGCCAAGCTATGAGCGAAGTGTCTGCCCTGCCAAAAGATTGTGATCCCATCTGTGTCGCTTCTCTTCTTTCCTTTATAGTTGCTTTCCTTTGTACTTATCTGCTGAGACGGTCAATTCGATTCGCAGTTTTATCGTTCTGCCAGCCTGGATGTTGATGAAAGCCAACCTGAGATAGAGACCGGATGCTCGATGTTGGACAAACCGGAATCGCTGCATGTGTCTGAACCACCGACAAGTGCTCCTGGTAGCACTACCATCTCTGAAGATCCGAACTAGAAGAGCTGCTTGGCGCCCATCACCTTTCCTTAATGCAGACAGAAGCTTTGCAACTGTCCGACTCCCTGCGGGCACACATGCGACCAGTAGCAAGAGCGAGTCGAGCTGTTTATTGCCAAGATAATAGGTATTGCTGAGAGCTTTAGAAGACTTAGACGCCGTTGGGATAACCAGAGTGTGGCGAGGGCTTGTACTGGTAGACCTCGCCGGATGCTTCGAGTCGCTTTTTTGCTTCAGCCATTGCCCAGGTCTGGATGCTGTTGTGTGAGAAGATGAGAGGTTGCAGCGAGATTGTTTCGTAAGAAAGGTGCAGTGGTTGTCGTGTCAGTAAGCCCAGCGATCATGCGTGCGAAGTCAAAGAATGTCGGCTTTGGTCGAGAAGGAAAACACATACCTGGTGTCGGGCTTGTACCAGAGGACAAGGCCTGCGAAAGCCATACCGCCGAAAAGACCAAAGTAGTACATATTCTCCCAGTCCTCCTTCTGTCGCTTCTGGCCCTTGGGAATCTGAATTGGGAGATAGCGCAGCGGGTTGCGGGTTCGACACGCGAACAGTCAAATCGAGTCAAAGAGTCAGCAGTCAATCCGACGTCGTGATCACGTGAAACAAGGGTTGCTTGTCGGGTGTCGTTGACAAAGCCCCAAGCCTGGCTGATGCAATTGCGATCTCACCTTCTCGCCAAAGAGGTAACCGGTGGGCTGGTTGTAAGACGAGCCTCCGGAAGCGAAGCGCGTCTGAGCGACAGTGCCGCGCTGCATGGAAGCGGCTCGTGCAGCCGAGCGTGTGGAAGAGGATAGCGCTTGACGGAACATGTTGTATGGTGCTAAGTTGGGTTCAGACCGACGGAAGAGGTTTCGGAAGAGCAAGGTGGAAGATCACAACCAACGGTGAGCAGGACAGATGTGAGTGTTGAACCGATGGCGTTCGAAAGTCACAGTGCGACAGCTCTCGCGGATCCGCAGACCGCAAGTACAATACGAATCGTATCGTGCGAGTCGACAATTTGAGGCGTGGCCATGCTCAGCAGTTTTACTGTAACTTAACGCTCAAATTAGTCAGTCAGTCAATTTCCTGCATTTGCGCCTGGTCTTGGACCATGATGCTGGGCTTTCACTGGCATCGGTGCCAAGAGTAGAGGAACACATGTGGGTTGTAGGTCTAGCAGAAAGTTTGGAGATACAAGAGCAAAGCGTTGTTCGTGGCGATAGACCCTAGGGAGAACGAATGAGGAAGGAGCAGGCCCTGCTGGAAGTCGAGGTACAAGGGCAGCAAGCTGGATTTGAACAAACACAGCCTAGCAGTCTGAGCGTAAGTCTCGGCTGCACAGCACACTCTGGCTGAAATTACAAAGTGTCGATGATCCCCCGCTCGATCCACGCACAGTTCGGGTAGCGGGTCAGCTCTGCATCGGGTGGAGGCAACTCACTCAGGCACTCACTCGAGCAATGCTCATTCCGCTCAATCATCTATCCTCTCTCTCTCTCTCACCCGCTCCTATAGCGCGGCTCCATTCGACCTTCCTCCTACTTTCCGTCTGATCGTCACGCGCTACACTGCAATCCGCGTCGTGTCACTGGCCAAGCCTGTCATATCTCGACAACTACGGCCAAACACCGACATTCATCTTTCAAACATTTTCACTTCCGACATGCAAAGCTAGCCACCCTTCACACGAAAGCAACGACGCGCCATCTTCCATCAAGACTTGCTCCAGCAGCTAGTTTGTAGTCATGCCGTCATCCGGACCTTCAGCCACGATCAACGCCGTGGCAGTAGCGGCATCGCCTCGCTCCACTCATGCGGATTCAACTGCAGCGCAATCGTCCTCAAAGGCAAACACGCCCTTCCGCCTGCAGGATGATCTTCAGGCTGGAGACGACTTTGAAGGCGATGCTGATGCTGATGAGGATGATGAGGACGGCGAGCATCTTGATGGCAATGAAGCTCACCACAACATGATCAACGAGACCACAGTCAAGTCGGGCTACCTCGAAAAGAAGGGCGAGAAGCGCAAGACGTGGAAGAAGAGATGGTGGGTGCTGCGCTCCTCCAAGCTTGCCTACTACAAGAGCGACAAGGAGTACCAGCTACTTCGTTCCATCGATGTCGGCGATATCAAGACCGTCGCCTCAGTCGAGCTCAAGAAGAGCGTCAACACTTTCGGCATCGTCACGCCCAACCGTACTTTTTACGTGCGCGCTTCATCCAGACCAGAGATGGAGTCTTGGATCCAAACCCTCAACGAAATCAAGACACAATACGCCCAGAGCAGCACCATGACCCAGGAGATGGCCGAGATGGAGCTGGCCGACACCCCTGCACCTTCATCCACCCTCCCGCATCCACAAGCGCACGTTTCCTCGTCCTTAGCACCGTCGCAATCGCACAGGCGCTCCATTTCCCAGGAGCGTTCTCCGTCAGCAACCGCCATTCCTATCAAGGTTGGCATCCCTGGTCGTGGCGACTTCTCCGCCCCAGCCCAGCCAAGACCCATCCCTGGTTCGGCTGCCTTCAGCCCGCTTTCTGCAACCAGCGATAGCGAGACAGGTGCAGAAAGGTACGGGCTAAGCTACACAAGTTCGGCAGGTCCTTCCATCTCTGGCAGTCCCACAACACGCACAGACCTTTCGCAGCCCTTTCTTCTAGCAGGTCAGTCGCCTGGAGGTGGTGGCAGCCATACTTCTGGAAGCGAATTGAGCGACATGGGTGGTGGGCACCAGCGTCGCCCATCCGCAGGGTTTGGAAGTTTGCCACGTCAGCGAAGTATCAGCGCAACCCGTCGGCTGGCGTCTGTGTCAACTGGAGCTGCTGACCAGTCTACTAGCCCAATCCTACCACAAGGCGGAGGTGGAGGCCAGGTGTTGAGCAGTTCGGATGAAGAGGATGAGTGGGATGAGGAAGAGGTTGCCGACCAGGCCATGCCACTACCAGCACTCGGTTCGTCTCAAGCGTCTCAACAGCAATCGTTCCCTCAACTGCAGGTCCACACGCAGCAGCAAGCATCACAGGGTCAACCAACTTCTTCGGGCATCTCATCTGTCCCACCCGCCGGCAACGACCTCATTCGGGACCCGAACAAGGTCATCACCCAAGGCTACCTGATGAAACAGAGTGGTCGCCGCAAAGTGTGGCGCAAGAGATGGTTCGTGCTCACAACCTCGCGACTATTGTACTCGCGCAGCCACATGGATCCCAAAGCCCACCGTCAGATCCCGATCTCCTCGATGCTGGATGCGATCGAGTACGAACCGAAGAAGGTCTCATCGGGCCCTCCAATCTCGCCCGGAATCGGTTCGCCCAGCTCCAATCCTTTTGGCTTCGAAAACAACGGCCCCGGCGCTTTTGGTGATCGCGATGGTAATTCCGCTTTCTCTCCCGGCGCTGGCCCTTCCTCGGGTCCTCCCGAGAAGCCTGAGCGCAGAGGCAGCATGGTCGCCGCGGCGGCCGGTGTGGCATCCAACATGACGGCTGGTATGGTGGGAGGTTCCAAGAAGCGCAAGGAGAATTGCTTTCAAATCATCACGCCGAAGCGCACCTTCATTCTGTGCGCTCCTGGCGAGGACGAGGAGATCAAGTGGATTTCTGCGCTCAAGGTACTCATCAGCCGACAGAGAAACGGGCAAACCCCAAGTGCCAACCCACCGCTCTCGCCAACCTCGTTCGGACCGGCCTCTGCCTTCCCGTTCTACGCATCGAGCACGGGTGGTAATGTCGGCAGTGGTTCAAACGTGACGGCGCCAGCAGTAAAGTATGCGTCGCAATCGGGTAAGGGGCCAGTCACGTCGCCTACCGTGCAGACTCCGGGGAATGTTCAGACGACTTCAGCAGCGGTCGCTGGGCGAAGCGAGGGCGGTGCACACCCGCAGTTGTCCTCCATCGGAGCCGCAGCGCATACGCTCTCGAACACAGCACTACCTACGAATCAAGCCCCGGCTATGATTTCAGCGCCGAACAGCGGCAGTTACGCCGATGTATCAACGTCACAAAGACACGCTTCCCCGTCGAACTTGGACGCGACACCACCAGCAACAGCGACCTAGGCACAGCCAGGCTTTTCCGCTCTCGCGACTCTCGCCAGCTTCATTCACCTCCACAGCATCACCCCGCATCAGCATGTACCAGCAATAACAGCAGCAGCAGCAGCAGCCGCATCTCTTTTATTCTCCATATCAACCCCACCACCACTGCACGCATCGTGGGCATCTTTGTTCCCCCCCGTTCTCGTTTGTGATTGTTCTGTAAGCTCATCTCTTTCCAAGCATCATCACACATTGCTTCTCGGTCTGTGTAAGCGGCGTTCTGTATTTCGTTGAGGGGCCTAACGTTAGTTAACAGCATCAACAGTGACCAATCTGACCCTGACCTCTTTGACGCCTTTGATCGAGTGTGTGATCGCCTCTCTGACCGCTGCCTCGACCATGCTCGCCTGCTGAAGCGTCGCATCGTTGGGCAGCTGGAGCGTGAGATCTGCAAACGTACTCACGCCGGACTTGACGGCCCTCAGATGGTTCCATCCGATCAACAAGCTGGGATATTGCTTCTGCACGTCTTTGACGGCAGCGTCAAAGGTTTGCAGTGTCTCGGGCTGGACGCCTCGATCGGAGAGTTCGCCAAGCGCCGAGATGAGGAGGTCAGCGCCTTGCTTGCCGATGAGACCGGCAACGAGGAGCCCGCCGAGGGGGTCGAGGACGGGGAAGCCGAGGTAGGAGCCGCCGATGGCGAGGAAGGTTACAGCGGACGAGAGAGAGTCGGAGCGGTGGTGGAGAGCGTTTGCTTCGAGGACGGATGAGTTTTCCTCGCGTGCGATTTTGAGCGTCGCGTGATAGAGCCATTCTTTGACAGCAATGGAGAGCAGGGCGAACCACATTGCGTTCGGGTCTAGCATGGCTGCACCCTCGCCGGATGCGGCGGCGGCGGCGTGGTCGTGATGGTCGTGGAGGAGGTTTCCGGCGGAGGCGAGGGAGCCGGTGAACTGGCCAAATGCTTGGATCGCCGCAGGTGCATGCTGCAGCGTAGGTTGAAGTGCTTCCAGCAGCAACCCGTAGGAATGGAACCCAATGCCGACAGCACCAGCGACAAGCACGAGACTCACACCGAGTGAACCCATGGTCTCGTACTTGCCATACCCCAGTGGGTGCGAGACGGAGGGCGGCTTCTGCGACATCTTCCAGCAGAACAGCGTGACCAAATCGGCAAACATGTCCGACAGCGAATGCGCCGCATCAGCGAGCAGCGCAGCCGAGTTGAGATAGACGCCAGCGACACCTTTGGCGCCACAGAGACCAACGTTGGAAACGAGGCCTGCGAGGGTGATGTTAGACCCGCGGTCGCCTTTGCCCTTGAGCGCGGCGAGGAGTTTGTCTGCTTCCTCGGCCGAACCGTGGTCGTGCCCGTGGTGATGGTGGTGAGCATGAGAGAGCGAGTGAGCCAGCACAGCACTCGACTTGGTTGCAGGTTCGGCCGCGGCAGGAGTGGTGCCTTTCTTGCGCTGGTGCAGGTCAGCTTCGCCCGCCTTGGCCGCATCAACGACCGACGAAGTAGAAGCAGCCATTGTGTGATTCGAGCCCGACGTTTTTTCACCTGCTGTTATTGCCGAAGCTGTTGCTGTCGAAGCTTGTGTCGGCGTTTGCACGCTAGTCTCCAGGGTCGACCCTGTTGCTGGGTAGGCGTATAGGTTTGAGTTTGCTTTCAAGCTTGCTGCCGTAGCACTCGTGCTGGGGAAGAGGCCGAACAAGCTAGCCGGCGCGCGACGGCTGGAAAGATGTGCACAGTACGATGTGGGATCGGGATAGGAAGCGTGCGAGTACGAAGAGGGATAGAGCGAGAGCGGACGTTGGTGGTGCTGGTGGCGGTCTGTTTCGTAGCGCACTAATCGGGGTGGGCCTTGGTGGGACGGTGGTTGTGGGTGGGCTGGTGGGACGGCTGCTTCTTCGGACGGAAGGGTAGAGGCGATGTGCGATGGTTTGGGGAGGACAGGAGACTTGGATGCAGATGGCTGAGGGGTGGGATGATGTGTACTTTTGGATCTTGCAAAGGCGACAAGCGGGGAGGTAGGGCTGGGACGCGGAGTTTGCAAGAACCTGCTTCCACCAACGTCGACTGTAGTGAGGGATGGAATAGACTTGTTTGCACTTGTGGGGATGGTGGTGGTTGTGGTGAGGAGAGAACGAGCGGAGGACGGAAGGCGCATGAGGCCGCGAACTGCTGAAATGGCACAGGAAAGTGGTGTGTGGGATGAAGCCAAACGTGAGGAAGAGGTGCGCTGTGCCACGTCGGCGCTTGGACCCTGCCTCAGTTCCCTTACACCTTACGGGTTCAGAGCTCTAGGATTGATCGCGGTGAGGTCGCTTGGAGTTGTGTGTGTCTATGTGTGTGTCAAGCAGACACTCGATGCAAATATACAGATTAGACGAGAGACGCTTTGGGAAGAGTGAGGCGTGCGACGTGATGCAGAGAAGATTGTGATTTACAGTAGGCTGAAGCGTGATGTATGTGTGTGTGTGTGTGTGTGTGTGTGCTAAAAGAGAGACGCGCGCCGTGCACTTCTGAAAGTGTGTACCTTGCAGTCCCGATGAAGTGGCAGAGTGCGTGTTAGGCGTGGCTTTTTTTGACAGGTGTGCGATCAGCAGCTCTCGCTGGCGAGGTGACTCCCACTTCCGCCATCTAACTTAGTCCCCGATGCGATTCAAGGCCTCGCGTTCGCTTTCGATACCCACATGCTATCCACGCAATCCACCCAGCGTCTGAAGACTCCACTCTCTCGTCACGAAACATTGGGGGGCCCAGAATATTCTGAGAAAGACGGCACAGTCAACAGCGTACTGCCAAGCCAGTCTTCAATGTGATGACTGGAAAAAGATGACGCGATTTCTCCCAACCCCACTGCAGCTGATACGCTGCGGCCATCCCGATGAGCAAAGTAAGCTGCAACGGAGCCATCGACTTAATGAAGCCAGTTTATGCTGCTGTCGCAATATCCGCATCTCTGTTCGCACGCCTCGTTAAAAGGTACTGTACAGTAACCGGAAAGGTACGTGCGTCTGGGCCTCAAATCGCCGCTGTTTTTTCACTTTCAGAATCTCATCCTTCTTCAGTCAAGACCCCCAAGCAGGCACATACTCTAAGTGAGGCATACTATCTTTTCCAACCGGAAGCATCAGAAACATGTCGAGATTAATGAACGAGAACGCAAGAGGGAACTACATTTCCATATCTACTCGTCGGCCAGCGTGACAGCCGCAGCACCGAGAGCCTGGGTGTTTCGTTCAACGACGCGGGTGGTGAAGATGACCTTGTTACCCTCCTTCCACATGCTCGTCTCAAGCGTCTCGCCGGGGAACACGTGGCCGGTGAAGCGCACCTTGATGTCCTTGTACGCTCCGTACTCGCGGAAGATGTGCTTGCCCGAGATACCAAACGAGCAAAGACCGTGAAGAATGGGCTTCTCGAACCCACCGACCTGTGCAAAGTTGGGGTCGATGTGCAACGGGTTGTAGTCACCCGAGAGTCGGTAGAGCGCAGCCTGGCCCTCGGTCGTCTTCTCAGTGACCACCTTGTCGGGCTTGCGCGAAGGAGGCTTGTTGGCCGCCGACGCCGCACCACGGTCCTTGCCAGACTTCTTGCCGCCGAAACCGCCCGAGCCACGGATGAAGACGGTGCTCTGGTTCTCAAACACTAGGTCGCCGCTGTTCTTGTCGAACGTGTGCACCACCGAGGTGACGGCCGCAGCCTTGCCCTTGTCAAGCACCTCCATGAGCTTGGGCTTGTTGACAAGAGTAGCGCTGGTGGGGATGGGCTTCTTAATGGCAAGGTACTGCTCACCGTGAAGCAGCATCATGGGGCTGAAGTTGGGCAACCAGTCCAAGGGAATACCACCGCTTGCCATGAACTGAGGGATGACACCGAATGTGGGCACAGCGCGGAAGTTGTCGTCCTGCTCAAAGACAAGATCGAGCTCCTTTTCGGTGGCACCAACACCAAGATTGTACAGGATCACATCACGCTCGCTGTAAGAGAACTCTGAGTCGTCGATGGGCTCCTTCTTGGCCTTTTGCACGATCTCGGGGTCCTCAGGGTCACTGTAGTCACCGCCAGTTCCGCCCTCCTCGTTATCGTCATCGTCCTCGTCCGCCCGGCCGAAGTTCGAGACGATGTCGCCGAGCGAGTCGCTTGGGCTGGCGGGCCACGAGGGGTTGGTCTCAAAGTCGACGATCTTAGACCACTTCTTGACAATCTGCTCGGGGGTAGGAGCCTTGCCGTGGCTGAAAGCGTGTCCACCAGCTCGCTGCCAGCGGACGGCAGCAACCCAGCCACCGGACACCTCAAAGAGGCTCGAAGTGAGGTCCTCGTTGGCCTCACTGGCAAGGTATCCAACCATGGGTGCAACGTATTCAGGCTTGAAAGCGTCAACCATCTCCTGAGGCCAGATGGTAGCGGTCATGGCGGTACCAGCGTTGGGGGCGATGGTGTTAGCCAGAATGTTGTACTTCTTACCCTCGATGCCAAGGGTGTTGGTGAGGCCAATGATACCGGCCTTGGCGGTAGAGTAATTGGCCTGACCGAAGTTACCGTAAATACCGACAGCCGATGTAGTGTTGACGATACGGCCGTACTTCTGCTGTTGGAAGATGGGCCAGGCAGCGTGGGAAATGCTGTAAGTACCGCGCAAGTGGGTGTTGAGTACGGCATGCCACTCCTGGTCCGACATGGCGGCGAAGGACTTGTCACGGAGGATACCGGCATTGTTGATGACGACGTGGAGTGAGCCGAAAGCATCGGTAGCAGCCTTGACAATCTTCTCACCGTCCTCGACCGAGCCAACGGCAGCTGCGGCCTTGCCTCCAGCCTTCTTGATCTCGTCGACAACAGCGGTAGCGTTCTTCTCAAGGAAGTCGTTGACAACAACGTTGGCACCGAGCTTGCCGAACATGAGAGCGTAGGCACGACCGAGACCGGCACCAGCACCAGTAACAAGGACGGTCTTGCCATCGAAGCGAACGGGACCGTCGCCCTGGTCGTTGGTCTTGGCCTCCTTGGCACGCTCGAGGAACTCCATGTGGTTAGCGTCGGTAATGCGGAAGGGGTATTCGGGCTTCTCGTCATAGTCGAGGATCTCGTCAATCCTGGCACGGACAGCGGCGGGAGTGAACGAATCATCGGTCTTGAAGACAACACCACGGCTGCGCTCACGTCGCACCTGAGCGAAGAAACCGGCACCGCACTCGAAGACTTGGCCTGAAACGTCCTTGTTCTCGCCGGAAACGAGGTAGGCGACAATAGGCACGACATAGTCGGGAGTGAGGTTCTCAAGCATCTCGGGAGGCATGACGGTAGCGGTGAGCTGACTGGCGGCGACGGGAGCGAGAATGTTGGAGAGAATGTTGTACTTGGCGCCCTCGATGGCGAGAGTCTTGCCGAAACCGATCATGGCATGCTTGGCGGCGGCGTAGTTGGCCTGACCGAAGTTACCATAAATGCCAGCAGCAGACGAGGTGTTGATGATGCGACCGAACTTTTGCTTGCGCATGTGAGGCCATGCGGCCTTGGCACATGCGTACGAGCCGGTGATGTGAACGTCGGTGATCTGATCCCATTCCTTGTCAGTCATGGCCTTGAAGCTGTGAAGGTGGAACGCAGGCAAGAGAAGCAAATCAAGTCAGCTGCTGTGTCTTAATTGGACATGGAAGCGGCCCACCTCGGCATTGTACATTGAGTCTGCCGTCTGAAGCTGCTCCGTTTGAGTTTGATTAGGAAACTGGAGATCCACTTACGACTTGTCTCGGAGGATACCAGCGTTGTTGATGAGAACATCCACACGGCCCCACTTGTCGATGACCTGCTGGATAATCTTGGCACCCTCGGTGTTCGAGTTGTAGTTGGCGATGGCCTCACCACCGGCCTTGGTGATCTCCTCAACAACGACATCGGCGGCTTTCTTGTTCTTGTCCTGAGCAGAGGGGCCGAGATCGTTGACGAGGACCTTGGCACCGCGGGAAGCGAAGAAGAGAGCATATCTGCCAGTTATGGGGAAGAGAAGAAAGAAGGGCAGGCGTCGTATGTCTGTTGTCAGCATCGCTTTGTTGGGTCATGAAGGGTGGTCTGAGCAGCACACAATAAGCACGCGGACACGCGGACACGCGAACAGCTTTCGATACGGATCAAGCTATTCAACGACATCCGCAGCTGAATGCGACTGCTTTCTGCCCCCCGCCAACCTGCATTCACGAAAAGCAAGAACTTGGTGTACTCACGCTTTACCGAGACCGTTACCGGCACCGGTGACCACGATAACGCGGCCCTTGAAGGAGATCTTGCCGTTCTCCGTGGAAGGAAAGTCCGACATATTGAATCTGTTTGCCTTGCTATTTGGCTGTGGTTTCCAAGTAAGGCGATGGTTTTGATGTGATCGTTTTGGACGTATGCAGTCTCAAACGAATGAGATGCAGGATGCAGCCGTCTAAGGTGCACGCTGATAGATGAATTGATCGAATGAGAAGAAGACGGAAGGGAACGAGAACACAGTAGATGATCCGACTGAGGGAGGGGAGATGCGGAAGGTAGCGGTAGCGAGAAAGAAGGCTAGCTGGGGATTATTAATATTTGAACGGTGCTGCTGCTGCTGCTGCCAATGCTGCTGCCAATGCTGCTGCCAATGCTGGTGTGTGAGGATCGAGCGACTGGAACGGGCAAAGCGAGGAATCACGTAGCTTGACGCCGGTTAGCCGGACGCAGACCAAGAGCGACAGAATTGCGCAAAGGCGCAGCAGCGACGCAAGCGACGCAAGCGAGGCGTCGGCTTGGGCTCGGACGGTTGAGGCAGCTTGGCCAGAGGAATCAGGGAGCTCGAGCGCGGGGGGTCGATTTGGAGAGAGCGCTTTGTGCACTCGGGCCGTGACAGCGCGCTTAGAAAGTGGAGTTGAACTCTTTCAGCGCGGCCACCAGCCGACCCTCTAAACCGGAAACACGCAAACGCACGCTATCTGCCTTCTTTCGGACGCTTCCGTGGCTTGCACATTCACGCATTCGCACGAGCTCGTTGTCCTGACGCAAATCACGAAACTCCTTGCTACATACCCCACACTCGATCCCCATCTTCGTTTCCGAAGACTTTCACCTCCACAAGTGAGTAGCAGTGCATGGCTGGCTAAGGTTAGTCTGCGCAGCGAGTTGTATAGGCTGTCTAGTCGTGTCTAGTCAGAGCGATCAGGGCTCTGTTCAGGATCTCTTTTCTCAAAGTTACAGGTAGAAAGGGCAACAAACGAGCAGGGTGCACAGGCATACGTATCGGAAAGGAGCAGGCGAGCAACGAGAAGCGGGACAAACAGGGCGAGAAGGATGTGAGAATGGGCCTTTGCCCCGCACGTCGCTACTATGGGCCCCGCACTCCTCCTTTCCTGGCCGACGTGAAAGCAGGTGTATTTGCGTAGGCTTACCACGCTAGCGTCTTCCCATATACAGTAGCAGAGAAGATGGGAAGGGTGCCTTGAGAGGATCGACGAGAGATGGTCGCAGAGCTGGTTCTTCAGCACGCACAATTTCGTCAAGTTCCGGCTACCATTTCGCGCTTGATCCGGTTGGATGGTCAATGCTCTCTTTTCAGAGCGCTTCTCGAAACTGCGTCGCGTTCGTCGATTCCGCTCGCTTTCACATTCATCCCTAGAATCTGCCATCTACCATGATTCCTTCATCACCTTTGATCGGGTCCAATGCCGTACACCATTCGATCGATCAACCCATCAAGCTCGCGCCATCGTCAACACCTCTCTCTTTACATCCACAGCACTTAGCTCGCTCATCGGACCAGTTGGACACCGGGTATCACTGCATACGCACTTTGGTTCTTCTTGGTGGCACGATTCGACACAGCCGGCAAAGCTAATCCATGAGACGGATGCGACCGCGAACTCGGGCGATTCACAAGCTGTGCTCAAACAAATTACGTACGTGTCCACTGCCGCTGTGCTAATGTCGCGCGAGAAATGCAACCACTTCCCCAAGTACCGCGGCGGAGTGCCAACATTGCATCAACTGCTTCCCCACACTTCTAACTGGATAAAACCTAGGACCTCATCAGCTTGTGTCGCGGGGCCGTTCGCATCTTTACAGCCACGTGTGAGAAGTTCGTCCTTGCCGTCTTTTCCTGTCCTTAGCTCTCCCGCTCACAGCCTGCGACTGCGTCGCCTCTGGATCGCGATGCAGTCTTTGTTCAGAGATCTGTGTTCGTCGCTAGCTTGTAGTGACCTCTTCAATTACAGAGACGCAAATTATGACAACAGGTACTACTACTGTATGAGTGCCGCTTCCAAGAGACTCGTTGCGATGACTCGGGTATCATCAAGCCCAGGAGATATCCGAACGCAGCAACGAGGCGCAGACGTGGACGCCCCTGTTGCTACAACGACGGCCAACCGAAAGGGCCAGTGCCCACCTCAACAAGTCGTCCGTTACTCGGGCGTCCTCAGCCCAAAACGGAAGCGTCCGCCCGTGGCCTCCTGGAGCTCGTCAGGCGAAGGCAGATCTACCAGACTGATCCGATTGGTACCAGGTCGCGCGACTTGGCTCAAGTCCCATTCCTCCGGGACTTCGTCTGCTGCTGATCCACGCATCTTGTGCTGATTGCGCCCGTGGATCTCCCCAGAAGAGTGTGACGCGACCGAGTGCGAGGGCGAGGGTGGACGTTCAGAGGTGGTCTTCTCCGCCCCTCCATTAGTTGCCAAAGTAGTGGCTGGCTCGAAACCTCGATCGTCTACAGGTGAATTCGGCATCTGTCGCCTAGACGACAGGACCGGTGACTCGTCGGCTGGCTGCTCGAAGACGGCGTTGAGGTTCATCTGCTTCCGTTGGTGCGTTGCTGGCTTGTTCACCGTCATTGACAAAGCAGGTGCGGTCGATGGAGCATTGTAGATATTGCTGCCGTTGCCGTTGGATCCACTAGGTGCGAAAAGCTCTTCAAACTGCGCTTGCGAGTCAGCAACACTGCCAAGCTCCAACAGCTGCGGCGTGCCCACCTGGGCGGATGGCACGCGGTTGGCTGCGCGCATCGCCGAGGACGACAAGTACGCATGAGGCAGTAGAGACCGAGCGACCCTTTCGCCGGCGGCCAAGTCCAGACGTAGAATCTTGCACCGCGCCTCGGCCTTGGCCACCTCGAGCCGGAGTGCTCGGATGCGAGTGGCGAGGGGCAAAGCCGACATTTCAATGCGCTCACGAGTCGACTTCAGGAACGGTGTCAAGATCGCAAAGTGACGCGCAAGACGAATCTCATCTGCCAAGCGGGCCGCCACGCGCTCTAACTGCACTTCCGTCTCGGCGATCTTGGTCAACATCAGCTCGCGGCGCGCTTTGGCGCGCTTCTGCAGTGCTGACGACGCTGGACTCATTCGATGTGAAGCCGAGGAGTGTGGTCGTGGAGGCCCATCGCTTTCGCTGTTCCGAGACATCGGGTCAATGCTCAATTTGAGAGCTCCCACATCCCTTGAGAGGTCGCCAGAGTCATCGGGGACCGGCGTCGACCTTCCGCTGTCGTCGACATCTAGCCTCCTCGACGCACGATCCGAATCAGAGAAGGATAGCCTCGAAAGCGTTGGGCGGCCGAAGCGGCTCTCCAGCGTGTCACTTCGGTCTGGTGATTCCAAGTCTTGTGAGGCTGGGCCAGATCCGACGCGCGGTGCAAGGTCCAGACCGCGGATCTTGATGTTGGACGTGCGGAAGCTCGCGCAAAAGTTAATCTTGTGGATCCAGTCGTTCATGTCGTTCTCGCTCTGAGCCTGGACGAGGTACTGTCGACCCTTGGCTCCGAGCAGGCGGAAAACAAAGTCGTACTTGTCATACGAGTGATCCTTGACCGCGACGGCATCGGCCAGAGAAATGACGCCGTCTGGCCGGAAGTATGTGATCCGGGGCGAGATCACGACACCGCCCTCGACTATCTCGTGATGCGCAGGATCGTCTGTCGGGATACCGTTGCACAGAAGTGAATGGCCCACCTGATCAATAATCTGGGACTGCAGAGCATTGATCCAAATGACGTCCTTGAACAGCAACAGTTGCGAGCCCGTCAGAAGCAAGCCACTCGTTTTCCACTTGCGAGACGCCGACTTTTTTCCTCCGTCCGAGACGTCGTCCTTGCGGTTCACCACGCCAACCTTGGTCACCTTGAGCGACACGACTTCCTCTTCGCTGGCCGGAGGACTTGGGTTGGCCGACCCCGGCTGCTCGCTCGGTGTTTTGGTGGTGACGATCTCGATGCTTGGAGCGTGCAGGAAAGCCGAGTTGAGTCGATCAACGTCGAAGGTTGGCAACGTTCCCGTATAAGAGAATGGAGTATCCTCTGGGATCAAATGTTCCAGGTCCGGACGCAGCTCGCCAAGTCGGCCCTGAGTGATGAGATAGTACGGATCGATCTTGGTGCGATTGTTTGCAGCTGCTCCTTGAGCGAGAGAGGAAGACATTCCTGTACCGCCAATCGACATGCCAGAGGCCTCGGACGGTCGACGGCCACCTTCTTCGTCTTCAATGTAGATGAACTGGGTAAAGGTCAAATTGTCATAAAGATACTCGAGGATCTCGGTCGGAACGCCGCTCGACCCAGTGTTCCTAAGATAATCGGCCTTGGTCATCTTGTTCTTGGCGTTCCTGTTAAATGCATCCGTGTGAAGCATCATAAGCGAGAACGAAAGGATGTAAGGTTGGTCGTCCGAAGCAAAGAGGCCACCGTTGCACTCATTGTAGCGCTTGGCAAATGCCTCCATCACTCGGTCAATCTGCTGAGTCTCCTTCGGCAAGTGCAGGTCCATAAGCAGCTTTCGCAAAGCAATGTCAAGTGGGAGACCGTTGAACCAGAAGCGCGTCATGAAATGTTGGAGAGCTTCCACGTAGAAAGCGTCGGGACTCGAGGCCAGGATGGCAGCAATCTGGGTCTTGGGCGCCGTCGTTGCAATCCGCTCGGCGTACTCAGTCGCGTCCTCATCGTCGTATGGCAAGAAGGCAGATAACGAAAACTTTTTCTCTGGTTTGACCGATAAGTGCTTCGCTTCCGCATCCGATAGACCCGTGCCTGATGACAGCTGCCTGTGAAACGAAGGTCGCGAGCTCGAAGAGACTCGTGGCGACCGATTTGCAGCGCTGTTGTCCACTTGCTGGTCATTGCCGTCTGCGCCACCGCTGCGAGCAGCCGATGTGAGCGGATCTCCAGGTTCGCGCCAGAAACCGCCAGAGGCAGAACGAGAAGCACTTCCGAAGCTGCCTGGGCTCTTTCCTGAGCCCTCCAAGCCAGCGGAAGATCCGGTCCGACTTCTGCTGAAGCCGAACGACGGAAGCAAAGAAGAAGTGCGTGGTCTTGTCGTCGGGTTGCCGAAAAGCGCGGCTGCTCCCCCTTGAGATTCGATTCTTGACGATGACGGCGTTCCGGCGCCAGTGCTGGCTTCGCTTGGCCTCCGACCCAGCCCGGAGCTGTCCCGCTGCTCGGAGAGGGAGGCACGAGAGGCTGATGCGGCTTCGCGAGCGCTTTCTGTAGCGAAGGTGTTTCGTGGTCGCTCCGTTGCCTCACGCGGTTTCGTTGGCGTCGTGGCATGTTCACGCGAATCCAGCATCTCAAAGTCTCTTTGGAAGGGCGAATTTGAATATGGCTTGGACGAGCGACCAGGCTCATCGAGAGATGCACGTGCTGTCCGCAACCCTCTGAGCGCGCTCGCAGGATCCCCAACATCAGCAGGGGGTGGCGTCGAACGCTCACCGGCGAGTCCAGCCTCGGCTCCACTAGTCTTTGGTCTGCGCAGTAGACGCCGGCCATTACTCTGGGTTCTTACTAGGCCGCTGTCGCGAGAAGTGTCTGGAACATTGTTGCTTTCCACGTTCGCGTCTGCTGCCTTCGGAGCGGACGCCGACAGGCCCTCTGATTGACCAGTGTTGGTACTTGGTAGAGCGGAAGACGAGGGGACCCTTGAAGCGTTGGCACGCGGCATGGCTTCCTGGCTCTGATTATTGGCTGAACCACGGAGATTGCCAGAAGACTTGACTTTTCTGGCCTTCTCAGAAGTGGCAGATTCACGAGACTGATCCGCATGGGTCCCGACGACGTGTGCTGCGTTCGCCGCTTCCTGAGCTTCTCGTGAGGCACGATCAGGAACGGCAAGCGAGGCCGATCCGCGTCGCGGTCCGCTGTGGACGCTCCTAGAGTCGTCACTATGGACGGATCGTGAGCTGGCGCTCGCACGCCTGCCTGACGGGCGGCTAGCACGACTGCCGAGACCTGAATCAACCGACGTGAGGGGTGCCACATAGAAGGGTGACACGTAGCCGCCCATGCTCGGGCCAGCGGGCGGAGACATGTAGACGCCTTTGGTTGCGCGGGCAGCCTTTGGTGACGTGCTGTACGATGATTTGCGGCCTTCCGATGTCCCGCTGATCGAACGCTCGAGCGTGATACTAGAGCTGTCACGGGAGATGTTAGCAACCGACTGCCCGTCGGAACGTGGCTGTGAAGCCGGCTTCGGCTTTGCTTTCCTTGCGTCCCTGGAAGACATGTCTGCGTCCATGCTGAGGAAATCGGACAGGATGCTGGGAACCTGTTCGTTGCGTGTAGCCGATTTGGGCTCAAGGCGCCTGCGGTCCGAGCTCGAGGTTCGAGACATGGCCATGAAGGTAGGCCCGGTTTGTTCTGCAGACAGGACCGATCTGGGCACTGAGATGTTCGAGTTGGTGCGGGACACGGAGACAGGGATGGACGTCAGAGACGGGCGGGTTGGTGCAGCATCGTCATTGACGCTGTTTAAATCGTGAGCTTCCGTCCTGTCTCCTTTGGACTCAGCATGCTCGCTTTCCCCCTTCGTAGCGTGATCGGCTTCTTCCTCTGTCTCTGCAGCAATGGACCCCATCGAGATAGCGGAGGCGAGAAAGGCCAGAGACCTTCGACGCGTGCTTGATGTGGTCGACTCCATCGATGTCGGTCGTTTGGACGAGTCATGCGCCGCATTGGTGGACTGCGCGGGCGCATCGGAGCGCACCCGCACATAGTCGGAGTCGGTTGTAAGCGGTACTGTATCGGCATCTGCAGGTCGGACCTGCGTTTCGCTCTCGACTTTTTGGACTTCTTGATCATCCGCCTGCAGCGTTCCTGCATCTATGTTGTCTGATCTCGACACCACCACCGCATCTTCGTCGATTGGCCTGGTCTCGGGTGAGGCGACCGCTCGCTCTACAGTCTTGGCAGTCGCGTCTCTTTGAGTTGAGGCCACATCTGATGCGGAATGCTGGTGTTCCGATAGTTTCTGCACTCTTGCTGCATTTTCGCTGTCACGCCCGTGCTCTATCGATGCAGCGCGTGCCTCCGAGCCTGCCTCTTGGGTGCTGTGAGCGGTCCCTGCTTGATTGGCAGGGCGGCCGAGTGGTTCGCGCACATTCTCTGTTGAAGGTGACATCATGCGTTGCTGCCTATCCGGGTTCGTGTCGCCTTGCTCCCTCTGTTTGCCTTTGACATCCATGCTGCCGCTTCTAAGCGAAGCAACATCGACGACGCCGCTGCTCGCCTTGAGTGCCTTTGCGGCAAACGGGTCGGACGGCTTGACTGAGAGCGCTTGACTGGGAACTCTTCGAGGAGTCTTGGGCAGTGGTGGCACATCCCGAGCATCGGCACCGAGATCCGCTTTGAAGTCGCTACCAGTCTTGCTCTTGCGGCGAAAAGCTCGGCCAAGACGTGCAAACGCCGAGTCGTTTTTGGTTGCGCCAGCTTGAGGTCTCAGCTCTTCCTCGATGCTGACGGCAATGGGGTCCTGAGAGAGGCGGGGAGGCGCCAGAGCACCCTTGCGTTGGCTACGCATGCGCTCGGGAAGATCCAGCTCGGAGGTGGACCTGAAACCAAGACCGCGGCCTAGTGAGTCTCTGGTATCGCGTATGTCCATCTTGGAGGCACTGGGTGCGGGACGGATCTTGGAGCCTGACTTGGGAGCTCTGTGATCTTCGTGGGGGTTCCAACCGAAGCCTTTTCCTTTGCTGTACTGTGCGACAGGCGGTGAGTCCATCCTTGTCTGCGCAGTCATTCTACTTTGCGTCGATGGTGATGCACGGTCTTGCGAGTTGAGTTGCGCTGACGAGGCTGCAGGGTTTGTGGAGAGCCAAGGGAAGGTATTGGCGAGAGAGCCTGGTGTGTATTGGTTAGCTGCAGCAACGTCAAAGGATGCACCTTTGCTAGTTGCCGACGGAGATACAAGGCCAGATACGGCACCGCTGCTACTTGAAGTGGTGAGGTCTCCGAAGGCCGAAGAAGAGACGTAAGGAGAAGAAAAAGATGGCGAGTTGCGAATGGAAGGCGATGCGGCGGCGTTGCTGGGAAGGCTGGTCTGCGAGGTTCGTTTGTTTAGCGACGAGCGAGAAGCAGCTGCTGCTGCAGCTGAGAAGGAGGTGTAAATGCGAGGTGCTTTCGTTGGAGATGGAGCCTCAGCAGTGGATGCCTCTTGACCACCGTTGATGCTGTGAGCTTGCGAATAGAATTCGGTTCCGGAGGAAGATCTGCGGATACTACCGGCGTAGCTGGACAGAGACGAGTCGGCATTCTTAGGTCGAACAGAGCCAGAGCCATGGTCGGTAGAATAGCGGCCGTAGAAATTTGCGATAGCCTCTGCTCCTCGCTGTGGCTCGCGTTGAGATGACGACAACCGACCTGCATCGTCAGATCCGTTCAGAGTGGCCACCATGGCGCAGATGGAGTGTCTATGTTGATGCGCCTGACAGCATGTAGATGGATAAGCTGGTGTGGGGGCCGCTGATCGGAGCTGGCGATCGGCTCAGAGTTCCGCGTGCATTGGGAGGACTTAGGCAAGATAGTCAAATTGGTCGGGGACCGAGAGGTAGCCGAGCCGATGAAGAAGACTTCTACGCGCGTGCGATGGCAGAGATATAGAACGTGCAGTGCAGAGACAATGAGAGCGTGGAGATAGATCCCAACACCGAGTATGTTGAGCACCGAGACGAAGGCTGGCGAAATGTGTAGAGCGCCGGCGAGTCGCGATTCCGAATGGCCACCTTTCGAGACTGTGAGAGCGTTAAGTTAGCTAGTGAACGGCAAGGGGGGACAATTTGGGAAAGAAGGGATGGGCGGTAAAGAGGTGGGCACAGGAGCATGTGGTGGCAAGGCAGATAGTGTGATGATGTATCAATCCGAGGGATGCATGTTGGCTGCGGTGAAAGCCCGGCAGTAGAAGGAAGCGTTGCGGTTGAGTCAAAGTCACGCAAGCAAGCAAGCAAGCAAGCAAGGCAAAGCCAAGCTCAAGCGAAGCGAAAGGCCCTGAACACGCGCTTTGGCCGGTTGCACAGAGCACGGAACAATCTCAAGCAGACGCCGCTGTCGAGCTGCCACTCGTGTGTCTCACCATGCGCACTTGCGACCTTTATTCCCCTCCTTTTCTCATTTCCATTTCCAATTGCCTTTCCTTTTCCTCCTTGTCCTTGCTCTGCCTCTCTGTTCATTGTCGCTTGTCCCCTGCCCCTCTTCCAGATAGCGGGCCAGAAACTGGCACATGCATCCATTGCCCCTCTTTTTCCTCGCCCACACAGGGACGTCTTCTCAGCTGCATTCTCAGCTGCATTCTCAGTTGCATTCTCAGTTGCATTCTCAGCTGCATCAACTGAGATTTTCAGATCTGGTCCTGCTCCGCGCAGCGGTGCTGTTTCTCTTTTTGCTTCTGTGTTCACTGTCAATCACATTTCGCTGTCTCTTTGGTCGACCCGAGTCTAATCGCAACAGCTTGCGTGTGCATTCAAGTCCGACCAGTCTGACATGCACCCACCGCACAGCGAGATCAACACACCCACTGTCCCGGAACGCGAACAGTGATTTGGTGCAAGCTCTCTTGACACCCACCAAGATTTCGCGCACCACATCTGGTCCGTCCGCTTTCGCTGGAGAGTCCTTTGCCGTGACGGCGTTCACCAAACATGGTAAGCGTACCTACCTACATGCAACACGACCCACCCATACCCGCACTCTCGTTTTCCGTCTGTGAGCTAAGTGCCTTCGTATTCTGTATGTGGCTGAGGTCCACTTCAATTCAAATCTGCCTTCGGATTCCGGCACTAGCTTATACTTCCCTCGCAGGTCTCTCGTTTGCGCGTTACTCGCAATGAAACTCGTAAGCGTCCGGACCGAACGTTGAACACGAACGCTAAACAGCAATCAATTTCACTTTTGAGAAGAGCTGTTCGGTGACAAAGTATAACGTTGAGAAAGGAAAGAAAAAATCAATTTTGGTCGAACTGGGATTCGAACCCAGGAAATACTGGAGGTGTTGCCATAACGTGGCCAAGAAATCATGAGGTTCTTGAAGCCAGCCCCATAACCACTCGGGCATTCGACCAGTCTAGCTCTTCCGTGTCTTCTTTACGCTTCTTTACGCTTCTTTACGATTCATTACGACTAAGTAAACTTCAGCATTCCTCAAAGCAAGATTTACAGAATCCCCCGCATAGAGTAAGTAAAAGAGCTGTTCATGCTTCGCACTCGTGGACAGGTCAGATCCACTTTCGGATGCCTCAACAAAGGGAGGAGATGCGCCACAAGCCCGGTGCATTACCTGAGAGATATGCGATACAGGGTGATTCGAATAGACTGAGTTACTTCTGGCCACTATGGTCCGGATCCAGTACATGCTGGATCGAACATCGTTGTGCACTTCATCCCTGGGGACAGTAATTCGGCCGTACTTTGCGTGTTCGAAGTCGGTAGCTGTGGCCATGCACCGTCGGTTCGTCAAGGACAGTTTTCTCGCTGTTACGGCTAGGCACAGTGTCAAAAAAGCCGTCAAGATCGCTTCGAATGCGTTTCATAGCGCTCACAGAGGCTCTTCTCTCCCTACTAGTCGGCGCCATCGGCTCTTCCACCGGTACAGTTCCGCGCTCTGCTTCGTGACTCGTGGCTTGAACAGAAGCAAGGTCAATCTTCCCGTCATGTTGCACAGCATCTGCCGCTCGACATGCCGTGGACGATGATTCTGCTTGCTTTGTACCAGCTGACGTCAAAGGGCCCGCCTCCTCGACCTTGTCAGCTGCTGCAGCTCGACGCTGCCGCTTCGACTCACTTCCATACCGTTTAGAGATTTTCTTGGCAGAGGTTCGACCTGAACTTATGATGGACAGGTCAGGAACAGCGGATGGAGTGCGTGTCTCAACGTCATCATTATCGCACAGAGTATCGACCACCGGCGAAGCATGGCGTGCGGGCTCGTATCCGGGCTGTGGCTTTCTCTGTGCTCTAATTGCTGGAGCACCGGTGCCAGCTACGAGTGGCGCTTCGGGTTCGAGGTTAAGGATCGAAACGCCGAGCGCACAGGCTGGTGCAACGCCTGGGCAATCCGTGGGCGGCCATCTGGCCCTGAAACGATCTGATCCACTGCCTACATCTATCAACGGCGTGGATTGGTGCTTCGAGGGTTTCGGCTGGACTTCTGGAGGCGAGCAAGCACGAAGACTGCGGTCGCAGACTGCCCTCCAGTCCGCACGCATGTCACTGAGCAGTTGCCGTAGCTTTTCGCACTCTTTGCGATGTTTTTCTTGTTCCTCTCGAAGCTCTTTGCATTCTTGTCGAAGTTTTGCGCTTTCCTGTAGATTCTGACGTTCGAGGCTGGTGAGCACTTCGTGGCTGATCGTTATTTTGCTGAATTGTTGGTATGCTGAAGCCTCAAAGCTCTTCGATGATAATCTCAGCTGTTCAGGGCAATCCGCCAACAAAAACAGCGAAAGAACGACATCAACGAATAGGACAAAATCAGCACAACGCTAACAGAAAGGCCGCTCGGCAATGACGAAGAAAGGCGACTAACATCATTGTGCCGAGTGGTGTTGAGAAGACGGTCGCGATCGGCAGACTTCTTCATCTCATCGATGACCTCCTTGATGGACTTGAAGTGGGGATGCATGTGCGAAGCCGCAAAGTCCTGCAAAGCATAATCGACTCCCTTCTTCATGTCATCCATCGCCTGACGTAGCTGTTGGCCTGTGGGCCAAGAAACAAGACAAAAGGTCGATATGAGCCAACGCGCTGGGGCAGATGCAAACATGGTACTACGGCCGTAGAGATTGGCTCACTTACCGATCCTTTCTCCGAGTCCTTCACTCGACGTCTCTTGCGCTCTGAGAATACTCGAGGCGCTTTTCTCAATCTCCTGAAGCTTTTCAAACTGTTCTTGCCATCGTTTTTCTTCATCATGCCAGGCCCGTTTCGCGGCGTTTTCAATGCTTTGCTGAGTCTCCTTGGCTTCGATCAGGAATCGTCGCATGTGCGAGTCCAATGGGTCGTGGGTGGCTGCACTCCTTGAGGATCCTGCCGTCAAAGGTGGCTGCGGAGCGCCTCCCCCGGGAGCTGACTGGGGTGCGCGTTTCGTCTGCGAAGAAGCCAGTTGTCTCTGCTTTACATTGCCTGTGTAGGTGGTTGGCCGTTCGGGCAAGAACGTAGGCTGCCCTAGATCATAGGCTAATGAGTCTACCCCATCTGGCAGAATTCCAGACCCATCAGGCAGGGTTTGGGAGGGTTGACTCATCATATATATCGAGCTCTGCGACGACGGTCGCTCCGCCAGGACAGTGGAGCCAGCGAGTTGTAAAGCTGCGCGATAGCTGTGCGGCGAAGTTGAACTGGGAGCTTCGGTCTGAGCATAGAATCCAGATGCCGGCATGGCGTTTTGTGTACGACGACCCTGATGGAATGTAAAGGCGGAGGTCGAAGGGTTAGCGTCTCGGGCAGAAGCTGCAACCGGTGCTGGACGAAGAAGAGAAGCTGGTCCTGGTTGGCGAACCTGCTCAGGGCGTTTGTGGGTTCTATGTCTTCTCTCACGCCTCGGCTCTGGCATCTTTGGTCCTTTGTTTGCATCATTGCTTATTCTGAATGAATCCATGTTGACAGCAAATGCGCAAGTATGGGGCGTGGTGCGAAGGCTGAGGCTGAGAGGTAGGCGCGACAGACACAAAGATGCGGACTGACGAGCTTTGGGAAGATGTTTGGGCGTGCCGAAGCGAGAATGATGGAGAGGAGGGAGGAGCTCAGTAATGCTTGTGTTCGGCTGCGAGAAGTCAGCCCGCTGTCTAGGGAAGAATGTCTCCCTCGGCTGTCCTTAAAGGGTTTAGTTCGAGGGGATGGTACTAGGGAAGCAAGTAAACAAGTCAGGAGGCGGGTTTTATATCCTAGATGCACACGCTAGTCGAGGTCAGCAGCCTCTTGCGACGACACTGAGGCGCAAAAGGATACTGTGATCACGGGAGAGAAAGCGGTGGATATTGCGATGTCTGCCAAGGAGGCTGAGTCGGCCTATAATGGTACAGTGGTACAGTGCTTGTCAAGCAAATTTGCAGTACGAATCGAAGGAAACCATGTTCGGATGTGCCGAAAACTCAGTCTTTCAAGCGAGAGGGCTGATCAGCCTTTTGATAGGTGATATCAAAGAGAAGCGCAAGAGGTCCAAATTCACGTCAGCAATCGTAGTGCGACCGATGCAGAGGAGGAGAGCGCCAGCTGATTGTCTAGCAATTGCGCAAAACGGGCAGGTCGGGGCAAATGCGGATGTGACGCAAGGTCTACTCACTTGATCAAGCTGGGCCGCGGCGTGCTACGGGTGAAGCCAATGTAGAGAACGAAAGGGACCCTTTTCGAAAACACATGTGATGACGGAGAAAAGGAAGGGGGAATGTCAGGGCGAAGTCGAATAGTTAGCAACTCTTGAGCAAAGCCACACTCACCAGCCGTAGTGCAGCAAAGTTTTGGAGACGTCGACGGCCTTGACGATTCGCTCCTATTGGTCATTGAGTTGACGTTTGGAGGGATGGAAACACGATTAGAGGCAATGTCAGCTGAGCTCGCCCGCGACTTCAACACGATTGAACGTCAAGCAGTGATGAGATCAGGTGAGGCAGCACATGTCGAGAAGAGGACTGCTCCATAGATCCGGAAAGCCATCATGCGCCTGGACGTCATCCTGGTCGTCGAAATCTGACGGGGCCCGCGAGGACTGAACTACTTGCCTTGGTGTCCTCAGAGAAAGCCATTGTAATAGTCGGTCGTATGAAACTTCAGTGATTGGGTAATGGAAGAAGAGATAGTGGTCGTGGTGGTCATGCTAAGGCTGACTGGGAAAAAGTCTTTCTGCAGCGTGCGGCTTGCCTGAGCACAGCAACCTTCAAATTCCGTTTTCCGACATCCCGAAAACGTCCTTGAACAGCAGCGAAACACGCGGCGTGGGTGGAGGAATGTCCGATCTGCGACCTGCAACCGCCTTTTTCTCCCACTTTGAAATCACCGAGCCGAAGCAGGATTTGGGCAGCCTCACGCTGCGCGAATGCGTTCTAGACGCGAGTTGGAAGTGCTGTCCTTTGTTCGGACGAGCCAGCACACCAGTATCGTTCTGCCACACCCCCTATCACAGCGTGATCACTCTCTCCCGGTAAAGACGCGATAGAGCACACTGCTCACTGTTCTCTCGACTCAGGCCTCTTGGCGGCGGATCGATAGCTCGAGCTTCGTCAGACATCGCTCAGCCAAGATGGATGCCCAACTTGTGCCGCCGGACGAGATGAATGGCGAGATCATCGCCATCCTCGTCCTCTTCAACTTTCATTGTCGTGTCCAGCTCCATGATGAGGCGCAGGTCGCCCGCAAGAAGCTGCTGTTGTTCTTAATGGATAAGATCTACCAGACACGATCACCTTCTCGCTCGTACGTAGCGTTTACAGACGAGCTCCGAGAGGCAATGCCAACAGATGAAGATAATTGCCGCATCATGATCGACTATCTCGATGGCATGCTCCGTCTACTAGACGTGCCGGATGGACTAACTAAGCTGTTCAACGAAAAGCTCAACAAAATCATGCCGAGCTATGAGCCTATGGGCATGCTCAACGCTACCGACATCTTCTTCGAACGACGATCGTTCTTCGGCCTGTTCTTCCGCCGAATGAAGTTGGTCTTTGACAGCCTCGACTTGCAAGCGAGAGACCAATTAGCGGAATCGGCGCGTGCCTGGAGAGAAGGCTTGACAACGGCCGCTCTTGAGTCCGATTATACAGAGGCGGACTCATCAGCGCTATCCGATGCGAGGCTGGCCGCTTTTCGAGACTACCAGCTTGGGCTCCTTCGTGGTGACTACATCATGGCAAAAGACAACATGGAAAAGTTCTTCGACTTTTACGCTCCCGGAACCGATCGCGAGCTCCATCAACACACCCTGCTACATTTGGCAGCCTTCCATGTCAGGACAGACAGCTTTTCGGCAGCCAGAGCAGCGCTCGATGAAGCCATCAGTCTCGCTCGATCCGCCAACGACAGTGAATGCATCACTGCTTGCGAGAGTCTCATGCAAAGGATTCAGGGAGTAGGCACGAGCGTCCTCGCAGCCGTTCCAGAGACATTCCCGACCTCGGCTAATGAAAGTCGTCGACAACCAATCGGAGACGCAATGTGGAAAGCACGCTGCGACTTGGCAAAGGGTCGTTCAGCAGTGGAGGTATTACACACTCTAACGGACGAGTTCGCGCCAGGACAGCCAAGCAAAGAAGCAATGACCGCTCCGGAGGCCTCCTTGGAGCTTATGGAGGACGCCAAACGACGCTTAGGTAGAGATGCTGTCCGAGAAGACGCCGAAGTGGCGCGAGTGTGGGATCTGCTCGGCCAACCAGCGCTCGCCGAAGTCTATCAAGATCGTATTGAAGCAGACGTCGATCCTTGGAGTTTGTCAGCATTGCAGGAGGAGACGCGAATGAATCGCATTTGCGACAAAGCAAAAAGGGTGAGTGCCAAGCGGTTGCGACGGCGCGAACGGACAACGGGCTGATGAAATCAACTCTGCATCGCTATTTGACAGCTGTCACGAGCGGGCCAGTACGACGATGCGCTTGGCTCACTGATCTCGCTGACAACATATACAGCTATCTCGTTCAGCGAGTACACAAAGTGGGCCAGGACCATCGGCGATGTGCTGCGTTTACAAGCAACGCGGAGAGAAGACGAGGCGGCTTTACATTTGCTAGCAGAGCACCTGCCAGCGCGTGAGCAGAGTCTAGCAGGTTGCGACATCGAAGACGCTGTCGACTCGCCGAGGGCTCTGGTCGAGCTCGCGCTGCGCTATCTAGAATCTGACAAGTCGAGCGCAACCGAGAAAGCCTTCGGGCTGCAGTTTAGAGCATTCAGCCAGCTGACAGCCGAGGAGGCGGCCGAAGCGCTGCTGCGCAAGGCTGCCCAACGAGCACGGAGCAGCCAGGCGTCATTGTCGTTGATGCCCGCTTTGGCTGCCCTTTCGATCGCCAAAGAGATGGACTGTCATCGCCTTATACTCTGTGCGAGGGTGCAGCTAGCTGAGACATTGGGACTGCACCTTCAAATGCCAGACGGAGCCCGACTACTGATGGAATCAGATCTTCCGAACTTCCTAAGGAGCGAGGACGTCGAGCTGCGAGCGCGCGCACAGTGGACATACGCACGTCTGCTACTGTCGTGCTCCGACAAGCAAAGCCGCCAAGATCTGGCAAGAGTGCTGCATTGGCTGCAAAAAGCGGAACAAGGTGAGTGCACAGACATCAGTATGTCTACACCCGTGAAGCATGGTCCAGATTCACTGACACTTTTTTCGTGTCATGTCTATTGCTCTTGGGACCTTCTCGAACCTGTCTAGACGCGAGTCAAGCTGAGTGCCTTGGTTTGCGGACGCAGATTCTCTACTACATGGTGCGGCTTCACCATCACCTGGAAGATCCAACGCAGGAAGCGGCCATGGCAGCACGGTTGGATCAAGCAGAAAGAAGCTGGACCAATGCGGACGGGGCACAAACTGAGGCTTATCTGGATCAAATGCGTCAAATCTTGGACATCGTCGTGTCGGTCGCAGGATATGTAGCTAGCGGTGAAGCAGCAAGCGAACGACTGAGCGCTTCATAGTAAATCAAGTCTGCATTTCTCGAGAGCTGCGCAGCACAAAAGGAGAACAGTCACATCACAAGGAACAGTAAACCATGCGGACATGCGATTGTACAGATTGAGACAAGGTGGTCGTGGTCTAGTGATCCGCGCGACCTTCACAACAGCTTGCGCTGAATCGTGAAAAGCTTGGGTGGTGACGGCGATCCAAGTTCCATAGCTTGGAAAGAGAGCCCTTTTTCACGCGTTAAAAATGCGGGGGTGAAATGAGCCGCACTGCACGCCCAAGATAATCAACCGAATTCGGAAAACCGGTTCGTGATGAGCGTTGTGGCCGGATAGAGCGATCTGTGAACTACCAGTGCTGATCCATTGCTGTACTCGGTTCTTCGGAACCAACATCTTGTACGATGCATCTCGCCTCCAGCTAGCCAACTCATCATCATTCCCGAAAGGCGACAGCCACGGTACGGACGGACACAAGTAATCAAATTAACGGAAGACGCCCAAACACTGTACTGACGCAGCTTCATCAACGAGAGCAGACAGCAAACCTCTAAAGACATCGGTAGCAGATACACAACATGCCGGTGCCACTGCCCAAAAATTTGCAAGATGCAACGCAGGATGCCGTGGGCATGACCAGGAACCTGGCCACAGACGGCTACTCGAGCTCCGCAGTGGACCCAAGCGTCACGATCATCTCTGTGGAACGCACAGGTCTCAACGAAAACGGCGAGCTCGTCCGAGAAGCCGCCGACATTGACGACTCGCAAGAGACGGCACGACTCACAATGAAGACCTCCGGCAAAGCAACGGACCCCACAGTGGTGCACAAAGATATCCACACACGCCTCACCCTGCGCATGCGGGTGCATGAAAAGATGGACAACACCCTCGGAAACATGCATGGAGGCTGCAGTGCCACACTCGTCGACAACATCACCAGCATGGCCCTCTTCTATCACACGTCCGGCGTGTACGGCTCGCCTTGGTCGTTCCTTGGCGTGTCGCAGAACCTGAATGTGCTTTACCTCAACGCATGTCCGGTGGGATCGGTGATTGAGATGGAGGTGTACTCGGCACAGGTGGGCAAGTCGATCGCGTTACTCACAGCGGATTTCTGGCTGGTGAAGAGAGAAGATGATCAGGACGACGACGGACAGGGACCGGTGCATTCGGGCAAGTGGGTGCGTATCAAGAGGACCATCACTGGGTCCCATACCAAGGTGAGTAGACGTCTAGACCGGGCCTCCCGGAACACACGGGTCCACTTCTCATAGCACTTGACTGAATCAACGCTTACACCTTGCTCCTTTAATCTCGGATGCTATTGCTCTCACTCGCTTTGTTCGTCTTCACGTATCAATCCGACCTCGCCTTTAACTCTGTCACCATAGGTCGACCAAACCGCACAACACAAGCTTTAGATATATATACAACACCCTCCAACTTCCATCTAGACATACTCGCCTCGCTACGACCTCTTCCTGTCGCTTCTGTGCTTTCGGATATGAGCAGCGTCACAGAAGCTTGGTGAGCCCAACACAGAGAGAACCTGTCTGAGCGATGAAACTGACTTGTTAAAGCGTAAGCTGCAATACTGTAAGATGGAATTTTCAGGTTCGAGAATGCCGCCATGTGGAGCCCGATCGATCTTTGAGTGTAAAATTGATAGGAAGATGCTACTTAACGTTACGTCAAGAGCAATGTGAGAAGGCCGGAGCTGCGCAGTGCAGCGTAGCTTAGCTTCATTCTTAGCTCGGCAAGCAGCCGTCACTTTCCTCCTCATCTTTATCTCGTCAACGCCCATCCTTCTTGCACAACAAGTCTGTTTGCTTCCTGTTGCCGGGCTTGCCTTGTTTTCCAATCTCTACGCTCTCTCAAGACATCGCCGTGCCTTGCTGTGCTCGTATAGGCAAACGTCCATCTCCACGTAAAAGGCAAGCAAGCATCTCGACGATTCAAGGTCCCTGACCTGGCGTAATAATGTCTGGATTCGAGCAGCGAGAAGGCGATTCCACCTCTTCGAGCCCATCGTCGTCTCGAACGCCGCGGCTGGCATTTCCGACCACTCGCTCGAGGCCTACTTCTACCGTGGATACGACCATCGAGGCGACACCCGAGACCATCCTCTCCACATCACCGGCCTCCTCCATCACTTCCATGGGCGCCTCTCCACGAAAGCATTCTCAGTCTGCCGCCAATCGACTCGCCTCTGCTCAGGCCAGGGACGCTGCTGCTGCTGCCAAGTCGCACCGAGTCCGCACTACATCCAGCACATCCAGGTCCAGCACAGAGGGCGCACGACCCAAGCTCCCGTCTTTGCTGCAGGCCACCGCCGCAAGGTCAGCCGCTACGCCAGCAACCAGCACCTCTTTTGAGCCTTTTTCGAATGACAAGCTCGAGGAAGGCTCGCGAAGGCCCGCTATCGGGTCTACCGCAGGCGATGCTGCTGGCGCAGTTGAGTCCGCCGGTGGTCACTCCATGTTGAAGTGTGGATCTGGCGACCAAGCCTCAACAACAGAGGCAAAGGTGGCTGGCCCAAGCACGGTCAAGAAGTCTACGGTAGCGCCGAAGCGACTGCCAAATGCGCCTCCTCTAGTTGCGTTGCTGTCCGACTCCAACGCATCCAAGCTGATCAAACAGGGCGCCGAAGCCAAAGTCTACATCTCTCGTATTGCGAGCAACAACATCCTTTCCTGGCCACAGCCGCGCTCAAAGGGTCTTGCGTCCAGCAAGGTGGAGGCTCCCGCACCGATCCTGCTCAAGTGGCGCTTCCCCAAGACGTACCGACATCCCACGCTATCAAGCAACATCACTGCGTCACGCACAATCATGGAGGCGAGAGCGCTGCTCCGTTGTGCCAAAGCCGGTGTTGCCGTGCCTGCAGTTCGCTGCGTGGATGAGAAGGAGGGGATCCTTGGGCTCGAGCTGATTGCTGGAAAGAGCGTCCGAGAGTGGCTAGGTGGCGGAGCTGAGGGCGAAGACGAGCTTGTGGTCGAAGAACAAGAGACGAGTGCGGCTCAGAACGAAGAGGTCGTACTTTCGGAAGACGACCAGGTCAAGCTGATGAGGTTGATCGGTAAGCAGCTCGCCGTCATGCACGAAGCCGACATCATCCACGGGGACCTGACAACCTCAAACATGATGCTGCGCCCTGCATCGCCGCCTTTGTCCCAAGACAGCCCAGTGGTTGTCGATCTGGACCACGACGAAGTGGTGCTGATCGACTTTGGTCTGTCCTCTGTCTCGGCGTTTGCAGAGGACAAGGCGGTGGACCTTTACGTGCTGGAAAGGGCGTTTGCTTCGACTCACCCTGCGTCGGAGGGGCTGTACCAGACTATTCTAGAATGCTACGCGGAGGAGGTGACAGCTAGGTCGTCCGGCAAGAATCGCGGCAAGGGAGGAAAGTTGGGCAGATGGGAAGAGACTAGGAGAAAGCTCGAGGAAGGTAAGTAGCGCAGGAAGACCGGGTCCATGGGCGTGTGTGGCTAGATAGAAACAGTCTGCTGACATTGCATTTTTCCCCTCCTCCCGTTCGATGTTGGTTTGCCCATCTCCATAGTGCGATTGCGAGGCCGAAAGAGATCCATGGTGGGGTAGGTGAAGCTCCCCTCTCCCCCTGCGACATGGCTTGGGCTGTGTGCAACCCTGGCCCCACCTCACCGCCAACCGCCGTTGTAGTCAGCGCTTCCCTTCTGACGACGAAACTGACAAGCATACCCCCCACTCCCGCTGTCTGCAACTCTCGGTCTCTGCTCTCTCGCTCAGATCTGCGCTCTGGAAAGACAACTGGAACCGCCGTGTGGTCCTGAACCTCGAGCTTTCGCTCCAGCTCCACTGCCACGGCATCAGCTCCACCATCCGCTCCCTCCCCACCCTCGCGAGCGCGTTGCTCAGCTTGCGGCCCAGTGACGCGCTCCGCTTGCTCCGCCTCCCGAACTCACGCCCGGGGATAGAGCAGAATGAATGGCAAACGCTGGCTTCGAGGATGGATACGGAGTTGGATCACATTGGAACTGCGAGGTTGCTGGCGTCGCATACGCCGCACGAGAGCTGTGTGGGGGTGGCACCGGTGCAGGGGAAGCCGGTGTGGGTGGTGCCGCTCGTGCCGTTCCAGTCGAAGGTGTTGACGGGGATCCCGTTGGTGAGGCCGGTGGAGCGGGTGGTGGATACAGCACTGACAAAGGCGTTGAAGACGGTGGACCGGTTCGTGCCTGCGTTTGTGGCAAGGGAGGGTCGGCTGGGTCTGCGAGGAAAGCATAAGACCGATTGACCATTTGTTTGTTTCTCGGCTCGTGCGGCCTCTTTTTCAGTCTCGTGTCAGTCCCGCTCTTGTCAGTTGTGATGTAATCTACCCCGCATTGCGCACGAAAGCGACCTCATCCGCGATCCTGCATACGGCTGTTCGCTCATGCTGGAGTACAGCTTCACACCTTTTCCAGAAGAAAGACTCTGAGACGAAGACAACAAGCTGGAATTTCGGGGGACTTCTGAGCCCGCACAAGGGCCAGCAAGTTACGGGAGAGCAAGGAGAGCTATGGATACAGTTTCCGCCGATGTGCGCGGAAGGGAACCGAACACGATGAGAAGGTTGAGGGAACAAAAATTGGAGGGGTGGGGTTCGGGTGGGGGTTTGGTTGGGAATGGTGTTCGCTCGCGTCCCGATCGAAGCTGTACGTGGTTGACGTGAGTGCTCCGCTCCACCCCACGACTAGTGTGGCGAGGCGCTTAGAGAAAAACAAGTGCGAGCAGGGAGGTGACAGCGACGGCGGTGCCAGCAAGGCCGACGTTGCGGGCAGAGGTCGAGAGGGCGGCGTTTTGGTTGCGATGGTCGATGTTGCTTCCGTTTCCGTCGCCCTTTCCGTTGTTACCCCCATTGCCGCCGTTGGAGCTGGAAGAATTGGCCTGGCTGGCACCGCCGTTGTTGCCATTAGTACCGTTGCCGATAGCCGACTCTGTCTGGCCCTGACCAGCGCTGTCCGTGTTGTCGTTCGCAGACCTGTTGTTCACCCCAGACCCCTGCTGAGCAGCGGGCACATCCGTCCCCTGCGACGTGACAGCATTCTTACCAGACACGGGTCCGGAGAGGGTCTGCGCCTGCTCAGCGTTGACCGAGTCCTGAGCGGACTTTTGCGCCTGAGCAGCCCGGCCAGCGTCGAGCGCGGTCGAGGCGAGCACATTGTCGATCTGATGGATGACACCCTGCTGAGCGATGATATCGGTTTGGAGGATCTTGGCGGTAAAATTACCCACCTTGACCGTGCCGGCATTGTTGTCGAACACGATATCCTGGCCAGAAGACGAGATGAGGGAGCCTTGGTCGATGAGGAGGGGAGAGTAGACGACGCGGGAAGCGACGATGTGCTGACCAAGGATGGTTGGGATGTCGGCGGGGTTGGGGTTGGTAGCGACGAACTTGTTGATCGCGTCGTTTGTGGGGACAAAGAGCGTGATTCCGGCCATGGAGTCGATGGTGCGGGCGAGGGCGCCGTTCTGCACGTTGCTCACGAGCGTCGAGATACCGGTATATCCCATGAAGCGGAGCGTGTCGGTCACAGAACCGGGGACGGTAATCGCCTGGCTGATCGGCTGCACCGTGACCGTGTCGAACTTGTGTGTAGTCTGCACAAACGTGTCGTTGTTCACTGCCTCAGCGACGAACGAGTAGTTGCCAGACTTGGCGAGCGCAACGGCCTGACCAGCGCCACCGGGGAGGTGCGAGAAGTCGGAGCTGTTGAGGAGCGAGTGACCGATTGTGTGGAGCGGGTAGGCGTTGAGCTTACCTGCGTCAAAGTTGCCACGCAGCACATGCTGGAGGAGAGTGGCCTCGAGACGGGAAGAATTACTGGTGACCCAGGAAGGAAGTTTGGAAATGGCCTCGTCGGTGGGGGCGAGGAGGAGCTTTTCCGAGTTGTCGGCGAAAATGCGCTCCGTGACAGCGGGATGCTGCGAGAGCACGTTGGCGAGCGAAGTGAGGTTGTTGTCACGGAGACCCTGGAGCAGAGAGTTGACGTCTCCGCCCTGGCGAAGTTGGAGATTCTGGAACTCGGTGGCGAAAGCCGACTGCGAGGCGGCAGTGAGTGCGAGGAGCGCTGATGCGATGAGAGAGAACTTCATTTTGAGAGCTGGAGGTGGTTAGCAACTCAGGAATCGGGAGGAGTAGGGGGGAGCCGGGAAAAGCAGGAAGGAGCGGGGAGGAGGCTGGAAAGAGTGACAGCCTCAAGCAAGGTGAGGAGAGAAGAGTGAGAGGTAGAGAGGTTCAAAGATGGGGGAAAGAGCAAAGGATGCGATGAGCACCAGCGAGACTTATAAGATTTGTGCAAGTAGGCTCAGGAGAGCCTGAGGTGCTCATGCTGACTTGCTTTCGCCATCTCACAGCGGGCAGGCAGCTGGCGTGCAAGGAGGGAAGAAGGTGTCTGGCACGCCTTCTGCAATCAATCGAAAAAGGGTTCGCCACCACGGGGACTCGCTCAAGCCCGTTGAGGCTCAAACAGACAAGCGGGGGACAAGAAGATGGGCAGCATGCATGGCCGGTGGACCGATCTCGCTTCCAAGACTCTTGGAGCAAGACTTGGCTTCTGCATCGCTCCATGCTGAAGTTTTTCAGCAAGTGGGCAAGGCGCGATATCAAGCAAGCGAGCGGCGATGGCCGGCAGCTTGGCACTCTCCAGAGCGACAATGCGATGCAAAGGGCAGTTGCAGTGTTTGGTCTGCGGGTGTGGCTGGCTGTCTGAATAGATTCGGCGACGTACAGGACGTGAGCTTCCCGACAAGGCTGCTGTGTTGAAGTTTTGGACTTGTGCGCACAGCAAGCCAACTGCTGAAAGAGGGGGGCAGAGCTCTGCTGCAGCGTTGAAATGCCGAACGGAGGATGCACGACCGGCTGGGCAGCGCGAGTCGGCTGTGTGAGCGGGAAGCGCAGCAAAGAGAGGGCCGAGGAGAGCTTGGCATCATGGCAAGGGGGCCGAGATGAAGGAGCTCTACGTGCGTGTGCATTCCTTGAGTGCAGTCTGACGGTTGCGTTGTCGGGCACGCGATCAGTGTGCACAACTGGATGTCGCCGGCAGGGAGGTGGGATATGGAAGGCAGCTCAATCTGGCGCGTGGGTAGAAGACCTAGACGTCAGAGTAACGTCAAGTGCCGGTGATACAGGACAGTTGGCATTTTTGTTAACTTGACTGCCGACTTAAGGGTTTCTAGGTGCATGACAATTCAAGGCACCTGCATGCCATCAGCGTCTAACGCACCCTTTGGCACGTCACGGAGTCGCTTCTTGCTCGCTTTGGCTCTGCTTCCGTTAACGACTGCTGATCTAGGCTCTTCCCCTGCTATACTTTCTGATCTATTTGACTGGTGTGAGCTTCGGTCTCATCGCGACGCTTGGCAAAGAGTTGCACGTTCTGGTTTGGTCTAAGCGAGGAGCTCGCCGGTGCAAGGGCGGACGGCAACTTAAGTTAGTGCGGGAGAGAGTGACTCAGATGGATCTACCTCGCATCGAAGGAGACCGCTCGACTTCCAAGTAGCTTCCTTCTTGGATACAATGGCCGCTTGCGTGTGCTATGATCGACTCTCTCGGGAGCGGTCCAAGGTGAAACAGCGATGCACTTTGCTGACCATCCGAGCATTGCCTAACTGACGCGATGATCTGATTCGGCGACGATCGCATCTGCGAGTCCGAGAAACTGCAGCAAAAGCCAAGACCTTCCTCCTGAAGTGCAAGTTAAAGTGGCGGCGAGGAACGGAGGAGACAGAGGAGCGCAGCAGGACAGGATGACAAGATGGGGCTCGGACATGCAAAAGAGTTGGCCAGAACCATTGTTACCTTCCTGCAAGTGGGAGGGCGATCATTGACAGCTGTAGGCACTGCAGCTGCGCTCCGAACAGCCAGCTCACTTGCCGAGTGCAGGTGTTGGTCTCGAGTAAGGAAACCTTGGGAACAGCTTAAAATCGCGAGGCGGTCCACCAGTCATAGTGGAACTGGATGCGAAAATGCCAGATGTGCGCTGCGCGTCGGTGGCTCGGAGACGCGCGTCGGTATTCTGTCTGTAGGCTTGAGCTCGCAGCATCGCAGCATCGCAGCATCGCAGCATCGCAGCATCGCAGCATCGCAACATCGCAACATCGCAGCATGATATCCCTGAGAGCTTAGGCTTGGCTCTCCGCCACCGCCGAGTTATTCGGCTCCTTTTCCATGGCTCACTTCTTCGGCCATTCCGTAGGGCTCAATTCGAGTTCTGAACGTCGTGACGGCTGCGTCTGCAAAGCTGGTTGCGTTTGCGGCCCAGCCGTTAAGCTGCAACGGCTCTTCTACCTCGAACGCCGTCCTTGTCTTTGCAGCAGTCCGGTCTAGAGCCTTCGACGTCCTAAACCTGCTCTGAGCGCTAGCGAGGTTATCCGGACAAATAACATCCCGCTTCTCGTTGTGACCATATAGGAGTACTGTAGCGCCGCAGCCCAGCGGCTCCAACGCCAAAAACTATTGTCGGTGTCGAGAAAGAAAGGCGGGTGTGCTGTTGCATACGTGCATTCGGATGTTGCAGTCGCTCGAAGGAACAGGAGGTTCCAGAAGACACTGGGCTGTCGAAAATTGGCACGTCAACTAAACACAGACGATCTAGATGCAAGGGGTCGGGCTCGAACCTCCTGTCAGGTCTCGTCTTTTGCTGCTTTCCGCCGAACCCTCGTTGCCTCGTCATTAATTTTCAACATTGTCTACGTCTAGGAACGTGGAGCAACTGCGTTGCTGTGCGCTTCTTCATCGTCTTCGGTGGTTCCTGGCTGTTCCTGTTTGTCATGTGCAACGGAGGCGTGTTGCCCGATCGAAGCACTTTCGTAGCCTCGGACCCAACCTTGTCGTGGTGCGTTATGTCTGAGCAAGCTTGTGCAACTTTTAAGAATCCTGCACGAGGGCACGTGTGTTCAGCAAAGCCATCGAAGGTGCCCGATGACCTCGTAGTTTTGTCGAAGTGTTGGGTCGAGGCATGGTTGTTTTTGTGACACTCGAAGGTAAAGGCCGGGATCATAATTTTAGGGGAAAATGCTGCCACAAAAAGACCCACAATATTTGACTGAAGCCTCATCTCCTTGAGTTGGGACAGACATCCATTGCTGGCGATATCATTCCTTCCGAGCAATTGCCCACACAAACATCCGCTGGCATACGCATACCCCGGGTAGGCAAACAAAAGATCACATGTGCACACAACGGAAGGGCCAGATCGATGCTGAAAGACAGTGACGCATTGGTGGCGCAAAAGAGACATATTTACATTTCGAAGCAGCCTAACCCTGGCCTCGAACCACAAGATTTCCGCTGCGACTGGCAGCCCAGGTGGATTCAACTTTGCCGCATCAATCGCCAGGATGTATCCGTCGAAGGAAGGCCGAAGTCGAAGTGCGGTGGCAGGTGTGTACACGAACCAGGCGGACTACCGTTGCGTGAGGGACGCGAGTCGAGAAGGGTCGGCCTACTTGGAGAACCACCTCATAAACTTGCCAATAATGTGGAGCAAGACCACAGAGAATACGAAGGCGATCGAAAGCACAAGAACCACCACAGGGTCGACGCTGAGTCCCTTGCTGTCGTCGGTGTAGAGTCGCATCATGGTCGACGACGATCCGCCGGCACCTGCTGCGCGTGTCGAGTTGGGCTTTGCTGCGGCTTGCTGTGCGGCTCGTCGGCTATATTTTAGCAAGAGTGCGGACGGTTGCGTTTGTCGAAAGAGACAAGGTTTAATGAATCACGCAAAGGGCAAGCGATAGATGATGGTCAGTATCAATGTCAACTTTGCCGAGATTCTCGACAAAGATGTTAGCACGGTGGCTGGTGCACTTACCGGACGGTCTGCGAGTTTTTGCTTGCCAAAGCGGCGAGGTTGGGCTGAGCGCCGGAGGCCTTTGCGTCGGACTAGAGACACAGCATCGTGGTTGGTGGAGTAGATGCGAAGACGGTAAGAATGGCCATGGGTCATCGTCGGATCGGGCGCAAAGAAGCGCGGTGTGTCGGGAGAAAGTCCATCGGCGTTGCGGTTCAAGCCCAAAGCGAGCCAGTTGGTGAGTAGATGTAGCGAAGGGATTATTGTAGATTGCGTGGAAGGGATGGGCAGACGCCACGGGGATCAAAGGTCAGTTGCAGCGTTCCGATGGCGCTCGTCACACGACCAGAGCCGATCCGTTGACTTTTCTTACATACCATATTGATTGTAATCTGTGTCAGTAGCCGGGTTCGTTAGCGACAAGAATCGTGTCCACGAAAGATGCCGATGGTAGTGATGAGCGTCGGATGGCGAGTGCTCTGACTGTGATAATGATGTCGAAATGAACGTGCACTGATCCTCGAACAAGCTGGAATCAGAAGAAGTTGGTGTGGCCTTTGCCCCACGCGCTTTCGCACGGCAGGTGGGGTTCGAGTCCAGCAACTGGCCCAAAGCGGCAGCAGAGTGCGCAGCTGCAGCACCAAGTAGCACACCGCCCACCGCCCACCGCCCACCGCTCACCGCCGCCCTCCTTCCACCTCACGCTGTTCAAGCTCCAAATGCAGTCTTCGGGTCCGCTCAAAATTCCAGCATTGCACCTTCTTACCGGCCGAAAAACCCTTGCTTGCTCCCGAGGTCGGAAATTTGTTGCTTGCAGGCAACACTCCACCCTCGGCATCTTTCTTCTCATCATCGTCGCTACTCTCCACCACCGCAACCGGCAGTCACCACACCTCACAACATGAAGTTGAACAAGCTCAAGGTCAGGCCGAGGAAGGACGCCGCTGCCGCTCCTTGCGCCGCCGAGTTCGCTACCATGCTCGCGTGCTGGGCGTCATCGAACGATCTGAACAACATCGGCGCATGCAGGGACTCTGCGCGTGCTTTGCAAGAGTGCATGGCAAGCAGGGTAAGTTTTCCGACCATCTAGCCTCGCAACGTGTAGAGATTGCCTTGAAGATAGCTCTCGAAGAGTGTGCTGATGATTTTGTTCTCTCCTTGCAATGGTATCGCCCGTCTGACGTATACAGAAACCGCGCGGTGGTGTGTCCAAGCCGACGATCAACTACCACCTCGCAAGGTTGTCCAAGCAGATCTGATACTCTTCCACTCATTCTCTAGCAGACATCCATCAGCGGCGCATAACGCCGTATCAGCATCGCAGGGCTACAAAAAGCGACATGTGAACTGCTCACAACCGACGACGCTTCGCAGCTCGAGCCTCTCAGAACGCCTACCATACCTCGACCAAACGTGGCAAATCGCAAGGCAGCGCGTAGTCCCATCTTCGACGCTCGGCTATCTCCTACGCAAAGATCGCGCTCCCACCGCCACCACGACCCGCCCCGCTCTGCTCGGACTCTTGCATAGCCCTGTAACAAAATCTCTCTTCAAGCCCTCCTTTCCCCTTCCGACAGGAGGAGCTGTGTACATTAGCCAGAACCGATCAATACAACAAGCGCATTCGTTCAACCTGGGCTCGACTGCAAAGGGTAATCTTTTCTCGATCTGTCCTGCCCGGCTAAATACGTGGCTGCTACCGAACCCGACATCGACAGAGGAGTCACTCACAGCGTCGATCCCGATGAGCAATCGTCACACTTTGCCAACACTGTCGCTTGATTTCGAAAGGGAGCACTTATGGGTTCGAAATTAGAATGGGATTCGGTACAAGTACATGAAAGAAAGGTTGCGTACAGCAGTGCGATTCGCTGTCGATCAGCGTAAGACGGAGCATCGCCTGTTCGTATACGTCGAGCACCGCATCGAGGAAATTATGCTTTGCACAAGAGAGGTTCGTTAGCTATCGAAAGTTTCAATAGTCTCGATGAAGGCCTTGCTGAGTGAGCCAATAGTGGGATCTGTCTGGATGCAGTCGAGGATTTGCAGCGACATCGCTTCCGCATCCACGCTACCATACACCCTGTCAACTCGCACGCTATCCGCGAGCAAGATGGATCGGCTTTCCCCCACGCCCTTGAGGTCCGACGTTGCTGTGATGACGATCTTGCTCCGCCTATTAGGCAGAAGCACCGAAGCTTGCAGAGCGACCTCGTTGTCGCCTCGCTCCGCCGCTGAGCTGGTGGAAGCATCGGGCGTGCCGTTCAGAATCGTAGTTGGCATCTTAACGACATCGTCAAGGAGCTGGACGGGGAATCGGCAACGGAGATGTTCGATCTCGGCCAGCAGGATGCGTTGGCGGATGAGCGTCTGTGAGATGCGGCGCAGGACGACAAGTGCATCTTGCGGCACACCGTCGGCGAACTCGACGTCAAAGTCGCCTTGAAGGATTTGCACCGCCAGCTTCCGGACCAGGTTTGTGTCATCGTTGCTGGCCCTTGTGCCTTTTTGCTTGAGCTGAATACGCGAAACCTTGCTGTTGTTCGGAAGCTGATTGCTGGTGCTGCTGGCGAGCAGCGACATGGAGACTTGCAGCCAGCCATCGAGGATCAGCACGACGTCGCGACTGCCGCCGGTGTCCACGCTTTCAGCCCCTTGCTCGACATCGTCGAGGCTGGGATCGAAGCCGTTGTCGAGAATGCGGACGAGATGCAGCTTCTCGAGGTTGCGAATCTCGCGCAGGAGTCGTCCCGCTTCGCCACGTGTGTAGCCCTGGATCTGGTCGACGGTAGCATGCGCCTTGTCCACCATCTCCTGAGCCGCCGCCATCTTTTCGCGGTTCTCCTCGAGTCGAACCAACAAGCGCTCATGCTGCTCTTCGACATCCGACAACTTGGCACGCATCGATTCGAGCACCTCGTGCTGCTCTTCGATACTCGAGTAAAGGCCCCTGAGCTCTTCGGCGTCGCAAGTCTCGATCTCGGCTTGACGCTTCTTGGCCAGAGCGAGGTCCGCCTTAAGCTTGGCGTGTTTGATTCGCAGAACGGGCAGAATTTCCTGCTGAAGCTGCTGCTTCTTGGTGTCGACAATGTGGAGATCGCACTGAAGCCGACCGTGGTATGCCTGCAAGGTCTGGATCATCTCCTGATCGAACTCCTTGTCCAGTCGCCAGCCGTAGTAGTCTGCGCAGACGAGAGCACGTGCAGCCTGCTTCTGCAGCTTAAACTGCGCCTCCATGTCACGTCTCTCCTCCTCGTTCTGCAAACCCATGATTTCGCGGACAAAGTCAGGAGGCGAGTCGTAGAAGGCTTGCTCCATCTCGACCATCTTTTCTCGGCCGTCGTCTACCTGCTCCTTGATCTCTCGACACGCTTCGCGCAGAGCCTCGAGCTGAGGCACCGCTCCGCACGCTGCTTTGACGAGACGCATCATCGAAACGGGCCCCTGCGAGATTGCCGATGCGCCATCTTCATCGCTCTGCTCGCCTTTGGCCGGCGGAACGGGTTTGCGACGTGATGCACTCATGTCGTCGTTAAAGTGGACGCCGACAAAACGAAGGAAGTCGTTGAGCGGCATCTGAACTGGCACCTGGTTGTGTGCGTCGTTGCTGTAGTCGTCGAAACTGTCCACGCCCACGGCAAGATCGGAGGCAGAGGAGTGCGCGACCGAGTCGTCCTGCTGCTCGTCGCTTGCTCCGTGTGCGACCCCCGTTGCTGGCTCAACAGCCGAATGGAAGGAATCATCGGTCGTTGCTGCGGATGATAGATTCGGCAGAACGGCAGCGACAAGCGACGAACGTCCAGCGCGACGCCTCGGGCTTGCAGTTTTAGAAGGCGAGAAGCGCGAAGTAGAAGTGATGGGAGCACCGGATGGCCGGGTCAGGCCAACATTGCTCAGTGACTTGCGCTGCCCAGCCAGAAGCGTTGCTGCTGAAACGTTTGATTTGAACGAGGGCGATGCACTAGCTGCGCGGCTCGATGCTAGTCGACCAGCCTCTGCCAAGTTGTCTGCTGTGAGTGGTGCTCCCGGCTGCGGGTCGACACCTTCCTGCGTCTGTACTCGCCTAGCTGGAGAGTGCTGGTATGCGGGCGAGGCGATGCCTCCGATGATGGAACGGCGGAATGAGCTTGAGTCGGTTGGCAGGCTGGCGTGTGGAACATGTCCTTTTGGGGGCAACGAGCCTCCTACGCGCTGTGCTGGTGAGTGTACGTTTGTCTCGAGTGCAGCCACGCCTCCACGGAGCGATTGACGGAACCGACTCGGCGACTTGCCTGGAGTAGGCTGGAAAGGGCTAGGTGCCCCAGTGCCGAGTTTCGATGGCGACTTTGCGGGCGTGTGAAGGGGTTTGGACGGCGATGCATTCGAACCTGCTACATGGCCCATGGGCATGGTCATATCCATCGCCATGAAAGCGTCATCGGATGAAGACGGGGCAGGGGGACCGCTAGAGCTCGAGTCGACAAGGTCCATATCGCTTGATGCATGATCTTTCTCGCGGATGAAGCCAGTGACGGCCCGAGTCATCTCCATGGGCATGGTTGCGTCTGGCTGGATGGTATCGTCACCTTCCGAGTCGCTGCTGTTCAGCTCTGGGAAGTCGGTGATGATAGTGGTGGTAGCGTCACCGTTTCTCTTGGCCTCGATCTTGGTGGTGATCGCTTTGGTCATTTCCATGCCATCGCCACCGTCGCTGCTGTCAGAATCCCCAGAGTCATCCTCGTCGCCCACGGCCGCATGGATGCCGGTGAACTCCATGGTCGTGGTCTTGTCCAAATCCATGGAAGAGTCATCTGCACTCTGCTGCTGACCGTCAGAGGCATCTGTCGAGGTGGAATCGTCGGCAGCGGTGCTGCTTCGTCTGCGCTTGAGTGCAGGCTCTGATGTCATGGCCTGTGTGATGTCCATCTGCACCGACACCTCGCTTTCCGCATCCAAGCTCATGGAGACCTGGTCATCAGAGTCATCAGCGACAGGTCGCTTGTTCAGGGAGCCATGTGTACCGGTGAAGTCCATATTGACAGTCGAATCCGAGGCCGACGCGTTGCTCATGTCCATGGACGCATCAGCAGAGACATCGAGGGTAGAGTCATCGTGAGGAAGCGAAGCAGCGATTGAAGCAGCCAGCGACCTAGCTGCCAACTCATTCGAGGCATCCAGGTCCATGTCAGACTCGGATTCACTCTCACTCTCGCTGTCGCTGTCTGAGCTGGATTCGTCCTGGGACTGGATGTAGGAGGCGAGGGAGGAGCTAGGGGGTGTCGAAGGTGGTGAGACTTGTTCTCTCCTCAGGCTGCCGAGACGAAGGGTTGGCTCGTCGCGTGCGAATTCTGTCTTTTCCTGGCGTGAGCTGAACGTGACCCTCCGTTTGGGTCGGATGACCTGTGTCATGGCATGCCTCGGGACAGGCGCAGCAGTGGAAGAAGAGGAGACGATGCTGGTGGCGGCGCCAGCAAGCGAGCTGAAGCTGGTTGGTTGCATCGAATCGCGAGCCTTGGCTGTTACAGAGTTAAAGCTACCGTTGCGTTCGGCGGTGTTGACACTGGGCAAGGAAGCACGGCTTGCTCTGCTCGTTGTGGGGGGCTCAGGCTTGCCTATATTAGCAATCTGCTCGGTGAGCGGGGGCATAGGAAGCCCTTTTCTTGATTCAGGACTGGGCACGAGGCCAGTGGGGCTCAAAAAGACCTGAGGAATCTGTCGAATGGCGCTCTTTCGCGGCGCTGGAGCGTTGCGCCTGCTGGTCGATGCGATGGTAGCATTAGCCTTGCTATTCGACTCTTTAAGTAATGTGTCGAGCTCGGCGCCACCAACAGATGCGGCACGCTTCTTTGTCGTTGCGCGCTGCTTGGCCGCCTTCATCGTGTCATCCTTGCCAGCAGTCGACGAGAGACGAGCGGATCTGTTATTCTCCTTGGCGGCGACATCGTCGACAGATGCCTTTGTGGTCATCGACGAGCCCCCCAAGGGCACGCCGCCCGAGCCTGTGCCGGCCAATGACATCCTAGAGCGTGGTGATCGTCGCGGTTTAAGGGGCGACGGCATGTTGGCGGGTCAGACACGTCTCCGTAGCGATGGTTCGAATGCACACTTTCGATACAGGCGTCGGCAAAGCCGATCCAGCGAAAGGAGGATTAGGTGAAGATAGGAAGAAGAGACTGTGATGGACGTCGTAAGTGGCATGTGATCTGTGCAAACTCATCAATCGGACCCTCCGAGCTCATGTGTTGGTCTCGCCGACTTCAAGACAAAGCCCTCTGCAGGGCACTTGTACAAGAGGACGCGTGCAAATGGCTCGAGTCGCGTCTGCACGCAAGCTCAGCCTTGCCAAAAGCTCTCCGAAAAATATACGCGCCTTGCAGGCACTGACGGGCCAAGTTCAACTCGGGGGTGTTGCTCTCCAAAAAACCGCAGCTCTTGCGCCACAGTCGCGCTTAGCCATGAAAGCCGAATCCTCTGCACGTGACCTTGAATTTGGTCCGGCTTTGCAGTCCACCAGTTCTTCGTGCTACATCTTCCTCAGCGACTTCCTCGACATCGACCTCCGACGACGACCCTTTGTAGGGTCACACCTGCATACGGCTCGCTACGATGAAGCATTCGCTGGGGCAGGCGGCTCTATAGAAAGGGAGACCATTTAGCATCTAAACGACGTGCAGTGGTTGGCGAAGACAACACTATGGTTGTGCACTACAAGCTCCCGCTGCAGAGCCTACAGTACTGTGCTGCCCCCATGGTTGGACAGTCAGATCTCCCTTTCCGGCTACAGACAGTACAGAATGGAGCCACGTCAACGTGGACGCAGATGTACCTAGCTCCAGACCTAATCTCCAATCGAGACATGCTCGAGACTCTCTGCAAGAGTCTTGAGCTTGGCAAAACAACTCCCGAAAACGCCATTAGGGATCCAAAGAACCCACTGGCCGGCCAAGCGGCACCTCAGATTGTCCAGCTGGCTGGAAATGACGTCCAAAAACTTGTAGACGCTGCAAGAAAGGTAGCACCGCTGGCTGATGCGATTGATCTCAATCTCGGCTGCCCTCAACGTCATGCTGAGCAAGGACACTATGGCGCCTACCTCCTTCCGAAGCAGAATTGGCCTCTCGTTACTGACATTGTTTCGGGGCTTTCACAAGCTGTCGACATACCCGTTACGACAAAGATCCGACTCACGGTACCGAAAGAGCAGACCACTCAACTCGCGGTAGCGCTCGCACGCGCGGGGAGCAGCCTCGTTACTGTACACCCCCGATTCGCTTCGTCTGTTCGACGCCGTAAAGGACTCGCAGATCTCGATCAAGTGATCCAGGTCAGAAATGCCCTGCAAGCCGAAGGCCTGCTCAGAAGCGCCGAACAGCCTCAGGGAGACACTGCTGTCGTAAGCAACGGCAATGTAAGATGCTGGAACGACATCAGCGCCAATCTTTCCGCCACGGGCGCGAGTGGCGTCATGGTAGGCGAGACTTTGTTGGAGAATCCAGCGCTCTTTCGGCCCTCCCTCTCAGGTTCCAACCGAATGGGCACATCTGAGCTATCGGCGGCGGAAATGGCTCAAGAGTACCTCGATCTTCGTCACCGATACAAAGACTTTGAGTCGCCTGTCAAAGTCGCCAAGCAACACCTGCAGTCGATCCTCGGCTCGATCCCGTATACCCCATCACCTGATCCGAGAACCACAGCTGTTCGACATCGCTCCGCAGCCTTCATGACACAGGCCATCAAAAGCATACAGTCCGACTCTGACCTCATTCAGTTCCAACAGCAGCATCTTCAGAATCTCACCACGCGCTAGAGCCCGAAGCCGCTGTCTTCTAATTTACTCCGACACTTCTCAACACTGTATTACATCAAGCACTCACAGTATCAAGCACACATTCTTGGCCAGAAGACATCTCAGACTCTGTTCAAACTGAGAATGCCGATCGGTTGCATGGTGAAACTGGGTCATTGAGACTGACTGATCGGTACAATGCCGAAAGCACGTGGAGCTTGTGGTATGAGAATAGCGAAAAGGCCGAAAAGATAGTTGATAGTGGTCCGCTGGCGTTTACCAGCCATCGCCGTTATAGGGGTTATAAGCGGGTGTGCGTCCTCCGTCTCCCATTGGGTTGTAAGCGGGTGTCTTGCCGCCATCTCCAAGCGGGTTGTAGGCCGGTGTCTTGCCACCGTCGCCGTATGGATTGTATGCCGGAGTTTTGCCGCCATCGCCAGCGTAAGGGTTGTAAGCTGGTGTCCTTGCTCCAATACCTGCTGCCCCTCCGTAGCCGCCGCTCGATGCGGCGGTGGTGGCGACAGGTTGCGACGAGTAGCTGTCCCAGACGCCGCCACGACCGCCTGAAGACGCCCCGTAGCCACCAGCGGCTGCCACAGGCTGCGATCCGCCGTAGGGGTTGTATCCGCCGCCAGCGCCGTGTCCGCCCATCGAGCTACCGCTGGACGAATAGGGGTTGCTCGACATGCCACCCATTCCCGAACCCGTCCCATTGTAGCCGCCGCGGCTCGGTGCTGAGGAGCCACCAGAGGTCAATTTGGTGCTGCGACCGGTGATAGGGTCCTTCTCCACAAGCCAGTCGAGACTGACAGTGATGGGCTTGGATACCGAGGTAAGCTCGATACGCGCCATGTTGCCCGTGGTTTCGGTGATGCGTCCGCGGTACGTCTTGTAGGGTCCTTTGATGATGGCTACATTCTTGCCCTTGTGCACATCACGTCCAACGAACCGCCTAACACCTTCGACACGGACGTCGTTGGCTCCTCCTCCGCTCAAGTTGGAAAGTGCAGGGTTCATCTTGGACAGGTCACCGCCCTCCTTGGTCTTCGTCGAAACGCTCTTGGGCGCAAGAGGCTCTAGTGTACGAGCACGCGCGATGAAAACACCTCCGTTCTCAGTGTATTCGCGGTTGTGCAGGAAGACGATCATAGACTGGTAGATGTGCAACACCTGACCCTGTCGCAAGCGCGAAAAGGGTCCAGCCACTTCCTTGACCATGTCACCTGCGCGGATCTCGTTCCCGTCGTGGTCGAGCGCAAAGGCACGGCTTGTGTCCTTCTTTGTGCTGATTTGATGCGGCTTGACGGTGACCACCTGGCCGGTCTGATCAAGTACCTTGAAGCTTTCACGCTCGATGTTGAAGATGATACCGACCGTCTGAGCATCGAGCTGGACGAGGTTATGCAGCTCGTAACCACTGATCACATTGACACCTGAGCCGACCTCGGCGGCCTGGCGGATATCCTTGCTGAACACCGATACCTCCTGCATGGACAAGTCCGAAAGGAAGGTGGTCACGTTGTCTTCTACCTTGACCACGAGACCTGTTTCATCAGCGTGCTTGCCCGACATGACCTTGATGTGGTCACCGGGCTTGAAGCGCTTACGAACACTGCGCGCAGGTACCTCGACAATCTGATCCATGAGATCCTCGTGCTCGAGCTGAATGGTGATGACCTCGTTGTTGATAGCTTTGACGGTACCGTAGACACCGGCCTGCTCTCCTTCGAAAATCTCGACCTGGTCCTTGGGCTGAATGAGAGCTTCGGTAGCCTTCTTGCTTGCATCAGCGATCAAGCTGAGATCGATAGCGCCAAGCTTGGGCATGCCGTCCTCGATGGAGCTTTCGCCTGCGAACTTGGTGATCTCGTCGAGGGTGGGGTTGACGTTCTCAGTGATGATCCCTGTGACTCGGACATCCTTCTCCAGGTAGCCGTCACGGTAGCTGTCGTTCTGGAAGACCCACTGACTGCCTCGCTTGGTCGGGGTGTCTCTTGGGTACGCTTTCTGCACTTCCTCAGGATTGAAGAAACGCTGTGGCGGACGGAAAGCGACGGTGGTGGCAGAAGAGCCGACGCCCTTCTTCCTCTTGCGACCGAGACTGTCTGTATAGAGGCCGCTGTCCTTGGGATTGAGGTCGATACGGGGGATCATCTTGAGACCAACCTCCTCGCCATTTTCGGAGACATCGAGAATCTGAGCCAGATCGCCGGCGTATTTTCCACGCTTGATACGAACCCAACCGCCGACCTGGATCTCGTTCTGTACCTTTTGGAGCTTGAGCAGGTCAGCCATCTCGGAGATGGGGATGAGGTGGAGCGAGGTTATCTGTCGTGCATAGACGCCCGCAAGACCGTTGCAGGCCTTGACGACGTCATCTGCCCTTCTTGCTTCGACGTAGATTTTGCCGGGAATCGTGTCACGGCAGAAAGCCGAGATGATGCGCATGGGGTTCGATGTAAAGTTTTCGGCCATGGCCTTGCGTACGAGCGTCATGACAATGTCCCTCTCCCTCCCAGGCTTGCAAGGCACGCCCCACAAACTGGGGTCTTCGACTGAGGGCATTAGGAGTCGCTGTGGCACCTCTGCATAATCTGACTGAGCTGCGTATCGCGCAGAGCGACCATAACGCTGACGCAGCTCTTCTGCGAGCGCTTCGGCATTGGTGTCTTCCTCTTGCCTTCGGAAGCGATCAAGCCTCTGATTGTCCGCAGCCGCGCGTCTCTGCACATCCTCGGTATCATCAGGAATGTCTTCCTCGATAAAGCCATCCTCTCGCGCGAGCTCCTCTTCCTCTTCGTCCAAGTCTTCCTCATCGTCGTCGACTTCGGCTTCGACATCGAGGAAACGATTGCGGCGCTGCTTCTTTGCACGTCTGCGTCCACCCCGAGTACCTTCCTCTTCGTCTTCATCCTCGTCTTCATCGTCCTCTTCGTCGTCGTCTTCATCGTCCTCCTCTTCGTCCTCTTCGTCCTCACGTTCATCTACATCGTCGTCATCATCTTCGGCGAAGGGGTCGATAGGCCTCTTGCCGCCGTGCTGAACGCGTGCTTTATCATCTTCGTTGCTGTCGGAGCCGAGAGCCCGCGAGTTCTGGTCCTCTCGCTTGATGTCGAGATCGTCTTCCATAATAACTAGTCGGCTCGAGCCAGCGTATTTGACGACGAGAGGGTAGATGCAGCTGTGTGCCACTCCAAGTAAGGCGAGATGTATTCGTAGCTAGCTGTAGGCACCCGTGAAATCGGAAAGCACCGGACTGATGGTGGGAGTTGGATGAACGCTAATTCAGCAGGCGTGGGAGCACTGCATAGGTTGTGGCGAGGGGATGCACCAACAAAGCCTGTTCCAAGGTATGTAGATGAGAAGGCAGGCACGTGGAGAGATGCGCAGTCGAAGCCTTGTCCGAGACCCGTTGGTTGGCTGGACAGACGGTTGATGCGATTTCCAAAAATAGAGAGGTTTTGGTCGAGAAACGTCTATCTCACGCAGTTCGTTTGCCGAACTACGCGAGACGGTGGTGGCGGTGGTGGTTTGGAAGAGAGTCAGACGGTCGCGAGCTCAGTCTTACTCAGTTCGGGATGCGGGTGCAGAATTTGAAAATTTTTTCCATTCACATGACGCGTCTTAGTCAGCAAATATGCACGATTTGTGAATATCGGGCTCATAGGTCACCGATGAGCTCCGTACAGTTGGTGGTAGTGGTCGTCGTCGCGAGCAGGCACAGACTGTAGATACGACGCGCTGGAGTCTTCGACTTGCATGATCGCGTGGACAGTGTCCGGTGCCTGGCGGATGCACTGGTTAAACAGAGATAAGGTTACAGAAAGCGCGGGGTAAGGATACGGATGATGGTAGTACTACCGCCATCCGTGGTTTCGACGGTTTCGGCGGTTCTCTCTCAATGTAGACTTTAGTTTCACATACCACACATGCTTTGTAATCAAGAACGTTGCCCAACATGTTACATTCTAGCTAAAACCACACGATCATGGTGAGATGCGTCTAACGCTTCTCATTCTACTTACATACACAGTTCACCTAACAGAAAGTAGTTGTAAGACGAATCCAAATGGGTCATACGGACCTCGCTTATGCACGCATGCATCCGAAGTGAGCAAGACGGCTTTGCCGAGCTCGAAACGCGCGAGTAAGAGGCGTACCAAAACCTCACTAATGTCGAGCGCGCGAAGTCCAAAACGCTCGATTTGGCGCACACTCAGCTCGGGCCTCGCTCCTGATTCACAGCCAGGCATCAGAGATCGGCGATGCTTCAATTAGATCGGCTGCCAACTCTCACCAAAATCTGGGAAAGAAGAAGAACACACACAAAAAGAAAAATTCTCAGAATTTGAGTTGGTTTCTTTCTTCTCGCGCGTCCAAGCTGCCAAAAAATTTGAGCTAAAGAGCGTCTTGCGTAACGTTCCGAACGAGCAATTGCTAGCTACATCCAGGACCAAACCACTGTTTGATCCCCCGTCATATTGTGATGTTGGTCATACATCGAAGCAATAGGCTTTGACGCAAGCACGAGTTCGTAAAGCGTGTGTATCACTGAGCTCTGAGCTCGAAGAGAGTGGTGAATCTCTGACAGCGCATTCCAGAAATGCAAAGATCGGACAGGATAGGGCTGAGAAAACGTCGACAAGGAGCGAAAATTATTCGGATCGCGGAGCCAGGGCAAAGGCAAAGACCAGGGCAAGGGCAAGGGCAAGGACAAGGGTTGGGCAGCGAGTGCAGTGTCTCTGTGATTAGGGCATGAGAAGATTCAGGACTGTGAAGCTAGCACGGCCACTTCTTCCAATTGAAATATAGTGATGCAGAAAAGTTGAGCAGCCAGCACAAAGGTCTTGGTCGCGATCCGAGGTCGCACGCCCTTCTCCATCTTCTCCCCTCACACCTTCCACCTCTACATCCCTCCCTCTTTCCTTTTCTTGACCTGATCACTCAGATTTCAAGATGAGCCTTCTTCGTACTCAGGCCCCCCGCACCATCGCCAGGTCGCTGGCCGCTCAGAAGTCGGTCGCCGCAGTTCCCTCCGCCGCCCGCACCTTCGTCACCCGACCTTCCACCAAGTCGCCCGCCACCCTTGCTGGCCGCACCCGAGTATGCGCTGCTCAACTGCCTCGCGTCGCCATCGCCTCGCAGGTGCGAACCTACGCTGCTGAGTCCGGCAAGTTTGAGCGTACCAAGCCCCACATGAACATCGGCACCATTGGCCACGTCGACCACGGCAAGACCACCCTTACCGCTGCCATCACCAAGACCCTCCACGAGGCCCAGGGTACCGGAAAGTTCATCGACTACGCCTCCATCGACAAGGCCCCTGAGGAGCGTGCTCGTGGCATTACCATCTCGACTGCTCACGTCGAGTATGAGACCGGCAACCGCCACTACGCCCACGTCGACTGCCCTGGGCACGCCGATTACATCCGAAACATGATCACCGGTGCCGCCCAGATGGACGGCGCCATCATCGTCGTCTCGGCCCCCGACGGCCAGATGCCTCAGACCCGTGAGCACCTTTTGCTCGCCAAGCAGGTCGGTATCAAGAAGCTTGTTGTCTTCATCAACAAGGTCGACCAAATCGACGACCCCGAGATGCTTGAGCTTGTCGAGATGGAGATGCGTGACCTCCTCTCCACCTACGGCTTTGATGGCGAGAACACTCCTATCGTCTCTGGCTCCGCCCTTGCCGCTCTCGAGAGCCGAGACCCCGAGATCGGCCAGCAGGCTATCCTCAAGCTCATGGAGGAGACTGATAAGTGGCTCGACCTGCCCCCTCGTGACCTCGAGAAGCCCTTCCTCATGCCCGTCGAGGACGTCTTCTCCATCCCCGGTCGTGGTACCGTCGTGACTGGTCGTGTCGAGCGTGGTACCATCCAGAAGGGTGCCGAAGTCGAGATCCTCGGTCTCGGCAACTCGTTCAAGACCACCCTCACCGGTATCGAGATGTTCCACAAGCAGCTCGACCAGGGTATGGCTGGTGACAACATGGGTGCTCTCCTGCGTGGTGTCAAGCGTGAGCAGGTCAAGCGTGGCCAGGTCATGATCGTCCCCGGCTCGATCAAGCCCGTCAAGAAGTTCCGTGCCCAGGTCTACATCCTCAAAAAGGAGGAGGGTGGCCGATACACTCCCTTCATGAACAACTACCGTCCTCAGCTCTTCATTCGAACCGCCGACGTCACCGTCGCGCTCACTCACCCCCCTGGTACCGAGGACGCTGACGAGAAGATGGTCATGCCCGGTGACAATGTCGAGCTCGATGGTGAGCTCATTCACGACATTGCCCTCGAAGAGGGTTCGCGTTTCACCCTCCGCGAGGGCGGCAAGACCGTCGGTACTGGTATCGTCACCCAGATCCACGGTTAAGCAAAAGAATCCACCCTTTCCTGTCCCCAAAATTGCATGCGCAAGCAGAGCCTCACTGAAGCATGACGAAGCCGGATGCGGCTCATTGACTTAGGCGAACCCTGCCTTGCGAACGACTTTGTACGATATTCAGCCTGTTCCGAACCCTGTTCGAGTGCTATACGACTGCTCCCCCTCGATCTGACCTTGCATTTAGATGTCGTGCACTGCCCTGTTTCTATCATTGTCTTGTTTCTGTTATCTCGACACCACTCTTTGACTCTTTGACGTGCAAGTGTTGCACTGTCTGTGACTCTGATGACGAGGTGTTCAGCACTGAACGGGTATCGTTGTGATGAAGCTTCAATACATCGGGAATACGGTCCAGCCAGCTTGGTGGCCTCTCTCTGTGTCGATGCGTTGCCAGTCGAGTTGTACAGGCATTTCAGAATCCGAGCCGACAGTGGGTGCACAAGCGGGAAGACCCAGGAGCGCGGCACAGGGAGTGCAAACCGTGATCAGGTGGTCGTCCAGACCGTCAATTATCGAGTCACCCTGGGCTGTTGCATCGTTACCTTGATCGGTAGAAGTGGAAGGCAGGCGGACGCGCTCTCCTCCAAGGATGCCGATCTTTGCTTTCCGCAACGAGCACGCAAGGCATTTGCCCTGTTTTCTGCGCAAAAGACCCTCATCCTTGCGCTTGGTACGACCCATAGCGATCTGCCATGCCGTCTGTTGCGAAGGATCGGCTTCTTTCGCACTTGGCATGCCCGTTTCTAGACTCGGTTCCGTGTGCGACAGCGGAAGGAGTCCTTCCGAGTGCAGGATGCGATGGCCGAGGCCGTAGTTGTCCTTGTTGTCAGCAGCGAATCGGAGCATTGTCGAAGTAGAAAGCCAGGTGATACGGGGGAAGCGAATCATCGTAGTGCCCGCCGGCAGACTCTCAGCACTGACGGGAGCAATGCCGTGGCTGAGAGCCACTTGTTCGCGTGGCCGAAGACCGCGTACTTGCTCGACTACGAAGCAGTGGATGCAATCACCCTGATGGATCATCCAATAGGGTTGGCCAACTCGAATGGGGTTGAGCTGGTTGAGGCGCGTACTGAGATCACCGCCTTTGCTGCTCCATCCGATGTTGGCACCTGCATGGCCTGAAGATGTTTTCCTCCATTCTTCCAGCAGCGTGAGATAGTCGGCCTCCCATGCGGCATCGCCATGACGGAAACCTCTGCTGTACAGTTTGTTCTCGATGATGAGCGCTGTGTCCGTCTCCCTGCGTTCGCCTGTGAATCGAGCAAAGCGGACATCCCGGTTTTCCTCCATTTTGGTCTCTTCTTCCTCGAAGCTTGCCTGTCCACCTGCCTCGCTCTGATGCTGTGATGGCAGGTTCCTTTGCAATTCTGCGTCAGGGGTGGGTTCCGTCATGTCGTGTTGTAGACGCTGTCTTTTGAGGCGTTTGCGCCAGCCACGTTGTTCCGGCTGCTCATCTGACCAGCAGATCAGCGAACTCTGCAAGTGGGCCAAAGTGTGCGTTGACAGAAGCTCGATGGTCTGCGAACGCTTCATGCCTCCCAGTCCATCGCTACAGATGCGTTTGACATATTCGTCCCTGGTGCTGTCGCCATCAATGTCAGAAGGGTCTCCTGAAGGACTGCCTTTGTTCCGTGCTGCTGCGCCCTCCCGACCCAAATCGAGGCTGCCAGTGAAGAAAGAGATGATGAACACATTGGGCTGTGAGAAAGCTTTCTCCGTCTCCGTCTCCGTCTGGTCAGAAGAAACAGCTTGGGGAGTCTGGGCGAGGAGAGGAGGAGGGAGTTCGCGTGACGGGCGCAGCAATTTGTGCACATCGCTTGCCTCGAAAGGACGATCGAGCGAGTTGATGTACTTAGGTTTGAGTCGATGAGCATATACTTGCAATTGGCGTTCATCGAAGCGGAAAGCGCTCGGGAGTGCAGCATCGATATGTCTGAGTCGTGCCTCTCGATCTCGTCGAATGGTCTCCCAGCCTTCTGTCACATCCAGTTCGGAAGTGCCGATCCGAACTTTGATCTCATCGGCACGAAACGCCTTTCTTCGCTTGTTCTTCTGTGAAGAGCTCGTTTCCTCTGCCTCCTTCGGCTCGTCCGCAGCTGAGTCCTCTGATGAAGTATCCGAACCTGTTTCAGATGGGTTTGCTGATCGGTTCAGCTCGGAAGCAGCCGATGATGCCAAGCCTGAGCGAAATGGATTCGCGTTGCGCGACCAACTCTGCCACCGCTCTCTTACCGCGACAGAGAACTCTTCGTCCAGCGCTTTGTCTCGAATCAGCGCGCGAATTTGATCGACCTCATGATCGATTGTGAGACTTCCCACAGCCTCGCGACATCGTTGTCGTAGCTTCTGTAGTTCTGCAAGCTTGCTGTTCCTACGGTCGAGCGCGAGCGTAGAGGGTTCGAACGGCTCTGACGCGTATGGATCCCTACTCTCTGCTTCAGTCCTTGTCGCCGACATTGCTAGAGTCGAGTGGGCTGCAGTAGCTTGTCAGACACCAGCCTGCTTGCCTGTGCTTGCTGAGGGCGAAGCCATAGGAGAAGCTGCTTGAAAGCCGACCCAAGAGTGGTGCGATGGATGGCGTGTTAAGGGTTGGTGTCGAGTGAGAAGAGGAGCTGAGCAAGGTCGAGCGACAGCAACATGTTAGTGTGCCTTCCGCGGCAGCAAGAGCTCAGGGTCCAACGCGAGCATGCAAGGTGGAGACATTTGCGCCCTTAAAGTCCAAAAATATACAGAAAGCGCAGACTTTCGTTTTCTTCATTTCAGTTCAGATCACTAACTCAGCCTTCCTTCCTCCCTTCCTATCAACGCCTATCAACACCTAGAATCCTTCAATCAACTCAGCTGAAGCAACGCTGGAGCTGGCTAGAAGTCATCTTTTTAGCCCTAAATGAGGAGTCTCCACTCGACATGACAATGGTCGAAGGGAGCGGATGCGCCTCACTTCCAGCCTCGTCTGTGGCATCGCTGGCTGGAGGAAGAGAAGCTGGGCCCAGCAGCGAACCTTACGATGGAAACCATCGCTGTCCGTATGCGGGATGCAACAAGAGCTATACCAAGGCATCCAAGCTTGCACAGCATATTCGCAGCCACACGGGTGAAAGGCCTTTCGTTTGCGATAATGAAGGATGTGGCGCCAGTTACATGAGAAACGAGCATCTCAAAGCTCACCAGCGTCGCCACCAGGATCCATCGAAAAAGCCGTTCGCTTGCCAAGCAGAAGGCTGCGAACTCCGTTTTTGGACAGCAAGCCAGCTCAAGAATCACGTCCAGGCCTGCCACACCGATCACTTGTCTTCGGTGACAGGGACAAGTGCACACGACTATCCATGCACCGAGCCAGGCTGTGATCTGACTTTTCACAAGCGCAAGCAGCTCCGTCAACATATACGAGAACGTCATGGTGGCACTCCCACAGCCAGACAAGGGAGCCTCAATTCTGACGGCTTGACAGCAGAACAGCTGGACTCATCTGCAGCTGCGCTGCCGTTCACATGCCAGTACCAAGACTGCGGGAAGAGCTTTCCGACCAACTCGAAACGCAAAGCACATTATCGAACGCATCAGGATGGACGATACACGTGCTCTATGGATCACGCGCATCTGCACCATGACAACAGCGATACAAAAGGTCCTTTCATTTACACTTTCCCGACCTGGTCTGCTCTGCAAACACACATGAAGGAAGCCCATCCTCCTGTGTGCCCGTGGCCTGGATGTGGCAAGCAGTTTCCTCGTCAGGACAACCTCAGAGCGCACTATCGGAGGCACGAGAATCGCAAACTGCGGCTTGAGTTGGAAGCAAAGGTACTCGAAGGCAGTCACGAGAATGAACTCAACCATCTGCGGGCCGATCTAGCGGACGACAGCTACGCATCCTCGTCTGAAGGTGAGGACCAAGATTATCCAGCCGCTGCTGGGTTTAGTTCTGTTCCAGTGGAATCGGCGCATGGTCCTTCGACGTCACAAAACGAAGAGGACGACCAAGACTGGCAGCCTCGCGGGGTCACAACAAGAACTTTCGCAAACATCACAGAAGAGCAGCCGATATCATCGACCTCGTCGCCGCGCGAGTTTCCGTTGCTGTCCGAAGAGCAGCTGATCCACAAGGCCGCTCATCTTCGCGCAACACGGCCACGGAGAGGAGGCGTCTTTCGAGATCTAAGCTCACCTGCTCTCAGCGTCGTCACCTCAGTGTCAGAGAAGACAGGGTCTGCTCGTCCCGGAAGTGTCGCGACATCGCTCACCAGCGCTCGCGGCCCAGCCACCGCTTTCCCATGTACGTGGAATGGGTGTAGCAAGGTGTTCACGCGCAAGTCTACCTTGTCCATTCACGTAAGAACGGCTCATCTCGGCGAGCGACCGTTTGAGTGCCCTGATTGCGGTCGCCGATTCGCTCACAAGCATCTCGTCTCGCGTCATCGCAGGATCTGCACTGGTGCACAGCCATCACCAGAACAGGGTGCTGTCATTGGAAGCAGACTCCGATTCTCGAGCTCTAACGGACTCGCAATTGGAGTCGCAGATCCAAAAACAGATTGCGGTGCATCTCCGTCGACGGAAAGCGGCGCAGAATCCGACTCGACCTCTGCCACTGCTTCTGTGGCAGACTCTGATGATGATTCGCGGCGCGATAAGGCCACATCAACTCCATATACAGCAGGGCAGGCATCTTCTACCATAAAGCCTCGACTGCTCGACTTGCTCACTGGACGAGGCTACTCGGCACCTGAAAGCAACCTTCGGTCTTCAGCCAGTAATGGATCTGACAAGCGTCCGGCTGTCGAGGGGGCGGAACACGGAGATACATCGGCCAAGAGAAGGCGAACCACCCGGGACCGCGTCTTTGCCTGTCCATGGACGAAGATCCGCCAAGAGCTCGACCAGCAGATGCTCGATCCAGCACTCCAATCAACTTCCTTCGGAGATGGGGAGCAAATCGCAGCTGTGATACCATCAGTAGAGGGGGGGAGCGGGGGTCCAGCCTGCGAACATCGCTTCAAACGTCTCTACGATCTTCGCCGTCACCTTCGAGGTCAACATGGCTTGGACCTGACCACAGAAGAGCTCTCCGCCATTACACACAACACAGCCTGGACTAATGTACAGTAGTATTCTATGGGGATCACAGTAAAGGGACGACACATTGGAACATCTGGTTCTACCCATCAATCTTGACCGAGCACAGTAGCTACTCGTCTGGCCAGTGGAGGACATGGTGTATCGAGCTGGCGAATTGTTCGAGATGCTTTGAGTCTTTGCTGGTGAATCGCATTTCGACTTCTTGCCAGATCTCGCTGACGCTTTGACGGGTGAAGCCAAGCGATTCGAAGAGCTGGATGGAAGGAGAGTTGTTGAGCGAGATCTTGCATGTCAGCCAATTCAATGGTATTGGAAGGTTGCAGTGAGAGGAATCGCTTTTGTTCGCTTGTTCACTCGCTTCGCTGTCGATGATGGGTGCGTTTGCTGTTGGAGTTGGGTCGGCCGTTACGAATGCGATCATCATGTGTAAGGCTTCTCGTGCAATTCCTCTGCGACGATATCCGTGCTCTGCATACGACGGGAGCAACACTGTATTAGTACGGCGCCTCGAAGCGTACCGTTGATCCTTGGTGACTCACCTGCAATCATGATCTCGCACTCGGCGTCGAACACGCTCTTCTGCTGTGCATCCGAATCTTGCTCTGAGCGATTCCGGACTGGCTTTGCCTGCTCATCGTCCACTTCGTCATCGTCGTCGTGCCGTGCGTTGAAGAAGATGTTTACATCGCCGACCATCTTGCAGTGAGAGACAAGGTCTTGCGCAGTCGCTGCCGTGGCGTAGGCTCCTTGCTCGGCCGCTTCGGGAGGCGCAAGGATGATGAAAGTGACCTTGTCCTCATCGACTGCCCAAGATCGCTGCATCTCGTACTCCTCGTCCAAGGAGAGCGGTTCGGAAGCCGTCTGCTCCTGGATCAAGGGATCCTTCATCCATTCGTGATAGCTAGGCACATGCTGCTTGCGATATGGACCAACACTACTTTGCGTCCCACAAGCACCGTGTTGCGGTTGATCTTCATGGCTCTATCGCTTTGTGCCACCGAGGTTGTGGCACCACAACGCAGTTTGGCGTCTCTACCATGAATGGTCCTTTATCTTGAGCTGAGGTAGGTTGCATCCTCGCATCCCCAGTTCAATCACAAAAGCTGCAAGAGCATCAGAAGCTTCATCCAGGGTCCAAACATGGATGCGGGAAGCTAAACTTGTATCCGTGCGAGAAGTGTGCCACAGCGACTCTGCGGAGTGATTTTCGACGAATTGCGAGGCATTTTCGACAAATTGATGCAGATTGGCGTCATCGGTAGTGGATGTTGTCTTCATTATTTTTGTGCTCCTTCTTAGCAGTGTCCCTATGTGGTCACTTGACACTTTCGAGAGCTCGCAGCGCACCTGCTTGCTGAGGGACGAGACGGGACACTTCCCCAAGATCGCACACGTCCATGCAGAAACAGAGACACACATGGGCCAGGGTTCAATTCAGGTGTGTGCTCGGTAACGGCCTTCGGTAACAAGCCAAAGTGCCCGTGGGGTTGCTTTTGGCGGCACATACGTCAGTTTGCAACGTTGTTGGAATGACCGTTGCTTGAGTGATATCCAGAGTGTGTGTTCCAGACTCCGCCAGAGCGTATTTGCAGCAAAGGATGAGTCCGCTTGCATGCTCAGCTTTCCCACGTCTTCCTCAGCTCCCCAGACCTTGAAGCTCTTGAAGAACGCTCGGATCAGGCTCCCGAAAAAGCACCCTCGACGTGCCTTTGATACATCCACTTCGCACCACCGCTTCTCTCCGCATCACCATTTTCTCCTTCAAGGAAGCGACCTCTTTCGACTATAAAGCGAGCTGGATCATTGTATCCTATTCTCTCCATCCACACTTCGCTTTTCCAAGATGGCTTTCCGACAGCGCCTTCTGCCACTGCTCGGTGCTTCGGCCGTCGGTGTTGGTATCGGCTACTACGTCTTTGATCCTCTGCTGCAACAGTATGCAAAGGACACCAACGGCACCTTTGTTGCTGGACCTCCCGGCAGCAACACCCTTCCTGACCTCAAGCCCCACGGCGATGCGACCACTGAGCTCCACGAGCGCCCTCCTGTCGGCTCTTCTGCCGCTCGAGGTGTTTCTGGTATCGTCGCTCGTCCGGGCACGGACCTGAAGCACAACGACCTCAACCAGGTCCCTGGAAGTGTGCCCTACGGAACAGTCTCCAAGGAGCTCGAGGAACTGCGTCGCAACGTCCACGACAAGGTCGATCACGCCGAACAGAGGCTCGAAAACGCTAAAAATGACGTCGAGAGCAAGTACCGCGACGCAAAGAGCGAGGTCAAGAGCACCTGGCGGTCTGCCAAGGGCAGCGCTGAAGATGCTGTCGACAGCATTGCCAACAAGGCCGACCACCTGAAGCAGGACGTCAAGTCTGGCTGGTTCTCCGCCAAGGACACTACTCAGCAGAAAGCAAATGAAGCTGAGGCCGAGGTCAAGAAGGGTTGGTTCACCACCAAGAACAAGGCCGAAGAAGCGGGTGAACAAGCCAAGGCGGGCTTGTTCTCTGCTCGTGACGCCGCTAAGCAGAAGGCAGATGAGGCCGCCGACCAAGCCAAGAAGGGGTGGTTCGCTGCTAAGGACAAGGCCGAGGACGTCAAAGAACAGGCCAAGTCGAACTGGTATTCTACCAAATCGGCTGCCGAGCAAAAGGCACACGAGGTTGAGGCTGAGGCCAAGCGTGGCTGGTTCGCTGCGAAGGACAAGGCTGAGGAGGTCGGCGGGCAGGCCAAGTCCTCTTGGTCCTCGACCAAGTCGGCTGCTGAACAAAAGGCAGACGAGGCCGCCGCTCATGCTAAGCAAGGATGGTTCGCTGCCAAGGACAAGGCTGCTGAGGCCGAAGAACAGGCCAAGTCGAGCTGGTACTCTGGCAAATCTGCCGCCGAGAAGAAGACTGACGAGGCCGCCCACCAGGCCAAGCAAGGATGGTTTGCTGCCAAGGACAAGGCCGAGGATGTTAGCAAGCAGGCAAAGAGCAGCTGGTTCTCTAGCAAGTCGGCCGCCGAGCAGAAAGCCGATGAGGCTGCTGACCATGCTAAGAGAGGATGGTTCGCAGCAAAGGACAAGGCCGAAGAGGCCGGCGAGCAAGCTAAATCCAGCTGGTTCTCCGGCAAGACCGCCGCTGAACACAAGTACGACCAGGCTAAGAACGAGGCTCAGAAGGGCTGGTTCAACCTCAAGAGCAAAGCAGAGGATGCTGCCAGCGATGTCCGCAGCCACGCTCAGAGCCACCGTGACCAGCTCGAGCACAACGCACAGGAGAAGATCCTCGCGGCTCAGTACAACGCCGAGGTGCGTGCCGGCGAGGCTCGCGGCCATCTCAATGGCGGCAAAGTCGAAGGCGAAATCAAGGGCCTAAAGCAGACCGGAAAGGAGTGGCAGTCGGAGCTCGACGCCAAGGCTCGCAACGCCCGCAACCTGGCCGAGAGCGAATACCACAAGCTGCGAGACCAAACGCAGCATGGCTACAAGAACCTCAAGGATGAGGCCGACTCGAGCTTTTACAACCTCAAGGACAAGGCTGATAGCGGATACGAGTCGCTCAAGGCCAAGACGGCTGACGGTCTCGACTATGCTGGTGACAAGCTGCACACTGGGGCGCGAAAGGTCGAAGGCACCCAGAAGCCCGAGTCGATTGGATTGTGGAACTGGATCTTTGGCAACGCCAGGGCTACCGAAAAGGTAGTGTCCAACCCCGAGTAATGGATCAATCAGCGTGATCCTCCTCCGATCCCTTGAACCCCTGTCATCATGTCTTGTACTGTAATTACTTGATTTAGGAACGTGCGAATGCGTGCTGAAGCTAATCGTGCGACGTGGTCTCAAGCATAACAGGAACATCCTGCACTACTCCTGCAGTCATGGTCCGAAAATCTTTTAAAATGTTAAAGCCTGTCACGCTCTTGCTGCTCATTTGGTCTGTGGGATGACATCACACGACATTTCTTGGCCTGCTATTGTGTAACGCAACATGCTTGGCCTCCATCAAGTTTCTGGCCGATGCCAGTCATGAAGAATTGACGGGTTCCTGAAATCTTGGCTTCTCTGCAGGGACGTAAGCTGCTCTTTGTGGCTTGGTGGGCGATAAGATGCACGCTTCCCCTTTCGACAGTCCGAGGTGAGGCCCAGCGGTAAGCCATTGGCGCCCTCTCGGCAGTTCTCCATCGAAGCCTTGTCGGTTCCGCCGCCGGTCACGTTCGCATTCCAAAAGCGTTCGGTCACGAGCTGTCATCGGTGTCTCGCCAGTAAACCAAGAAGAAAAGAAAAGAATTGCCTTTTACTATACTTCTACGCGCATCAACTGCGTATACCTATGTCAAGCTTACGGGTTGTACGGGCTCGTCATCTTTGAACGCTGCTTCGGTGCTCGTCAGCTCGATCTTGTGGCGGTGCTTCTATAAGAGGCTTCCGTTCTTCATGGCTTCGACCTACTCAAGAGTATCTGTTCACCTTGCAGGCCGACACCTTTGGCATCTGTACAACGAGGTCTCGTTAAGTCAGCATGGGTCTACCGCCTTACACCGGGCCGTTTAAGGTCGGAGCACTCGATCTCGAGATCCCCGTTCGACAGCCACGATGCTTCTGCAACAATGTTGTTGATCCTGGTGTACTCAACAAGCCTAGGCACAAAGTTAGGCGACGGGCAAAAAAGCAGCATCAGGATGTGAAGAAAAGGCGACAAGAAAAGGAGAAGGAGGAAGAGCAACCACAGCAGCGACCACACAGCAACACTCGAAACGCTTCAGGCTCAACAAACCGGCCAGAAGGCGAAGGCGAGAACAGCACGACCAGCGCTAGCACATCCTACTCCGACTCAAGCGCGTCGACAAAGGCAACCACTGTCAGCGATGTCGATGAAGCAGCGGCCGAAGAGGCAGTCGAGAATGAAGCCATGCAAGACGATCAGGAGAGTGCTTGGTCACCATGGTCTAGTGGCGCCAAAACTTGCACGCTGTACCTCGACACGGTGCTGTTCACCATCTATTACCCAACATCAGCGATGACTCGTGCAGAAGAGAAGCGCTACCCCAAAGCTGCGTGGCTAGGACGTCATGTGCATACTGGCGTGGAAGCGCTGCTTCAGTACGTTGGACAGTACGGCGTCTTTGCCGTGCTAGCGAGTCCAGCTGTCTTGACGCTAATCAAAGCCCGCATGCCTGCATGGGTCGGACTTCTCCTTGCGGACCCTGAAGAGCTTCGACGCTTAGCTGACCCAGGGCGAGACGACGCAGACCGAGCCAAGACCGGCAATTTTGGCAACCGGCCCCCTCAGTTCCCCGTCGTCATCTTCTCGCACGGTCTGGCTGGCAATCGACCGGGGAAAGAGCATCGGCACAGGTGGAGCCACTTTGGACATTCATGAGAGAAACAGCTTGGTGAGCAAAAGAAGCATTTGGGAACAGCAGCAAGACATGTGCCTGGTCGAGATGTAGAACGTGACCTATGGTGAGGTGCTGAGCTGGGTCACTAGAAAGTGCGGTGCAAGGTAGGCTTTGGGTAGCGTGCTGCAATCGGCTGACTTGCCACAGCCGCCGAGGCAAAGCTTGACTGGGGGAGCGCAACGAAGAACCGCACCGATCGCATTACGGGTTCTCCGATGCATCCATGCAGGAACGTGCAACCGTGTCTTGGGGTGTTCGACGACGCTCTCTCCCACGAGTGACTCGCCTAACCGCCGCCCACCCGCTCCCCCTCAACCTTATTTGCACCGAGACGTCCAACACACCCAGTTTCGCACGCTGATGGAAAGCAAGAAAGCAGCGGATTTGAATCGTGGTATTGGGCTGACATCTTGCAGCAAAGTGTCTAAGCAACGTGTAAATGATATGCGAATTATTAGAGGTATCCAGAAATGCTGTGCAAGAGAGAAATGGTCTAGGTAGTAAAATAAACACATGGTATCAGAAACAGATTAGCAAGGCAGGTGCGGAAGAGGCTTTTGCGCGAAAGGTACAGGGCTGTTGCGGTGGGAAGAAGTGGGTGTCCTTGCCGAAGACTTGAGCGGTCGAGGCGGAGGCATGGGTGCACCCGCCGCGAGCTGGCTCAAGCCGCCAGGCAGGCTGGGTAGAGGCGGCAACGGCTCATGAGGTGGCTCGCTCATAGCCAGCGAAGGCGTCGAGCGAGATGCCTTTTGAAGTTGGTAGAGTCCTGATCTAGGCGAGTCGCGGGCAGTGTTCGGTCGGCTTCTGACCGTTTTGGTCTGTACCGGGACGTGTCCCGAGCATGCTGTCACAAAACTGTCAGGGCGGCTTGGTGCCTCTGGCACCGAACCGGCGCCTGATGAGAACCCAGAAGAGCCCGAGAATCGGCCTTCAAAGACGAGCGCTGGTACGGACGGGCGGTCAAAGTCAGCGCGCCAAGCCCTACTCGAGCCCCTAGAAGCGACCGAGGCTTGCAAGACGGGTCGGTCGGCACGGCTCTTGGTGCTCTGAACACTGGATCGCTTGGAAAGCTCGGCCGACTCAGCAAGGAGCGTGAGGTCGGACGCAGAGAAACGGATGGGTCTATCAATGTAGCTGAGCCCGTCCTCTTCGCTATTGCTCGACGACATCCACGACTCTCGCTGGAAGCGCGATCGCGAAGATGGCAAGGCGCTCATAGAGCCCGCGGGCTGAGCGAGCCCAGATGGGGGGCTCCTCGCGGAAGAGCGGGCCATGACCTTGTCGGCGGTGTGCGGCCTTCGAACAGCCTTACCACGAGATATCGAAGTCGTGGAAGCGGGCGAGTTGGAGGCCGAAGATGACAGACTAGCCATTGTGCGAGCGAGCTCCTGCTCAAGTTCGTCCATGGCTAGCATGAGACCATCCTTGCCGCTCCAGGTGCTGAAGCGCGAGTTGCGGAACGAGTTGCGCGGGGAGGAAGCGGTGGAAGCGCTCTGCTTGATGCAAGCGGCGCGTTCCTGGTGGCCTTCTTCCGAGACCGGCACATCGAGCGAGCGGCCAATGTACTGGATCTCGTCAGATACGATCTTTGAAAGGTGAGGCTTTTTGAGCTTGGGCACCTCGGTGACGACTGACAATGCGATGGAGGCGAGAGTTGGGGTCTTGGTTGCCTCGTGTTCGCAGTGCGAGAAGAGAGCCACGTCTGGCGTCAGCGGCGAGCGTAATGAGGAGCTGGACGAAGCCCAAGACCGCGTCGATTCTGTGGAGGATCGCATACCAGCGGAGCGGTTCTTTCTTGGCGAGGTGGAGCCAAAGATGGCATTGTTGGCAATGCTGGCGAGCACCACTTGCTCGAATGCCTCCTGGTCGTGAGATACATGGCCCTGGATCGAGACCTCAGAACCATCAGCGGAGCACCAGCTGTCTCGGGAGTAGAGGGAAGCGTGCGAGAAAGTGAAAGACCTGCGGTATTCTGGTCGGCTTTGAGAAGACGAAGCTGAGGTCGAAGCGGAAGGCGAGGTTGGCGGCAGGCTGGAGAAAAGAAGCGACGAGCTCGACATTGTGGAGAAGCGGTGCAACTCAAAGTTGGCGAGGTCGGAAGCTATGCTGGGAAGACAAAGCTTCGAGGATGATGGTTGGGGATGCACAACAGGTGTGGGATGGGTAGAGGGCCCACTGGGCGTAGCAACAAGTGGAAGGGTTTAAGATTATATAGTAGAAGCTGGACATGGCTGAGGCGTCCACAGGAACACGGTCGGAGCATGAGCGGCTATTGGCTTCTGACACAACCAACGGACCATGACTCAGTTGGAGACAAAGGGTCCAGAAAGCCGTTGCTGGGTGTTGGAGCTGTACAAGCAAGCGTGTGGGTGTAATCAGTCGATCAACCGGATTCAGACGACGTACAAGACGGAGCTTCGGCCGTGAGGATTTTGGCTGCTACGGCGAAGCAGCCCAAGTGCAGCTTTGTGCCAGTCTGACGCACACGGCGGATGTCAAAAGGTCATCACTGTGATGAAGGGCGGGGAAGGGGGGCAAGACGGCAAGAGAGGGCGGGCAGAAATACAGTTGGACAGGAGGATCGGGGAGTGAAATTGTGGTGGTGAGTGAAGTGGGCGGCGTGTCGAGTAGTGAGACACATGTCTCTGACGGACGCAATCATCATCTCCGCCAAGAGGAAAGAAAAAAGAAAGGCAGTAAGTGGTACAATAGCTGGACACCTTTGCATCGGAACGGAGTCAAGAAGCTTAGTGCAACACCGTCATGCACACCAGCGGTCACCAAAGAACGATCGGGGTTCTGAAAAGGTTCGACAGATACGCGCAGCTGCAGCAAGGGCACACACCGAGAGGTTCAGGAACGAAGAACTCGACACAACTCGCTAGGAGAAACAGGCGAGAAAGCCGGACGACTTAACTGCATGGCGGCAGCTAGAGTCGGAGCTGGAGAAGCGCTTTCGTGGAATCCAAAAGGTTTGGTAGCTAATAAACGACGATGGCCAACGCTCCAAGGCCTCAGTAGCTAAAACCAGCAGGCGAAGTTAGACTCCAAGGAGCTGCGGCGCACAACGACAACATTTGTTTCGGCAGTCGCCATCACGCCTGCATGCAGTAGAATGCCTATTGTGTTTAAGGTGGGAAGGCGTTGACACGTCCAGCACGGAGGAAACAATGGTGAGCGCGGAGAGCGCAATTGTCTACGGCGATACCGGGTCTTACCAGGCGAGCTTAGCAAACAGAGCGGCAAACAGATAGAATAGGCGACATGCAGGCGGCAAAAAAACGAGGCTTAGCAGCTGTATTCGGGCTGAAACACAAGCCTGGACCAGCATGAAGGAAAGGACATGGTCAAAGGCTTTGATGAGGGGTAAAGCTGTGCCTTGAGGCAGCAAGCATGAGCGGGTGCCGCCATGTTTTACCGCTCAAAAGCCGACACGAAGAGGTTCAAAGTATGACACGAGAAAATGTCGACTGCGAATTTCAAGGCAGGAAAGAGGCAGTCTCAGTCACAAACAGAGTCGAATTGTTAATAGGGGGTTTCAATTTCTCGGATTTTGGAAAACTCGCGTTCTTCATCGCCATCTGGAGCGACAAAATTCTGGAACTTTGAAAACTCGAGAAAATTGAAACCCCTAATAATAAATCTACAGTGACACGCTACTGTACAGTACGTGTCATTCAGTTTTTAAAAAATGAAAATCGCTTTTTTTGTGACACATATATCTGTCAACATACATCAACATTGAAAGAAACTTCACAACACAATCTTTGCTATGCTCTTGGGGATGCTTTCTGTGGATGCTGGGGTGCATGTACTACAAATCAGTACTTTGTTTGGCCACCTTTGGCCTGAATTACAGCCTCCATCCTCCTAGGCATGCTCTCCAGGAGCTTTGACAGGTAATCCTCCTCTATAGTGTTCCATGCTTCAGGGAGAGCCTGGAAGATTGCATCTTTGACTGTTTCTGGTCCTCCTGATAGCAGATAAAGGTGTGGGGAGCTTTGATGGAGCTTGTGCTTGAGGTAAGCCCAGAGATTCTCAATGGGATTGAGGTCTGGTGACTGAGGTGGCCATGACATGGTCTGAATGTCATATAATGCAAACCCCTGCTTACTGTAGGTGCTCTTGTGGATTGCAGCATTGTCCTGCATCCTGACAGTATCCTCTGGCTGTCCCTTGAACCAACAAAAGACCTCCTGCTCCATGATATCCATGAATACCTTGCTGTCAATCCTCCCAGATGGCATCCTGACCAGGGGACCTTTTTGCAAGCCCATGAAGCTACCCCAAACCATCACTTTGACTGTCCCTGACCTGGTGGTAAGCTGAATGCATGCCTGATGATACTTTTCCTGTGGTCTCCTAAGCAAATGCCTGTGCCTTCTGTCCTGTTTCTCCACTGCAGATTCATCTGTCCAAAGCACCTTCTTCCAATCCTCTAGTGTCCAGTTCCTGTGCTCCATAGCAAACTGCAGTCTCTTGGCTTTGTTAGCAGGGGAGAGCAGGGGAGCTCTGGTGGCTTTGTAACAGTTGATCCCAGCCTTCCTGAGCTGTCTCCCCACTGTGCTAGTTGACATACCCCCATTTTGCTTGCCTATCTCCCTGAGTGGTGTCCTCCTGTTCTGTGCATCCTTCTGAGTGCTCCTGACCATGTTCCTGATAGCTTGAGGGCTGTACTTTGGGTTCCCATGAGTGTGGTAGGCATTCTCCTTGCTGCCAGAGGCATCATAGCACTTGAAAAACTGATATATAGTGTGATAGTTGAGGTCCAGATGCCTTGCAATCTTTGGGAGCTTCCATCCAGCTGTTCTGAATGATAAGCATGCAGTTTTCTGAGCATCAGTGAGTAGCTTGTGTCCAGGGGTTTCTGATGGCAGCCTGCAAGGTGATGTTTGAGCAAGATTTGATGACTCTATGGTGATTCTTGTGGATGATGGTGGTGAAGAAGCATGATTCAATTTTGCACTATCTGACATTTTTTTAAAAACTGAATGACATGTACTGTACTCGAATTTTCACCGTGACGTTGAGTGAGTCGTGATTGGTTATTAAAAAAAAAAAAAAAAAAAAAAAACAAACCAACCCACACCTGTCCACTCAGCTCTGAGTTTAAACTCACAAAATTCCACTCTCTGGCGCCCAAGAATCAATTTAAAATCGACTCTCTGAGCTGTTTTTTTCTGCAGTTCACATGTCACTAACTTCTGAATGTGGAAAACAATTAGGGGGTTTCAATAGTTATATGGAAATCCGAATTTATGAAAACTTCAACTTTTTGCTGGGAGAAAACAAAACAAAACTTCAACTTTGGAATTTGTCTTATGCATGGAGTTGCCAAAGTGACCCAGTGTCAAAGAAAAGCTACACAGCTGAATTGGAAAGACTAAGAATGCTAGATTCAGAGTTACAAAGATGATGATGGTGTTAAGACAAGTAGAACAGGCTGAGCTGAGTGAGCTTTGTGAGGCCAAAACTACTGAGAATGCAAGGATCGCTGATGATGCCTGATTGACTCGGTGACAGAGCCATGAACAGGACAAGGCCCAGCATTGTAGCAGAATACAGGTGGACTGTGTTTGTTGATGAGCAAAGGAAATGAGGAAGAGCAGCACTAACTGCAATGCAGGAAAAGGGTTACTTGCTTTTGCTTGATGATGCAATTGTGGAGGTGTAGAGTTCCTGGTTGGTGGGGCACTGGGTCTTTGGCACCATGGACTTCAATGTCCAGTGCAAAACAGGTGGGCCTATGGTCAATGGTGAACACTAGCAGGTCGAGGACCACGCTGAACTCGATACTGTCCCACAACACCATCAAAAGAGCCTGCACATATGTGAGCAGCATGGTTGTAGGAGAAAGTGTTGAGGTTGTTGAAGGGTTTGAAGGTGTGGAATTGTGTGAAGTCAGTGTTGAAGGATGTATGTTGGAATGCTGAGATGTGGGTGATGCTGAATGATGGTAGGGATGCTAGAGTTATGGAGAGAGGGTGTTGGTGGAGTGTGATAGCTTGGAGATGTGGATTAAGGCAGTACAAGTGTGCACTAGCTAGAGTAGTTGGCACTAGGAAGAGATCCAACAATGGAGATATGGAACATTGATGAAGCATGAGTGGGCCCTTTTCAACGAAGCGGAGCTGCAAGAGGCTTTGGAGATGTTGCAGGTAGATGTTGCAGGTGGATCTGAGCAGGAATGAGGGGCTTCCTGCTTGACAACCTTACTGTGAGTGGTTGTAGTAGGTGGCTAGCTGAGCTGGCAGAGAACTGAGAAGACTCAGTGTCACTGATCTCAAGGTTTCGAAGTTGCTTGGCATTTGTGCATTGCTATGGAGGCTTGAAGGTGCAGAGGATGTTTGTGGTGGAACGAAGGGACATGGTGCAGAGATACAAGATCAGGGAAACAATGTTGTATTATGATCAGTACTAGCTTGAAGTGACCATGAGATCGAGAGTGGTTTGTTGCTAAGGTGGTGGTAGGCAACACTGCCTAAGTGCAGCATAGGAAAAGGGTTACTTGATGGCAGCCACAGCGGCCAAGAGAACAGGTGAGAAGGTGAAGAACACCTTGAAGGTGGACTGGAGGACTGTCTTCATCATGGATGATGATGTCCAAAGCGAAGTGTGTTGGAAGATGTTCCACAGTGAGTGTCAGTGGGTCAAGTACCACACTGAACTTGATATCATCCCATGCCATGGAAAGGAATGCCTGGACATATGTGAGCAGCATGTTGGTGAAGATGGGTGGGATGTTGTTCTGAAAGGTATGAGCAGATTGTGTGTGTGATGTTGGAAGGAGGAGAGCAGGTGATGGAAGCGCCAGATAGTGAGAGGTTGGTGTTGGAAGGTATGGAAGACACTAAGTGTCGGTGGAGGGTTGCTATGGAAGTATGGAGCGGAGGAAAGTGACTGAGCTGATAGTCACAAGTGCAGATAGTGCTGAGTCAAAGAACAGGCGCTGGAAAGAGATCAGAAAGAGGAGGAGCAGGTGTTGTCTGTGGAAAGATTGCAACAGTGAGGTATTGAAGTGCATGAGATTTGGAAAGCATGGAAGTGAGGATGATGTGTTGTGGGGAGGAGAGGTAGATGACAATGGCCAAACTGAAGGTTGTACAAGTTGCTGATGCTGAGACAAGCTTGACATCAGGTGTTGGAATGTGCAAGCTGTGCACAAGCAGCAATGATGTTGGAAAAGGATGATGAAGTACAGCGCTAGATGTAGATTGCAGATAGCACTGGCTATTGCGAGTTGCTGATGGATGGATGAAGAGAGCTGAATGAATGAGTGATGCGGAATGAAGATCATGTGGAATGATGCTGCAAGACAATCATGATGCCAAGAAAGTTGAATGCGAAAGTTGTTGGACCAAAGTGAATGGCAAAGGCTGTGTTTAGAGTTTGAGAAGAGATTTGACTGATTGAAGAATGACTTATCGCTTGCTGACATAGTCGGTTGCTCATGCTCACATGAGCATGAAGCACTTAAGTTGGAGAGGCATAATGGAGACCAGGCTGCACGAGAAGTGCAAGGCAGGAGTGTGAGGTGGGAGTGTGAGGCAGGAGTGTGAGGTTGTAGTGGTGAAGATGCTGGTTATGTGGGAAGCAGACTGTTGATGGAGGAGAGGATGAAGAATTGCAGATTGTTGAAAGGCTGCGAAACAACAGTCATGCAGAAGTGCATTGCGAGAAGATTGTAATGATGAGAATGTTGGAAGCGTAAACCTTTGAGTCAATCGAACTGTAACTTTGACATGAAGAAAGACTCAATCCTTAAGAGATGGCATGAAACATGTTGACATGATCATTCATTTATGCAGGCCAATGGCATTTAAGTCAGCGAGCACTTGCTCATATGTCATACTGGGTATGGCACAACAGGTGTGAACAAGGTCAGAAATGGTTGACTTCGGCTGGCTGATGACTGATTGCAGTTCGAAAGGAAGCGATTGCCATGCCATGAATGCTAAGGTGGGCTGTGGTATGAAGTTGGGGGACACATCGTTGCCCAGGTCATATAGATGCTGGCACCATGTTTCCCAGTCATCTTCATCTCTGACCAGGTCGAGAGGTGGGCTAAGGTGGGTGGAAAGCTTCGCATAGCAGGCCTCATTGGCACCTTGGTGCCAACGAGGCCTGCTATGCGAGATGCGATGTGAAAGGATGATGATGGTTGTAAAGTGAGAAAGACAAATCAGAACGACTGAGCTTTGTCTCGTCATGCTCAGCTAATCCCTTCTGCTTATCAGCCGAAAAAGGAAAACTAGTTACAAATAACCAATTGGGCTGCAGATCAAACATACATTTTGTCATCATCCACACCATACCCCCCAATCGCAAGCATATATGCAATGGGCAAAATCAGCAACTGTTGTTTAGCTCTGAACGAACTAGCCGAAGATATTCTGGATGCCTTTGAGCTGTCTGCCTTGCTGTCTGACTCTGAGAATGAACTCAATGTGAGCAGTAGCAAGAGCGAGAGCGAAAGTGCAGGGAACACAGATGACAAAGAACTCGCAGCTCTCAGCAGTGATGAGGGGCTGGTGGACATGCTGCTCGACATATACGACTCGCTGGCTGCTCAATGGTATCACTCCAACCGGTCCAAAACACCTCAACATAGCGAACAGATGCTTGATATCCTTCATTACTGGGAAAGTTGCAATGAGGATCATTTTTGTGGCCTGGCAAGGATGAAGCCAGCTGCATTCTGAGACTTGGTCGAGAGGCTTTCCTCGACTAATTCCTTCAGGAATCCTGAGACTGGCACAGTCCATAGCTGGAGTTGGGTGGCAAACAAAGTCGCTGTTGCAATATACAGGCTTGGATGCATGGGAAATGCAGCGGGTGCAAAAGACATTGCTTTGCTTTGCAGTTGCAGTGAAGGCTTGGTCATCAATTGGACAAGGATGACCATTGATGGCCTGAACAAGCTCACCAGCGAAATTGTGACCTTTGCAACTGAGGATGAACAAGAACAGTCTGCTTGCTGGGTCAGTGACAAGAGTGGTTGCAAGGAATGGGGTAGAGGCTGGTGCTGCATTGATGGTACACAAATCAACCTAGCATGGAAGCCAGCACTCAATCCTTGTGAGTACTTCAACTACAAGTGTCGCTATGCACTTAACATCGCACTGGTGATACTACCACACTCTCTGTGCATCATTGAGGTGGTAGTTGGATTCCCTGGATCAGCGCAAGACTCTCAAGTATGGGCCTCAAAAAGCAGGATCCTCAAGAAACCTCACCTTCACTTGGATGCTGGTGAATTTGTTTGGACTGATGGAGGCTATGGCCTCAGCCCTTTCATGGTAGGCCCCTTCACTCACAAGGCTGCTGAGAAGTGTCGAGACCTTCATCATTTCAATTACACTCTCTCAAAGGTCAGTGTCTGGGTTGAGCATGTGATTGGTTACCTGAAGAATCGCTTTCAGTGTCTGAAGGGTTATTGTGGCAATATCTATCATGATGAGGATCATACAATGTCGAGCAAAGTCATCATGGCCTGTATTGTGGCCCACACATTTGTGCAGCGATATGACCATCCCGATGATGTTGCAGACTATCTTGCAGACACAGATGATATTGAGGATGTGGTCAGCGACTTGCAGAGGTACTGGTCAGCACAAGAATCATTCTGTCACACTCAGCATGCATCTCAACAAGTATATGAGGGCCAGGTTGCTAGGGAAAGGGAGATGCACACACAAAGGCAGATCGATAGGCTGCAAAAAGACAGGGCACTCGACTTGCAAGAGGAGATGTTTTCAGCATTGTTCGAAGCTCAAGATCGGCCTCACTTGGACACAAATGCAGAGTCTCGAAGGTGAGAAAGAAGCATTGCCGACTTACATGCTACTGAAGAGCAAGAGCAACAGCACAGCCAAGGCCAGCACAGCAACACTTCTCAACCTGCTCGAACTGGGTCCTCTTGCAGTCTTTCATCTTGACCTCAATTGTCTTGATCTCACTCAGTAGTTTAGATGTTTAGCACAGACATCACACTTTTGCAAAGCGAATCAAGACTGTGGTGATTGCGATTGCAAATGTGATGCAGAAAGGCTGAGACAAAGGAACGAGACTCTACACAACACAAACACAATGAAGCTGAATCCTAAGAACCAGCGCCTTGCTGACTGGGCAGCTGTGGCTGGCTTTGCACCACCTGAACCACCTGAACTATGAGCTTGAGCATGTACTTTCGCTCTTCATGACACAGCTGAGACTGCTGCTCAAGCTCTTCTTGATGTTGGTGCTCCTTGCATGCAAGCTTCTCATGCTCCCACTCCAGTCGCTTCTCCTCATGCTGAAGCCTAAGCACCTCTCTCTTCATCTTCTCCTCCTCTGCCCAAATCATTGCCTCCTGTCATTTCTCCTCCTTGTCTGCATGTACTTCCCAAATTGTACTGAGCATCACATCCCTCCTGTCTGCTGCACCGCATGAGCCAGAATTCCGAATCCTGCTTGGAGGAGTTTGCAAAGGACTCTCCTCACTAAAGTTGTCAGCTTCTCCTTCATTGTCATCATTCGAAGATTGGCTTCTCAAAGACCTGCCATTCCTTGGACCACTCGCAAGGTGAGAAGGCATCCTAGGCAGCACATGAGCTGCAAGTGGATCGGCCGAAGCACTGGCTGAGATTCGATTCAAAGGGGGCAGACCATGACCATTTTCCAGATCTTCCTGTGCAGCCTCCTCCTCTGCTTCTTCCTCCTCCTGCCCAATCGCACCATCTTGCATTTCCCTGGCCTGTTCATTGTATGTGCCAGCTGTGAACACTGTCATTGGTATGGTGTCAGGCCTGTCAATGGCCATTTCGTGCCATTTCTCAAACCAAGGGTAGCATGCTGCAATTGAAAGACGAAGATTGTATTGCTGTACAGTATATCAAACAGTATATCAGTATATCATCCATCTTGAGCAACTTTGCTGTGAGTGCACTTACCTGGCTGTCCTTGTTGACATCACTGAAGAGCAAGCCAGCTCCAGTCTGGCCAAGCTCCTCCTTTTTGGTGTTGTATTGTTGAGTGAGTGTGGTGATCTTCGACTTGATCCTCTGAGGCTCAGGCTGCTCAGAATTGCCAAACACTTCTCGAAACAGTTCCCAACAAATTGTGATCTTTGAGCATTTCAGCCCTTTCTCCTGCTCCTTCATCACATGGCTGGACATTAGAGCAAGTTGATACTTTCTATTGTCATATAGTGCATCAACTAGACATTCGGTCTCCTCTGCAGTCCACACATGGTTCTTCCAGCTGTCTCCATCAGGTACTGGAGATGATGGCAGCATTCTAGAAGCAGGTGTTGATGGTGTGGGACTGCATGGAATTGGGTATGCTGTGGGAAAGCAAGGTGAGCCAGATGGCAGTGACATTGTGACTGATTTGCCATACAAGATGCAAGATGCAGATGGTGTTTGTGAAGACCAAGGTAATCATCCTGCAATCAGTCAATTTTGAAGTTCATGCAGAAAAGTGGGTCAGCAGCCACTTTTCACTTTCTGCGAGTTTTTCTGACTTCGATTTTCGTTTTGGCAGGGATCGATCACTTTTTTAAATTCGAAGCTGGAAAAGTCCGATTTTTTGTCACAAATTCGCATTTCTGCATAACTATTGAAACCCCCTATTAACTGTAATTTCTTCTACAGTATGTTTGACAGGGCCCACAGTCCTTGGAAGCTGCCCACTGTAGCATTTTGACCAGCTGTTGCCCCATGCTTTCTGTCTTGGACCTCGAGCCTGGACATCAGTTTGGCAGAGTGTCAATCAATGCTCAGCTTTGCACCTCTTCATTGAACATCAGGCCAGGAACCTACTCCCACCCCTCCAACACCATTCCACATGTTCTTCTGTCAAGTGTGTTTTTCCAAAGTTCTAACCAACCCAACACCCAAATGACAGATGCTTTCAGTTTTTGTACCTGTGCAAGCCACAGCTCATGCATGCTGCTGCAGACCTTGGCCATCACATGCTTGGTCTATCAGCTGAGCAAGGTTCTATGCTTGCATTTCCTGCAACCAGCTGCTTTCGCTTCTTTGAGCTGCTGTCACATCTGTCAGCAGTTGCATGCCAGACATGTGAAATCGATGTTAACTCAAGGTAAACATCAATTTCGTTTGAAGTCGAGGTTAACAGCCAGTAAATGTCGATTTCACTTGAGATCAACATTAACTGCCTCTTATGCTCGATGTTGGCTGACTGCCATTGTGTCACAGGACATAAAATCGAACTCGAATTGAGATCGATGTTAAACGTGTCTTACAGTCGATCTCAATTGAAATCGATGTTAAGCAGGCCTTATCATCGATTTCACCTACAGGGCTGTATGATGCTGGGGAATGAAAATGACAAGCAATGACTATGACAGCACCACCCCAAAGGGGTTGCAGGTGATCAGCGATGATGTCAGTGGCACCTGGGGGATGCTGTCAACGACCCTAGGCCAACCAGTAATGGCCAGGTGAGGCGCAGGGGCCCTTGCGAAGATAGGGGGGACCTGCAGGAAGGAAGGAGAGCCCAACACTGGCTTGAGGCTGTGGAGCCAGCGAAGAGGTAGTGGCTGGAGGCCAGTGGCAAGTCTCTAGGACAGAAAGGGCAGGCCCTGACACTGGCCTGATGCTGGTGGCAGGACGCTCTGGAGCAACTGCTGCCAGCATACACACATGCATATATATATACACACTCCCTGTATGAGTGGAGAGGTGGGGCCTCATCCACTCTATCATTCATTAACTTGTCAGTACATTTAGTATCACTATACTCACACTCATTGTCTCATAGAGTAGCAATCTTAGGCATTGCTACTACTCAGTGTGCCTCTGTTCGAGTTGGAGAACATATAGACAGCAGTCAGAACCACCACTGGCACCACAGGCCTCACCTGTGCAGGTGGAACCTACACCGTGGTCCTGGAACCTCCACCAGTACCATTACTATATGATGATGCCAACTACCAGCAATGTACAGCCTCGAGCATCATCCCTGACAATGGCAGTGCAGTTCATCAGTGCTGCATACCTACACAAGGACAGTTAGCCCACTCCTGTCAAGTGTAGGACACCCACTAGGCTACCACGAACGTGCCACATTACCTCTGGATGGAGTGGCAATGGCGGTCAGCCAACATCGAGCATAAGAGGCAGTTAACATTGATCTCAAGTGAAATCGACGTTTACTGGCCATTAACCTCGAATTCAAACGAAATCGATGTTTACCTCGAGTTAATGTCGATTTCACATGTCTGGTGCATGACCGCTGACACATTGCCACTCTGTCCAGAGGTAATGCAGCACATTCATGGTAGCCTAGTGGGTGTCCTACACTTGACAGGAGTGGGCTAACTGTCCTTGTGTAGGTATGCAGCACTGATGAACTGCACTGCCATTGTCAGGGATGATGCTCGAGGCTGTACATTGCTGGTAGTTGGCATCATCATATAGTAATGGTACTGGTGGAGGTTCCAGGACCACGGTGTAGGTTCCACCTGCACAGGTGAGGCCTGTGGTGCCAGTGGTGGTTCTGACTGCTGTCTATATGTTCTCCAACTCGAACAGAGGCACACTGAGTAGTAGCAATGCCTAAGATTGCTACTCTATGAGACAATGAGTGTGAGTATAGTGATACTAAATGTACTGACAAGTTAATGAATGATAGAGTGGATGAGGCCCCACCTCTCCACTCATACAGGGAGTGTGTATATATATATGCATGTGTGTATGCTGGCAGCAGTTGCTCCAGAGCGTCCTGCCACCAGCATCAGGCCAGTGTCAGGGCCTGCCCTTTCTGTCCTAGAGACTTGCCACTGGCCTCCAGCCACTACCTCTTCGCTGGCTCCACAGCCTCAAGCCAGTGTTGGGCTCTCCTTCCTTCCTGCAGGTCCCCCCTATCTTCGCAAGGGCCCCTGCGCCTCACCTGGCCATTACTGGTTGGCCTAGGGTCGTTGACAGCATCCCCCAGGTGCCACTGACATCATCGCTGATCACCTGCAACCCCTTTGGGGTGGTGCTGTCATAGTCATTGCTTGTCATTTTCATTCCCCAGCATCATACAGCCCTGTAGGCGAAATCGACAATAAAGCCTGCTTAACATCAATTTCATCTGAGATCAACTGTAAGATGTGTTTAATGTCAATCTCAATTTGAGTTCGATTTTATGTCCTGTGACACTGCTGACATCATCGCTGATCACTCGCAACCCCTTTGGGGTGGTGCTGTCATAGTCATTGCTCATCGTTTTCATTCCACAGTGTTGTACAGCCCTGTAGGCGAAATCGATGATAAGGCCTGCTTAACATCGATTTCATCTGAGATCGACCATAAGACATGTTTAACATCGATCTCAATTCAAGTTCGATTTTATGTCCTGTGACATTACCCCCATTTTCAGAGCTGAGCTCCTGCGAAGTAATGAAGTCCATTTGGAGCCTAATTCTTTGTGGCCTGCACAGAAAAGGGTGGCCTGTATTCATGGTGTTGGCAGTGTTCCTTCCTTTCCTTTCTTCCTTCTCAACATCACCTACCACTATGCTGTCACCTACCATGTCAGCCCCCTCATCCAACCCTCCATTGCACCGCTCGACTCGTCAGGTGGCTCCCATTGCTCCCTGTGCAGCTCTCCATCGCACAAGCCATCACTCCTCATCCCCTGCTGCTCCTGCAGCTCAAGCTCCTTCAGCTGTTAGTGGCACTGTGCCTATCTCGGTGCAGTCAGTGGGCACCAGCCCTAACCCCTCTGATGGCAATATGGGCTCCACCATCAGGCAGCCCACAGATCCTGCAGTGCTGCACACCACTTCCAAGGCAGCTGTCATGCCCATCGAGGAAGCTGTGGCTGTCTCGCTGGTAGAGTTGGCCTCACATGGCCCTCCTGCCCTTGAGCCTCTCTTCCTGGGTGTGTGTGTGCCCAGCGAGGAACATCAAGAGGGCTACGAAGCTGAGTTGGCTTGTTTGGAAAGTGTTCCCATGTCTCCTGTGGCACCTGGAACACCTGCATATGCTCCTCCACCCCCTCCTCCAGGCATGGTGTGGAGGGATACCCCTTCGGATGGCAGGCACATGCCACCCCCTCTGGTACCCCTGCACCATCCCTCTCCATCACTGCCAGTGGCCCACATGCTGAGTTGGGCTGAGATTGTAGGGTGGACCCAGGTACTCTGGGCTCCAGTGCTGCTGATCTTGTATGCAGCTGGTTGGTACCCCAAGCTCTGGATGATTACTTGGGGCGATACTTCAGATCAGCGAATCTGCAACATCATCATGCATCGTTTGACTGAGGGCTTGGCACCTTGGCCCACCTGGTCCTGTGCTCGCTGCGAAGCACTCCAAATCCTGTATGTACACCCTGTCTCCATCATCCCTGTTTGTGTCATGGCCATGTACTAACCGCTTGTTTTGATTTGGTGGTGTAGGTGCTTCCCTTTGCTGTATGTGGACCTGTTGGGTCAGCGACACCATGTGCCCGCTTCGTGTGTCCATTGCCACACTGCAGGTATCACCCACTGCCATTGGGACATTGCTCACCACCCAGCATTCATCTACTGTGGCGACTTCCCAGGCTGGCAGCACAGGCATCACAAGCATGGCACCGAGTGTGCCCACCTCTCGATGCCTGAGGGGGTCAGTATGGGCAAGGTATGTCATGATGACCATGTCTACCCACCCACTGATGATCACCACTGGGCAACAGCCATGGTTTGGCTTTGGCACCTCACTGACACCAACTTCCCTGGTGTTTTGCATGCCATGCACCAATACATGGTGGCAAACAGCACTCTTGTGAGTGAGTGCCAGCCCCATGAGTCATGCTCCTGCCCTGGCAGTCCTCCTCCACCCATGGACATGCTGTTGTCCCCTCTGCCAGTCCCTGAGGGCAAGGATGGTGAGCCCTTCTATGTTGACATGTAGATTAGTCCTCTTCTCATGCTGTGTTTGTCCCCCTTGAAATCCACTGCTGTTCCCCTTGTCCTCTTGTATGTGCCTCGTGAGCATCTGATGAGCTTTGACACTGAGACTGGAGCCTTCCTGGCGACTTTTCCTCCTGCAGGTCTGACCTTTTTGAGATTGAGGATAAAGTCGTGTAATCCTCAATTTCATGTGAGATCGACTGTAACTTGCTCTTAATGTTGATTTCATACAAGTTTGACTGTAACCCACTTTTAACATTGATTTCATGAAACTGAGGAGATGGCCCTATTCTCGAGTGGGGACACCTCCCCCCTGTGAAACCTCATAGTCCTGGATGTGGTCAGGGCAATTGAGGTTCTTGGCAGGCTCCCAGGTCACCTGTTCCTTGGGATAGCCCTTCCAAAACACCTTGTACTGGAGCTGGCTGTGATGGGTTCGATGGTCGAGGATGCACTCCACCTTGTACTCCAGCTCATTGTCATGCAGCAGCAGGTGCATGGGGAGCTCAGTGTGCCCTGCCAGTTGGCTCGCTGGCTGCTTCTCCAGCATGGAGACATGGAAAATGTCATGCACTTTGAAGGTTGCTGGGAGTTGTAAGTGGTATGCTCACCAGCCAATGCATTCCAGGATGGGAAAGGGGCCAGCAAAGCAGGTGTCAAGCTTGGGACTGGGTCGTTGAGTCTTCCAGTTCTTGCAGTTGATGTGAACGAGATCACTGACTTTGAATTCCACATCCTTGCACTTATGATTGTATTGCTCGACCATCTGTGCTTGTGCTTGCCAAATGGCTTCCTGGAGATACTCGATCTGGTCCTTGGCAGTCATGAGCCATTCATGCTGTCCTGGGTCATGTACTCCGAGTCGCTCTGGGATCTCCAGGTGAGACTTGGGATTCCAACTGTAACATGCAAAGAATGGTGATATGCCAATGCTACTATGTACCATGTTGTTGTACATGAACTCAGCCATGGCCAACAGGGCATGCCAGTTGTCTTGTTCATAGTTGCAGTACATATGGGGGTACTGCTCAACAACTTGGTTTACCCATTCAGTCTGTCCATTGGTTTGTGGATGGTAGGCCATGCTGAGGGAGTGGTTGATGCTGAGAGCAGCGGTGAACTTCTTCCAGGCTGCTGATATGAACTGCTGTCCTTGATCAGAGACAATGTGGTCCAGCATGCCAAAGCATATGAAGACCATGGCTTCTAAGAGCTTGGCAGTATCCTCTGAGGTTGCCAACTTATGTGTCAGTGCTAGGATGGCAAACTTGGTCAGATGGTCAACCACAACTAGGATCGAGTCATAGTCTTCCGAAGGCAGCAGTCCTTTGATGAAGTCCATGGAGATCGAGCCCCAAGGCCGCTCAGGTGTGGACAACAGTTGCAAAAGGCCATACAGCTGATGGCATGGGGCCTTGTATCAAGCGCACACTGGGCAGCTAGCTACATAGTCTGCGATCCACACAGCCATGCTTGGCCAGTAGTAGTGTCATCATGCTAGCTCCAGCATAGCGTTGTGCCTGGTGTGTCCAGCTGTCCATCCATCATGGCACTGCGACATCACCATGTAGCGCAGGTGCTCGACCGATAGGGATTGGTCTCATACCTTGGCTGCACTTCTGGTGTTGTTGCTGCCTTGCTTGCCAGGCAGTGTGACCTTCAGCACAACCAAATGGCCATTCTTGTACCACAAACCATCCTTGAGCTCAAATTGGCCTTGATCGTACAGCTCTACTAGTTCACAGTCGAGGGGCTGGAAGGTCCTGATGAGCTCCTTGAATCCTCCTACTATGATATCTGCCATAGAGGGCAATGCTGGAGGTGCTTCGTGAGATCGATGATTATCATCCCTTACAGTCAAACTCAATTGAGTTCGATGATTATGTGTGTTTTCGGTTGAACTCATTTGAGATCAACATTTAATGGCATTTATTGTCAATTTCGTGTCAGGCTCAGCAAATAGTCAGGCTGGCAGCAGCTGTTGCACATTATGCTCTCGTTCTTCACCAACAGGCTGCATATCACTCCACCTAGTCAAGGTGTCAGGTTCACCTGCTTTGTCCCCTGGTCTGTATTGCAGAACGAAGTCGAAATCGGTGAGTAGCACTGCCCATCGAGCTTGCTGACCATTGATGCACCATTGAGACTTGAAGTACTTGAGCACTTCATGATCTGTGAGGATGACAAGCTGCGATGGCAGGCCTGCCAGCATATGGCACCACTGGGTCAGGCATGCCACCACTGCGAGCAATTCCTTGTCATGGATCTCGTAGTTCCACTCTGCTGAATTCATCTTGCGAGAGTAGAAGGTGATCAGATGCCATCATCCCTCATGCTCTTGTTTGAGGACTCCAGCTATAGCATAGTCGCTGGCATCAGTCTCCATTCGTGTGGGCAGGTGGTAGTTGAAATGGCAGAGTACCCCTGCTGATGTGAATGCTGCGATGAGACTGTGGAATGCCTTCTCTGCCTCCTCTGGCAGCTTGAACTTCCTGAAACGCTCGGTTGGCTTGACCAATGATGTGAGTGGCCTTGCAATGCATGTGAAGTGCAAGATGAATCGTCGATAGAAGTTGGCAAAGCCAAGGAAGTGCTGGATGTTGTGGATTGACTTGGGAACCGGCTCATTCCTTAATGGTCTGTACCTTTGCTTCATCCATCTTGATTCCTTGCAGCATAATAACATAGCCTAGGAACTTGACAATCATGGTGTGGAACTCGCATTTCGACAGCTTCGTGAAGAGTCGGTGCTTGCGTAGTTGCTGTAGCACCTCTCATACATGGCCGACATGCTCCTTCAGGTGGTCGCTGAAGATGAGGAAGTCATCTAAGTATACCACCATGTAGATACCAAGGATATCATGGAAGATACCATTAACAAGCAACTGAAAGTGTGAGGGAGCGTTCGCCAGCCCGAATGGCATGATGAGGTACTTGTAGAGCCCAAGTTGAGTACCAAAAGCTGTCTTCCATTCATCACCGTCTGTGATGCATACCAAGTTATATGCTGCCTTGAGATCCAGCTTGCTGTAGACCTTGGCCTTCCACAGTAGGAAGAGCTGCTCCTCGATGAGGGGTAACAGGGCATGATTCTTCACCATCACCTTGTTGAGGCCTCAGTAGTTGATGCATAACTGGAGGCCTCCATCCTTCTTCGGTACGAAGAGCACAGGTGAGCATGCTGGACTTTTCGATGGACAGATGAAACCCTTCATGATGTTCTCATCGAGATACTTGCGCAACTCTTCCAGCTCTTTGGGTCCCTGTAAGTACAGAGGCCCTTGAGGCAGTTGGGTGCCTGGCAATAGCTCGATCGAGAGATCATGGTCCATTCTCGGTGGCAACTTGTCAGCTTCGGTCTCACAGAAGACCTGGTGAAGATCCTGATACTCCTCAGGTATCTCCTTCGCCTTCGGCTCCTCCTGAGGTTCGACCTCCATCTTGATACCTTTGTCACTGCCCATAGGGACAAAACCGTACAAGGGTACAGCAGAGGGATCGATGTCCAGGAGCATACATCCTATGGGACCATCACGGAGGGCTGCTCATATGAGCTGTTCGGTGGAGACAAACTCATTCCCATGGGCTATGAGGTTGGTTGCCAAAATCGATGTTAAGGATGCATTATCTTGGATCTCGGTTGAAATCGAAGATATGCAGGGTTTATCATCGATTTCAGATGAAATCGATGGTAACTGCCCCTTAACTTCAATTTCGAGGCCAGGCTGGAAATCGAGGGTACCGGTGTGCCAATCTACCCTGGGCCTGAGTTTCCTGAGTAGCTTGTAACCTAGGATGACATCATAGTCATCGATGTCTGTCACCTCTGCATCAAAAGGGCTGACTAGGTAACCTCCTATGCCTGTGGTGACCGAGGCAGCACTGTCGATCTGTAAGGTATGACTGGTAATACCATGAATGCTTCTTTTGTGTATGGGTTTTGTGGGTATTTGATGGGCCGAAATGAATGTACAAGCAATTATAGACACTCTGGTGCCTGTGTCAGCCAGCATTCGAGCTGGGTGACCAGCAATGGTCCTGTCAATCTCAAGTACTGGCTTCCATGATGCTGCAGAGAAACAGAAACGACAGTCTTGATATGTACAGTGTGATGACAAGGATGGATTCAGGGCAACACATGCCATCAGTGCACTGTCCCATGCCTGTTTCCCTGGTCAGCATCACCTTCCTGGGATTGGGCATTCTCCTCATCCTCATCAGCATAGGCAGCCAGGTCGATGTCGGCTTCCTGGTTGCCTTCCTCAGACGCCTCTTCATCATCTTCAGCATCGTCAGCTTGCTCGTTGATGATGTAAACATGGCCACTTGGTGGAGCAGGGCTGCGAGGCACAGCTGGTGGGCCAGGTACTCTGGGCACAGCCTTGGAACAGTTGTGCTGCCAATGGCCTGTCTGGCCACATAGGCTGCACTGGTCTGGTCCAAAGGTGGTGCCACCGATGTTGGTTACTGGCAGCTTCTGAGCCAAGTGAGGAGGCAAAGGCCTCCTAGGGATGGTATTAGGTACAGCTCTGCTACGTTGACCCCAACTGCTTGTCCTGTTGCTAAACAGCGGTGCCTCCTTCCCTTTCCCCTTGTCCATGGTGGATGCTGCCATGCTAGCAGGATGAGCTGGGGTCAAGAGGAGACAGGTGTTGTTGGCATCCAAGGTTCGAATGTGGTCAATGCTCTCCATGCTGTAATACCATTCCCAGAGGTTGGAAGGGGGATTGCACTCGAACTTTTGATGCATCCTGGTGGTGAGACCTGTCTTGAAGAGACCCATGATGAGCTTAGGGTTCCCATCGAGGCCTGCACGGTTTGCTAGGTCTCAGAAACGTTCAACATAGCATGTGGCCATGCCTGGTTCATTGCTGGCTTGATGGAGGATGGAGAGCTCAGTGTAGGCGGTGAACAAGTTGACCATCTGACCGAACTGATCCCTCAAATGGGCACAGAACATGTCCCAGTCATGGAACAGTTGTCCCTGAAGCTTAGGGTCGACCCATAGCTTAGAATCCCACCATTCCTTGGTGGATCCTTCCAAACGTTCTGAAGCAATGGCCACCTGATGCTGATGGCTCGTGATACCATATTGAGCAAACCAGTTGTTGGCCTTGATGAGGAAGAGCTCAACATCCTTGGTGTCCAGCTTCGGAAATGGGATCTTCATATCTGCAGGGAGTGCCTTAGGTTCCTGGCCCTCACCCTCGAACATGGTGATGGGCTTGAGAGGCTCACGATGTTGCCTAGGACCTGTGGGAGTCATGTAAACATCAACATTGCTGAACTCCACAGGCCATGCCTTCGCTGTGGACCTGGGCATCGGTGTTTGAGGATCCTCCACTTGGGCAAACCTGGTCTGAGCTGTCGTTGACTCACCAAAGGGAGGGGCTGACCTTGTCTGGCCTACTGGTGATGGTGTAGTTGGCTCTTCACCTTGGTACAACCACCAATTACCTAACATGGCTCACTGCCATTCTCAGTTTGCTTCAGCTTCTTGATGCTGTTGCTCCATCATCTGCTGGAGCATGGCTACCACCAACCCGAGGTTGATGGCTCTGAGGTGCTCCTCAGACTGATCATTGGGTGCCATAGTGAATGTGGGGCACTGCTTGAACAATCCACTCTAATGTCAGCAGTCATGTGCCAGACATGTGAAATCGATGTTAACTCGAAGTAAACATCGATTTCGTTTGAGCTTGAGGTTAATGGCCAGTAAACATCGATTTCACTTGAGATCGACATTAACTGCCTCTTATGCTCGATGTCAACTGACTGCTGTTGCCACTCTGTCCAGAGGTAATGCAGCACGTTTGTGGTAGCCTAGTGTGTGTCCTACACTTGACAGGAGTGGGCTAACTGTCCTCGTGTAGGTATGCAGTGCTGATGAACTGTGCCACTGTCATTGGTGATGATGCTCGAGGCTGTACGATGCTGGTAGTCAGCATCATCATATACTAAAGGTACTGGTGGAGGTTCCAGGACTGCGGTGTAGGTTCCACCTGCACAGGTGAGGCCTGTGGCACCAGTGGTGGTTCTGACTGCTGTCTATATGTTCTCTGACTCAAATGGAGGCACACTGAGTAGTAGCAATGCCTAAGATTGCTACTCTACAAGACAATGAGTGTGAGTATAGTGATACTAAACATACTGACAAGTTAATGAATGATAGAGTGGATGAGGTCCTGCCTCTCCACTCACACATGACATGTGTATATATGTATGCTGGTGGTGGTTGCTCCAGAGCATCCCTCTGCCAGCGTCAGGCCAGTGTCAGGGCCTGCCCCTACTGTCCTAGAGACTCATCACTGGCCTCCAACCACTACCTCTTTGCTGGCTCCATGGCCTCGAGCCAGTGTCAGGCTCTCCTTCCCTTCCTGCAGGTCCCCCCTATCCTCGCATGGGCCCCTGCACCTCACCCAGCTGTTACTGGTTGGCCTGGGGTCATCGACAGCCTCCTCCAGGTGCTGCCAACACCATCGCTGATCACCCTCAACCCCCTTTGGGGTGGTGTGGTCATAGTCATTGCTTGTTGTTTCATTCCACAGCATCGTATGGCCCTGTAGGTGAAATCGATGATAAGGCCTGCTTAATGTCGATTTCATCTGAGATCGACCATAAGATGCATTTAACATCAATCTCAATTCGAGTTCGATTTTATGTCCTGTGACACTTGCAACAAGATGCCATAGTAAGATTGCAAGAAAGCTTGCAACCTCTTTTGGTCTCTGAGAGACCTCAGACCTCAGCTCGCTGTCAAGATGCTCTCACTGTTTGATGTAATTGTATGCCCACTAACATGCATGGGCAGATGGAACACCCAAGCGATGCAGCCTAGTGCAGATCAGTTGGGGTTTCAATAGCAAACAATGTGCTCTTTGTGTCCTGGTCTGGGCAAGTTACCTTGCTCACACAGTGGCTCAGAAGACATGTTAGGAGATCAACCTGGTTTGGAGTCTCATTGTGCATACAGGATTGGCTATCTGTCTAATGGAGAGAACACATCTGTGATGGGTTACTCAAACATATATTGTGAATGTGTGCTTTTCTATGATTGATTGCTAGTGTCTAGACAGGGGCACACTTGACTTTACTGATGTGGACTCAGACTTGCAACTGCAATATACACTTTAGCACATTTATGGGCAAGTGCCTTCATGAGCACATGTTCAGCTTCCACACAGATGAGTTCTGACACACCCTGTCAATTGTAGAGACCACAGCGAAAGTCTATGTTCTAGCTACTTGAAGTTCATTGACTAGAGGGTCTCACCATGTAAACCCAAGGGACAATGCCCATCACTTCAAGCTGAGCCTCAGGTGCAGAAATACTGAACAAAACATTGTTTGGGTATTCGATCACACAGTCCAAAATTTCGACACTGCTGTATGTGGAGCACTGAATATTCCGGTCCGTGCTCACTCCCCGCTGGATGGTCATCGATCGATATTCGGTCGCTTATGCTTCCGGGCTCTTCCAGCAAAACGCACACGATCAAATCTGCAGCTGGCAAAGAGTAAGTAACAGCCCCCCCCCCCCAAATGGCCAATATACATGCTGTCTCACCTCTGTGTGTTGGAAAGACCTTGTCAAAGCTGACCCCTGGTGTGATTGGACGGCTATCCAGCCCGGAGATCCGAAACTAGCCGGTCCATTACCGAAATTTTGCCGCCTGTTGCGTCACAGCATGTCAACCATCGCTGCATCGACCAACTCTCGAATCCTCATCTCCACCACCTTTACCAGCATTCGCATTACCTGCTCGACTTTCAGCAAGGTATCTTCGCGAGCCTTTACTCAAGCTACTTTTGCTTCGGGTCACCAACCACTTTCATCCGCCCACCGCGCCTACCGTCCCAGCGCGATCGCTGAGCCTTTTGCTCGCAACTCAAACCGATACAACTTCCAAGCTCGCACCATGTCGTCTTCCGAACTTCCTTCGCAGATGAAGGCCGTCCTGGTCAAGGACGGCAAGGGCCCCTCCTCGAACCTTTACCTTGGCGAAGCACCTGTGCCCGAGCTTGGAGACGATGAGGTGCTTGTCAAGATCAAAGCATTCGGTCTGAACCGCATGGACATTATGCAGCGAGAGGGCAATTACCCGCTCCCTCCTCATGCGCCTGAGATCATGGGTGTCGAGTTCTCCGGCCACGTCGTTGCCACCAAGAATCTCAAAGAGATCCAGTGGAAAGTCGGCCAGGAAGTCTTTGGTCTCGCCGTTGGCGGTGCTTATGCCGAGTACATCAAGGTGCCTGCGCGTATGGTTCTTGAGAAGCCCAACGAGCTCGATTGGGTCCAAGCTGCTGCTATCCCCGAAAACTACCTCACCGCTTTCCAGGCTCTGAAGGTGATTGCGGACCTGCAGGAGGGTCAGGATGTGCTCATCCACGCCGGTGCTTCCGGTGTCGGTCTCGCTGCCATCCAGCTCGCACGCGCCTTCGGCGCTGGCAAGATTTACGTCACCGCCGGGTCTGAGGAAAAGATCCAATTTTGCCAGGAGATCGGCGCGGACAAGGGCTTCAACTACAAGGCCGGTGACTGGGCCGAAGAGCTCGCCAAGCACACTGGCGCCAAAGGCCCCGCCGGCTCCGTCGATATCATCATCGACTTCATCGGCGCGCCTTACTTCAACGGCAACCTCAACAGCCTCAAGCGCGATGGCAGGATGGTCTTGCTCGCTTTCATGGGCGGCGCTAAGATCAAAGAGACCGTCCTCGCTCAGATCCTGTTTAAGCGTCTCAGGATCGAGGGTTCTACGCTGCGCTCGCGCTCCGTCGAATACCAGAGCGATCTCGTTCAGGGCTTTGTGAAGGAGAAGGGTCTCGAGCGTCTCATCTCGGGAGCGAACAAGGATGGAGATAGCAAGGAAGGAAGCAAGCTCGTCATCCACAAGGTCTACTCGTGGAAAGACATCAAGGAGGCTCACGATGAGATGGAGGCCAACAAGAATGTTGGTAAGATCATCATCACTGTCGATGGCGCCTAGATGGTTGAGCGAAAGCAGGAAGCGGTCCAGGTCCAGATCTGTAGAGACTCGCTGATCTCCACCCTGTTGATACGAAGAAGTCATCAAATCGTGCTCATTCGTGTTTCCTCTAACTACTCGGAATCTTATTGTACATGCCTGACGCCTCTGAGACCTGCGTTTTGTGGCTCGTCAGCAGTGCTGTGTCCTCTACTGAGCGGGGATAACCTTCTCTAAGAAGGCCGCGAGGTCACGGATCTGTTTGGAGAGGGTCAGCAGCAAGAAGGGAAATCAGTAAAGATCGAAACAACAGCGGACAAGTGAGCTTGGGTCTCTGGTCGCAACTTACCTCTTCAGGACACGCCGAGTGAGGCATGCGCGGGTACGTGTGGAACTCGACATCCTTCTCGCTAAGTCCGAGCTCGTTCTTGAGGAAAGACGCGGTGCGCTGGCCATACTCGTACTTGACAACCGGATCCGCATCTCCATGTGCTTGAAAAACCTTGAGGTTCTTCGAAGTGGGTGTTCGGAGCGTAGCGATCTTGGCGCGCAGGGGCAACCACGTCGACAGTGCAGCAACACCTGCAACAGCGTTAGGGTTGGTAAGACCGGTCAGGAGTGAGATGGCACCGCCTTGGCTAAAGCCACCGACGACGATGCGTTCGCTGGGGATCTTGTGGCCGTCAAGGCCTTGTGCAGAGCCGTCGTTCTCGGCCTTGATCAGCTTCTTGATTTCGTCGGTCGATTTGAGCAAGCCGGCTTCGTCCTCGGCGCCGGAAAGATCGTCTAGGGCAAGGACTGCGGAGATGAAATTCACAATGCAATGGCGTGGGGGTCAGTACTGGTTCGGCTTAGTCTCAGTGTCTAGAGGGTCAGTGGGCGCGCGACAGGGCGCACGCACAAGAGTACGACGACCTACTATCGAACCATGACGGCATTGGCATGCCCATGTTGAGCGAGACCGGCTGGATGGGTGCGTTGGGCAGGACGAATCGGACGTGCGACAAGGATGGGCGCTGCGAGAGCATCTGAGCCACGTCGGACCAGCCGGCGCTAGAATCGCCGAGACCGTGGAGGAAAAAAAGGGTCGCGGTGGGCTTGACGCCGGAGCGTGGGTTAATGATGAGGGTCTTGAGCACCGACATGTCGCCTGAACGAGACCGGAATTGGGCTGAATAGTTTGCAAAAACGAGGCACGCTACCGCAGCGGCAATGTAGAATACGGAAGCGATCGTGATAGTGAGTAGCTTATAGCTCTGAAGAGGTCACGGGAGGTAAGTATCAGAATGTTGAGGTAGAAAAGCGAGGTGGTGAAAGCGGGACGAGGGAGAAATTATCAGGAAGACACACGAAAGCACGAAATTCTCCAAGGGTCTGTGCACGCGCGCTTTCGACGTCGTCAAACGTTTGCAAACCCATCACCATCCCCGCCTACTTGTTGAGGTCTAGCACCATCGCGTTGTGCGGGCCCGATTCAGCCCCGAGTGACCTTATGAGGTAGATGAAGCTGGTCAACTGGGACATTGTCGACGCTCGAGCGTGTCCGTAGATACAGTGTAACCTCTGATTGTGGTCCCAACTGCGGGCTGTGCTTTATCTTGTGGCTCTCGGATTGGTGGGTCTTTTGTCTTGTCCCACATGAAGTGTGGACAGCCTTCGTCTGTGGTTCCGATATCAGCCAGGGACCCACCGGTGGCCTCCTGTGGCGACCCGCTTGGTATCAAGGCATGCTGTCCACCCCTGAAGCGCCACAGGTCTCCTCTAGCCGTTCGAGCTCTCTGTTTAGATAGCTGCAAGTTAGGTATAAAAAGTGACACTGTTGCAACCAACCTCAATTTCCCCCCTTCACAAAGACAGACTCATAGAGGACTGGCTTCTCTCGACTCATACTTTCACTCCCAGTAGAAGTTCCTTTCCATTCCTGCTTCTAATTCCAAGGATGCTCTTTGGTAGCAAGCCTCTCGCTTCGGCCCTTGTGGCCATGGTCACTCTCTCCATCGCTGTCTCTGCCTCTCTCGTCCCCATCGAGCAGCACCTCCTTGCTCGCGACGATTCCGCCTCCATCCCTGGCAAGGAGGCTACCGGCAAGTTCGCCAAGCCTGTGAACCTGGCCAATTCCCCCCCACCCCCCCAAGCTGTCTTGAAGCTCGTTGGCGACGACCTTCACACCAAGGTCACGGTCCCAGCCAAAGGAGGTTCTTCCGCTGCTGTGGCTCTTGTTGATGCGGACAACAAAGCACACTGCTATCTCGGACATGCGACTGCCAACATCAGGCGCATCCGCTACACGATGTCGGTCCGGCTCGACCGCGATGAGAGCGGTGACACCACCGTTGCTGGTGCCGACTCGGTCCGCGGCGTTGTGGTCAAGGCGACTTCGGGTCTGTACTCGAGCGCGAACCCGGACAAAGGTTCGTGTGCCAAGACGCTTGCTCGTCACGGTGAATTATGCGCAAACCGTCCTTACATCGTGCCGCAGTCGCTTCTTCCTCACGGATCGTCCAACCCCGATCAGCCTATCATTGGCGTCCAGCCTGACACCAAGTACCACGCTGGACCTTATATGCAGAAGCGATGGATGGAGCTGGATGGGGCCCAACCCCTTGGTGACGGGCGCAAGGCCGACGAAAAGGCTGGCCGCGTCTTCAAGCGGGACGCCAGCACCCCTCCCTCTCAGCCCGAATACAGGACGGACATCATCGCCTCTGGCTCTGGCTCTGAGACCACTACCCCCTTTGGCACCATCTGCATCGACACCGTCAAGCGCGACAAGCAAGTCACCAAAGTCGTCCCCACCAAGGCCAAGAAGTCCGCCCAACCCGGCTCCGCCACCAACCTCCACTTTGAGCTCGTCCGCAGCGACGACAAGCAAGGCGTCTGGAGCCAGATCATCTACGATGATCACGGCACCCCCACCGACATCACCCGACTCTCCCTCTCTTCTAAGATGTCCTTCTGGCTTGCCGAGTACTCCTGTGCCGAGTGCAAGCCGGGACACAAGGAACACACGGTGTACTACGAGGACGTCGAGATCGAGATGGACGAGGTTGACGAGCATGCTGCGCCCACGGTGCAGTGCGAGGGCCGTGCGCTGTCGACCAACGTGCACAAGAGGGAGAAGAGCAGGTACCAGGATAAGAACAAGTCGGGTATCAAGTACAGCGGTTCCATCTACTCGATTGACCGCGTTGCGCTTGGTATCTTCAACAAGGACGGCAAAGGCGTTGTTGCGGGTTATGCGGAAGGTGAGCTCGATCCCATCTCTGGTAAAGTCCCTGCCAAGACCACTCAGCAGCAGCCGGTCCCCCCCATTGACGAGTCCAAGAAGCCAGACGGTGTCAACAAGCGCGACGTTCCTGATTCGGGGGATGGTCCTGATATCTTGAGTAATGCTCCTATCTTCTAGGCATATTATTTCTTCAGGTTTTGTCTAGCATCCCATCAAAGCCTCTGTTGACACCTTCCCGTATGTCTAAGCTGAATATCATATGCTTCCTATCTAAAGCTTGAGGATGAGGTTCCAGAACGTTTCGGAGTGTAGAAGACCATCGTGCGCTCCCTGTCAAGACGGACATTGTGAGGTGACAAGTCAGCTATGCCTGCCTAAATAGCACTGAGATGGCATCTTGGAGCCAGCGGCACTTACTTTCAGAGTTACCAAATCAGCATGCAGTCGAGCGCTGTTGCGGATGTTGACTTTCCCGTAGATTGAGGCGAGAGACTTCTTCTCGCCATCCACAGTAGTTGTACTGGCAACACCGTCCTCTGGGATCTCGATTGTCGCGCTAGCCGAAGCTGCAGGGCTCGAGAACTGGTTATCGAGATGCAAAAGCACATCTATGCTCTGCTTGAACGAAAGCAGCTCGTCATCGCGCGAATGCCAGACGTGCACGTCTTTGCCCTCGAGGTCCAACGGCCATGTCTCGCTAGACACGACGTCGTAGTTGCTCGGTCCGGGCTGAGGCAGGAACGCTTGCGCCACAAAACCTTCATAGTCAGGGTACTCTTTGAGCAGTTGAGAGACTGAGAAGATGCCATCCTGTTGGAGGCAAAATTGCACCAGCACAACACCGAAACGGGTCAGCATCGCTACTAATGATCTGGAGCTTGGTTTGGATACTTACCACCAAAACGCAAGTCTTGATGCATTCCCGTGCTCCGCTTTCTGGCACCGGCATGGGCTTGGAATACCGCGAGTTGCCTTCCCTGGGCGTTCCCGAGATGACAGCTGCTAGCGTGAGCCATGCTCCAATCGAATGCCCGACGACGATCCAGTCCTTCTGGGGCACGTCTTGCCTCTCGTGCAAGAACGCAAGTGCAGCATTCACATCTTGCGCATGAACCGGGTGGATGTGCTTGGGCAGACCCGTCTTCTCATCTTTGACGGACAGCCTGTAGTCGATCACTGCTACTGCTTTGCCCTTCGCGCAGAGGTAGTTTGCGAGGTCGGCATGGTCCTTGCGTGAGCCAGTACGCCAAGCACCGCCATGAATGAAGACGATCAAGCTCGATGCCGGCTGCTGAAAGGGAAGGTAGAGATCGAGCTGTTGCTCAGGGTCGGAGCTACCAGAGACATAGCTCAGAGTTTGTGGCTCTGTGTAGGTCGCCATGATTGCGGGTGTGATGAGCAGGGTGTGGTCAAGATAGAAGACAGTAGTGCAGAAGGATGGCCCACGCGAGGTCAAATAAGGGTCCTGCTGTAATTGGACTTCGGCTATTCGCGTCTATCCGGGCTGCTTCACCACATCCAAAGTTTCAGCCCGCTATCTCAAGTCTTCGTGCCGAACGGGTGCACCGTTGACTACCGCAATCAAGATCAAACTGAATTCAATACCTTTAAGATACAAGAGGCTAACGAGCTACAGATAAGCAAAGCTGGGTTCACTTGTACAAAGCGGACTTGAAGGCAGACAGGCCTTGGGAGTAGCCGTGCTCAAACTCCCAGAGCATCTTGCTCCGACCCTTTGCCTGAACATGTGCAGCGGTCCGGCTCTTCTGCCACTGGCCGATGAACCCAATCTCGTTGGATTCGTCCGCCTTCATGAACTCGATCGAGTCGGACCAGGCGAGGTTGAAGCCGTCGGCGAATCGCCAGTGCTCGTATGGCCCGCCTTTCTGCTGGTTCCAGTAGCCTGTGTGGCTGGACAGAGCACTCTCCTGTGCCCCCTGTCGAGCACCTTCCAGCTCCTGGATGGGCTTACGGTGACCGCGAAGAGGGTCAAGATGCTGCGGGAGGACGCCTTGTTCGACAGCCGAGTAGAAGCCCCAGCCGGAGTCGGGCGCACCTTCCTTTTTGAGCGTCCAGAAAAAGTAGCCAGCGCAGAACTTGTCGAAGCTCTTCCACTGGTTGTACGCGTACTCAGACTTGGTCTGCCTCTGCTGGTCATCACCGCCGAGATGCTGGAGGGAGGAGGGGTTCAAAGCTGCACTCCACTCGCCGATGATGAGCGATCCGCCACATCTTTCGGCCATGCTCTGCAGCCAGGAAGCTGTTTCACCGCAACCATCCTTGTTGGCGTGGTGGGGCGAGGTACCAGGGTTGAGCTTACGAGCATGGTCCTCGCAGCGGGTGGAGTGATCTTGGGGCGTAAAGCAGCGGTAGAGATGGTAGTCGACCACCAAAAAGTTGTTGCTGCCTGCACGCTGGCCGACGTAGCGCGTGTAGTGGTTGGTGTCCCAGCCATCTCCGAGGTAGAGAGGCAAGGAAGCGGCTTCAGGCGAGACAGAGCGGATCTGGCCGATGGCATCATCGTAGAAGCTCTGCAGCTTGCCTGAGTTCTTGGGCTCGTTGATAAGCTCGAGACCGACGACGTTGTCGTAACGAGCATACTCGGCGGCCATGCCCTTGAGAATCTCGATGGTCTTAAGTTGATTACTCTTCGAGTTCCACAGAGCCGCCTTTCCGCCGCTGACACCGCAGTGGCCATCGGCATTCTGGCCTCCCGGTGCACCGTGGAGATCGACAAGCACACCGATGTTGCGACTGGCAGCAGACTCGATGGCGCGCTGAATGCGGGCAAAGGCACCCTCGTAGATGGAGGCGTGCTTTTCGTAGTCGGTATCCTTGAGCAGGCATCGGAGCTGCTCGTTGGGGTTTCCGGCGAGGAAGTGGAAGTAGCCGACGGGGATACGGACGGTGTTGATACCGTGGTCCACCATCCACTGAAGATCGCCATCGTTAATAAAATTGTCCCAGTGATTCTCGAGCATGGCCTTGGCCTCGTTGGGGTCCATGCCAGCGACAATGTCGAGTTCGCTATCCTTGGGGTGCTTGGCTTTCTGGAAGAGCGAAGGGGCGAGCCAGCCCTCGAGCGAGAACCATGAACCGAGGTTGACACCGCGCTGCTTTCGGTGAAGGTAGATGTCCCTGCGAGTAGGCGGAGCATCCACCGAAGTGGGCGGCGGCGCCGTGGTGTTGGCCGCGCCACCGGGGCTACCTGCACCGCCCTTGCGCTCCAGATCGAACTTGTCCTGTACCTTTCCGATGAATTTCTTCATCCTGGAAGCCTCCTATCAAGCGTCTTTGTACAGAAGTGATGAGCTCTGACGACGGCGGTGGCAGTCGGGAGATGAGCGGGAGTCGAGTGCGGGGTACGATCATCTTCGATGGGGAGCACCTGCCATGTTTTTGGATAGGGCTGTATCCCAATCTTCTATCCCAGCCTCCACATTCCTATATAGCTTATCCTCCTGTCACAGCGATACAAAGACGACGCAGGGTTGCCCGCACGGACAGGCGGAGGGTCGTTCAGTAAGCGCGATAACCGGCAATCGAAATTTAATTTTGGGAAATTTTGCCGTTGTGCACTGGTTTCCAATCGAGTGCCCGATTTCTTTCAAGAGCCGATCGAGCTTGCCTTGCTTTCGAGCGGGCGAAAAGGAACGCGCAGCATTGAGCGACCTTCCAAGGATACAGGCAGCATCCGGAGGAGTCTTCCGTGTCGCGGATGTCTCGAGGGATGCAACACAAATGTGGGGAGACCAACATGCTGATGTGGGGTGGTGGACCAATGAGAGCTCACCCATGCGCAGGTACTGGGCAGCTACTGCAGTGCGTTTCCCCACAATGCAGCCGTCTCGCAACGACAAACATGCATCACCGACTCATTGTGGGTCGCGTTGGAACAACAAGGTTATGGGACCATTTGAGCGTCAGAGCCGAGTCAGCATGAGCAGGAAACCTGGCAGCGCGAGTACTGTATAGCCAGTCAGTCTCAGTGGATGAACACTCCCGAGGAAAACGGGTCTTGGCGTTCTCACGATGCATTTGTTCCGTCGACTTCCAAGGTTCGACGGTGGTCGTGATCCCCACTGGAGACCGGCAAGGTTCAACCAAGGTTCAACGAATGTGGCGTTGGAAAGTCGAAAAAGGTGATTGACCACAAACTGATGTCGTGAGAGTGAAGCTAAACCGCATGTTGCGGAAACCTTCCGCAGAACCACGTCGGCACTGAAGCTCGCGGCTGCATACAGTAACTTTGGTACATGCTTGAGGTGAGCGAAGGTGTGGGTTGCGGGTATGCCGAGGCCGCAGTGTGATGATCGCACTTTTGTGTTGCCTTGGCTTTGGGCATGTCTCGCGCTGCGTGTGCGTATGCGTGTGGGGGGGAACCCTGTTGATGTCAAAAAGCCAATTTTCCAGAAAATGCACCTTGCGAAGTGACTGTAAAAGAGGACTCTGTTCCCCCGACGCCGAGAATGTACCGAAGATCGAGCAAAGCCCATACCGCTTTTCTGATTCCAGTTTTACTCGATTACCTCCCGAAACCGAAACAGATGTCCCTTGCTCCAAGACTTGCCAGAGCTAGAGACAAAAAAAGTGCACAGAAGGTGTGGGCTCAACGTGGAGCAGAGGATGCCGGGTGGTGACGACGCCTTCAAGCAGGCCGAAAGGGGTGGGAGGTTGGCGAGTCAGTCTCTCGTTTGGTGGCATACTTGTTCGGCGGTTGGCTGGCTGGCTGGCTAGCTGGCTGGCTAGCTGGCTGGCTGGCTGGGAGTTCTTCGGATCAAGTTATCCCGCGGTTGTGATTTGAATTGAGAGGATGCTGCTTGTTGCCGCGCAAAGTCGTCTCGCTTGCAACTCAGCTCCCAGAGTTAATTTGACCTTTTCCCTGCACATCGCCGCCCCTGCAATTCTGCCCTTGAATGAGGTTAGCCCGGGGACCTTAGGCCGTTCACCCTCCTCTAATTTTCTTGTTTTTGTTTTTTTTTGGATTTGAGTTGGTTGCCCAGCGTGGCTGTATTGACCACGCTGTGCCTGCAGATTGCCGAACAGAGGCTGGCTGAGGCCCTGACTCTGCTCCTCACTGCTCAAATGCTGTTGGCCTCATTGTTGCCCGCCGGACCGGCACGACATTCGTTCGTTCGTTCGTTCGTTCGTTCGCTCGCTCGCTCGCTCGCGATTCCACGCATGGCTCCGCCTAACCTGACCCCCAATGCTGTCTGTTCAGAACCCCTTCCTTCCTTCATCCTTGAGATCATCTCATCCTGCTTCTCCCTTCGCTTCCACCACACCCGTCCATCGTTGACACGTAGCGGCCAGGATGAACTTTGATTCGCTGCTGTAGCTCAACGCCAATTCACGCTAGCAGAGCTCGGACCGCTTCCGCTTGATCACGTTGATTCAAGAAACAGCATCGATTGCCCCAGCATCCCTGCGACAGTGGCGATCTATCAAAACAGCATCGTTCCTTCTCACATCAACTCGATCCTTCACGATACCACTGCATCCAACGCATTCTTTCGGCATCTTTGCACACGACGGCGTTTCAACGCTCAAATTTTCAGGAAACACGTCCAACCTGCATATTGCACAGCTGCTACTGCAGCCACTTTTACGTCGCCCAGCATGCATCCACCCCCCAGCCATATGGCTCACAACTCGACCACGCTCTACCAGACCATCACCAATACCCTTGGTCGAACCAACACTCGCTCCAACTCTTCTTCCTCATCCGCATCCAACATGAGCCAATCTTCACAGCGCTCGCCGCCATCCAGCTCGCATAAGAGGTCCTCCTCCCAGCAGCACAAGAGCTCCGGTGCGTCGTACACCAGCTCGGGGCTGCCCCGCAATCTTGTCTTTGACTATGTTCGCCCCGAAGAAGTTCGCGCTGCCCACGCTCTCGAGGTGGAGGGCTATCCTCCCGAAGATGCTGCCAGCTACGAAAGGTTGCTCTCGCGCCAGACTGCAGCTCCTCATCTCTTCCTTGGTGCATTCGTCCCACTTCCACCCCCAAAGGTCGCCGGCCCGCTCTCCGTATCCGGCCAACCGCGTAGAAAGCTTGTTGGCTTCATCACAGGCACGGCCGCACCGGCACTCACGTTGAGGTCCATGTCGACGCACGACACCTCGGAAGATGCTCGCATCGTCTGCATTCACTCTGTCTGCGTCGCTCCCGAAATGCAGAGAAAGGGTCTCGCGACCAGGATGCTCGAGAACTACATCGCCCGTATCCGAAAGGCCGAGGAGGGCAAGGGTCCTCAAGGTGAAAAGGGCAAGCGAGGCTACGAGACGCTGGCGCTCCTTGCGCACGAAGAGCTCACTGCGCTCTACAAAAAGGTTGGCTTCCGCATCCAATGCGTCAGTCACATCCAGTACGGCAGCGGCCAGTGGCTCGAGATGCGACGCAGCGTTTACCCCAGCCCGAGCAGTGGTCCAGCCAGTCGGGTCGGTTCCGCCCTCACACGCACAACTTCAGCTACCTCTTCCGGAAGCGATGATACCCCAGCTGGCCACAAGATGTCCACCGCCGCCGCCGCCGCGCTTCTTTCCAAGGAGGAGCCACAAGCATCGCCAGTCTCGACACCCATGGCTGGAGAGAACAAAAAGCCCGTGGCGCCCGAGACAAAAGCAGTAGCTGCTACTTCAAAACCAGCACCCCCACCCGGTATGCCATCTCAAGCTTCCATCATGGCCGCGCTCGCTGCTCAGTCACAGCCTGGCAAGAACCCTGGTCAGACATACACCTCTATCCTCGGCCAGGCCGTTGCAGCCAAGACTCCCGCTGAAGATGCCGGCATGGCGCTCGAAGCGCGTCTTGTCGACCGCGAAACCGGTTCCAACCTGGCAAAGCTCTACTGTCCCATGGAGAACTGCCGATGCTGCATCCTCGCCAAGGGCGCTGGTAAGTGGACACGCAAGGAGAGCGGTCCCCTCTCTAATCCAGAGTTGGAACTGCCCAACTCGCCATCCCCACCTCAAGGTCCTGCGTTCCCGGTGCACGCAGCAAGCCCAGGCATCTCGAACCGTCTTTTGACGACGGTCAAGGGCTTCTGGATGGTCGCTGGGCCGTTGCAATTCGACAATGTCGGCTTCTCAAAGGATATGAAGTGGACTGTGCCGCTTGGCAACGATGCTACCTCACCAGTGCTTGGTGCTTCCGCATCGGGCAACAATTCGATGAGCAGCAGCGTCGAGCTTTCCCGCCAGCGCACCAAGGCGCAGGAGAAGGAAGCCCGAGAGAGGCAGAAGCGCGAAGAGAAGGAACGTCAGCGCGAGGAGAAAGAACGTCGCAAGAAGGAAAAGCGCGACCGTAAGCGTGGTGGCAGTGGCTCCGACTCGTCCGATGAAGACGTCGGCTCGCTGCTCTCGCACCTTTCGCTTGGCCTGACCCCAGGAGAGGAGCTTACGGTCAAGTATCTTCTTTGTCCTGATTGTGAGTGCGGGCCATTGGGATTCACCATTTTGCCGACTGAGATGCAGGGAGGAAGGCTCGCAGCCGAGGTGGGCGATCAGGTTGAGAGGATGAAGGGCGGCACAATGGGGATGGAGGGTGCCGCGCCAAAGAGGCCACCGCAGATGTTCTATCTTGCCGCAGACCGAGTCAGGTATCAGTTTGAACGCTCTTAGACCGTATCAAGTTGTATTGTTTCTTTAACTTGGCACTTGTACCACACATCACACACATGAATAACCAGTTTCAGCATGTCGCTGGCTCTCCAGTTCAGCATTTGAGCGAAAAGGGTTTGCTTCGATTGGCTGTCTGACGTCCCGGAGCTGAGTCAGGAGTGAAGCTAAGCACTCTTGGGAGGGTGATGGGTGCGCCAGTGGTTGGCGATCTCTTCCCGCGTCGCTACCCACACACCTCCCTCGCCATTGCTCTGCTCGAGCAGCTCCTTGTTCCTCCTCTGCACATGATCAATAAACTTTTGGAGGCCTTGGAATCTGCCCGGTCTGCCCACGACTCTGCAGTGGAGTCCGACGGTCATCATTTTGGGGACCGAGTTGGGGTTGGTTTGGGGTAAGAATGTTTCGCTGACGAGGGTCTCGAATGCGTCGATGAGGTAGGATGAGAAGGATTCGGAGTTGAAGAAGCCGGGGGTGATTGCGAAGCGCATGTCGTTGTTGTCTAGGGTGTATGGGACGACGAGGAGGTGTTCGCCGGGTGTGCCGTCAGGGGCGGGGACCCAGTAGGGGAGGTCTTCGTCGTAGGCATCTGAGTCGTACAGTTCTTTTTCCAATCCGAGCTCTTTGTAGATCTGGTAGACGAGGCGACGAGTGTTGATGGATTGTCGACCGGTGTACCAGCCGCGCGGCTCGCGCGATTTGGAAGATGCGTTCTTGATGGCGCGGATAGCGTTTTGAATCTGCGCTCGCTCTTCTTCCTGCGACATGAGCGAATGGTCGAACCACCTGTACGAGTGACTTGCGACCTCACACCCAGCGTCTTCCATTGCTTTTACCACAGCCGGGTTTTGCTCGACAGCCCGACCGACGGACCAGCTGGTAAAGCGGAGGTTGTTGCGCTTGAACAGGTCTAGGATCCTCCAGAATCCGCGGTGCGAACCGAATTCGTAGGCGGACTCGACGCTGAGATTGCGGATGTTGGCGGGCGGTTTGGAACCGTTAGCCGCGCCGTATTCCGTCAGGTACTGTTCGGCACCCAAATCGCCGTTGAGGGTGGCGTTCTCACCACCCTCCTCGTAGTTGAGCACAAACGAGATCGCAATGCGTGCATTCCCTGGCCATTTCGGGTGGGGAAGGTTCGGGCCATACCCAACCATATCGCGCGGGTCGTGCGGGTTAAAGTTGTTGTGCCCAAAGTTGGCCGGGAGCGGCTCCGCGTTCCTATCCACCAGCTGGGACTCGTTCGGGTAGCCTGCAAACTTGGGCAGATCGTCTGTGACGGTAACTATTTTCCACGAGTTATAGAACATGTGTGCTGTAGCCGGGAAGGCGTCTATGCCGGGCAGACCGCTTTTGTCGCCGTCGGGACGTGCAAGCGTGCTGGGCCAAATGGACCACTGCTGCTTGACCTCGTTCCACGTGCCCATCGGGTTGCCGCACTCGGAGCAGCGCAGTTTGAACTTGCGGCCGGGCATAGACTCGTACAGCTGGGCGGTGGTCACATTGGCGCCCAGCACCTGCTGAACCTGCGCATCGACGGACGTGGAAGAAGAAGATGACGAGGCTGTGGGGGAGGACCAGGTGACCGCTCCTTTGCTCCAGTGCGTCGTCCATATGTAGGGCGCGCCGTTGATGCGCTGACAGCGCGTGCAGTGGCAGTAGGCAGACAAGCGGAGATTGGCGGGAGAAGCATCGAGCTGGTACTCGAGCGCACCGCAGTCGCAGTGTCCACAAAGCGTCGGCATCTTGAGCGTTGTTGGCGGAACCTAGATTACGGTAACTTGAGATGATGGAAGAAGAGGAAGGAGACCAAGGACACACGACACTTTGGGGGAACGCTCGAGTTTGCGAAAAGCACGCTCGCACCCCCGCACTGCCGGCCCGCAGAGCGAAAAGGTCGGATTGGAATATGCCGATGATAAGGTTGCATTTCTTTCTTCTAGCCCTGCTGAGCAATACCTGCCGTGCTCCCATGTATCATCGGACCATTTCAAACCTCAACCTCAACCTGCTGGAGCACACTCTGTTCGGTCACAAAGGGGATAGGGGCTACATTTGTGATGCTGTCCAAGCTTTCGAGCGTGCAGTGTTGAAGGCGAGCAACCGTGTGTCTATGTGTGTGTGTGTTCTTCTGTGCTTTGGTGTTGTTCCGACTCGTCTAGTCGCGTTCGGACATGGCCGAAAAGAGAGCCGATCAATTGGGCGGACCAATGAACACGTCGCTCAAGATAAAGCGTTATTCCCGCCAACCGCTGCGCTGCGCTTGCCTTATCCTCACTGACACGCACCGTGTCTCGTCCTCATCACAACATCGTCTCACTGTCGTTTTCATGAATTGCATTGAGTGAATATGCTCGTGAACAGGATACACGTACAAGTAGAGTGAAGAGGGTGACAAAGACGGTCCAGGCAGTGACAATGTTGTATAGAGATGCAGTGGGATAGGCTTTACACTGACCATGTATCAGGATGGGACTTGCAACGAGCGGCGCTTGTTCTTGGTGATGCTCATTGGCAAACCTTCTACGCCTTTGACGAGATTGTGGTAGCCTCTGCGCTTGGGATCGTTGAGCCGCTTCTTGAGATGCTTCTGCACCTTTGCTTCCGGCCTCACTACCACGACCGGCACGGGGGATGAAGAGAGTATGTCGCGGCTGACATGGCCCATGATGTGCTGTCCGAGCATCTTTTGGAATTTGTTGGCCGACTTGCCGCGCGTGCCTACCGTCAAACTGTCAGGTCTATACACATGGATGATGTCAAGGATGGTGGAGACGACCTTGCCGGCGACGAACTCGACAACGATCGAGATCTTGCGGTCCTCGGCTTCTTCGTTGAGCTCGACGATGGAAGCCATGAGCTCGCGTGCCTCTTCCCTTGCATCATCCTGGTCAATCTGATCTGCTTCTTCGTCAAGAATGCGCACCGCTACTACCTCATCGCCGTCTTCGACCAGGTTCTCCATGAGCCACTCCAGCGCACGTTCCGAATAGGGGTTGTCGTCGACAGCTACCATAAAGGTTCGTGTATTCTTGGTTCGGAGGAAGCCTCGAGATTTGACCTGCAGAGTGAAACTGAAGGCACCAGAGTTGGTCTCGTCGGCATCGGACATGGTGTCAAAGCCTACCCTTCGCTCGTAGCCGGCCTTGACATCGCTGAGGCCACCGGAGCTGCTGGTTCGGCTTTTGTTCATCGACGGCCCCCCACGTCGTCCACCGTACGTGCCATCACCTACAACACCCGATCGAGGGGGGGAGGAGGCGCCTGTGCCGGAGGCGAGAGAAGAGTGACTTGCTGCTGCGCGTGGTCTTTCTGGCTCTTCGATGGTGATACCTTGACGCGATGAGCGATTGTGCTCGATGCTGCTCCTTGGGGTGGCAAGGCCGCCTGAGCCTGGCTGCTCTTTGAGGATCGGTGTTGTTGGCCTCGAGATCATGGCGACTGTGCTCCGTCTATCTTTCTAGGTCTTGCTCCAAGTATATCGAGAGAAGAGTCCTGATACGAGGTGGGAAAGGCCGCGTGACCGTGTCGCTCGGTAGAGTGGCGCAAGTGCTTACTTGCAGCCTAAGTATACGAATGATACCGGACAGCTGCGACTGGTTGAGATACGCAATGACTTTGGCTCTAGCTGCTGATCGTATATGCAGGACTTGCTTGTAATAATGCGGAAAGGCAATGAATGCTGCTGAGCATGAAAGAAGAATGAGTTGCTGTGCCCACGAGGCTGTGAGGCCGCCAAGGTTTCCTATTTGGGTCATTAGCTCCACTTGTGGCTCGACCGCTTATCTTTTCGCACGAAAGCGCTTAGGTGATTCGCAGTCACAGCGCGTTGACCGTCTGCAGGGACCTCAGGTCAGATTATCCGACAAGGGTCCTCGACGCGGGTCAAGCGCGAAAAGAGCAACCGGAACTGCGCCCCATTCACCACTTTTCTCTCGCTCCCCCATTTCGACCTGTCTACAAATAGCACCGTTGCGCAACACCATAAAGAGCAAGGTCATCGTCGACATTCGCGTATTGAAGTGCAGGAGGTGAACTTCTGTCAAGTGAGGTGAATGGTGTCTGCGCTGGGACAGTGTGCTTATATAGTGAAAGGGTGGGTGTCGATCCCGTTAGCGTCCCGACTTGATCTGGACTGGCAGAGACATCCTCGTTGCAATAGAAAGGATCGACCTGAATAGAAGCTTTGGCTGCTGTGATTTTCAGTTCGTCCAGATGAGCTTACTGGCATGCCATGGATATCGTGATTAGATTCATCCTTGCTTGGTTCCAGAACGCCAAATTTGGGACTATCCGGGATTGTTGCCCTTTCAACCTAACTTCAGCGTGACGCGAACAGAATGGCACGCCAACACTCACCTCCTCATACGAAACCGCATTGCGGGAGACGCTTGAGTGGATCGTCTGATGAGCCCATCCGACCGATACTGACAACCGAGTGAAGAAGCAGAGTTGTGGTGCTTGCTTGGTGGTGAGGGTAAGCGCAGAGTGTGAATTCAAATTAACTTACTTGAAACTCCGGTCAAATCCATGAAGGTGTGGTTAGAAATTTGAGCTCAAGCCATTGGCTATGCCGAAGCCCACCTACTGTATAGAGGTTTCTCGCACTTCTCCAGGTTACTACGAGCCTCTCGTCCCAACATGATTGTTGCAGCTTTCAATAAGCAGCAGGTTGTGAACGAGAGATGGAAAGAAGTGAAGAAAAGGCTCGAGCTTGCATGCGCGAAAAAGAGATTCCCACCCACAGCTCGAGTTGAGCATTGAACCTTTAGTGCTCAGGCGGCGGCGGTAACGATCTGGAGTGTTTGAATTTTTCATTGGGTGGTGTTAGTCCAACCAGAAGCTGGCCCTTGAACTGCCAATAGTCAGAGAGAGGGCATCGTTGTTGGACCCTTCCGTTGGACGAGGTGGAGCATGAGCTCCGCGAAAAAATCCCACACACAGATGCAGCTGGGAGAAGAAGAGCAGCAAGCAGCAAGCAGCAAGCAGCAGCCGAGAGCTCGAGCGCAAGCACACGCAGTGATCCTTTGAGTGGGCGAGGAAACTACAGCCGGTCCAACATAAAACCCTGCTACAGATTCAGCTCAAAATGGAGGTGGTAGTCACAGTGCTCACGCTCCTGCTGCGTCCGCCTGATCCGCTCCAAACGTGCGGCAAGCCTCGCTCTCCACAATCAAAAACCTTGTCAGTTTCGCTCGTGCTGGGAAAGCTTGCGTGTCCGGTTCTCACCTCCGCTTGAGCTACTGTCCTCCTTGCTTCTCCCTCCATCACTCCTCCAGCGTCCTCACAGTTGCGACCGTCAGCCATCGCCGTCACTAGACTCCCACAGAACTTCCAGCGTTGATTCACAAACACACACTCACAACATCTCCCTCGACGCCGTGACAGATTGACTACTGCGCTCCCGCTGTCCAGCTCTGTTGCTCGCCACCACTTCGGCTTCAAGCACATCGATCGAGTTGCTCTTACATAGACAACCGGCCAACGCTATGACATCCACCGTGCCTGCCCCTCCACGCGGCTATACCTCGCTGGGTCAGCTCCCACCCTCGATCCGCTCCCCGCAGCCCATGCCCGCGCCGCTCAGCCGGGTTGCTCTTGCTGCCCGGCAAAACCAGATCATCGCGCTACAAGCGCTCCAAGCTGCTGCAGCTTCCGCCTCGGCTTCCTCCTCTTCCTCTTCCTCGTCTGTTGTGGGCTCGCCACCTCCTTCATCGTCCTACGTCAAGTCCTCCGATGGCGCTGTCTACGCTGTCGGTGCAAAGCGCGGACGCAAATTCCAAGCTTTCCGAGCACCCTCCCTCGCCAAGACCTCTTCTGAGGTCGCTAACCCTTCGAGTAGCTCACAGACCAGCGCCACCAAGCTTATGCCGCTGGTCACCACCAGCGTCCCATACTGGTCAGCAGAGGGCTCTCACCCGCTCTTTGACCCCACCTCTGGCAAGCGATCCGAGATCTACTCGCTCACCAACGACCGATATCCCGGCGCACCCGGCACCGCGCTCGCCAAAGCACGTGAAGCCCAACAGAAAGCCATCCAGTCTGCCAAGCGCGAGGCTGCCAAGAAGCTGGCCTCCAAGGCTGAACTCGAGCATCTCGGTGTCAAAGGACTTGGCAAGAAGCGCAAGAGCAGCAGCCCCTACGCAACCGTCGGCGGTGCTCCGCATGCTACCGTTGTCGTTCAAGCGGCTTCATCGAGCAGCTCTCGATCGGCGCAAGATCACGCGACTGCGCATGCCATGAACCGCGATGCCTCCAGGGGCCGCAATTCGGTCAAGCCCTCCACGGCCGAAGCCAACCTCACAGTCCCTTCTGCAAATCGATCACGACGACCTCCATCGAGGGCTTCCTCACCAGCCCCGATCACGGCCCAGACTTCCAGTGGAAGGCGAGCAGGCACTCGATCTGGCTCGGCCGCTCCGACGGAAGAAGACCCGAGCAGCTCTGGCGCAAGCACCGGCCGCAACAACCGCAGCTCGCCATCGCGTGGCACAAGCCCGCCTGAGAACAGCAAGAACCACCACGGACTCTCTTCCACCGCTCCCTTCCAGAGCAGTCCACTTGCTGCCAGCGCCATCACGATGGAGCCGCTGATGGACACGGATGATGCCGATCAGATGGATGCCAAGCCCAGCACTTCTGACGCCGACACTTTACCCTCTGCAGCACGTGCCGCTGCATCCAAGCGCAAGGCGAGTGCACTGAGCCAGGAGGTGCACGTCGACGATGTTGACCCGACCGTCTCGGACTCGCTCGATGAAGTGAGCAAGCGGCTCAAGCGCGACAACGATGAGGCGGCCAGAGATGCTGCTGTTGATCCAGCGGCAGAACGCGCGCTCAAGGAAGGATCACCTTCTTCGGTCTCGTCCAGCCGCCGCACCTCACCTAGGATGTCCTCTCGCCGCATCGTTGCTGAGGCCGCCTGACCAGTTGGCTTGCAACAGTCGAGCTTTCCCTATCTCTCTGCTTCATTCTTGCATTCGTATCCTTTTATACCCTCCCCTGCATCCTACTCTGTCCCATAGCCTTCATGCATCGCTCGTTGTTCAGTCCTACTTTGCCTTGTCCTTACCACTCAAGACGCTCCAGTACTTTGATGTTGTTGTCCATAATACAATTCCGTTATCAAGCGTGTCGCTTGCTGCTGAGTCTGTAGTTCGTTACGAGCCGGTCGTATCTGGCCTCCAAGCTTCCCCCATCATCAGACAAACCATTCGGAGTATTCGGTCGGGATCCCATGTAAGATTTGCGAACGAAGCATAGCTGTGGCGAATTTGATCCGCATGAGTTGTGTGAGTTTACCTCGCCTCGTAGCGGTCGGGAAAGGAAAAGGCGGGTGACGCGATAGGTCAGGTTGCCGTGCGCGTGCCGAGCATTTCGCCGGTTGGGTGAGTTTTACTCCAGGGTCCAAATCACGGGACAAGCGCAGTATCCGGACCGCTCCTCGCAGTTCGTGCATTTCTAATCACACTTTTTGTAATCGCTCACTTCAAGTGGGCTGTTCGAATGGTATTGAGAGGGGAAAGGGGAAAGGGGAAAGGACTGGAATTGGATTTTTAGCGGTCGACTCTCAAATACAAAGTGGTGGGTCAGCTTCCCCCGCGTTGATGCATGTGCTTCGAGGCGCTGGAGCGGGGGGGAGCCAATTGACCGACCAACGGACCGACCTTCTTGTGGCCGCATGTGATTGCACCATCATCGGGAAGGGGTTTTCTTCTTGTATAAAAGGATCAGCTGGTGATCTAGACAACGTTCGGCTATCCGCGACAACGACATCGACCTTCGCCTGCTTCACCTTGCGTTGAACTGGAAAGCAAACAAGCAAGCAAACATGTTCCGGAACGTTGCGCGATCTTCGCTTCGCTCGAGCCAGAGCAGCTCCACCTTGTTCCGCTCATCAGCGCAACGATCCTTCCGATACCGCCCACTCTCGTCAAGCAGCGCTGCTTCGAGCTCAAAAGCGCACACCAAGGATGGCAACAAGAACGTAAAAGGGTTGGTGGCAGGCTTGGTCGGTCTTGCTCTGCTCGCTTCCGCAGTGCCCACCCGCAACGTTCACAACGAGCAGTCCAGAAGCCCTCCCTCGAAAGTGTCCCCCGCTGCGGCTTCGGACCCAGAAGGCAAACTCATCTCTATGGACACAGTGGCTACATACAACAAGCTCCCGTCTGAAGGCGGCAAGGGTCTGTGGGTCGTCATCAAGGGCGAGGTGTACGATGTCACCGACTTTGTCGACAACCACCCCGGTGGGCGGAATATCATTCTCAAGAACGCTGGCAAGGATGTCACCGAGCTTTACGAGCCCATCCACCCGCCCACAGCGCTGCAGGAGAACCTCGACCCCTCCAAGCATATCGGACAGGTCGACCCCAGCACGGTTCAGATCAAGCAGGCGGGCGAGGAGTCGCACAAGGACCGCAAGCGAAGACTCGCACGTGAGAACCTCCCCTCGCTCGGCAGCGTGCTCAACCTCGATGATTTCGAGCGCATAGCTGAGAGCATCCTCTCGGACCAAGCTTGGGCCTACTACTCTTCCGCTGCCGACGACGAGATTACCAAGGCGCAGAACAGGGCAGCGTTCCAACGCATCGTCTTCCGCCCACGCGTCTTGCGCGCCATCGGCGAGGTCGACAGCTCGGTCAAGCTCATCAACTCCAAAGGCGATGGTTTCGAATGCGCGCTCCCCATCTACATCTCACCGGCAGCCATGGCGAAGCTCGGCCATCCCGATGGAGAGCTCAACCTCACGCGCGGCGCAGGCAAAGCCGACATCATCCAAGGTATCTCTGCTAACGCCTCGGTCGGGCTCGACGAGATGTTGGACTCGCGCAGAAAGGGGCAACCCATCATCTACCAGCTGTACGTCAACAAGGATCGTGCTGCTTCGGAGCGGATTCTGAAGAAGGTCGAGGAGAGAGGGGTGTCTGCGGTGATGTTGACCGTAGACGCGCCTGTGATGGGCAAGCGCGAGCGCGACATGCGCGCCAAAGGCGAGGAAATCGAGTTGGGCGTCGACCACGGCAAAGACGTCAAGGCCAAGGGTGGCGGAGTCGCCCAGGCCATTTCTGGTTACATCGAACCCAACCTCACCTGGGATGACATCAAGTGGTTCCGCAAGACCTGCAAACTCCCGCTTTACCTCAAAGGAATCCAGACGGTCGAAGACGTCGAGCTCGCCGTCAAGCACGGCGTCGAGGGTGTTGTGCTGTCCAACCACGGAGGAAGGAGTTTGGAGTATTCGCCCGCGGCGCTGGATGTGCTGGTGGAGCTGCGTCAGAGAAGGCCGGATCTTTTCGACAAAATTGAGGTGTTTATGGATGGAGGGGTGAGGAGAGGCACGGATGTGTTGAAGGCGGTGGCGTTGGGGGCCAAGGCGGTGGGGTTGGGAAGGCCGTTTTTGTATGCACAGTCGGGGTATGGTGAGGCGGGTGTTACGAGGGCGATTCAGATTATGGAGGACGAGATCCATCGCGGCATGCGTCTGCTTGGTGTTACGTCGCTCGACCAGCTGACGCCAGAGATGATCGATATCTTGCCCAGACAGTTCTTCGCCATGCCGCCTCGGCCAGAGGAGGCCACTGCATGAGCTCGATGGTTAAAATCGCACTAGAAGCCCAGCAGGACTATCACAAAGCATCTTTGCAATACTGAGCAGCTCAGTGCTCCATCTCATGTTTCCATGATAGCTGTCAAAACGGACTGTTGTGCATGTGATTCCATCAAGACGTCTTGATCAGCTTCGATCGGATGCACAGTTTGGATGAGGAGGGCTCATGCCTAAGACCAAGGACGAGGGTGCAACTGTATACTGTACAGATTTGAGTAAGTTAGAATGCCGCGTGCTTAAGCAGCTTCGGCTCTACGATTTCACAAGAGCTGTGAAACGCGGCTTGGCAGCACTTTAGCTGCCGGCAACGGTTCACCAGTGGAGCCGGTCCTGAAAGCAAAGCCACAGTGCACTTCTTAGCACCATTGCCGCTGGAATGGTTCTGTAGAAGCGTGTTGGTGTTCCTGCTCACAGTACAGTACAGCTTGGCCCAGCAGTTTGGGAACACCCTTCGTTAGGGATCCCACGCGGGACCCCGCATTACCCCACCCAACACTCTCTTTAAAGCTCTGCTCCACACTCACCGAATCTGCTCTTGACGCCTCCATCTTCCTTGCTGTCAACCTTCTACGATTCGCCACTACGATACCTTCTTCTCTCCACACCATCTTTCCTTTCGATCACCATCCTTGTCCTTGACATCCGCAAATCCTCTTCTATGTCCTATAGTAGCTCAAGATGAGAGCAGAAGAAGGCTTCCAATTTGAGCGTTTTCGAGTGGACTCTCCGTGGTCCTCGGACCCAGCGCTGCGACTCACCATCCTGCGCCTGCTCTCCAGCGGTAACTCAGCGCTCAGCTACAGCGAGATCAAGCGGCTCTTCGACAGCTTTTCCACCTTCGGCCACAAGGTTATAGGCGAGTACGCCGACATCGCTGATACTCTGGACGGCCCGCAGCACGAGCCCACGCTGATCCAGTACGACGCCTGGGGCCAGCGCGTCGACAAACTCGCCACCGGCGAAGGCTGGAAGCGTCTCAAAGCCGTCTGTGCCGAAGAAGCCATCGTTGCCGAATCCTACCCTCGCACCGAAGCCAGGAATGGCGGCGGGCGGGACAAGCTCGGCAAATTTGCCCGGCTTTTCGCTTTCACTAGGAACGTTATGTTTTCGCCAGTCTCGAAAGTGACGCTTTGCCCGATCAGCATGACGGATGGAGCAGTGCGGGTGCTTGAGATGTTTGGCACCGAGAAGCAGAGGCGCGAGATTATTCCTAAACTATGCAGCACAGACCCGCGGACGGCTTGGACAGCAGGACAGTGGATGACGGAACGACCTGGCGGATCGGATGTCTCGCGCACCGAGACGGTCGCTAAACCAGTCAACCCCAACAAGAAGCCTGAGGCCGGAGACCAGTACATCATCAGCGGCTTCAAATGGTTCTCCTCCGCCACGGACGGCGACATCGCGCTCGCCCTCGCTCGCACCAGCGACGACCTCAAGCTCGGCTCCAAAGGCCTCTCCCTCTTCCTCATCAAGATCCGCGACGACAAGACGGGCAAACTCAACGGCATCCGCGTCCACCGTCTCAAGAAGAAGCTCGGCACAAAGTACCTTCCCACCGCCGAGCTCGAACTTGATGGCTGCATCGGCGAGCTGGTGGGTGAGGTAGGGCGAGGGGTTGCGACGATCTCGTCTGTGCTCAACATTACGCGGTTGTACTCGGCGGGTGGCGCGGTTGGTGCGCTTTCGTGGGGGTTGCGTTCTGCGACAGCGTATGCTCAGATCAGACCCGTGTTGGAAGGTGGCAAGCTGGACAAGCTGGCTTTGCACACGGATCAGCTATTGAAGGTGACGGTGCTGTACAGGGTGTTCCTGCAGATCTTTTTCACCAATGTCTTGCTCATGGGTGCTAGCGAGTCTGGTCAGGCGAACAAGCGCGAGCAGACCCGTTTGCGCCTGCTCACCCCGGCACTGAAAGCGTTTGTGGCGACCCGAGCATCCGAAGCCTACCTGACGCTGATCGAGTCGTTCGGTGGACAGGGATACATGGAGGAAGTGGGGATGGGCGAGATGCTGCGAGACGGCACCGTCGAGCGCATCTGGGAAGGCACACCTGCCATCCTCTCGCTCGACGTGCTCCGCGTTCTCGTCCAAACCAAAGGCCAAGCGCTGGTCGAGTTCTTCCAAGACACCAGCGTTATCCTCTCGTCGCTCCCCACCCACCTCACCTCCCAGCTCGCACCCGAAATCAAGTTCCTCAGCTCCATTGTCCAACAAACAGCTAGCGTGCTCAAGAGCCTGGATCTGGAGCGACACATCAAGACCAACGATCTGCGCTTCAGCAGGCATCTTCTCGACCTGATCATGGCGACCCACGCATCGGCGCTGCTGCTCCAACAAGCCGCGTGGAGGGTGCGAGAGTTTGCGGCGAGCTCGCAGCTGCAAACGTTGGTAGGGGTGCGGGCGAGTGAGCAGGGCGTGCAGGAGGATGTGCACCTAATTCGGCTCTGGATTGGTGGCGCGGATGGTGCAACCGGGTTTGCTGATCTCGGGCGACTCGTGTCGCAACTTAAGGCGGCGGCGAGTGTCGAAGCTGCCAAGGCGAGCAGTGATGTTCAGCTCGGCCATGCGCTCGTGTACTCTTGGACGCAGGGCAACGTCGACGCAGTGAAGAGCCGCTTGTAGATAAGTTATGCACACTTATTATTCGCATCACTTTATGCTTTTTTTTTTCCTCCGCGATGTGGGTCCGTCTGCGATAGCCGTCTTACAGCGACACAACTCCTGTTGCATGCACGAACTCAAGAAGAGGAGGGTGGGGTATCGTTTTGTATTCAGGGGTGGATGATGTGAAGGTCAACTACCTCTTGCTGAGGCCTACACTGCGCAAAATGCTGCCGATTGATCCTTTTATCGCTCCGCCAGGCTTGTTCATACGAGCATTTCTCACTCTCGCCGACATGTACTGCCTCAACTGCGCATACAGCAGCCCGCCGAGCCCCCACACGGCCCCCTGCACCAACGGCGATAGCAACTGATCGCGCACTGTCACGTATAGAATCGGGAACCATTCGATTCTGAGATTGCCAAGCCAGAGCTGGTGCTGGTCGGTAGCGTTGCTGCGTGCGATTTCGACCTTGTGGTGGTGGTCCTTGTCGTGCTTTTCGTTGAGCGAGTTTGGCTCGTCTTGCGATGTCGATGATGAAGGACGGTCTTCGTGGAGGAAGCCGCGGATGGTAGCGAGGTAGGACTGCTCAAAGCGGAGGTCGGGAAGGGCGGGCAGCTTAGCACTGCCACCTGAGCAGGTGGTGCAAGATGAACTGTCGGAAGAGGTGGAGAGCGACTCCCAAGAGGAGACTTCATCTTCGTCGTCACGAAGGAGACGCCAGCGATGTGATCTGTTGGAGCTGTGTTCCGATGGCATTGTCACGGTCGCTAGACGGGGAAGAGATCGAGAGAGTGCGAGGAGACGGCTGACGGTGTAAGCAGGGAGAGGTTGTGTAGATGGCACGGTATCAAGGTGAGATGGAAGGGTTCAGCGTGATACTGTTTCTGCTCGTGCGTGGAACGCAGATGTGGAGGATCTCTCATACAAGTACAAGCGAGAGCGCGCGCCCGCAACAGACAAAATTCTCCAAGCGTTCGCCGTGATCGTGGCAACGCAACTCACACTCCTTCACAGCCTCAACTGCTCTGTTTTGTCAAAGCAGTCTTCTGCACGGAAAGGAAGATGTACAGGTGATGCACACGACGTCGGACAGACGGACTCAACGCTCGATTGTAACTGATGGCGATTTGATTCGATATGCTAGTAAAAGTGCAAATAAGTCAGTAACAATGCACAGCTGGCTTTCCTGGCACAAACCCGCCTCAGCGCTCAATGACAAGACAGCAGACGAGCGCTACATCATCAATCTTACCACCAGTGTAGCGAATGCCATACCTCGCCGCCTCCCGCTCAAACGGACTCTGCTTGGTCGTCGAGTTCTGGCAAATCTTTGCATACTCTACCAGATTCGTCGCCAGTACCTGGACGAACTCTTTGTCCTCCTCCAGACTATCGTGCTTCTCGCCCTCTTTCTCAGACCCTGCATGCCTCGCAGCGTACGAGGCATGGTGCTTCTCCTTGATGAATTTGGCAAACTGCGGAATCTCGATTTTGACATCCACATTATCGAACAACCCATCGGTGCCGACGATGATGAGATCGCCGTGTTGCAATGTGCACTCCCAGGCGTCGGCGTCTTTGAGCGTGTTGGAGATGAAACCTTCCTGGATCCATTCTTTGGGCAGTTTGGCGAGTTGGAGTGGGGTGTTGAAGCCGCGTTGTTGGGGTGGGCTTGCGTGGAAGACGCCCTGTTTGGCGGTGCCTTGGCGGAGGATGACGAAGCCAGAATCGCCAAGGTTGGCAGAGCGGAGGGTGCCGTTGGAAGAGTCCATGGTAAGGATGCATGCTGTTGCGCCGCCTGCGAAGACCAAAGGCTCCTTGAGGACGTGCTCGAATGCTTCTGCAAGAATGCGGTTGGGTGCGGCACCAGTGTCGGGATTTGCTGATGCTTGAGATGCTGACTTGGAAGCATAGAACATGAGCGCTTGAGAGAAAAGCGCAGGGTCGATACCGTTCTCGTTCCACCCGCCTACACCATCGGCCACTCCAATAGCCACGTCGCCGCTGGTGCTCATGGATGTGCACATGAGCGAATCCTCTCCTGCCTCACCGCCTCGAAGCAACTGATCGCGCCATCGACCGATCTCGCTGTCGGCAGGAAAGCCGATTTGGCTCTTGTTTGTGCTCTCTTCTGAAGATGTTGACGACAAGGACCCATCTTGTTCGTTGACGGATGCAGAGGAAGAAGAGTCGCCTTCTTGCACTGGATCTTCCGGGCTGCGGGGCTTGCCTTGGAATGCGTACGCTGTGAGGAACTGAAACGGGCGTTGCGAGGATCGGACAGGTGCGGTGGTAAAGGTGCTTCGCGAATGCAATGAAGGAACTGGTGTCGAAGAAGAGGCGGACGATTGTGTGCGGGAGTGTCGTTGCGTTTTGGTCAAGACTGTTGTGCTCAATTGACGCAATGCTGCTGTGCTGGATGAAGCGCAACCGATTGAGGGTGATGACACGTGGCTGATACGGCTGTAGGCCATGCGGCTGGGGATGCGCAAGAACATGGCAATGCTGGTGGTCAACATGGTTGTCGGTCGTGCTTAAGATCTGTCGGTGTATGTAACCGACGAGGGCTTGACTGTGCTCCACAAACGTCCGTGAGAGGTCTGGCGTCACGATTGAGCCGTCACCACGCTGCTGGTGTATGAATCCGGTGCGAAGAGTGGGTGATGGTCTTGGTCAAAGAAGGCTAAGGCTGACGGCATCGATGGGACGATATACGGGTAAGAGAGTTGCAGCCAGGGCACACGCCCCTCGGTAAATTTTATTACTCAACAGTCACACTGTGAGTGTGCTGCTGCTGATGTTTTTGCCTGTCGACCGAAATCAAGCTCAGCAGGTCACTGTCCGCTACAGTACAGTACAGAAATCCCACGACAGACGGAAAGCCAAGAGCCGACGCACGAAGCTCGCCAAAAAGGTTTGTTACGGCACACGAACTGACATATTTGGCGTGCCCAAACCGCGAATGCAGAGTGATGCATTGTCAATGACGGGACATGAGGCGGTGCCCCGCTCAGAACGGCGCAGGAAAGCTGCATGCGCGAGGCATGATCTGCTGTCCTGAGCCCTCGTCAACGGTTGGGTGGGGGGGATAGAGAGAGCCTTGGCATTGTTGACTAAGTTAGATGCCGATCGGTCAACTCAAAAATGTGCATCTTGCCATTCAACCTTCTTGGCGACCGACGCAGGACTGCGACCTGACCGCCACCGAACATCCTCACCTTCATCACAGGCTTGACGAGATAGCAAACACGCCAGGCTTCGTCGATGCTCTAACTGTTCTGCATCAACTCCTGTAGGAGACATGCAGGATCGCAATTCCTCACCGCGAGCAGTGCAAGCTGCGCAACGTCTCCTGCGCTTCCTCGTCGGCTCAACCCACGTCACTACATTTCGCCTGCTATGGCTTGCAATTCTCTTCTACGGCGAACGAGTGGTATTTCATGATGCAGCCAATCGCTGTCAGTGGCCAGATGCACCCACTTCATCCACAAATGAAACTCAACCCACAGTCCATGTCTTACTCGTCACCGACCCTCAGATCATCGACCGTGACACCTACCCAGACCTGCCGTTTCCAAACCTTTTCTATCCGCTCGTGCGCCACTTTTCCGACAACTATCTCAAAAACGTCTGGACGAGTCTCGCCGTCAATCCGAACAAATGGCTGCACCGAGGCTACATTCTCCCACCCTCGCAACAGGCGCAACGGCCATCGCAATCAAGAACAGCCCTCGTGCTGCCTCCCGACGGCGTAGTGTGGATGGGCGACCTTACCGATGGTGGCAGACGAGGTCGTTCCGACATCGAGTATGAAGCACTGATCAGACGATTCCACGGAATCTTTTGGAGACCAAGAGAGGCTCATTGGGAAGCACCACCCTCCACCCTCAGCACTACGCGCCAGCTTATCGTGCCTCGCACCTCGGCCAACATGTTCATCCCCACTTTCTATCTGTCGGGCAACCACGATATTGGTCTTCCTGGTTCGTCGGCAGGTCATCGCGTTGATGCATTGGCGAGTGAAGATGCGGTCGAGCGCTTCAAGAAGGATTTCGGCATGAAGATTGATGGAGGCGGGTTTGTGGTCAAGGACCGAAATCCATTCACACAAGCCAGCCTCAACGGCCGCATTCTCATCTCCACAGATACTGCACTTGGAGCAACGCACGAGCTGATCTTGGTCAATGCACAGGATCTGGTGGGCATGCAACGCCAAGGCGGCGGGCCGTTCGACACGTACCTCAGTTCAGACCATCCGGGCGAGCTCGACGGTCAGCTCGGGGAGGACGCACATACGGCGTACAACGAGACGTTCGACTTTGTCGAGTCTGTCAAGCGTGGAGGCATTCGCGTTCCTCGTGTGTTGCTCACACACGTGCCTCTGCACAGACCCGAGGGGACGAGTTGCAACGATGCAACAAGATCTTCTGTACATGGTGTCACGCGAGAAGCAGCGCGGCCTCTGCATCAAGGCACAGATCGTGGCTCGACCTACCAGAACATGGTTTCGCCTTCAGTGACGAATTGGGTGATGCAAGCCATCGACCCGATGGCAGTGTTCAGTGGCGACGATCACGATCATTGCGAGCACCGCCATAGCAGAACCGTCAGCACCACTTCTACAGCAACTATTGTAGACGGCTTCGAACCTGGTCAGATTCCCGAGCTTACAGTCAAGTCGATATCCATGACCGAAGGTGTACGCAAGCCAGGCTTTGCCCGTCTCAGCCTCTTCTCACCGCCTTCATCCACACAATCAAGCACAGGCCAGTATGTAGCTATGGCTTACACGCCTTGCTTGCTGCCAGACCAGATCGGTATTTGGACACAGCTCTACCTGCCCTTTTTCGTGATTAGCCTGCTCGGACTCCTGCTGTGGCCTCGATTTGCAAAGTCCCAGACTAGTCCGGCAGGCTACCTCCCGCTCAGCAATCAGCGGAAGAGGGATGACGACACTCCGCCATTTGCAAGCGAGCGCAAGCCCGGTCCGACAATATCGCACCGAGGCACGTTCAGAGCATGGAGCCAAGATGTGCTGGCGGTCGTGATTGTCGCACTGCCGTTCTGGGTGTTTTGTCAGACACATTTTCTTTTTTGATAGACTCTATTGGATTCGCATATGCATCGTAGCATGCCTATTATACCAACGCACACAATCGCATAGGATGGACGAAATGCTGCATTTGCGAACGAGTGTGTCTTGAGAGGAACGAGAGGCGAGATCATACCTTGGTTCTGAGTGGAGACTTGGAGGGTATCTAGGAAGCGTTTTATTCTGCTTGCACGCGTGTTAACTCAGACTGTCTACGCCCAGATAGGGTCGACAATCAGAGGCCCCTTGCCCACGGCATGCACCTTGAACCCAACACTGCGCAGAACCTTTGCATCGACGATCCCGCGCCCATCAAACACAAAAGCGGGTTTCTTCATGCTCCTATAGATCTGGTCCCAGTCCTGCGCGGTCGCGTCTCTGAACTCGTCCCACTCGGTGCAGATAATAACCGCCTCTGCATCTTGGCAAGCCTCTTTCATCGAGCCGGCGATCTTGACCTGCTGCTTGACGCTCTCTGCATCGTCCACCACGCCCGGTTCGGTGAGGTCGAGCAAGATCTGGTTGCGGGTGACTTTGGGATCGTAGATCGAAATGAGGGCGCGTTCTTGGCGGAAGTACTTGCAGAGTGTGATTGCCGCCGACTCGCGCGTATCGCCCGTGTCCTTTTTAAAGGCAAACCCGAGCACGGCGATCTTCTTCATCGTGATCGTGTTGAAGAGCGTCGAAACGATCTTGCGCGCAAAGCGCGACTTGGAGTACTCGTTCATCTTGATTACTTGGTGCCAGTAGTCGGCGACTTCGGAGAGGCCGAGCGATTCCGAGAGGTAGACGAGGTTGAGGATGTCCTTTTGGAAACAGCTGCCGCCGAAGCCGACCGAAGCTTTGAGGAATTTAGGTCCGATGCGGCCGTCGAGACCGCAGGCATGCGCCACTTCGTCGACGTCCGCACCCGTAGCTTCGCAGATGGCGGAGAGTGAGTTGATACTCGAGATGCGCTGTGCGAGAAGGGCGTTGGCAGCGAGCTTGCTGAGCTCGGAGGACCAGAGACCGGTTTCGTAGATCTTGGAGGGCGCGACCCAGTTCTGGTAGACCTCGCTGAGTGCTTTCGCGGCCGCCTTGCCCTGTTGGGTGTCGAGCGACCCGATGAGGACGCGGTCCGGCGCCATCAGATCCCGAATCGCAGTTCCTTCAGCGAGGAACTCCGGGTTGGAGAGGATCTGGAACGAGATGAGCGTGCCATCGGCAGTGTAGCTCGAGTTGGACTCGAGGATTGTCCTCATGCTCGCCGCTGTTCGGCAGGGCACGGTCGATTTTTCCACAATGATCTTGCTGCTCTTGGCCACCGCCGCAATGCGTCGGGTGGACGCCTCGACGTAGTGCAGGTCGGCAGCAAAACCTTTGCCCACACCCGAAGTTTTGGTGGGAGTGTTGACCGAGACGAAGATGAGATCTGCTTCCTGGATGGCCGCATCGATGTCGGTGGAGAAGAAGAGGTTGCGGCCGCGACATTCGCGCACGACCTCGTCCAGACCGGGCTCGAAGACGGGAAGCACGTCCGAATTCCAAGCGGCGATACGGACCGGGTTGACGTCGACAATGATGACCTTGATGTATGGGCACTTGAGCGCAATCACAGAGCAGGTGGGACCACCAACATAACCAGCACCGATGCAGCAGATGGTGCGGACGTGTGAGGGGACCGACTGGACGTGGTACTGCTGGCTGGAAGAGCCGCTTGTGTGTAGGACTGGAGCCGGCATTGTTCTAAAAGTTTCGGGGGATGGTGGCTACCGAAAGGGGGATGGTGTGAGGAGAAGGAAAGATAAAAGGATGGGGGCCGAGAACTGAACTGATTTGTACTCAGACCAGAGGAGACGGGAGACTGGAGGCGAGAACAACACTTTTTGGTACTCAAAAGTTCAAGTCAGACGATAGCCACAGGGTTGCGCCCATGGCCACTCCATTTGTGGACAGCCACGGAAAGTAGAGCCAGAGCAGGTCGGGGTCTGTCTCGTGCAGAGTCATGCGTTGGAATCCCGAGCAGGAGGAGCACTCAGACGACCGCAACCACATGCTCGAGCTGCGTCTGCAGAGGAGGTTCACGTTAACGTTATCAGGGGAAGGAGGAGCTTGAAAGAGTTTATGCGTTGCAGCCAATGGCACAAAGGTGGAGGAGGTTGACGAGTCTTGCGAGCCTCAGTCGGAGATCAGCGCTGCAGTTGCTTACGGTTCAGCGCCTCGAACTATCGCCGAGTGGGTGTATCAATCCCACCATCGTTTCCAACCTTGGCAGCGGTCGTCGTTGTTTTGCTCGCAGATGCTCTTGCTTTGCCACATACAGGCTTTCTCAGCCGCAGCTTGTGTACACTGGGCGCCGCATACCACACCCATTGCTGGCACTGTCTGCGCACTCTGAGCTCTGGAGCATTCGCAGCAAGACGGAGGAATCAGGAAGAATGTGTGCCGTTGGTTGAGTAGGAAGAGAGGAGGGTGAACAACGTGCATGCAATTCGAGGCAAAACGTGCCCGCCTCGGCCAAAAAGACCCCTCGTGCAGCTGCCAAACTTTGCCTTGTTGGTATTCGCTCAATACAACTCGACCCGTCAGAATTCAAGGTGTAATCAAGGTGCAAAATACAAACCTCAACGAGCGAACGTGGACCTGCAGCTAAAATGCGACAAGTTGAAATTCGCAGTATGAAAGGCACAGAGGCACAACTCACGCGTTGTCAATTCTCTCTCTCTCTCTCTCTCCCTCCCTCTCTGTGTCTGTATGCGTCTCCCAACTGTGACTGCTTGGCGCGCACGATACGCACGATACAGATCACGCCCCGATGAAAGCTGCCGATCTTTGGCAATGCCGATTTCGGGGTGACACTTTGCAGCGTCCATTTAGCTTTTGGCTTCGGACCGGTTGCACATTTGTCCGAAAGACCGGTGCGATAGCGTCGACCGCGCATTAAGCTTTGCATGTGATACGCAACGCTGCACCAGAGATCCTACCCCGCAATCAAGAGCAGCCTAAATACGCATAGAGACAACTGCCACCTTGGCCAACCATGTCCTCCTTCGCGCTTAACTTTTACCACCACAGTGTCCATCGACGATGCTCGGACTGCTAGGCAAGTCAACTTCACAGCGTGCCATCGAGGGCCACATCGCCAGCCGCGATGCTGCTCTAAGATATGCTCTCCCTGACGAGTCGTCAAAGAGCGCGCTCGTCGTTGTGCAAGACAGTAACAGTCCCTATCGCGGACTCCAGGTAGGCCTCGCAGAGCACGACCTCGAGATCTTGTCCTCTGACATTTCTGGCATCACATCTGGCATCAAAGCTGGCCGCTGGACCTCGACGCAAGTCCTCTGCGCCTATGTGCGTGCTACACGTCGAGCGCAGATCCGCACCAACTGTCTCACCGAAGTCTTTATCGACAAAGCCCTCGTCCGTGCCGCTGAGCTCGACTCACACTTCTCGCAGACAGGCGAGCTCGTGGGTCCCCTTCACGGCGTGCCCATCTCGCTCAAAGGTTAGTCCTCTGTTCTTTTTCTCCCCAGTCGCATGTCTCCACCTTCCAGACGTTGGGTTCGCCTCTACCTAACCTCGAGGGTGTCGACGTGCTTCTGACGGAGTCACATCGTGTTCACATCTGTTGCAATTCATCTGACAAAAGATAAAAGACACGTATCATTATGCTGGCGTAAAAACCACCATTGGGCTTTCCGCCTGGATCGCCAAGCCGCCTGAATCCATCTCCTCCACCGTCGGCACCATCTGCGAACAGCTCGGCGCGATACTCTACGTCAAGACCAATGTCCCGCAGACCTTGATGACGTTCGAGAGCATCAACGCGGTGTTTGGGCGCACGTTGAACCCGTACAGCCCGCGCCACACTTCGGGCGGCAGTTCCGGCGGAGAGAGTGCCATCATTGCGTGTGATGGCTCGGCTGCTGGGTTGGGTTCAGACATCGCAGGGAGCCTGAGGATCCCTTCGCACCATACGGGGATTTACGCGATCAAGCCGAGTCCAGGAAGATGGTCGTATAATGGGCAGTGCGATTACGGAAAAGGGTTTGAAAGCATTGAGGCCGTGCTCGGACCCATGTGCAGGTGTGCGGCGGATTTGGAGATGCTGTTTGTCGAAGTGGCGAGACAGCATGTGCCCAAATGGCTGCGCACGGTGAGGGATAAGAACGATCCGGTGGTGCTAAGAGAGGCGGTGGAGAACGATGAGGCGATGGCAAAGTTCAACCTGTCGGATTCGTCGACGGTCGTGCTGAACGAGGCATGGCTCAACCCGATCGGCATGGCTGAAGCCCGAGGCTCGCCCCTTCGCATCGGCTACGTTGTGGGTGATGGCCTCTACCGCACCACTCCTGCCTGCTACCGTGCTATCCAAGAGTGCGTCTCCGCCCTCAAGGCCAAGTACACTGACAAGCGAGTCGAGCTCGTCGAGCTGCACCCCAACCAGTTGCAAACGCTCGAAGCCGTGCGCCTCTTCCTCCGCCTCTTCACCGCCGACGGCTTCCGCAACCTCAAAAGCTACCTTGGTCCCGACAAGCCCATCCCCCAGATCCAGCTGCCCATTCGTTTCAGTCGCCTCCCTCGCTGGCTTCGCGGTGTGCTCGTCTTCTTCCTCCGCTACATCGTCCGCGATCGCATCTACGCCGACATGGCTGAATCCATGGCACGCCTCTCGGCTGCTGAACACGCGGATGTGCTTGAACGCCGCGCACGGTTTGTCGACAAGTGGAACCATACCATGTGGCAAGATCTTTCCCTCGACGCACTTATCGCGCCCACGCAGGCGTGCCCGGCTGTGTCGCACGGGGGAGCCAGCCACAACTCGGCAATGGTCGGCTCAACGGTGCTGTACAACATTGTCAAGGCGCCCGCTGCTGTCCTTCCAGTCCTTCGTGTGGATCCGGCGCTCGACTCGCACAGGGAGAAAGACTTTGAGAATGCGACAGAAGAGCAGCAGAAGGTGTACGGAAGGTGGGCGGCGGATAGGCGGTGGAGGGACACGAGCAAAGTGTGCAACTTTCTGCTGTACAACACGGCCTACGATGCGAAACAGATGGCAGGGTTGCCGGTGGGCGTGCAGGTGGTAACCAGGCCGTATCACGAAGAAAAGGCAATTGGGATCATGAGGTTGTTGGATGACGCACTACCTACTCCAGCGCAGAGAGGTGCGAGCTGGAAGAACAGACTTGATGCCCAGGGTGCATTGATTCCGGAAGGGAGAGTGAAGTCGTCCGTCGGGTTCGGCCCCGGTAGCTTGACCAAAGCTTTGTTCCAGTAAGTTAAACAGGCGTCTTCAACCTCGAGCTTGAGTGGCGCCGGGCGGTCTCGATGCCACAATAATTGAGGTTGACGATGAAAGATGGACAACACTTAGCCTTGCGATAAGGGCGTGAGGCTCGAGGTTGCACAAGCGCAAGCTCACTTGTGCCACACCGGCGAGCTTTCTCACACGGCTGTGCAACGGACTTTGTGGGACCTTAATTTGGCACTCTTAAGCGTATTGTCCCGATGGCGCCATGTGTAACAATCCTCTAGATGAGACTTGGATCTTCTTTATCAAGCTCGGACGCCGACCGCTGCCATTCAACAGGCCTCCGCTGTTGCTTGTAACCTGCCACTCGACGCCCGGTTCCACTGAACGTTGGAGGAGTTTGCTCAAACGCTTGAAAGGCTTCGAAAAGCCGTTCTGGAAAGGACTCCGATTGCACCTTGAGTTCAAATCCATTTCATTCGAGGTTGCGAGAGTGATACGGTTCCCACAACCTGGCTGACCGGTGAAATACCCCCCTCCTTTGCCGCGAAGAACAACTCCGACTCGTCTCGAAGCGCGGACAGCACAGTCAAGCATAGCCGAGTTTCAATCGAGAGAGGCTGCTGAATTGGCCGATGTTGCACTGCTTAACTGCGACACTGTGAGAGGTTAGTTCGAGATGAGAGTATGCAGGATAATTGCGGCCAAGCGATCCGTACGCATGACTAAGTTTGGAATCCACCCCACACAGCAAACACGATGCCACGTCCCCACACTGCCAGAGCAGCCCTTCTGGCAACGCTTTGGCCAACGTTTTGCTTGGCTCTCTGCTCATGCTTGTGTGGCTTGGCTGCCGGCGGCGGCGGTGAGGCGGAAAACCTGTCAGAACTGATTATGTTGCTGTTCCCGCAAGCTCTATGGTGGCTAGATAACGAGTCACGAGCTGAGTTAAATGCTTTCTTTCCGCCTACATCCAGCAATCCCTCGAGACCTCTTTCCACCAACCTCAAATACCCACTCACCTCTGGCAACCACGTCTAACTGACCGATTCCCATCCCAGCTCACCACGACGGCTCTATCTCCTTCTCTACAACCTCGAGCATATTCGATTCGAATCCTGCAAGGCGCTACCGACACACGGCTCGACGAGCCTATCCCACCCCCACGATGAGTCACAACATCGAGGACAAAGCTGCCGACGCTTCTGGCGACGACACCGTCATCACCTTCTCCGGCACCGCCACCGCCACCGGCACCTCCACCCGCTCGGACGACGCACACAAAGACGCCTGCCTCGCCAAACTCACCAAATGGTGGTCCGACGACGAAGAACGCACCGTCCGCCGCAAGCTCGATTTCCGCATCGTCACCACCTCTTTCTTGCTCTACCTCAGCGCCTTGCTAGACAGGTCAAACATCGGCAACGCCAAAACGGCCGGCATGGTGCGCGCCCTTCACATGAGCGATTCGCAGTTCCAATGGCTCCTCACCATCTTCTATATCGCTTACATCGTGTTTCAGTTCCAGGTGTTCATGTATAAGCTGCTGCCCCCGCGCGTTTGGATGGCGTTCTGCGTGCTCGTTTGGGGCATTGCGGGCATCTGTCAGGCAGCGACAAAGAATTGGGCAGGGATGATGGCGGCGAGGTTCTTTTTGGGCGTGAGCGAGGCTGGGTATGGGACAGGTTGGGCTTTGTACTTGACCTTCTTTTACCCAAAGACGGAGATCGGGTTAAGGTTTGGCGTGTTTGTCTCGGCGGGCGCAACCTCGGCGGCGATTGCTGGGTCAATTGCGTATGGGTTGGTGCATGCACATACGAGCGTAGAGTCGTGGAGGCTGCTGTTCCTTATCGAAGGACTTCCGACCCTCATCATGGCGCCCATTGCCTACTTTGTGCTGCCGAACAGCATCCAGAGTGCAAGCTTCCTCAGTCCAAGGGAGAAGGCGATTGCAGAAGCACGGCTTTTCCGCCCCCCTCCTCCCGCCGCAATCAATATTGCGCACAATGGACACACTCGACCGCAAATCACCTGCGTGACAAGCAGGGTCAAGGACCAAGTCAACTGGTCCAAAGCCGCATCCGCGTTCACCGATCCCATGTCGTACATCACCGCTATCCTCTTGTTCATCATCAACGTCGGATATTCGAGCGTCCCCGTCTACACTCCTACCCTCATCGCCGAGATGGGTTATGGCAGCATCGAAGCGCAGGGTCTTTCTGCTCCGCCGTACGTGCTGGCGTTTATCATCTCGCTCCTCGCTTGCTGGCTTACCGACCGCCACCAGATCCGCGGCCCAGTCTGCACGATACTCCTCCTCATCGGCGCTATCGGATACCTCATGCTCGCCTGCCTCCGCTCCACTGCAGCACGCTACGTCGGCATCTGGCTCATCATCAACGGCTTGTTCCCCTTCATCCCGATCCTGTACATGTGGCTCATTGCCAACCAGGCGAGCGAGTCGAAGAAAGGGCTGGGCTTGGTCATCTTTGCGACCATCGGCCAGTGCGGACCGCTGCTCGGAACGCATCTCTTCCCAGCGAGCGAGCGGCCGTACTACATCAAAGGTACTGCAGTCAGTGCCGCGCTGCTGCTGTTCGGGGTCGTCGTCTCCGCCGGGCTGAGCTACCGGTTCTGGAGCATCAACAGGAGCAGGCAGAGAGAACACGGCGTGGTTGCAGCCACTACAACGGGGACACAAGGCGAGAGGGATGAGGAGAAAGGAAGGATTGCGGAGGTCAGTCGGACGATGAGCGAGGCGGATAGGAGAAAGATCGATGTGCTGCTGCGTGGCGAAGAGAGCCCTTACTTCCGGTACACCATCTAGAGAGCTCCCCTCTGTAGACCGTTTTCTCACCAATTCCGGTTACGCACGAATACGAGCTGCATGTTCCGCCAAAAAGAGTGTCTATTTGTGCATCAAGAATGGGTGACGAGATTGGTATACAAGGGTGCCGTAACTATGTGTTGTGCTTGAAAAAGAATGTGCCAGGAACAACCACGGAGGGATCTAAGGAGAGCGCATCTAGAGGGGGACTGAGCAGGAGAGCCGGGTTAGGGGCAGGGTTAGCAGACGGAGCTCCACTCAGGGCAAGGGATAGCGCCCCACTGCCTGCCCGTGACCTCGCGCAGCATGGTCCTCATAAACATGCCCATGCCATCGTGCTGGATCGGAATAGGAATGTCGACGCCTTCAAACCCGATCTTGTCCACACTGCATACCACAGCTGCAGTGCCCGAACCGAACACTTCGACGATCTGGTTCTTCTCGGCCTTGTCGATGATCTCGTCCATGGTCACCTTTCTCTCTGCCACCTCGATCAGTTGTGGGTTGGGCAGACCGTCGATGTGCACCTCGCCTGCTTTGTATGCCCTGAGCAGCGACAAGATGGTATCACGTGTGACGCCGGGGAGGATGGTGCCGTCGTCGAGGGCGGCGGTGGCGACCTCGTAGCGGGTTGCGTCCGAGTCGGAGGCTTGGTCGCGGAAGACGACGAAGAGGTTCATGGCGCCGACTTCTGTGAGTTGTCGTTCGGGGCCAAAGAGCCAGAGGACTTGGTGGTAGCCGTCGAGGAGCGCGTCCATGGCGGGGCGGGTGGCACCGGCGTAGTTGGCAGCGAGTTTGTAGCAACCCGTGCCGCCAGGCCATGCGCGGACGACATCAGTACGGGCTAGAAGGCTGACAGGCTTGGAACCGGTGCCCGACGAGTAGTAGTTGCCCACAGGGCTGCAGATGCAGTACAGCTTGGCTTCGGTGGGGACACCCATACCGAGCGTGTCTGGTGTGCCGATAAGCGTGGGGCGCAGGTACAACGTCTGACCCTCACCATGCGGGACGTAATCGCGGTCGATGCGGACGAGGGTCTTGATGAGCTTAATAAACTCGTCGCCATCAAAGGTGGGCAGACCGGCACGGGCAGCGGAGCGGTTCATGCGCTCCATATTCTTGTCCGCCCTGAAGAGCCTGATCTTACCCGAGCCATCGGCGGAGCGATAAGCCTTCATGCCTTCAAAGAGACCGCTGGCATAGTGGAGGACAGGTGCAGCAGGGGAGAGCAAGAGCGGGCCGTAGGGTTGGATTTTAGGAATACCCCAACCGGACTTGTGGTTCCAATCGACAACAAGCATGTGTGGGGAGAACTTCTGACCAAAGACGAGATTGTCAAAGTCGGGGGCGGGGGCGTTTTCGTTGAGGGTGATCTGGAGGAGGTCGGCGTTGAGCGGGGCCATGGTGGAGGACGAGGCGGCCTGCTGAACGGCTGCAGCGGCGGTGGCGGCGGAGGAGGTTGGAGCGGGCATCGTGTAGGTATAATTCGGTAAGAGTGTCTAGGGAGCGATAAGGGGAGCGATGTGCAAGTGAGGGGAAGAGAGTGTTGCTCTATATAAGAGTGAGGGGAGGAGAAGGACGAAGCTGGGGAAAGATTATTGACAGAATTCAAAGACGAGTCAGAGACGGTTAAGTGCGCAAAAAGCGCTCCGAATCAACACGCGACTAAATAAATCTTGCGAAAAATCCTTTTCAACCCGCAATCTTGCTTATCCTCAAGCTCGAAATGTCGCTTTTGCTCTTTTGGCTGTCAGCACCACCACTTGCTCGGCTTTTACGGTCCAAGAGGCGGAAGAGGCGTTCGACACTGCCGTCGTGTCGTCAGGCTCGGTTCTAAGAATCACAACACGCCAAATGAGAATTTAACACTTTGCTTTCCTTTCCGACTCAAGCCCCGCGTCACTGTCGGCAAGATGCAGATGATTGCAGCAATTCAACACACCATTTCATCGCGCTCCGCACGTCCTTCCCGCGCCGTCCATCCATCCATCAACAGACCGTCAAGGGTCGATAGCCTTGTCCCAACTCGCCATCCTGCTGAGCTATCTCTGTTCACAATGTCGAAGGTCGCCCCACAGGCATCTACGTCCTCCTTCCCGCAACCCAGCTTCGAATTCGACACCTTCGACGCACCCGCGCCCGAGTACCGCTACCAAGTCGAGATCTCCCAAATGATGTTTGTCTTTGCCGACGTCACCGACCCAGCCCCCGAAGTCACCAAGCTTGTGGAAGACATTGTGCGCAGCCAAACCATCGAGATGCTCATCCAGTCCCGTCGGCTCGCCCAACGCCGTGCATCCAAATACCTCTCGCCCGAAGATCTCATTTTCCTCATCCGCTACGACCGCGCCAAAGTCAATCGTCTGCGGACGTATCTCAGCTGGAAAGATGTGCGGAAAAATGCCAAGGATTCGGGGGATTCGGGTGGCGCACCGGGGGGAGCGACCGAGATGGATGCGTTGGACGACCCCATGGCGATGGGGGATGGGCCGAGCACCAAGGCGACAAAGATGAAGATCCGCTTGCCATGGGAGATCTCGTCGATCTACTCGGAGCACGTTCTAGCGCTGCCCAATGCGGATGGAGAGGAGGAGGAGGACGATGACGACCTCGAAGCGCACGAAGCCTCGATGCAGCGGCTTAAGGATGCGGATGAGGCAACGCGGCGCATGACGCGCGACGAGTACGTGCACTACTCCGAGTGTCGACAGGCGAGCTTCACGTTCAGGAAGTCGAAGAAGTTTAGGGAATTTATCAACTCGAATGCGTACCTGGACGTCAAGCCCAACGATGACATTATCGATATCCTCGGCTTTCTGGCCTTCGAGGTGGTAAGGGAGCTGTGCGTGGGTGCGGTGGCCATCAAAAAGGGATTGGAGGAGCAGGAAGCAGCGAGGCTCCGCGCCGAATCACAACAGCAGCAAGCGACTCAACCTCAAGCCCCAACCTCCTCTACATCTACGTCTACCACAACCTCAGCCAAACGCAAACTCGACACCACCACCACCACCCATTCCGACCAAGCATCAAACTCCAAACGACCCAAAACCGAACCTTCTCACACAACCACAACCACCTCCTCCTCCGAACCCACCACTGAACCAGAACCCCCCGCTGCTGGTGACCAAACTCTCACCACCGACACCAACACTGCAGAATCCGCACCTGCACTCGAACCGGAGTCCACCTCCAGAGGGCCCGCAGACGACGAACTATGTACCCTCTTCACGCTCCCTCCAACCGTCGAAACGCCCCTGCTTGCCTCACACATCCAGGAAGCGTTTGCGAGGCTGCAGCGAAAACACCCGCCAGCGCTCAGTACAGGTGTCAGAGGATCCGCCGGGCCTGGTGGACTGCGTAGGACCAGAGTCTTTGTCATCTAACGTTAGCTTTTACAAATATACCACTTGCACTCTATGTGCAGTCCCAAAACTCTGTGCGCGAACGGGCTTTCAGTGGAGATACGGAAGTTCGCTCACAGCCATCCAACCATATCTTTCAGACCTAAACAAAAAGAGGTGGTGATAACGTAATTACTGTAGTACCCGAACGCCTGTAGTACCCGAACGATTTTGAGAAATGAAAAGTTTGATGTCAGTACTTCGCCGTGATCACAACCAAGCATGTTTGTCAATGTAACCAGTCACGAAACTCACATTGCAATGATCATGAGATACAACACTACAAAACTGAATGTGTGAACTAGAGTGTGTTGCGCGATGTGCTAGCCTGTGGAACCTCATCATAAAAGATGGTCGGAAATGCATCGTCGTCATCATCAACAGTGCTGAGAGCCTCGCCGTCATCGAGAAGGTCGAGGAATGTCTGTGGTAGTGGAGCAGGGGTGGCCAACGATGCCAAAACCTGCTCGTCGTCATCATCAAGCTCGTCGTCATCATCTGCTGCGGCGAGTTGCTCCTGCCTCCTCCTGAGCCGCTCCTGGTGCTGTGCGATCGCTGGCTGCTTCTCTACCAGCTCTCGCTCAGCATGCTCCCTGCTGATCATGCGATCCTTTGTCAATACCATACGATCTCCTATGAGTGTCCTTGGCCGTGCTTTCCTTCTCTTCACGGCGTTTGCTTCCTCTTGAGTTCGCAAAACCGTGTTTTCCGCCTGCAATGCTGTCTTCTCGTTGTGTGGTGCCTGGAACGCGTCTAGAAGCGCTCTCTTGAGACCACGTGCCTCTCTCGGTGTCTCAGCATTCCTGAAGTCATTGAGCATGTTGTTGATTTGTGTGCTTGGCTGCAGAATGGCTTCGGATTCCGGTGCTGCTGGCTGTGGAGCCCCAGATTGGTGACCTGCAGAAGCTGACCCTGCAAGGCGGTTCAGAACCTTGTCAGGACTTGGAGTCATGGTCATTCCGGAGTCCTGGAAGGCCTTCTTTGCTGCTGCAGGGGTTAGCACCTTTGCACATGCCTGAGCATACAAGGTACCAAACTGGGCCTTGTCAATACCCGCTGCAGGCACATGTGGAGCCAGATCAGTTACCAAATGCTGGTATGCTGCAGTTAGGGGTCCAAAAATAGATACATCCAATGGCTGCATGATGTGTGTACAGTGTGCAGGCAAACACAGAGGTACAATGCACCGCTGCCAGAGAGTATCAAGGAATTCATTGCTTACATGTGATCTGTGTCCATTGATGATGAGCAGATGCCATTCTGATGGTGCCGATGGCCTTGTGGTGGCATCAAAGACCTTTTCGACCCACAGTACAGCGAGTTCATTGTTGGTCCACCCACTTGGTCCCTTCGAGAAGTGCCATGTGGGTGGAATATCTTCCATTCGCCGCTGCTCGCCAACGGTATGAATACGGCCTTTGGTGATAATGAGCAGTGGTAGTACCTGACCACCACTACCAATGCATTCAATCACCGTTGCAGACTCTCGATTGCCTGGCTGTGCCTTGAATCGGCTTGCATGGTCTCCTGCAGGCACAAGCACATGCTGAGAACTGCCCTGACCGAACATGAAGCCAGTTTTGTCCATGTTAAAGATGTTGTTCGATGTTATATTGTATTCATTGATGGTGTCAAGCAGTTGTTGAAACCATCTCTGTATTGCCTCCCTGTCTGTGGACTGTACACGTGTGTTCTCCAGACACCGTGACCAGCATGACTTGATCGATGGGTGCCTGAGTATAAATGCTGAGAGCCAATTATGTCCAAGTTTATGCATGCCTGAGCTGGCAGAATTGCCACGTGCCAGGCCCTGAGCAAACATATGGACATCAGCAGCATTTAGAGGAAAGCCGCCAGCAGCACAGTGATGGATATGCTCCACCAGGGCAGTCTCGGCTGCTGGCGAAAGAGCTTGTTGTGTGGTCTGAGTATCTTTCTTTGCATTCCTTCCCTTCTGACGGTCGTACAACATTGTTTTTGCAATTCCATGAGCTGCAGCCACAGCACCGATGCTGGCATGCTGCCCAGCATTGAGTTCAGCCAATGCAAGCTGGACTCGAGCCTCACGCTGGTCTCGAGCTAGCACAGACTGTGTACGACTGTGTTTCGAGCGCTTCGAGGAGGCATTCCTTGGCATTGTCACACAGAATCGCACGAAAATGGTGTTGAAATGGGGTTTGAATTACGGTGAATGAAAGTTACAACATCAACTGTGGTGGGGAATGCGGGGTTGGTGGGGACAGTTGATGGTGACCACAGGGTTGTCGAGGTGATCATGCAAGGCACAGACATCGGAGATATGCATTTTCTAACTTTAAATTTCGTTCGGGTACTACAGGCGTTCGGGTACTACAGGCGTTCGGGTACTACAGTAATTACGTTATTCAAGATGCAGCCCATGGCATCGTCGGCACATATTACAGGTAACTTACAGATACAGTAATCAAAGGTATACATTCGCGCCATCGCTATTTCTGCTGACTATGCTGCTGCAACACGTTCAGCGAGTCATCGTCCAGATTCCAGACACTCTGCTTCTGTAGCAGCTCGAACGCATAGCTCGTCAACCCACTACTCCCATCCGACTGCGGCGTGTCCGCGTGCGTATCTTGGCCGTTCCCATCCCCATTGACGCCCTGTACGCCCCGCCCGTTCCCGGTCCCTGTGTAGTACTGATCCAAGCTCCCAAACATAGCGCCATCAGCGCCGAGCCCGGGTGCGCCGTGGGCAGCAAAACCGAACTGCGAGAGGTCGGCCATGGCGCCGAGATTTGCTGCCATCATGTCATCTGAACCGACAGAGAGGCCGAGATTGTCAAAAATGGATGGGGTGATGGCGGGGATCGATTGGTAGGCCGATGCTTGGGAGTCTGGACCGGGGAGGTAGTCGCCCTCGCCACCGTTGCCCCAGTGCGTGGCGGAAGGTGTTAGCAGACCGAAGGAGAGTGATGCGGGAATGTTGGAGGCGCCGCTCATGGATGGCACGCGAGCACGCGGTGCGGGTTGGGGCGTTCTTGTTCCGAAGGGATCCACAAACACGTCTCGCTGTGCATTGGGTCCTGTCGGAAGTGCCGACTTGCCATCAACATGGCCCCCAGAGGGCGATGGCTCTGCGCTGGATTGCGGGGTCATGGAAGCAAGCTGGAGTGTCGACAATGGCAACTGCCTCGCTTCAGGGGCCAACGGCTGACCGTCTGCGCTGCCTAAATGCGTCGTCTTCGCTTTGGCTTGAGCTTTGCGTCCGTTCTTGACAGGGCTCCCATGACCTGTATTCTTGTTGTCCACGTCCACGTTAGACGACTGAGCCGAGGTAGGCTCGTCTTCAACCTTGACATCCTGCATCTCGGAGCCATCACGGGATCGTTTGACGCCTTGCTCGCTGTGGGAAGCATTCCTCGGCATGCTGATGTGCGTCGAGGTCATGAGCGACTCGAGAATGTCAACAGCCTTGCCACAGAACTGCCAATGTGACTCCATGGACTTCAATACGTCGATCGAACGGCGTAGATCGGTGGAAGCAGAGCTCGAGACCCTACCGCCATTGCGCTTGGCTCCCCAGACGACCATCAACAGGATGCTGCTTGCAGAAACGGATCGGAAAGCAACGGGGATTCCAACCTTGTTGTGCAAGTCGCGCTCTTTGAGGTTCTGACTCAGGTGGCTGATGCTTCGCGCGGCATTGGTGCAAATGGCAAGAGAGGGGAAGTTGAGGATCGAGTTCTCGTTGACCCCCTTCTTGGCGGGGATGAAAGGACGATGCACGAGGACCTGGCAGTTGTAGTACTTGGAGTAGAGAAGCGAGGACTGCATCAGCCACTCGTCATTGGGCTCATGAGGATCGTAGCGAAGATGCGGCGGGACGGTGTCAAGCCAAATGTTCAGGGCCGAATCGATCTCGGTGACCAGTCTTTCGTCCCATTGCTTCGAGTTGATACCAAATCGAACCTTGGTCTTGTGCAGCGCGTACACAGTCTTGAGAGTACGCCCTACAATCTCGTCGAGTCTCAGTGAGCAGAGGAAGCCGCTGATCAGAGCGGGCTTGCCATCGGGCTGCTTAGGCAAAGGCTCTGACTCTGGAGTGTTGAAGAGGTACTCGTCATCGATCTCGATGGGGAGCTCAACGTCAATATCCTCATCTTGAAGCATCATGGGCCTGCCGAGCGCCGAGGCAGCTTCGCGATCGAGACTGTAGGCGACCCAAAAGACGCGCTTGTATGTCTCTTCTTCGATCCTTGACAAACCGAGCTTCTTGGCTGTTTGCTTTCGATGGGCTCCAACATCGAGCAAGGTGCGGATGGCACCACCAAGATGGAGCCAAGACGTCGAGGCCGAGATGGGGAGTCCAAGTTGGAAGATGGTCGACAGCAGCATGCATTGGATGTGTAGGAGCGGTTTTTGGACGCGCGCGTTGCGATACACGAGGCTCTTGGCAGCTTGCCACCAGTGCATGCCACGCGAGTGTGGGTCGTCTGCAAAAGCCTTGACCCTTTCGTCGATGACATAGTGACTGCCGACCATGAAGATGCAGAAAGAGAGTGCAAGCCATTCAGGTTCGTTGCGTAGATCGGGACGGTTGGCGTATTCGTGGCGATATTGCGCTTCGTTGACCAAGGGAAAGTCGCGATTCATGCGGCCAAAGTAAGCGTCTACCAGCTTGTCGGCGAGGTCCGATGCGGGCCAGTCGGCAGACACCATGATCGGATCGCCGGGAGGATCGATGAAGCCAGAAGGCACTACCCAGAACTCTTGACGTGCACCTTTGGGCTGAATACCAAGCTCCTTGAGATTCCTGCTGCTAAGCCTCTCGAGGAGGGGCAAGGAGTGCATGGCGCTGGCCTTGCCGATGAACTTGTGCGTGGGAGTGGCATGCGAGATGGAATCCGCTTTGGCAGCATCACCGAGGAGTAGGCGCTCGGAATGACTGCTGTCGAATGTGGCAGCAACGGACGGCACGACAGGCTGAGCTTTCACGTTGACCTCGCTAAACCTGCTTTCAATAAAAGCAATGTCGTCTTCCGAGTCCTCGTCGCTGGTATGACCTGCGGACTCGGAGTTGCTTCGCGATTTGGTGTGAGATGGCGAGAGCATCTGGGCCAAGGTCGTGCCGTGGCCACAAAGGCTGTTGGCTCTTTCGATAGAGATGTTGGTGAGAGAATGGTCACCCTTGCTGTGTATTGACTCTGGAGGTGGGTTGGTGTCATTGTTACCCTCGTCGCCTTTCTCGTCCGGCCTTCTAATGGGTTTTCCAATGCGGTCGGTGAAGTCGACACCCGGTGCTAAAGAAGCGATGAGCTGTTCCATCTTGACGATGCGAGCTTCGATGGCCTCGACGTAGCTACGCGGTGGTGCGCGTTTGCGTGCTGCGTCGACAAAGGTGCACTCGTATCCGTAGTTGGCACTGTGGAGAAGCAAGCATCCCCAGAAGGCAGCGCAGTGTGAGTAAATCCACTCTGGATCGGAATAGGATCCGTTGGTAACTTTAGCGGGCAGCCACATACCAGTTGGAGCAAGCGCCTTTCTCTGGCTGAAGGCCATCACAGCGGACCTTTTTCTTTCGACAGGTCTATTGAAGATGTATTAGAGTTGAGCAAGTGGGATTGGGTGAGTCAATTGGTGAACACAGCGTTTGGGTGGTTGATCTGCTGGAATGACAGATACTCACGTCGCATGCGCGCTGCACTCTTCTCCTCTTACCGGCACCTTCTCCATCATCATCCTGATTGTTGGTGTCCATGGAAGCGTCGGCAGCGTGTCCGGATATGTCTGGATTCGAATATGCGGAGGACATACCTGCTTGCTGAGCGGACATACGCAATGCCATGTCGCCAGGAAAGTGGGACGTTGAAGGGAGCATGTGTTGTTGGTACATGGCGTCGCTCGATGGCGCCGTGCTGTGCGGATACATGGCTGGGTTGAGCATATTGACGGCTTGTTGAACCGAAAACGTGTGATATGTGGCACCGTCGCTCGCTAGCCTGAGATGGTGATGGTGGTCAGCAGAAACGATGCAGCCCGCTGCGCTAACCTGATGAGTGGGCTGGCTGAGCTCCCACGGTGTTCTGATCGAATGGACCGCACAGAGCAAAAGTCACCGGTTGGGGCGAGAATTGGGGGCAGCTGCTGCAGGAGGCTGATTCAGGCAGTTTATCAATGTGCGCTTAGCACCTGGCTCCCGAAATGAAGTAGGGACCTTAGGGGCTCAGCAACGGCGGTGAAGGTGGCGGGACTGCCGAAGCCACTTGTCGAATTGGCCGCAACGTCGGAAAAGCGCCGAAGATGACAGAGATGGTCGGCAAAAATCCAAAGAGATGACGGTAGGATAGAAGGACCGTGCGATGAAGGTGAGCTGGAGCTGCAATGATAATACAGTCGAACGAGGCTGGTGGCTTGCTGAAGACAAGGGGTCGTACGGTGCGAGTATGATGGAGCAGGCGAAGGCAGCAATGTTGTGGTTAGAAAGAGAGGGAGAGAGGGAGAGAGGGAGGGTTGGGGAGAATGATGGCATGTGTGCGAGGGTCCGAGTCAAAGCTCTTAGATGACCACTTCCATCGTTCGCCTTCGCACGCGGAACTCTTGAATAGCGCTTTGTGCCTCGCTCTCGATTGTGGGCTGAACGGCTTGGCAAGTGGCGTGTGATACTGCAGGCACAATTGGCCGTGCCGTCATGAGGTGTGTGTGCAAACCGGCGTGAATGACACAAAGGAAGAGATGTCGCCGCGGTGATTTTGGCCAACGCTTAACTTAGCACCAAGCCACTGTTTTTTTTTTGTTTTTTTTTTTTTTTTTTTTTTCTTTGGGTCCACACTCCCGCAACCTGTCGAGTTTCTTTTTCCATAGGATTCCAAAAAATAAAGTTAAAGTAATAAAACTCGTCGAGTTCGAAAAACGGGCGATGGAGCGACAGGGGAGAAGGCGAAATGCCACATCATAGAAGATGGCTTCTAGACAGGATTCTTGCGCATATCGATTCTTGCGGGCACTCCGCGGAGCTTCGGCTAGCGGCATCCCCTCAGTCTTGTTTCTCTTGGCTTTTTGTGTTTGGAACTTTGCTGCGCGTTGCTTTACAGCCTCCGGGAACATTTGATACCCGGCCGTGCGCGGGCACCACTTTCCAAGCCAGACTTCGGTTGGTGCCAAAGTCGTTTCGGCTCGAACCGGTCTCGAGCTATTCCGCCGTGGTAGCGCGTCCGAACGAACGCATTTGGCTTACTCCGCATGACAAGACCCTCTTGAACCAAGCACCGCATCAGTTGACTTGCTTCGGAGTGGCTCGGAAAGTAGCCCAAGGGTGTGCAAACGTACTGCACGCTTTGTCGTAGCAGCCCAACTCACCAACTTGACTCTTCAGGTTCCTACCGAGACTCGCACAGGCTGTTGTGGTCTTGTTGACACGAGATACGGGAATAAGTTCCTGCGGCCTGCTGCCGGAGGAGCCGGTGACCGCATGCGTGAAGGTTGAGAACTACACTTACAATCTAGATATGATATTGAGGAGAAACGCCAGACTTCTGTGCAGCTACTGCAGTACAGATGCCTGTCAAGCATCGACTTGCTCAGGGCTTACAACTGATAAAGCACATCTCAGCGACCTTGCTGCTGTTGATTGCAGTAGGCTCATTCTATCAAAGCTTTAAAGCCACTCTCCTGCAGGCACCTTTCATCCTGACGGCCTCGGCTGAGCGTTCGGCGTTCTCAAACCATCCTCTCGATACTCTTTGTAGTTCTTGTTGCCTTCTCCCAGTTGTTCAAGATTGTCTTTTTTTCATCCTGACCCAAGCTGGCGGTCGGACTGTCAGTTTGGTAGCGTGGCGCCGACCAAGGGAACAAGGGGTCTGAGTCTCGTGGCATAGCTGTTGCAAGTTTGGAGTCTGCTTTAATCGCCAATGTTCTATGTTCGGTATGACTTCTGAACATGAGGCACAAAAGAAGCTTCTTTCGGAGGCTTGCGCTTGTGACTTTGTTCTTCAGCCTTTTGCACATCATTGTTGATCGCAGTTTAGTATACGAAGCGTTCATTGTTTGCATGTTCGATGGGGTAACCGACGGCTTTTTCTGGGGTCCGGCCGGAAACGAGTGGCGCCTATGAGCCAATCTTCAAGCGATTGTGCAAGTCAGACAGTGTTTGTCAGAAGAAAGCATAAACACCCCATATGGCGTCGTCAGTGAGAAAGAAGTCCTCGCGAATTGCTATTGTGCTGTATTTGTCGCCTCTGCTTACTTTGTCGACTGTCAAGTGGGATGACAGAAACGAACGATTCACGATTCGCAAATTAATCTTGATTCCAAGATCCGCTTCGTGTGACGTTTTCTCTTCTCCGTCTCGCCCTGCTCAGCTCTCCGTTGCTCATGTACCGTACTGTACCAGTCCGCCAGCTGTCGGAAGTTTGTTTCTCTCCTTTGGCCCATACGGCTTTTCCAATCCGTTTGGCTGGCCAACTCCGCGGCGAAGCAGATCCCACGTCATTACCCCAAACACCTCAACTTGTGCTGCTCGCTCATTCCGCACGTCACCGTAGACCCTCTGTCCACTTACACAGAGCTGTCAAGGTGGCAGTCCCCCGTCCCTTGATTGCTGTTGATGGCAGTAGGTTAGGTTCGGTGCGATGGACGCTGTGGCGTGCGGTTCTGCGCGTTAAACGTGGGACACGTTTGCAGACTTCTGTGGGGTCGAAGTTGGGAATCCCCTCCTCCTCTTCTCCTTCTCGTTACGGTGGTTTATGTCCTGATGGAATCGCTCCCTCGTGCATTCACGAAATACACGAGGCTGGCGAACATTCCCATTCCCCTCATCGAACCTTCTGCATGTTCCCCTGCCAAGAAAGCCACTTCCGCTACCTTCTTCTCGTCCTCATTCACCCCCCCCACTGAATCCTTTCTCCCGGGTTCCGTCACTCCACTCATGACTGTGCTCCGGGTTCCCGGTGCATCCACTATGCCATTCCACACTATGCGGGATTACCCCATTCCTCCACAGTCCACTCCATCCCGTATCGGTCACCTTGGACGGCTAAGCATTGCTTCATCCCCCTTCTTTGCACTGCAAATAATGTATGCCTGATCGCGATGATCACTTCGTACGGCGGCTTTGCAACCTGCTTCGACATATTGGATCAGGCGCCGGTGTCTCGTCTCTCACTGGGGGACCATGCTGTGGTCGTGGGTGCTATTGCCCGGCGTTCGCTTGTCCCTCATCCCTGACACGGTGACATGGAAGGAGCTTGAGTCGACAGGAACTGCACAAATCCTCCATCCCGCTGCACTGCTTACTCGGTAGATGGGCGGAGAATCAATCTTCAGACACCCTCTCTTGGCACACGAGCCTCGTTCTCGGTGCCTAATTGTGTATCCGATACATCGCCGTATCGAATCCTGCTTCGACTCCTCCCAGAGCCATGCGGGGTTAACAATGTTAGGAGAAGCCACGAGGCTGCGCCGCACACTAACTTAAGGAGGACAACCACGAACTACGCGCTCATTGCAGAGCTTTCAGCTCAATGTGAGAGCCAGGCTACACAAGCTGCTGCTCTCCTTCAGTTTATCCTTCTCAATGGCAGGTTTAGGAGAGTTCATCCTGTGGTTCGAAGCTTCTGCGGTTAATGTAGAAAAGCTTTATTGGCTCAGACCATGGACTATGGCTTTCCCGGGTAGAGCCCAACTATACACCCAAGCTTAGCAACACGGCAAGTGCGTGTTATGTGGAACGTGGGATGACCAATGTGTTTCTGTTGAGCACAGGGGTTCCCTCACAGTGCGGTCTTGGTCCTCCTGAAACGGTTTCGTAGGTATGCTGTCTGGACAGAGCGGGAGAAAGCATGTCGCCATAGTCATGCATGCTACAGTATGTAAAAACTGCACAGAAAAGCAACCGCCAAAAATTGGCACCAAAATTCTGCAGCCACTGGACGCTCTCCCTACTCAGCAGCACAGATTCATTCTGTTGCGTTGTTGCTCGAGTCTTCTGCGACGAAGACTCGAGACGAAATCAATCACAAGAACATATTCAAACCTGTTTCCAATGAACATCATCAATGCGGTGGTTGAGAAGAGACAGGCTCCTCTTCGTGATTTTATATTTGCGCAACAACAAAGTACACCCGCGCTGTTTCCATGCTATGTGAATACAGAGACTATGCGGCGGCGACACCAAACGTCCTCACCGTGCGGTCCAGACTCGACACCACAATGTTTCCGTCTCTGTGATCCCACGCAAGCCCAGTCAAGCTCGCCGACCCTTCTACCTTGGCGAGCAGATCCCACGACTTGTTGGCATACACGCTCACCCCGTCCGCTGCGACCGCAAGGAACTGAAGCGAGGGATCGAAACTGACCGCGCCCACGCCTGCCTTTCCCTCTTCTTCAACAGTAAGCTTGGCAACAGCGGTGAGCTTGCGGAGGTCCCACACTTCGACCTGCTTGCCCTGATCGCTGGCGACGGCGAGGAAGTAGCCGTTCTCGCTAAAGTGAAGGGAGGAGACGCGGCCGGGAAGTTCGGTTTGGATGGTGGAAGCGTTGGTGCCGGATTTGATGTCCCAAACGCGGATAGCGCCGGTTGAGGTGCCGGTGGCCGCGAGCTGGCCGTCAGGGTGGAAGGCGAAGCTCTCGTAGGACTCGTCGAGGCCAGGGTTGAGGCGGAGGAGTTGGGCGCCGGATTCAAGAGAATGGAAAGTCAAGGTGCCGTCGCGACCGGCGGTGCCGAAGAAGGTGTTAGAGGGGTGGATGTCGAGGCCGGTGACTTCGGCCTTGTGAGCGCCATGGGTGTGTGAGAGGGCGTAGGCTTGCGACTTGGCGCCAGTTGCGCCGGTAGGCGTCCATACCTTGACCTTGCCGTCCTCGCTGGCGCTGACCACGTAGTTGGGGAGTGTAGCGTCGTCGCTCGCGGCTTCAGGTCCGATGGGCGCGTCAAAGGTGCCAGTAATAGCGACGCGGGTGATGCGTTTGGTATGTCCCTTGAGCGTCGCCAGCACCTGATCCTGCTTACGGTCGTACACCTGCACGTTCTTGTCGTTGCCGCCAGTCACCAATACATTGCCATCCGCGGATAGCGCAAGACAAGAGACGCCAGCAGGTTTAGCATGGTGCATCGAAGGCAGGCTCTGCACCTCTGCGAACTGAGCCACTGTCGTTTGCGTCGCGTACCCTTCTGGAGCCTTGCGCTTCGATTTTGCCTTTCGCTGCGAGAACAAGCGTTGCGCGGTTGAGTCGATGATGTCGACCACCTCAGCCGGGAGACTGTTTCCGCTTGCACCAGCACCAGAACCGTTTTCAGCAGAGTCCGACATCTCGACGTCGTGCGCCGCTCTAGACGAAGAAGGTCCGGCACCGATGGTGCCCTGAATGCTCGCCAACGCCTCACGCGCTTGATCCCTCTCGTTCAACAAACGAGCGATGACTCGTGCGCTAGCATCGTTGGCGTAGAGTGCATGTGCGAGTTCCTGGCGCACGTTGTCGTAGTGCTTTTTGAGGGTGAAGGTCTCGAGGATGATGGCATCGTACTCGTTTTGCAAAGATGTGAGCAGGGATGGGATCGAGCTGTGTTGGGGTGGGCGTGGAACAGCCGTCTTGGGACCTGTTTAGGCAACGATGCAGATCAGCACGAAGGGTCAGCATGCAGTTTCGGAGTAGATGCAGAACACATGGTACTAGAACAGATGCGACGATGCAAGCTGGTGTGTGTTGCTTGCTCGAGCAGGTAGTGTCAGATCTCGTGGTGTAGTCGTCGCCCGGAGGCTCATCAACAGCTTCTAGTTGATATGTAGTTTTTTTTTTGAGAAAGCGATTTCATCCTATAGACCTGTTGTGCACCAGCTCTACATCGTCGCACGGAAGTGTGTGGCTCTGCCGATCGTACCGGTGGCTAACACCTGTGCTAACTGAGAAGAAGAAGAAGAAGAAGAAGAAGAAGAAGAAAACTTACTTGACTTGAGCTCGATCAGATCATCCAACTCGAGCGTGTCGCCCGTGACTGGATCCTTGCCATTCTCGTTGATGTATTTGTGGATGAGACGCTGCTCGTATACGAGCCCGCTCTTTTTGGATACGACTGGAACCTTGGGCGGCTCTCCTGAAACTGGTGTAGTGAAACGAGTAGCAACAAGATGTGGAGGGAAAGGTCAGCGGCTGGAGAACATTAGGATCCGCTCTGCGTCTGAGCGTGATAACTTACTAGCACAAAACATGGTGGTCAATTCCCGCCCTTGAGCGCTTTATAGGCTGCGAGAGATGATGTGGTATAAGTAGGATGAAGAGGAGCAAAGGTTGTGTGAGAGTGGAGCGATTAAGAGATGGAGCGTGGATGAAGAAATGGCAATCGCAACTGATGGTTGTGCTTCGCGTCCGCCTTTTTTTTGCTCTTCCAACTGTGCAGCTTTATCGCACGACATAAGATAAAGACTTGAAATCGTGTCGCCTCCATTCAACCTAACAAATTCGAGGATCTAAACGATGGAATCGGGGAGTTTTGAACAGATGCCGTCGACGCAGCTTCAGACCACGTTCTCATCAACAGCTCAGAAACCTAGGAAGGGACCGCACGGTGGGCTGCCGCGGAACCCGCCTTTACCGACACATGCCAACCTAGCTAAACGGGAACTCGTGCGAATCGAATGTGCGCCTGCACAAGCTCTACGGCCGCAACAAGCTGCTTGTAAATCACTGCAATCTGCCGGCGCAAGCGAGCGAGCAAGACTTGTGCTCTCTTGATTTTCTTCTTTTCCCCGCAAAAACAGACCCGTAATTGCCGAGCTGAGAACAGAGAACAGAGCTCGCCCTGTTGCTGCCGGCGCGTTTGATCAGTCAACCTTTTGGTTCCGGGCAGCTCGGTGATGAAGCCGAAGCGCGGGGTGGTGTAGCCAGCAAGTGCAAACGTGCGCGAGTGTTGTGTGGGTGTGTCTGTGGAGAGAGTGCGCAAAAGCGGAGAGTCGGTCGAGCGCGCCAGACCCTTGCCCCGATTGTCTCGTGCGCAGCTTGCGCCTGGCAGTGGAGCTTCTCGTCGTCCCTTCCCACTTTCTGCGCTCTCGCTTAACCCCTACCAACACCATCTCGATCGAGTCTACCGCCAACGTCGATCCAGGCACAGCATCGTCTACTCGACACTCGAACTTTTGCAACAAGCGTTAGACCGCACTCCTTCTCCCCTTTAGGTTCCACCTTATCAAGAACGACCGCCAGGTGAGTCAAGCCACGTCCATCCCATCTCCGCGTTCTGTTGAAGGAGCTCGATGCTAGAGACGGCAGCTATCACCATCGGAGTAGTGTGAATTTCTTGTTCGCGAGCATGGGAGCGCATGAAACACGCCGCAGGTACCAGTCGTCGGCCATGTCCGAACCGCACCTGTTCTGGCCGTGCCGATTCATTGACACGCCCATCAAAAAGCTGCCCTCGCTTATCGCTGTCTCGTACAAACGCTGACCATCTTCTTCCCCGTCACCCCCTCTTCGTGATTGCCCGTTGGTCTGTCACCATTCCACCGCGATATAGAATGTCGACCCTTGTCTCGAAGCCGTCGCCGCTGACGACCAACCCGCTGCTCGTCGGCTACCTCTCGGCGCTTGCCGCCAACCCTCTCCGCACCAAGTGAGTAGCCATACACTCCCTGCCCTATGAATGTCAGCTTTCGACCTCTGACCTCTGTGTTTGCCTTGCGCTGCTTGACTTTCCTAGGATGATCACGTCTGGTGTCCTCTCTGCGCTCGCTGAAATTCTCGCGGGCCACTTTGCCGGCGTTGCCCCTGTCGCCACCAAAACCCCCTCCACCCTGGACGAGAAGAAACGCCAAGCCCAGCACAACCCCATCGGCCTCCTCTCCGCCTACGCCGCCAAACTCGGCATCAATCAACGCGCCCTCAAAATGTTTGTCTACGGCTTCTTCATCTCGGCCCCCATGGGCCACGTCCTCACCGGCCTCCTCCAGAAAGCTTTCCTAGGCCGCACCACTACCCGTGACAAGATCCTCCAGATCATCACCTCCAACCTCACCGTTTCTGTCTTCGCCAACCTCGTCTACCTCTCGTGCATGGCCTACATCAATGGCGCCAGGGGGGTCGAGAATATCAAAAAGGCCGTCAAGGCCACCTTCTGGCCAGTCATGCGCGTTACATGGACCACCAGCCCAATCACAATCGCCGTCGCGCAGAACTACCTCCCCGCGGTGGTGTGGGAGCCTTTCTTCACCTTTATCAGGTTTATCTTGGCAACCTACTTTAACACGGTGGCTAAGAAGAAGCAGATGAAGCTCGCTAGGCAGGCCAAGCAGACCCAGCTCGATGGCGATCTCGCCAAGGGTGCCGCTCAGGGCAAGTAAGAAAGTTCCGCAAAGAGGGCGAGATGCAGCTAGATATGTGTACGACCTGTTCCATCGTCATGCAGCTCTCCGTTTGGTAAATGGGAAAAAAAAAAAAAAAAAAAAAAAAAAAAAAAAAAGAGTGTTTGTTCGGCATGCGATCGTTGTGTGCGCTTGTCTGTCGGCCCCGCTTTTCAGCCAGGCGCAACTTCATTCTGAGATCTCGGCAGCCACTCAAGAGCACGACAGACTCTTTGGGCCCATCACAGCACAGCTCTGCAGATCTTTGGAGCTATGCAGTCACGCACACGAAGTTCGACACTGGAACAAAAGATCAATGGGATGTATTAAAGCGACCTCGAGACCAATCCCCAAGTGATTTACCGCTATACTGTGTCCGCTTCAAGCCGGCTGTGTGAGTTGAGTGTCTATATGCGCGCATCTATTCGTCTACGAGCTGGAAGCTGATGGTCGCGAACGTGAGGTTCTCATCCTTGGTGCTCCTGAGCGTATAACGCACTGGCATGTCCTGGAACCACTTGGCCACGTTGATCCTCACCGGACCAATGCCCAGGTTGAACGTGTTGAAGTCCATCGCATCGGTGAAGAACGAGGCGCCGTAGACGACGTCGGGATCATAGTGGAAGTTGAGCCGGTTCTTTTCAGATGCAAAGTGCTTTCGTCGTCGAGGGACAGGCAGCGACTGGGTCGTGAAAATGAAAGCGTTATCCTCGATCATGTCCGTTCCAGGATCAGCGAAGCGCCAGGGGCCTAGCTGCTCGTCGAGCTTGGATGGAACTGCACCTTTGACGCCATCCTGGGCGCTGGTGCCGTGGGAGATGTGCGCGTGTGCAAGGGCATCGGCGAGCTTGAAGTCTCCGTCCTTGAGGCCATCAGATTTGGCCGACTCTTCCATCTCCTGACGCACCGCAGTAGCGATGCGCTCGAGCTCGGGCATTGGCGGCTTGGCAGCAGCGGTGTTGGCAAGGGCAGAGGGAGCGGCGACTGAAGGAGCGGGTGCCGGGCCGTCTGCCTCATCGAGCGGCACAACAACACCGTGCTTGGGCTTGGGAGCTACCAGGGTCGGGCCGTTCGAGGATTCTTCCTTGACATCCGCAGGGGGTGCAGCGGCAATTTCATTTGCGCCAATGTCGCTGAAGCTAACACTGCCGACGCGTGGTGAAAAAGGCATCTCATCGCTTCCGTAGCCGTGGTTTGGTGTCAGAGCACGGTCAGGCGTGCGATCGAGCTCTGCTCGCTTTCCAGTGCCCAGGAACGAGAGCGTCTGACCAGCTGGACCGTGCTGCACATCGTTGGAGCCGACGCTTCCCACGCTGCCCTGTCGTTGCACGGCGTGTGTCTCGAGCAAGGAGCCGTCTGCGTCCGATTGACCGTTGCTGTGACGACCAGGCAGCTTGGCGTGATGCGCTTCGAGGAGTGCACGGACACGTGGCTCGTCTTTGAAGCCGACAAAGCGCCAGTACTTTTTGAGAACGCGCTCATCCTTGGGTGGCGCTCCTCCGCCTCCAAAGCCACTGAACCAACCTTTCTTCTTTTTGGGTGCGCCATTTTTCTCGCTCATGCTGCGGCTGCGGTCAAGCGACTCGCGTGGCACAATGTCACCTTCATCTTCCTCGCCACTCGCGTGAGGGCTGGCAACGAGCGCATTGTGAGGGTTGTTGTTCGACTTTTCGGGGTCGATGATGGGTGTGGGAGCACGTGATGTGTCGGGAGTATTGGCACGGTGAGTATGTCGCAGCACGACTACGGCGTCGTGAGCCCGAGAGGGGGCCGGCCAAGCGCAGAAGGTGTTCATGCACGCAATGTAAGGCGACATGATGTAAGGTCGGCCGGAGGCGGGATGAAGCTCGTAGAAGGTGCAAGGGTCGATGTACTTGGCCACCTTCATACCAGCGTTGAAGGGTGCGCGGGGAAAGTCGACAAACTTGTCAAAGTCGGTGCCGAAGAGCACGTCGTTGCCGCTCCATCGCTGCTTGAAGCGGCCTTCGATCTGAATGCAAAACTTGCGTGAACGGCCCTCAAAGTATTCGCGACCCGGCTCGCCCTCTCTGGCACCGGGAGCATCGATGATGCGCACAAGGACACGGCCAACAAAGTGTTCGGTCTCGATCTCGTGAGGGTGAAGAGTATCATTGAGACGGCAATCTTCCATGTGGAAGCGGTCAGGGCCGACCTGAACCTTGAGGCGTGGCATCGTGGCGTGTGTCGTGTGTTGTAAGTGCCTAAATTTCTTCGGCGAGGATAAGGCTGTATCCGCGCAGTTTGTTTGTATGAGGTCTTTCAAAAGACTCGAGGGTCGGCTGAAGCGAGTGCTCTTATACTGTCGTTGGCCTTGTTCGAAGCGCGGATCGCGATACGGCCCTTTGTGGGGAACCAGAGCGAAATACGAGAAAGCTGGCTGGTCTAACGCCGCGTTGGTTGATGATGCAAATAGGAGCTCTTGGAAGGCGTGAAATGAAGAGGTGGGCTCGATGCGGTTGCTTGCTCAGCCAAGGAAGAAAGAGAGAGATCGAAAGTTGGGTATCGCAGGAGGATGGTGGGTATGCGTGGACTTTGTTGGTTATTCTTGAGTGGGTAATGCTGGTTTCAGGTAAATGGCGATGATGGTGATGGTTGCGGAGGAAGAGAAAGAGATGAACGAGATGGGGTATGATGGTGAGAGAGCTGTGACTAGGAGACCGACATAAGAAGAGGCGAAGTTTAGCTGGAAGAGAGCTCAAGTTTGCTCCTCCTCCTCCTCCTCCTCCTCCTCAGCTGTGAATATCGTCTGTCAATTCCCAAAAACAAAAAAACAAAAAAACAAAAAACAAAACCTAAGAATGTGGGCCTTTGACAGTAAAAGGCGAGGCTGAGCAGTCTCTTCGAATGTGAGTGTCAATGTGAGGGTGAATACGGGTGTGAACGTGTGAGACACTCGCCCAATTTCTCGGCGTCTGAAAAACAATATTGCTTACCCTTCGCTTCGGCCTGGCTGCCAACCATGATTTGCTTTGCCTGAACCTTGGGGCTCTCATTCCTCCCGAACGATAGCTTGAACAGTGGGCCGCTGCGCTGGACCTGGTCATTTTCCAAGGGGGCTCCTCAGCGCAGCTCCATAACCCCGGAGCGATTCTGGTCGTCCCCACAAACGCAAACATACAAGCTTCGGCAACCTGAGATGCTTAACGTCGTCTTGGCCCCAAGCATTTTGTTTCAGATAAAGCCCATGGTAACGTCAGAAGACAGGTCCTTTCGGCATGCTTGTCCTTCGCTAATTGGAAATCCATCATTTAATCACTGCGGCATCCAAAGACGGCACTGGTCATCATCGATACTGTGTTCGCCGTGCCGGTTGCAATCTTGTGGTTTGGGCCCCTTTAGCGAGCGACCCCAGGTGATTGGTCGGCTCTTGCCAACGTGACTGGCATGTGCATTTGGCTATTTCCATGTGCTCGCTGTCTTGGGCTGCTAGTTTTCGGCGCTCGAGGCACTCGTTCTAGTGCAAGCAAAGCTGCAAGCATTAGCCCATTCATTAGATTGTGTTAGGAGTTGTGGCAAGGACAAGGACGCTGCCGACGGCACGCTTGCGATCGACGACACACATCAAAAAATTCGAAACACGCACTTTCCGTGCGTCCACCTGCATGCATTTGCATTGTGAGACTCTTCTGCCACGCATATACCGAATTCACATCTCCTGCCCCGGCTGACTGCCGAGATGAACGCTGTATACCGCACAGAAAATGCATTGTCCAGGTCGACGCCAAAAACGAATGGTCGAAACCGAGGCACAACATGATTGCCAATAGCAATAACAGCGACAATGCAGCCACGCAAAGATGCGATCGGGAAAGAGTGGAAGGATGCCGTGTTGGTCTCCACCTCGGCGCGTCATCTGTGCGTTATCTTCGGTCGAGCATCTTCTTTTTGCCACCGACCTCGTTGAGCACAGACGTCGCGAATCCATTTCCGAGTCTATACCCGTCTTGAACTCCTTTGCGTCACTCGGCGTAATCAGCACGCTAAGCCGGCACACCAAGCGTCTCGGCGACATTTGCGATTTCTCCGATTTCTTACAGCGTACCTGTCAGCAGCCGGCGTAATACTCCACATCAGATGTTTGGTGCTCTCTGTCTGAAGCTCGTTGTCCGCCCCTTAACCTCATTCTATGTACTAATCAAAGTGTTCTTGGGCCTGGCATCTTGGAAGCGAACCTCCGCTGCTGCTATTGATGTTGTCCGCCGGAAGCACCGACCATTCATGACAGATCATCTGGTACTCACAACTCCCCACAAAGCGCTTGCAGACGTTGGCGACGATTGAAAAATTGCAGAATTGCATTGAAAGGTGCATAGCAAAAAGGTGACCACAGAGTCAAAAACTGGTTACATACAGTACATGACAGAAGAGAAAGATATTGAGAGCGGCGGGAATTCTTGGCCTGAGATCGTTTCTTGGCTTTTAAGCAGGCCTCACTGACCGAGGCCCTTTCGGAGACCGTCAGTAAGTGCCCAGATACCCCACGCACCCGGGTCAGGGGGCATCTCGCCAGCATCCTTGCTGCCAACGTAAGTGGCTCGTCCAAGACGTGGTGTCATGGCCTGAGTCTTCTCGGCGCCCATCTTGGAGGCATCCACGGCCTCGGAAAGCGACTTGCCTGCACCGAGAGCGCGGCAGAAGGGGTCGAGTGCGTCCACCAGCGTTCGGTCACCAGGTCGCGCAGGCGTGTATCGGCCCAAGTTCTCGAGTGCGTCCAGAGCAGCCTTGCCCCACACCTTGGAGTCGGCCTTGGTGCCTCGAGGGTGCGAGAGCAGCGACTGCACCAGACCGGCAAAGAAGAGGGCATAGATTGCACCCGAAGTACCGCCCATGGCGTACTCGAGCACCTCGCCGATCGCAATCAGCGTACCGGCAGCGTTGTCAATGGGGATCTCGCCCTTTTCAAGCGCCTTCTTGACCTCGGTACCAGCCTGGGCGAGCGTCTCACCGCAGTCGCCGTCACCAACGATCGTGTCGAACTTGGTCAGCGTAGGCTCGATCTCGACAGTGGCGGCGCAGGCAGAGAGGATCGCCTTCTTGACCAGCTCAGGGTCCGGGTTGACCGGGCCGTTGGACGAGGCTCCAGGGTCGGCGAGACCGCTGACCGAGCCACCAGCCTTGCGGACAGCCTCGAGGTGATCGGCCACCTCCTTCTCCTCGGCCTTGCGGTCTCTTGGGTGACCAGTCGAGGCACCCCAGCCGCTCTGCACACCGAGCCACGAGTACGCAGTGGTAGGGTGGTCGAGCAGCTCGAGCAGGCTCTGGCCAGTGTTCTTCTCGAAGCGCTTCTGGTTGATCAGCGAGACGCCGAAACCAGGAGCGTTGAGCGAGGTCATGTAAGGTCCACAGAGGACGCGGCAAGGGTGAAGGTTGTACTTGGTGTCGAGTTGCTCGATGGTGAGGTCGACAATGGCGTTCATCTCGAGCTGGCTCATACCACCGAGGTTGTTGACAAAGAGTACGGGAGCATCGTCCTTGTCGAAGGGAGTGTAAGCACGGTCTTCGTCGTCAGGGTTGAGCAGGAGGTCAAGCATTTCGGCAAGAAGCGCCTCGGGCTCGGGCTTCTTGTCCATGTGCTTGAAGCCGGGCTCGTTGTGTATACCCATACCCAGCTCAGCAGCGTCTTCGGCGAGCGCACCTCGCTCCTCGTGGCCCTTGGGTCGTCCAGGAACGTGGCAATGGTCGAACGAGGTACCTATCGAGACCATATTGTCCATCAAGTTGCGGCCAAGCTCAGCCATTCGCTTGACGTCCATACCCTTGTCCGAGGCGGCACCCATGATCTTGCAGGTGAAAATGTTACCGGCGAGACCACGTCGGCCAACGAGCCCACCTCGCTTGCGACCGACGGCGACGTCATCTGCGACGATCACAGCCTCGACGCCACCGCCCTGCTTGCCAGAGTAGGCCATAGCAGCACGCGCCTTCTCGGCAGCGAGACCAAAGTGGAGGCAGTCACCAGTATAGTTGTTGACAACCATGACGACACCAGCATCGTGGTTGATCAGGTCGATACCAGAGCAAATTTGAGCAGCCGAGGGCGAAGCAAAGATGTCACCGGAAATGCAGGCAGCAAGCATACCCTTGCCGACGAAACCGGCCTGAGCAGGCTCGTGACCGGCGCCGCCACCAGAGATGACGGCAACCTTCTTGTTGTCGTGCGTGGGGTCGTAGACGACCTTGTGGGGCGCATAGCTGCAAATGCATAAAGTACAAGCCGCATGGGAAGGAAGCGCAGTTCAAAGAAGAGGAAAATGTCGGACAGTCGAGGAGTTATCAGAGCCACGGAACTAGCAGTTCACAAAAGCAATTCGCAGCCACATTCGGCAGACGGGCTGCAACAGCGTTCAGAATGCTTTGTCAGAGATGTCTGAGACGAGTACTCACTATCGCAGGGCTGGGTTCTGCGCCACCGTGCCACGAAGGTTGCGGTCCACGAGGCCCTGAGAGCTCTCGAACATGTGCTTGGTCGCCATCGTGAGGTTCTCACTTGGCACGAAGCGTAACTCGATGAGGAAAAGAAGAATGTCAACGAAAGAGGGAATAAAGCAGGTTGATGACCTCTTCGGTATCTAAGGATGGTGATGGATGGGAGTAGTGATCGTTGGGAGAGGGGTATCTGGCTCGTTGACGGAGGTGTGCAGCGAGAAGTTTGTGGTGATGGGGAGAAGAGAAGGTGAGGGCACACTGTGGGGGACCCAATAAAGAGTTATTCGACGAGGTCAAGGAGCGATTGGGACGACGAGTGCGTTGCGTCGCTGTGCGAACGGGACAGCTCAAGAGGGGCACAGAGCTAGAGCCGAAGCTGCAAATCGATCCAAACGAGAACTGGGCTGGGGAAGTGCTGCCAACCATAACTAAAGGCGGCGGGACCTTGCGCTCTATACTTTCTATTGGCCAGCTTCTGCGACAACAAAGAGACTTTGGTTTCGCAGCAATGCACAGGCCAAAACGGAGCGTCGGAAAAGAGGCCGACACCCCAAGTGACTTGATCACCGACTAAGTTACTTACAGTATATAAGGCTGGAGCTACTTTGCCCCGCACAACTCTGCAGTCTCGAACCTCAACTTGACAGAGTGGGGGAAAATGTGCAGACGAGGGACGTGCGCAAGTGATTTTTGCTCCTCCCACAGCTAAAAGGTGCCGAGGTTAAGTTGGCAGCTTTTTCCTCCACCTCTCGATAAGGGCGAGAAAGCTGGGAATTTCAACATTTCGTAGCAGTCAAGGCAGCACAGAAGCCGAAGTCAGTCGCCTATCCACCGCATGTTTTCTCTGACTGCCAGCCAGTGAGCAGTCAGCGAGAAAGCAGAATACTCGCCGATCCTTCGTGACTTGAAAGCGTCGGCATCCCTTTAATCACCGTTGCCTCGGTGTCTTTTCTTGTTCATCCTCTTCTTTCATCCAAGGCCGACAGAATACGCCGAGGCGGAAGATTACGAACCCAACATATATCTTCTTCTGGACGGAAGGGTGAGACAGGGCGCAAGGACAAGAGTTTCAAGGCTCCTGTAGCAGTGGCGCCATTCGTGCCGGCAATCTGGATCTTCCGGCGTTGCGGCGTACTCGTTACCTCCTCAATAGGGTTTCATTCGTCCTGTCGGCGCAATCGAGCATTGAAACAAGCTTTTGGTGTGGGCTCGTATGCGCACAAATATGTCGAAGCACCAACGGGCAGTGGAGCGGGAGAATTATCGAGAGTAAAACAGTGGGAAGCATGCATCTTCCCAGCCCAGAAGATGTTGTGAATTCTGTGGGCAACGATGTACTGTACTGTAGGGGCATGCACGTCAAGTGGGCTTGGTGGCGGAAATCGGCAAGGAGAGAAAGTGCGATGGCGAGACCGACTGGACGCGTCGGCCAAATACTCTCGCCGATGCCGGCTGTCCCCCGTCTCCCACACTGTGTCTCCCAACCGTAGGACGACGACCAACCATTCTGCTTCCATCTTCCGGATGAACCAAACACTGTTTGCCCCAGCCTGGATCCGGACAATGCCGTTCTCATGCCGATCCGCTTTCGTGTTCGGATGTCTCGCCGATTCACGTCGATCCTGCAGATACCCTTGCTTGCGGCGGTGGGAATGATGTTGAGTCGTTCTTGGTCAACGGACTGCTTTGTTTATACCTCTGGGACGGAATTCACATCGGTACCTTGATCGGTGTATGGGTAATGTTCGAGAAGGCAAACCTCATGTCGGTCCCACAAGAGTCAGTGAAGGAAAGCGTCTGAGCAGATCTCCAACGGTTGGTCGGATGGACGCTTGGAGTTGGAGAATCTTCTGAGGTACGTACATCAGTCCGAAGCGTATATCCTTCTCCCACAGCGTTCACACTCTGATCATTGCTTGTGACCAGGCACATTCTGTTGTTGTCACTCGTCTTCAAGAGGCTTCAAGTGGAAAGATGGCCAGTGCATCGGACAAAAACTTCGACCGCGTTGGAAGAACGCCTCGGCTAGACGGCTAGCAAACTCAGCCCGGAATTTTGCAGATCTTGCCGCTTCCAACGGTACGTCACCTTCAGGTGCATTGATTACCATGCGCAACGTAAGGGGATCTCTCTCCCTCCTGTGCTGACTCCTGCGTCAACCGGGTTCGTTCCCCATCATCCTGTTTTCCTGACAAACACCAACACAGACCACGAAGACCTCAGAGCCATGTTGACAACCACAGCAAGCGCTGCACGAGCAGCACGGTCTTTCGCAACCCTCGTCCAGGCAGCACGACCTGCGGCGCGCAGTTCTGCGCGTGCATCCCCTCTCCCCCGTGCTTTCGCCAGCTCTTCTCGACGCTTGAGCAAGAACAAAGAGGCTCCCGTCGCAACGACCGAGGACGATATCATTGTGCCTTACCCTGGGGACAGTTCACGTCGCCCTCGCGACGATGTTGGCCACAACACCACCGGAGGCCCTGTCGGACGACACACCCGACGAACGCTCGCCAGTTTCTCCTTGGAGGGCAAGGTCTGTATCGTCACCGGCGCTGCTCGAGGTATCGGTAACCTGATCGCACGCACCTTTGTCGAGGCGGGTGCCAACCACATCGCGCTTGTGGACCTGAACGAGGAGGAGTGTCAGCACGCGGCCAAGGAGGTCGAGGAGTGGTTCACTCAGCATGGCGGCGTCAAGCCCGGCGAGCTTGATGTTCAGGGGTTCGGCTGCGACATTTCGGACGAGTCGCAGGTGCAGGAAGTCGTGGGCCGCATCCACAAGCGCTTCGGCAAGATCCACGTCGCCGTCAACTCGGCAGGTATCGTTGAAAACTTCCCCGCTATCGAGTACCCCACGCCCAAACTCAAGAAGCTGTTCGATATCAACATCAGCGGATCGTACTTTGTCGCCCGTGAGGTAGCCAAGAAAATGATGGAGGACAAGGTGAAAGGCTCGATTGTCATGATCGCATCCATGTCCGGCTCCGTGGTGAATGTGCCCCAAGCTCAAGCACCATACAATGCGTCCAAGGCTGCAGTGAAGCATCTGGCTAGCTCGATGGCGGTCGAGTGGGCCAAGTCGGGTATCAGGGTCAACTCGCTCTCGCCGGGTTACATGCTGACGTCGCTCAGCAGGGCAGTGCTCGAGAACAGCCCCGATGGCAAGGAGCTCCGCACTACGTGGGAGAACCTCACTCCAATGGGCCGTTTGGGCGATCCGGAGGACCTCAAGGGCGCTGTTGTCTATCTCGCCAGTGGTGCATCTGCCTTTACTACCGGTACCGATCTGATCGTCGACGGTGGCTACACCTCTGTGTAGACAGGGTCAAGCGAGCTCTTTAGCCAAGGCTAACGAGAACGAAGCTCACGTTATAAGTCCCTATCATCAACGAAATTCTAATGCGAGTTACCGAATTGTCTTCAGCCCGACTGTGCTACACAAGCGGTAGCACCGATCTGAACGAAGTGTAGGTCACAGTACCAGTATACAGTTGCAATTCCGACCTAAACTGAGGATGTTAAATCGTTAGTATAAGACAGAGTCTGCACGAAAATCCCCTGTCGACGCGGAACCGAGAGATTAACAGTGCTCAGCTGCCCCTAAGCTATGTCTCTGCGCAGAGCACAAACCACCTCTGCTGCAACACGCTCTTGACCGACACACACACACATTCATTCACACTTGACCATATCTTCTACCTCTTGCCGTCGACTTCATCATCATCATCGACATCATGAGGACAACAATTGCTCTCGCCTCGCTGCTGGCAGCCATGGCCTGCGTCTCGGCCAGCAGCTCTTCCCACCCAGTCCTGGCCTTCACCTCGCAGCAAGCCGCTTCGACCAGGCTCGAGCTGCCCTCTGATTCGAGCATCGCAAGCTTTGTAGACTCGCTCTTTACTGCGGGCAAGCGCTCTCCTGCTTGCAAGCTCGATGCAATCGTCGTTGTATCGGTTGACAGGCTTGACAAAGACACATTCACAAGCCTCCGACACACTTCCGATGACTCGTTGAGGGCAAGGTCACTCGACGCTCCTTCGCAGGTCACGTTCAACGCTCGGCCTGATACGAAGCTCATGGGAGATCTCGTTACCAGTTCCCTCAAGGCCTGCCGCTTCGGGAAGTACTCATACACAAACATGACGGCTTCGCAGGATGTCATGTTGACGGAACCATCGAAATTGTTCAATTTCCTCAACATCAACGTCGGCGATCTACGAGCAGACGGTAAGTTCTCAGTCGAAAAGGTGTCTCGAGGGATCGCTGGAAGCAGAAAAGAAGTCCTCTTGGAGCATGACTGACCCTTCCTCCTTGATCCACTGGACGACGACATGGCACTTTCAATCAATCAATCGATCAATCAGAGTCTGGGCTCTTGCACACATTGAACTCATTGGACGAGGTTTATCCCCGGAACCTTGTCATCCTGACCCAAAAAGGCGGACTGCACCAGCACACAAAGCGTCAGGTACGTACTGCCATGATTGGTCGTCTCGCGATCAAAGGATACAATGCTGACATTCTCAAACGGCTCTGTCATTGTTCACGTTGGACAACCGCTTCGGCTTCATACACAGTTTGTTGCACCATCGCCGTCAAACGGCAACTGGACAGAGCCTACTGGCGGCATCTTTGCCAAGTACCAGGTAAGTCGTACCCCTCTTTCGATCCCAGCTCGCGTCACTTCGGGCCAACACATGGCTGACACCACAACCTCTCTGCAACATGGTTGCTGAACATGGATATCTCTTGTTTCTTGCCTCTTAACAGCTCTTCTCGACACCACTTATTCTGACGTTGTTGCTGGTCGGCGGATTGTTGCTCCCCATTGTCTACTTTGCCGTTGCACAGCTTGCTCAAGTTCAGACTCCAGACCAGATGGGTGTCCGCAAAGATCCCATCTCGGGCGACAAGAAGTCGCAGTAGATACCACTTTTCGCTTCGCCCCCAACCAATCCCTCCGTTTTCTTCTTCCGTCGTGCCATCATTTACAATTCAATCTCATCCACACTACAGTGTCAGCTCCATGCTTCTGCGTGGTTAACCGCTCAGAAGGATGGATGGGTGATCATGAAGAATCAAGATGAGTAGACATTAGGTGAGTTGGGCATCATATTGCGCATCAATGTTGGCCGGTGCCAGGCAACAAGTACATGATCAATCGTACATTATGAAAGGTAAACTTTTTATTTTTGGAAGAGGTGCGTCAGCTTAGTTGGGAAGGGAAGAAGGGCCTGGCTGGGCCACCTTCTCATCGTTACCGAACGACGACACTTGCGCCTGCTCGAGCGCGCGCTGCTGCCTCTGCTGCGCCTTCGCCTGTTTAATCCTGCTCACCTGCACTGCCCTCTTCGACTCCCAGTAGGTCTTTCCCCCCAATCTCAGCGCCAACCTGCCCTCCCTCCAGATCTGGTACCACAAGTATCCGGCCACCACAAACCAGTATCCAATGTACGTGAACACGGAGCCGTAAGTCGCGGTATTGTTCCAGCCCACGAGCGAGTTGAGGATGCCCCAACCGGTCCCGCCCTTGTTCGCCTCGGGGTTGCAGCAGTTAAAGTGCCAGATGTAGCCTTGAGAGTTGTACGAGCCCGGGCCGTTGCCCGATTCGGCGGCGGAGTCGCCGACGAGGCGGATGTAGGCGTAGAATTGGAGGTAGTACACAGCGCGGCTGGCCATGCCGGAAGCGATGATGAGGAGGAAGCACGTGGAGAATACGAGGAAGATTCGGACAGACACGACGTTGCCGGAACGGAAGATGAGGAAGCCAATACCGAGACCGACGGCGAGACCGATGATGGCGGGGAGGGGAATGGAGGTCGCGGGGAGGCCGAGCGAGACTCCACCGATGAAGACGACGCCTTCGAGACCCTCGCGGAGAGTGGTGATGAGGGGGATTGTGAAGAGGGCTAGCGTTCCGCGGTTCATCCTGAGCTTCAGATCGCTGACCGCACCGGAAGGTCTGCCGAGCAAGCCTCGCAATCCACCACGCTTTCGCTGTGCACTGCTACCCTGAGTAACGGGGACAACATCGACCGCTTCAAGGGGGTTCATCTTTTCCGCCCCCGTCGTCTTAGCCCCAGAATTCTCCTCCGCAAGAACGCGACGAGCGGAAGAGGATGAAGCGGAAGTAGCATCCGAAGCAATTGCATCGGCATTGTGAACAGCGGTGGATTCGCCTTCTTCGTCGCAGGCGCGGGTGGGGTGGATGTGTCGGTCATTGAAGGCGCTCTCGAGTTTGCGCTTCCACTTGCGCTTGCTGTTGCCCGCACGAAGGATGGCTAGCGACATGGGCGTAATCAAGACCACGGCAACAAGGTTGAAGATACCTTCCCAAAGCTCCTCAGCTTTTCCGTACAGATCGTTGACCTGGGTGTAGAACACGGCGAGAAATGCAGCGCCGATGGCAAAGGCGATCAACAGGCCCGTCAACGCGCCCAATAGCACCTATTTACATACGGAATGCAATGTCAAGGAAGCAAGAAATATGTCAGCTTGACCCAGTTAAGTGAGATGAGAATGAGTAGGGACAGGAGAACCTACGACTTTGCGCAGCTTCCGCACGATGGTGCGCTGCTTGTTTTGAACCGCGCGCTTCTCGTCTTCCGTTAGCGAGCCTTCGGAAGCAATGTCTTCGGCCGACTTTGTGTGCATGACGAGGTTCTCGAGCATGCCGGAGAGGATACCGATGACGAGCGAGGCTTCGAGCGCCTCTCGCGCTGCGATGAAGAAGATGGCCGGGGCAAACACTTTGTTGCCCGTTGCTGGCATCGTTGCGGTAGAATAAAATTCGTGACGATGAGATCAGTCGCGGGTGTCGAAAGGGGGTACAGTCGAGTGTCTTGAAGGGACGAGAGTCAGAAGGGCGGTGATAAAAGGTGGGAAATTATGTAGGTCGAGTGAAAGCCAGCTTGTTGCGAAAGGAAGCGTCTTGTCAGAGGAAAGACAAGGGAGCAGTGCCAATGTCGAAGGGGGCCAAGCAGATGCGTGGTGAAGGTATCTGATCCGATCCGATCTGATAAAGTCAGGTCGGGTCTAAGGTGCCGAGTTGTGGAGATGTTGCACCGTTCTAGATGGCTTTGCCTGGTGATTGCAGAGAAGTCGCAAAAGACGGGTGATCTTTGTCAATGGACGGAGCTGCTCGGAAGCCCTTATGCTGCAAAGCGCAAGTTGAGCAGCAATCGAAACGGGCGTGGCGTATAAGGGACGGAGGAGTTCGGTTGCAAGGGTGTGGACCAATGAGGCACTACGCTGCCAAGTCACCTGAAAGGAAAGAGGCGTGCAGTACGAGGATGGAAGAGCCGAAGAAGGCGACGAAGCAAAGAATGCAACGGTACAAGCTTCTACCAAGGAAACCGAAGATGCCAAGAGAAGAGCCAAAGGGAGAGAGGGAGGGAGGGGGATGAAAAATTTGGTCGAGGGGCGCGCAGATGGGCGCGGGACTGGGTTATCAGATCACAAAACGAGCTTTGCAGGGACATGAATCGAAGCATTTCTTGAAAGTGACAACGAGAGGGCCAAACATTGCATCCTCCTGTGACTCGGTTCGCTTTCGCTTTGACTTTGCGCTTTGGTACAAGCGCCTTGCACGGCCTCTTGTTCGGAGAGTCGGACCGAAACCCTTGAGCTCTCATGATTCGCTGCGCAAGGCCATATTAGCGCATATTGTAATGCACAAAGCCACTTTGACTGAAACAAATGAGATCGGACGAGAACAACAATGGGTGTACTGTGGGAAAAGGATCGGGATGAACCGGTTGAAGTGTGCCCTGTGGTTACGACTCTAAGCCGATGGAACGGCATCGAGTATTCCGCATGAGCCAAAAGGTGAAGGGTGAAGCCGACACGAGTTAAAGTTGCAGGTGAGGTCAGACTAAGCCACGTTCAGGTATAGCAGTAGCAGCGGCTCGCAACTTCCAGCGTTTCACTGTGGGTGTGTGCACGCCGAGAGTGTCGATCGGATTTGGCTGGTTTATCAGATAGAAGAAACAGCTGGCGAGGTGCAGCCCGACAAAGAACATGCGAGGCTACTGTACAACAATGACAAAAGGGGACTCACGGTTTTGCACTTGCGCTAGAGTTGCGCACGCGAGCTGCAGAAGCGTGAGTGAGTGACCAAGAACAATCAAAGCGAGCAGTGCGCTAATCTGATTGGGTCTCGGTTGGTTCCCCTTCGCTCCCTTTTGCAACCCCACCTTGGTGGAATGGGCACCAAAGGTGCAGCTCGTCCGCCGTCTTCCTGCAGCCAAGGTTCGATATGCACGCTTTCGCATCAACTAGTCAGCCTTTGACTCGACTCCGACGGTTGTTTTGCTTTTAGACTGGATTGAACCTTTGGCATCTCGCCGCAGCCCGTGGGTTTGGCGGGCCATCATGCCAACATGGCAACAACAGTCGTCCAGTCTGCCTCAGCTCACCCCCGAGACCTATTAAACACTCGAGACCGCGTCGGAAGGACCGAGACCGAGACCGAAACCGAGACTGATGCCAAGTCTTCCCACGATCGGTTCGCCTAGCAGTTCCCTTCGGCATCTTCCGAAGCGGGAGCAAAAAGCTCATCCAGCTTTCAATCTGTTTCAAAGCGAGAACGCAGATGGATGGAAAGGAGGGCAAACGTCAGCCGAGTGCCTCGTAGATGTGTGTGTCTCACTGCTGCTGTAGCGCGAGGTGACGAGATTCCGCTCTTTTTTCACCGTTAATTCTCTTTTATTCTTTGAGTTGTCCCGTTAGCGCAGCGAATCACCGCCTTTCTTCTCACCAGCCGTGTGCTCTCTCAGCATGGTGCCCACTCTCACTGGCTGCCTCATTTGTGTCGGCAGTACACTCACCCTCTGCCTCACATTGGCACAGGCTCCCATTGTTGCAACTTGTAATTTCTCGATGAGGTTTCAGGCACTCGAGCAGAAGACGTTTCTTATCTGATCCGATCTGATAGACAACTTTTTCTTCACCTTTTTGCTTCGGGGTTGTGTTGCTTCTTGTTGCTCTTCTTGTTGCTTTGCGATACTCTGTAGGCCTCTCTCCGTCGTTCGGCCGATCCCACTTCCTTCTGGCTCCCTTGCACAACCGGTCTGCGCCTTACGCTCCCGTTCGCGATTTTGCCCGTTCACACCGTACCTGGACTAGAAACGCCTCGTCCCCTTCTCCACCCATCCACATCTTCTGTTGTTCCAACACAACGCTTTCATTGGATCACTCGACTGTTACGCACTCGCTTCCTTGCTTTCATTCTTCCGTTCTGTTCCGAAGTCTTTCGCCCCTTGCTAGGCAACCAATACCACCCTTGCGCCGCCCACGCTTATCGCATTCATACCTCGGACTGCTACTGCCGACTCGTGCTTGCCTCTGACAAAGGAACAAGATCTTTCTTCCAGCACTTGGTCACCGCTTCTTTTATCAGGCCAACGTCCCTTGCTTCGGCTTATCAGATCATCTCGACTGTCCGCCTCAGGTCTGCCTAGGAAGAGGCAAAGAAACCTTTGGCCGTCCCTCTTCGTCTATCTGATAGTTTGGCTTCTCCAGCAATTACCACTTCTCCGCAGTTGCGTCGTTTCTTCGCCCATCTCTGCTTCGGATCCAACACCTTGCTCATCCACGGATTCTCATCCTTCCTGATAAGGTGCCCGTCAGCTGATCAGCGTTCCGTCTTGCTGGTCCCTGTTAGCGCTTCCCCCATCCAAACGGCGTCTTTGGCCCAAGCAACTGGCAATCGTCTCTACTTCCTGCTTGCCCACCGTCATCTACTCACACCGTAGGCTGCTGTCCTCGGTTTTCATCATCATCAGCATGGTCGCAACACATCGCCGCTCAGCGCTGGCACTGCTCGCCTCGTCGCTGTATTCGCTCGTTTCGGTAGCCAGCGCTGCCACTGTTGAGCAACACTGGAACATCAACTGGGTTCCCGACGTCAATCCTGACGGTCTCTTCCCAAGGCATGTCATCGGCGTCAACGGCACCTGGCCACCTCCCATTATCAATGTCAACGCTTCCGATGTTCTTCGTGTCACCGCCACCAACAACCTCGGAACTGGTGTTGGCACCTCGCTTCACTCCCATGGCATGTTCTTCAACCGCACTGGCTACTTTGACGGTGCCGTCAGCGTCACGCAGTGCCCCATTCCCCCTGGTCAGAGCTTCACATACGAGACCCTCAACGCACCTGCTTCGCCAGCCGAGCGTCGCAAGCAGATGGGTACCTTCTGGATCCACGCACACAACAACGACCAGTACACCGACGGTCTGCGTTCCCCCGTCATCATTCACCCCGATGACCCCGCCGACATCCACTACGACTACGACGACGACTACACCGTTATCCTCGGCGATTGGTACCACTCCAACTACACCGACCTTGTCAAGAACGAGTTTATGAACCGCAAGAACCCCACCGGTGCCGAACCCGTGCCCCAGTCAGGTCTTATCTACTTTGCTCACACCCCCAACACCACTTCCGCCGCCACTTATTTGCCTGGCTTCAGCGAGAATGCCACCCTCCCCTTTGAGGCCGGTAAGACCTACCGCCTGCGTGTCATCAACATGTCGGCGCTTGCTGCCTTCTACTTCTACCTCTCCGGCCACGACATGCAGGTGATCGAGATCGAGGGTGTCGATGTCCAGCCTCAACCCGTTGATTACCTCTCGCTCTCCGTCGCTCAACGTTTCAGCGTGCTTGTCAAGGCGAGGAACGACTCGTCGCCGCAGAACTGGAAGTTGCATGCCAACATGGACGCCGACATGTTCGACAACGTCCCCGCCGATCTTCAGCTCAACGTTACTGCCACTATTTCCTACCCCAACGCACCCGAGGGCAAGTTCGGTCCGGAAAAGTTCATCACGTACGACTACTTTGACGACCTTCAGTTCGTGCCCATCAACCCTGAGCCGTTGGTTCAGCCCGATGTGACGCACCGTCTCGACGTCTCGTTCGACACCATGTCGAATGGTGAAAACTATGCCGCCTTCAACAACATCTCATACGTCGCTCCGCAGGTGCCTGCGCTGCTCTCGGCGGACTCGATGGGTGCGCTGGCGTCCAACCCCGCCATCTACGGACCTAACTCGAACGCTTTTGTCATCAAGCATAACGACATGGTCGAGGTGCAGCTGTTCAACTGGGACGCCGGTAAGCATCCTTTCCATCTTCATGGCCACCACTTCCAGGTGGTGCACAAGTCGCAAGACGTCACCTCGAGCGATCCTGCCATCAACCCACCCTTCAACGCTTCCCAGGTCAACCCCATGAGGCGAGACACCGTCATGATCCCCCCCGGTGGATCTGCTTATTTGCGCTTCAGGGCGGACAACCCAGGCGCGTGGTTCTTCCACTGCCACATTGACCCCCATCTCGTCTCAGGTCTCGCGTCCATCTTCATCGAGGCGCCAGACGTGCTCTCGAACGACTACCTCAACGTGCCGAGCTATGTCAAGAGCCAGTGCCAGGCGCAGGGGATCGCGACAACAGGCAACGCGGCCGGGTTGAACTCGACAACGGATTTCCAGGGTCTGGCCAAGGGCCCGACGTATCTCGAATCGGGCTGGACAAGGCGTGCGATTGCCGCGTTTACCGGGTGTGTGATCACGGGTCTGCTAGGTTTGGCGACCGTGGTGGTGTACGGCTGGCACTCGGGCGATGAAGACGACGCCGAGGAGGATGAGGAGGAGGATGAAAAGTGAGGTTACTATTCTGCTCCGTTCCCTTCAGCCGATCGCAGGATCGTGCGATAGAACCCAGACAAAAGCGCCAAAACGCACCACAGTGTGGTTGCCATCAGTATTGAATGTGATACCGTATAGTACAGAAGACCGCCGTTGGGTGATGAAGTGTGTCATGTGACGGCCGTTTAGTCATGATCATTTATGAACACGGGCATGCTCAGACCTCCCTTCTTATATCCATCTCGATCTTTAGCTTATAGCAACGCCGACCATTCTCTGGCCTGAGGACGCCGACATGATAGGCGTCTTTGCCGTTGCGAGGTCCGAGACCTCTTGCTGTCATTTCGCGTCGCCGCCCCGCACATGCACGGCCCGCGTTTTGCTGGAAACATGGTACGAATTGGTGCCAACCTGTTGCACAGATCCCTCACTGACGCCCTTTGCCGCAGTTCTCGCCCTCGATCGATATGAAGTCACTGTCCGCAGCAGCTGTCGGTTTGAACTGCTCCGTTTCTGGTCTCCTTCACATGATAGCGATCCGATCACAAGGCTTTTTGCACCCCAATTTGTGCGTGGGAGCCATTGAGACGTTCTGTTGAACGCCGATGCTCGCCGCCTGTGTTGTCTCTGGCAACTCACCAACTCGAACATGGATCGGGTTGCGGCTCTAATTGGATATAAGGGAGCTCGTTCTAGCAGCCATCCTCCCCACCGCTTAAGTCTGCTCAAGTATCCCCTTATCCAGTCCCTGTACCTTCTCGCTTCACCGGCAAGATGAAGTTCCACACACTCTTGACTCCCTTGTGGCTATCAACACTCCTTGTCTTGCACAATGCAGTTTATGCCTCCTCGGAACCACCCCAACAAAACTTTCCTCACCATCACCATACCAAATTGCGCGTGAACGACGTTCACAAGCTCGGCCACAAGCGATCCTTCGGCCAGCCCAAGCGTGTCTGGACCCCCTCCCAAGGCCCATTTCGCCGCTCCTCCTCTTCCAACGCTCGACCACTCGAGCCGTTCCACGAAGATAGCTACCCTGGTTGGTCCTTTAGCAACGTCTACGACATTCCGCAGTGGGATGGTGGTGATAAAGCTGCCTGTCCCCGTCATTCTGCTGGGTCGTCCAAGCCGCTTCCGAACCACAGTCAGAAGCATTTGGCTGATAATGGTCAAAACCAGAGGCCAGTGCACAAGAGAAGTGGCGATAAGGCAAGCTTGGACTTCTGCCTCCACGGTAACAGTCCCGCCACAGTCCCGGATGCAAACACTTGCAAGACGGGGAATGGGAGTGATGGAAAGTTGACCAAGCGAGCGGTCCCTACCTTTGGGCAGATTCAACAGATCGTCGATACGGCTATCGAGGGTGGTAAAGAGGTAGCCATGGCCAGAGCGGGCGCGCAATCGGGTGGAGGAGCGCTACCTGGAGCAGCCGCACCTGGAGCAGCCCCAAACCTTATGGTCAAGCGAGCGATCCCTACCTTTGGGCAAATTCAACAGATCGTCGATACGGCTATCGAGAATGGTAAAGAGGTAGCCATGGCCAGAGCGGCCTCGCAATCGGGTGGAGCAGGCGCACCTGGAGCAGCCACCGCACCTGGAGCAGGCGCCGCACCCGCAGCAGGCACACCCGGAGCAGGCGCACCTGGAGCAGCCACCGCATCTGGAGCAGGCGCACCTGGGGCAGCCGCTGCGCCTGGAGCAGCCTCCGCACCTGGAGCCGCTGCACCTGGAGCCGCTGCACCTGGAGCAGCCCCAAACCTTATGGCCAAACGAGCGATCCCTACCTTTGGGCAAATTCAACAGATCGTCGATACGGCTATCGAGAATGGTAGGGAGGTAGCCATGGCCAGAGCAGGCTCGCAATCGGGTGGAGCAGGCGCACCCGGAGCAGGCGCACCCGGAGCAGGCGCACCTAGAGCAGCCACCGCACCTGGAGCAGCCACCGCACCTGGAGCAGCCACCGCACCTGGAGCAGCCACCGCACCTGGAGCAGCCACCGCACCTGGAGCAGCCACCGCACCTGGAGCAGCCACCGCACCTGGAGCAGCCACCGCACCTGGAGCAGCCACCGCACCTGGAGCAGCCACCGCACCTGGAGCAGCCACCGCACCTGGAGCAGCCGCACCTGGAGCAGCCCCAAACCTTATGGCTCCCGGTGTCAGACCTCTGGGCCTAGGCGCTAGCCCCCTTGGTTCTGGCCAAGCAGCATCTGCAGGTGGAGCTGGCCTCACACCTACAACCCCCGCACAGAACTTGGCTCGAAGGAGCGATTCTTCCTCCTCCACCATCTCCTCCTCCCTCAAAGACCGGATCATGGACCTCGTTAACGCCGGTCTCAAGACGAACGACAAACTCCGCTCCGCCACCGATTCAGCCCAAGACAAGCTCTCGCATCTTACTTCAGAAATCTCCTCCGACTTTGTCCCCGCTTCCGTCACCTCTCTCTCCTCCAAAGCCGCCGCGTCCCTCCCAAAACTGTTCTCCCCGGAATCAGAGACAGATTCCTCCCACTCGAAACTCCGCAAACGCAACCCGCTGGGCCCAGCGATGGGCATGGGTGGCATGGGCGGAGGCGGAGGCGGGCAGATCATGCAAATGATGATGCCGGCGATTCTTGCCGGTATCGACGCGGGTGGAAAGGTGGGTATGGCATTCTTGGATTATCTGAAAGAGACGGATAAAGCAAAGCTGAAGGCGCAAGGTGGGCATAATAAGGACGAAGATGATGTGGCCGACTCGAAGAGTTTTCAGGAGGCTGGGGGTTTAGATGGGAAGAAAGTGACGAGTAGCGAGGGCGATGGGGGTACGAGTGAGGCTGGCGCTGACTCGACAGATGCCATGAAGAAGGTTTTGGGCGGGATGGGCGAAAAGACAGCTGGAGATGGGTCTGCGTCGGGGAGCGGCGCTGGTCTGGATTCGCCCTCGACCTTGTCGACAAGTGCATATGGGGCCAAGAGTGCAGCTGCGATGTCGGATCCAGGCTCGAGCTCGGCAAGTGGAACCGGTGCAGGCACCGGTTCCGGCTCAGCGGCAGCATCGACGGATAGCGACACGTCGAGCGCTGAAGGGAAAATTCCAAGCAGCCTCGAAACCTCTGGCTCCGGTGGCTCGAACGGCTCATCTGGCTCATCTGGCTCATCTGGCTTATCTGGCTCATCGGGATCATCCAACTCCCCCACCACTCCCGGCTCTGGCTCCTCACCCGTCGGCTATAGTCCAGGCAAGTCAAAGCGCGACTTCACCCACCTCGTATCCCACGATTCCGTCCCTGCTTCCCCCTCCCAGGCGTCTTCCTCCACCCCTGCCATCCATTCCGCCAACCGATGCAGCGGCACAGCGCAACTCTGCATGCAGCTCATGGAACATGCTTTCCCCTATTGTCACACACCGAAGCACAGCCACGAATCTCCGACCAACCTGCACGCCCGCTCCGAAACAACTTCTGCCAAGCCAGGTAATTACGGTAACGCTTCAGCAAGGCTGGTACGCATTATGGCGATGCACTGCATGCTCAATTGCGATGGGTTTGCCGAGCTCGCCGAAGCGAAGCAAGGATTCAAGGCGAAAGCAGAGGCGTGTACGCACGACAGGGGGCTGTTCCGCAAGATCCAATCCGTTGCTTCCGCCCAGCACTCTTTCACCACTCATGCGGGTGACAGAGAGAACAACGTCAACGCAGCTTCGAATCTCCCTAAGCGTGACCTCTCGACAGCTTCAGAAACCTCTCACAAGTGCCAAGCGGGCTACCAGACCCTCTTCCAGAACGCCATGCGACCTGTCTCCTCCTACTCGAATCGCCGCTTTGGCTCCGTCGTCTCTGACCCCTCCTCTTTCCTCCACTGGGGTCTCGTCCGCACCGTAGGCCAGTGCCTACGCGCATGCGACGAGACACGTGGTTGCGTCTTCGCCAACGTCTACCAGCAGAGCTTCAGCCTCGAAAACCCTTCCATCAAGCTCGTCAACCGTGGACTGGAAAAGAAGTTTGCGCAGAAGCCGGAGATGAAGAAGAGTTCGTTTGTGCAGGGCTACCTCACATGTGCGCTGTATTCGAGGTGTCATTTGGAGTGCGAGGCTGGGCACGCCAGTGGGGGGGAGGAGCCGATCTTTTTTGAGAATAGTGGGGGTTGGTGCAAGTCGAAAGCTTGTACAAGTGGCTCTTCCGCCAAGGTGGCGAAGGAGTAGTGATGGAAGTGCTACTTTGCAATGCTCAACTGTCCTTACTGAATGTCCAACACAGTTATGTTTGTGTGCGGCCAAGTTGATTAGTGAGAAAGCGACCTTAGTGACCGCAGATGCCAGATCCACCGAGATTGTTCGACGGGTAGTACACCGCCGGCTGCCCATTGTTCAGCTGAATGTTGACCGTCCCGCTCGTGCCCACTGTGATCGTCTTGCATGAGATCACATCTTGCAATTGCCCTTGCGGCAACGCACTCGCCTGCACATACAAGTTCTGCGTGCCCGCTCCACTTCCCGCCGACGACAGCGCAACCACCATACCCGCCTTCCTATACACCCACGCACTGCTATCATCATACACACTCGTTAACGGTGTCGTGATCGGATTGCCGCTCCCCACTCCCTTCACTGCGTTCCGCAGCTTGTTGACCTTGCTGATATGAACGTACATCTCCGAGTTGGGGTTGTAGTTGGACGACCACAATGCTTCGCGGTTGTAGGGATCCTTGCCGCCATTGAAGCTCTGTTCCTGGCCGTAGTAGATGATGGGGATACCGTCGCCGGTGAGGATATATGTGATTGCGTTCTTGGCTAGAGCGCGGTCGGAGGTCAGCGAGGGGAACCGCGGCTGGTCTTGGTTCTCGAGGAAATTCGTGAGGAGGAGAGGGTCTTTAAAGTTGGCGCGGATGGTGGAGATTATGTTCTTCATCTCGGTGAAGCCTTGGGCAGGGTGTTGGAAGGCACGGGTGAGCGGGTAGAAGAGGGGATAGTTGAGAATGCCGTCCATCACGTTCTGGTATGGCGAAACGTAAGCAGGATCGCCGGAGAGGACTTCGCCCGTGCAGTAGACGCCGGCATTGGAGTTGAAGTCTGGCCAGAAGGACTGCCGGATGTGCTTGACCGTGTCGACACGCAGCCCATCGATGGAGTAGTTGCCGACAAGCGACTTCACCCAGGAGTAGAGGCCGTTATAGACGGTTGGGTTTTCGGTGTTGAGGTCCGGTAGGCCGCCTTGTTGGTTGGAGCCGAGCCAGCACTGCTCGACGTTGGTCTGGTTGTTATAATCCGTGATGGTGCAGAAGGGGTGGTAGTGCGAAGGGCTGTTAAAGGGCCTATACGCGCTCGGATTGTTGGTGACCGAGTTCCCGTTCACCTGTTCACCCATGTGGTTCGCCACCACATCCACCATGAGATACATCCCCCGAGCATGCAGCGCAGAAGACAGAGCCTGGAGGTCAGAAGCAGACCCAAAGTGCGAGTTGATCGAGTAAAGATCTTGCGCCCAGTAGCCATGGTAAGCGTTAGGCGAGTCAACGTTGGTCACGACGGGCGAGATCCAGATGGCGTCGAAGCCCATGTTGGCAATGTAATCGAGTTTGGAGATAATTCCTTGGAACGTACCGCCGCAATAGACGCTGGTGCCGGCAGGGCAGGAGGAAGGATTGGCGCCGGAGAAGCGGTCGGTGACAAGCTGGTAGATGGTGCGTGTCTTCCATGCACCTGGAGTAGCTGCGATGCTGGTCCCGCTGAAGAGGACGGCTGAGGCTGTGATCAGCGAGCCGAGCTGAGTGAAATGCATCCTGATAAAGAGACTCCAGAGTCTTACAAAAAGCAGTCGGATACGAGCTGATGAGAGGGGGTGAAGGCGTCTTGTAGGAGCAGAGACACAGAAGGCTGACCTGTATCGAATAGGGATGCTACTTGTACCAGTCTGATCGCGTCAGATACCTCGAAAACGGATCGAGGGTCAAGTGTAGTTTTACAGCAGTATACAGGTCTCGGATGTCCTAAGCACACGTATGATTGACCGGCTCCCCTCTGCTCTGGCCAGCAATCCGATGCATCCACCAGATCGCTATCACCGAGACGAACCGCCACTCTGGTTGACAAGCCCGGTACACAAACGGAGGATAGGACAGTAGCTCTCCCCGATGATCGAATGTAGCGCTTGTGGACAATGACTACGCACACCCTGTAAACCTTTCGAAGCTAGCGCCATTGTGGTGGCGGGAATCTGTGCGGAGTGTGAAGCTCCGTAAGGTCTCGCTTAACCTTATTTCGGTTCCCCTGCATCTTCGATTTCCTTTCCTCCTTCATCCTGACCGACCGATCTGCACCCTCTACAATGCCACCACCAACAAAGCCAAATGTGTGCTCTCCGCCAACTTGTTTAGACATGCATCGCACGAATTCGAGATTTTCTCGGCAGGAAGATCTTCCTTCGATGGGTTTACTACAGTACAATGTACAACCCCGAGAAAGCTTGTTACGACAGTGAACTGACAACTGCTTTTGGGGATTCTCGTTTGTTTTCCGGTCACACCCAACATACATCAACACACAACACAACAAAGAATACACAGAGCAGCTGGATACGGAGGAGTATTGCGGAAAGGGTTGCATCTGCGGCCATAGAACCTTGAAAGCACCGCATCCCGTCCGATCTGCGAAGTTAAGCAAGGTATCGCCTAGTCAGTACTGCGGTGGGGGACCACGCGGGAATCCTAGGTGCTGCAGTTCCTCTTTTTCTTTTTCTTTTTCGCCATTTGGTTCGATGTTCTACTCTTCTCCAGCTCTTCTCGCATCTATCACAGCCACCGATCGAGCTGGTTGAAGGGCTTGCACGGTGTTGCTATTGGATTGCTTCTACAGGTATGCGACGAAAACCATCCAACTATGCCTTCTCCTGTTCTTGCGGTGTCGGGGTGGTTGCATCTAATGTCTCCTGCTGCTCCTGTGTTTGTGCTTCGCTCTTCAACTCTTGTGCAGCCTTGTTCCTCACCCTGACGAACCACCAGCTGAAACACAGCATCAGTGCGCTCATAATGAAGCATGCCCCACAGAACGTGATTGAGATCAGATACACATCCACACCCTCCCTCCCCAACTTCGTCTTGCTGTAATTGATCAGCACCATGGCAATCAGCTGGCCAAACTGGCTGGGAACCACCTCTGCCAGCCAGAACATCCCCAACACCGATGGCAGATCCCTGATTCCCACCACCTCTGCCGATATCGGTGCTGCAGATGACCAGACCATGCTGCTGAGCAGGCCCTGTGTGATGGCAAACATGACGAGCAGGGCATGTGATCTCGCTGGCAGCCAGAATGTAAAGCATGTCAACCCAGTGAGGATCTGAATCGTGATTGTGCAAGGGTGGTGGCCCACAAGATCCAGCAAAAACCTGCAGAGAGGTGTCAGCGGTCACATGCCAGACATGTGAAATTGATGTTAACTTGAGGTAAATGTCAATTTCGTTTGAGTTCGAGGTTAACAGCCAGTAAATGTCGATTTCACTTGAGATCAACATTAACCACATCTTATGCTCGATGTCGACTGACCACCATTGCCACTCTGTTCAGAGGTAGTGCAGCATGTTCATGGTAGCCAGGTGTGTGTCCTACACTTGACAGGAGTGGGCTAACTGTCCTCGTGTAGGTATGCAGCATGGATGAATGGCACTGCCATTGTTGGGATAATGCTTGAGGCTGTATGATGCTGATAGTTGGCATCATCATATAGTAATGGTACTGGTGGAGGTTCCAGGACTGCAGTGTAGGTTCCACCTGCACAGGTGAGGCCTGTGGTGCCAGTGGTGGTTCTGACTGCTGTCTATATGTTCTCCAACTTGAACAGAGGCACACTGAGTAGTAGCAATACCTAAGATTGCTACCCTGCAAGACAATGAGTGTGAGTATAGTGATACTAAATGTACTGACAAGTAAATGAATGATAGAGTGGATGAGGTCCTGCCTCTCCACTCACACAAGGCATGTGTATATATGTATTCTGGCAGCAGCTGCTCCAGAGCATCCCTCCTCCAGCATCAGGCCAGTGTCGGGGCCTGCCCCACTGTCCTAGAGACTTGTCACTGGCCTCCAACCAATACCTCTTCCATGGCTCCATGGCCTTGAGCCAGTGTCAGGCTCCCTTTCCCTTCCTGCAGGTCCCCCCTATCTTTGCAGGGGCCCCTGCACCTCACCTGGCTGTTACTGGTTGGCCTAGGGTCATCAACAGCATCCTCCAGGTGCTGCTGACATCATTGCTGATCACCTGCAGCCCCTTTGGGGTGGTGCTGTCTGTCACAGGACATAAAATCGAACTCAAATTGAGATCGATGTTAAATGCATCTTACGGTCGATCTCAGATGAAATCAACATTAAGCAGGCCTTATTGTCGATTTCGCCTACAGGGCCATACGATGCTGTGGAACGAAATGACAAGCAATGGCTATGATGACACCACCCCCAAATGGGTCAGGGTGATCAGTGATGATGTCAGCAGCACCTGGAGGGTGCTGTTGATGACCCTAGGCCAACCAGTAACAGCCAGGTGAGGTGCAGGGGCCCCTGCAAAGATAGGGGGGACCTGCAGGAAGGGAAAGGGAGCCTGACACTGGCTCAAGGCCATGGAGCCATGGAAGAGGTATTGGTTGGAGGCCAGTGACAAGTCTCTAGGACAGTGGGGCAGGCCCCGACACTGGCCTGATGCTGGAGGAGGGATGCTCTGGAGCAGCTGCTGCCAGCATACATATATACACATGCCTTGTGCAAGTGGAGAGGCAGGACCTCATCCACTCTACCATTCAGTTTACTTGTTAGTATGTTAGTATCTTTACTCTCACACTCTTTGTCTTGTAGGGTAGCAATCTTAGTCATTGCTACTACTCAGTGTGCCTCTGTTCAAGTCAGAGTACATATAGACATTGTTCAGAACCACCACTGGTGCCACAGGCCTCACCTGTGCAGGTGGAACCTACACTGCAGTCCTGGAACCTCCACCAGTACCATTACTATACAACGGTGCCAACTACCAGTGTTGTACAGCCTTGAGCATCATCACCAACAACAGTGGCACAGTTCATCAGCACTGCATACCTACACAAGGACAGTTAGCCCACTCCTGTCAAGTGTAGGACACACACTAGGCTACCATGAATGTGCTGCATTACCTCTGGATGGAGTGGCAATGGTGGTCAGTTGACATTGAGCATAAGAGGCAGTTAATGTCAATCTCAAGTGAAATCAACATTTACTGGCTGTTAACCTCGAACTCAAATGAAATTGACATTTACCTCAAGTTAATGTCGATTTCACATGTCTGGTGTGTGACCACTGACACTGTCATAGTTGTTGCTTGTCATTTTTGTTCCACAGCATTGTATGGCCCTGTAGGCAAAATCGATGATAAGGCCTGCTTAACATCGATTTCATCTGAGATTGACCATAAGATGCATTTAATGTCGATCTCAATTTGAGTTCGATTTTATGTCCTGTGACAAGAGGTTGGCCAATCATCTGGCCTGCCATGAGGAGGGACTGTAGGGTGGAAGCTTGCTTTTGTGTGAACCCAAGGCCAGAGGATGCAAATGCAGTGAGGGAGTAGAGCATGACAAAGTAGCCAATCATGGAGAAGATGCTGAAGAAAAGCATGAAGATGTAGCCAGGATGGATGAACCACTTGAGTTCAAGTGGGTTCTTTTTGATTTTTGCCAGTGTGACCTTGGATTTGTGCCTGCAAAAGCATGAGGGGATGAAGTGGAGTGTTTGTGGCTTGGTGGATTTCATCAGTGTGATGCAGGGGAGGAGGATGACAAACGAGACAATACCATTGCAGATCAGGGCATATCCATTGCAGATCAGGGCATACTGGAGCGATTTCTTCTGAATGAGGTACCAGGTGGTATTGGCCAACACCAACCCTCCCATCCCACTCCCTGCAGCCAACAGGCCTTGTGCATAGCTCAACTTGTGCCTAAACCACTGGCTCAACAGTGGCTGCATTGGAATCATCATCAGTCCCAACCCCATGCCAAACATGAACCCCTGCATAAACAGCAGCTGGATATATGTCTTGCACAACCCTGCACCCACCTGTCCCAATGTCACAAACACCATCCCCAAATACAATGGCATCTTGAACCATCCAGATGACTGCTAGAGGAGATTGACAAATGGAGTGACAAGCATGCATGATGCCACAGAGAGACTGCCAATGTAGGTGTACTTCATGGGTGTGGCACTGGGGAAGTAGTTGTGCTGGAGATAGTAGGAAAAGTAAATGCCAAAGGTGGTGTTGATGCCCCAAGTGACTGCATTGAGGAGGAAGCTGCAGATGATGTTAACCCAGCCATAGCCACCCTCATGGATGATGAACTGGGCATCAGAGAGGATCATGTTGGTGGTGGTGGAAAGGTTGACCTCTTTTTTGTCCTGGGAAATGCTGGCCACATTGGGGCTGAGGAGTGTGCCAATGGGATCTTTGCACTTGGAAGAGGCTGTTGGTGGCAAATGTGTTGTGTTGACCATGTCTGAAGGAGTTGGTGGTGGCAAGGATGAGTTGAGTTCTACCTCTACCTTGACCCAGCCTCAATGCTTTGCTTCCTCAGTGGTCTCTTTGATGATCATTTTTCCTTCCTTGCTATTGGGAAACAGTTATTGAATGCTCAGAAACAAATATTAGGAAGCTGTGTATGGGGTATGGGAGGGAGGGGCAAAAAGTGACAAGGGACAGGGCATCCAATTGTGGGGTAAGCAAGCAAGAGTGTCTGTCCAGCAACTATGGGAAAGCACTTGGCCAAACAGAAAAGCGCTTAGCTGCTGGTAAAAACGCTGCTAGCAAAACCTGTGGGCTTCATAATTGTGGGTATTAAAAATTTAGCCGGCCCACTCTCCGCAAGTTTCCAATCATGTTTGCGAAGTGGGCGTAACATGTTTTGCGGATTGTCGCCGCGGGTTAGCTGTTAAGACAGCTGTCACAAGCTGGGTTTTCCACAGTCAAGTGAGGAAGCGAAAGAACAACACCATCCCATTAGAATGACAAAGGTGTAGACCCATCACGACGGTTGAACAGAAGCATAGTACAGTAGTAGAAGAATAGCAATACACAATCGCACCACTTCGCAGAGGTGACGTATCAGTTGACCAGGCCCGACGCCTGCTTTCTAACCAGAAGAAAGACTTGGGGTGCCTGGTCTGATAAGTTTTTGTTGTTCGACTTTCGCAAACTCGCTGGTTTTCTTAGTGGTTGAAGCTAGCAGGCTTTTCTTGAACCGGGATCTCCTTCTTGGTCTGCTCGTAGTCCGCCTCGGCGGTCGAGTTGGACCTGACGCTCCTCCTCTGCGGTGCCGAAGTCCACATATACCAGTAAGCCAGATCCCTCAAGCTACCATCGCCGTTGAAGAGCGCGTTCAACCTGGATCCGTACGTGTCGGGGGGCGAGCTGTAAGGGAAGCTGCCAAAGTTGGAGCTGCGCTCGACATAGGACTGCGAGTTGAGCCAGGTGGTAGCGTCCATGTGGAACTGCTTGACCTGCTGCTGCGAGCCGCCGGAGGAGGAGGTGACGCCGTACTCGGTGATCCAGATGGGCAGGTTGAACTTTTTGCGGATCGAGGTGACGTAGTTTTTGAAGCCGGAAATGTCGTTCCATGAGCCATACCAGTGGATGGCGATAAAGTCTGCGGTGATGAAGAGGAGTAGAGTTGCAGGAATCGGAGTTAGTTTTTTGTTGCGCTGATACGAAGGCCAGTAGGGTTTACGGGCAGCGGAAATGGTTATGTTGCGATGTGGTTGTGCCGACGGGATATACGGTGCTGATCTTGTTCACATGGGTATCTCGAGCTCGAACAAGTGCATACGTCAAAGCTTGACTATGACCAACTCGTGTCTAGCTTGCTCGCATCACCAGCCCAAGCCAACTTTGTGCCCTTCACAAACCATGCTGACGAACGCAAGGTGGTCACAACGCAAACCCTTTCTCATTCCGCGGAACGCTAGTACTCACCAACAGTGCAACCCTTGGTCTTGCAAATGTTCATGAACTGCGACAGCCAGTCCTGGTTCCAGACAATTTGCGGGCTACCCAGCCTCACGCCCCTCTTCTTCCACGGCTGGATCTCCTGCACCCACAAATTCGCCGCCGTGCTGGGATCCAAATTCGACTGTCCACTGATATCGGGCTCGTTAAACGCAAGCAGCGCCTTGGGCGGGCTCGCGTTCATCTCTGCCTTGCGTGCAGCCCATTGCGAGTTGTATTTGGGCCCCCAGTAGCACGGCACAAACTCGAGCTTGCCCGAAAACTTGGAGTTGGGGCCGTCTTGCCAGTGCCAGTACCAAGTGATGAGGCCCTTAGCGATAGAAGTGCCCCAGTTGTCGTTGGTTCCCCAAGCAAGGCCGCGCTGTGCGGCCGAGGCGGTGGTGGGGAGGAGCGCGATGAAGGAGAGGAGGGCAATGAGGAGGAGTGGGAGCAACTTCATGACGGGCCAGATGGTATACTGTAGAGGGGTGTCTTTGGCCGGCAAAGAGTTCCTCGAGACGGAGCTGGTATAGTTGGTATGAGGGAGGATAAAAGGGACAAAGGGTGGACGGAGATCCGTGGTCTGTCCAAAAAGGCGAGAGTACTTATACACTGCACGCCGCACTTAGCCTTGCTGTCGTGTGTCTTAACGAACCAGTGGCTGGATGCCGGGGGGGAGGGTGGCAAGCAGGCACTCTGTCGGCCAATCCGACCATTACAGCAAGGTAGTGTTCCGGTGTAATGATGCACTTGCACGCATAGAGTGATTGCAGATACCACCACATACCAAGAACCAGGGTGGCGAAGAACATCTTTGTCACTGCCCACTCTGCACCCTGCTTTGATCGGAGTCACTCCGACAAGTTGCACTGGTGACAAGGAGGGTTCGCGGAAAACGAGGGTTGGCGGGGCGGGAAAACCAACGCTGCACTGCAGGACTTTGTTTCAAGAAGACTTGACACAACACCCCGTGAAGAACAGGTTGGGACATGTGGCTGGACGTGGACACATCTCATGCTTATGCAGATGTTGAGAACCAATCAACCTGCAACGCGATACAGGGCAACCTTGCACGAAGCTTGTTTTTTTTTTTTTTTTTGCGCAACAACACAGAGCCAAATAGAGCGAAAAAAGGGTTTAGAGCTGACCTGCATTGCGTTTGCTGCTGCGGGTCGTGGTGCTGCAGGACCGGGATGCCTTGGAAAACGAGGGACGGAAGGACAACACGAAGAGTGGCACGAGTGCGTGGTGTTGTCGGCTGGGTTTGGGCGTGCAGCCGCTCGCAGTCGGCGCAAGACGGTCCCATCCAGCAGTTGAAGTGTCCAGAGGGGTCGGTTGGATAGGCAAGGCAATGCAAAGCACGAGGAGGAAGAGCAGCTTTGTCGACAACATATCTTGGAGAAAGAGGCTTACATAGGGAAAAACTGAACTGTACTGCATTGCATTGCAACGTGGCGAAATCGACGAGGTTTGGCTGGCGAAGTGAGTGCGCAGAGTCTGGCGTGAAAAAACAGGAAAAAACGGGAAAGAGAAGAAAAAAAACAAAAATCCGAGCCACGGTGGGAGGCGCAAGAACAGGAACGGACGGGACGGGAAATGAAGCCGCACAGGAACAGAACAGGACACAGGAATGGTCCCATCTGATATACTGTACAGTACAGGCACCGGACACAATCGAGGGTCTACGTCTCAGCTGCAAGCTGTCGATCTGGCTTTGAAAAGGGAAATATCGAAATTCGCAATTTCCTCCCTCTTTTCCCGCTATGCCGCCCTAGGGACACATCACAAATACACGTGTGAAAAGCGACGTAGGAGTTGGCACCAGAACAAGACGATTGATCTGCTCTTCCTCTCTATATGGAAGGCACGAAACCGTTGGCACTGGCCGATGGGAACCTCGCTTCCACGCGAACCGACGTTCCGATGCGCAATGCGAGATGCGGGATTCACCACCGTCAATGGGCTGATAACGGTATCGCGACAAGGCTCAAGCGCAGCATAAAAGCGAGAGCCGCGGGCAGAGCAAAGCCCTGTCGATCGATCGTCTAATTTCGCCTGTTGTTCCTAACTGCTAGTTAGGCGAGACAAACGACGGCTGAATGTGATTGATCGACAGTAAACAGCGTTCTTGTTCATCCACACCCTTCTTTTCTACTTTCTTCCATGTGGCCCCTTTGGATTAGTATGAGGAGCGACTTAGGTGACGAGTTTGCGAAGTGCAACGCGGAGTTGGAAAATCTGAGGATCACGCGGGACAAAAGTAGGGTGCAACCCCTAATTATGGGTTGACATTGATTTGTGGATTTCAAGTTGTTAGCGACGGGTAAAGAATTTGTCGAGCGCCCGCGCCCGCTTCTTCTTGCTGCTGCTGTTGGTCAGCTGTGAAAGGGAAGCCGATGGTGCGGGAGGAGCTTGCGAGAGCGAGACGGCGAAATGCCAATCCAGGTGTTCGTCTTTGAGCTTTTCAACCAGGTACGGCTTCTCGAACCAGGCCGAGCCGGGGGGTGCCAGGATGAGCTGCGAGCATTGCGGACAGCGCCATTGCAGATCTTCTTCCCGATCTTCAGTGACGCTCTCACCCGATGGCTCCCTCCTGGGTTCTTTTGCTGTGCTCTCCTCCGTGACGGGAGGTGGACCTCGCTCGACAGCATCTTCGGGCGGTATCGGTGCTGGTGCTGGTGGTTGGGTGGCGGGTTGCTGTTTCGTCTGCGACTCGAACATGTTTTCGAGGCGACTGCGCTTCTTCTTCTTGGGCGATGCTGGCGCTTCGAACCCGACTTCCGCTGCTGTCCTTGTCGTCGCTGGCAACGGTATTGATGTTGACCCTGTATCTGAGCTCGTTGCAATGTTGCTAGCTGACCCGAGGAATCCTGCAATACCCCGCTGCCCCGCCTCGCCCTCCGCCAACCCTCCAAATCCCAGTGCAATCGTCAGCACTTTGGCCTCTCCTCCCAAACCCGACGCTGCGACACCCAAGCCTAGCGCATCACCCAGACTTTCTTCCCACAGCTTCTGTCCTTTTTTCAGAATCACTTTCGCCAGCTCATCTTGATTGTTCGGATTGGTGAACGGGAAAGCGCTTTGTCGGCTGCGTGGGACGGATCCAGCTCTGATGTATCTGAGCACCAGTGTCTTGGGCCACAGATTGAGCCGATCCTGCCTTGCCTCTCGTAATCGGATGGCTAGTTCGGTCGCTAGGATGCTGAGCCAATGCATCGCTTCTTCTGGCTTGGTTATCGCTGGGCGCACCGACTTGCTCGCCAACATGGTCTGGTTGTTCACCCTCTCCCTGACCTCGCTATGATCAATCCCACGAAGGACATTGTACACCCATCTCGCCTCGTCACCAAACTTGGCCTGCATCTCGTCCAGCCCCACCTCCCACAAGTCTGACACCGTTGCAGGGTTCCACTCCAGTCCCATGGCATTTCCTAACTTCCCGCCCAGGAAACGGATCTTTTGAAAGGGGAGAGAGGAGAAGAAGTTGGTGACTGAACAGGGACGCATGATGGTTTGACCGTTGGGTTTGCGCCACGAAGAGCAGAGTTTCGAGAGCGTCTTGTTGGATGCGATGCCGGCGGAAGTGGTGTAGTTCAGCTCGTCAAGCACATTCTGTCGAACGCGGTTCATGAGTTCGGCGCCGAGGGCAAGGGCCACATCGGTCCACGTGGTTTCACCGTACTCGATGCGGTCCCAGAGCGCAGCTTCCGCATCGAGGTCGTCCGGCTGACTCGAGGAAGGGTCAGTAAGCCGATCCTGATCTGAGCCCCAGGACGGCGGCGCCTGTTTACCTTTGGCATGGTTTTTATGTTCTTTGCTTCTATTCTCCGGGCCTTGCTCGTCCTCTTGTCTCGCAGCGTCGACAGGCTGCTCTGGCAACGGCGCAGACACAATGCCGGCTCCAATGGGCGCGTCAACGAGCAGCGCACCCTTGGCCACCGCCTTTTCCGGACGGCCAATTCCCGTTGCCTTGCCGACATCGCCCGACTTCGGAACCACATACCCCAACTGCTTCCACTGCTTCAATCCCAGTCTCGGCGGCGGAGGCAGCGGCTGATCCATCCCCTTTACCCCTGTTACCGGATCATCCGGAGGCGGCTGGCTCAAGTGCGGAAATCGCTCGATCATGAGCTTGCGAACCTCGATGGTGAGGTCAAAGTACGATTCGTCGATGCTCGCTTTCTCCACCGCACCATGTGGACAGGTCTTTTTGAAAATCGCCAGGATCTTGTTGCTTTCCCTGCGGTACGGGTCGAGGCTAACTTTGTGTGTTTCAGGCTTGGGATCGGGATGGTAGTCGGCCTTGTTGCTGCCGTGGGCGTACGTGGCGACATGGACGAGGTGGAGGTCTGGGCACTTTTTGAGCGCTTCAGGGATGCTTTCAAATCTCGAGACGCCAGCATCACGAGCTGGATAGTTGACCGCAATGAGGCCTTGCCATTGTTGCACTGCGATGGGGACGACGGTGGCATCGAGACCGAGTCGGGATGCCTCGAATTGAGCGTAGGCAGCATCGACATCGCAATGCGCTACAACACGGAGCGGATTAGTTGGGTTGAGTGTGCCGGCAGAAAGGAGGTGCTTGTATGTGATGGTGGGCCACGGCGGCGGGCCCGAGGTATGAACGGCAGTCTCGAGGTTTGTATGGGTGGGTACCGGTTGGTGTGTCGATTCTGAAGGCTTGAGCGAAGGGGTCTTGTCTAACAAGCTGCTGCGTCCGTGGTCTGCGGGAAGATCTAGTAGTAAGTGCTCGTTGGGTATAGTTGAGCCTGACGATTCTGCCGGGTCTGAAGATTCTGCTAGCGTAGAGTCGGACGCAGCTCCGGAGGTCGAAGCAAACACAGAGGGTGTATTCGTAGCTAGAGCATCGTACCGCCGAGCGGCCTTCTTTGGAGACGACATGGCGGGAGATCGCTGTCACTGTAAGGTCGTTTCAGATGAAGCATCGAGTGCTCTTTTAGAGGTGTTGGATTGCTACGACGACATGCTGGATTCTTGCTGAGCACTTAGCTACCTCCCAGTAGGCTGCCGTTTGCTAGATACTATGTAGTCTTGAGAAGCGGAAGCGAAGATGATGGTGCTTGCGGGAATGATTCGGTAGTGGAACAAGAGGTTTGGTCGTGTGGAGGCTGAGTTGCTTAGCAACACAGGAAAAAATCACGCTTGCGGAGCGCGTCTTTGAAATCAACGCGTTTGCTGCCTCCAATTTACACGACAGCTCAACATCTTTCGACCTTCATACACGATCCTGTCCGGGGTCGCTTTGAAACAAAGCCTCACAATAACGAGTTGCTTCAGGTCCACAGCCATTCGCCCGGAGTGGAAAGTGATGCCGAGTCTACAGCATATAATGTGTGCATGGGGATCGTGTCGTTTGTCGTTTACAGTGTCGTGCTAGAGGATACTCGAAAAAAACCATGTGAGAAGCCGACCCATGGAGGGTTTTCAGAGGTAAGGTATAGTGATATTGCCGTGCTACAGCCTATATCATTCGCGGCGCGACCTATGACGAGGGCTATCCAAAGCCCTGTCTTGGTCATGGCGAGCTTTTGAGGTGTGTTTGGAGCCTTCATCGCGGTACTCCCGTTCTTTCCTTGATGGCGAGTCTTTCATTCTGCGGCTCTCTTCATCTTCATCCCGATGATGATGACGATGATGATGACGATGATGATGACGATGACGATGGCGATGGCGATGGCGGCTAGAGGAGTCGGGTGACTTGCTCCTGCTTCGGCTGCGGCTATGGCGGTGATGGTGCCGTCTTGTCTCCTTGTGCTCTTGATCATCTTCCCGATGCCTTCGCGATTCGGCATGATAATAGTCTCGATGGCGATGGTGCCTGCCCCTGACCTCGTCATCGCCGCTTCGGTGGCTGCTTGAACGATGGTGACAATCATCTTGCCTTCTCCTTCTCTTCCTCTCATCATCGTCATCACCATCTCTGTCATTCTCAGCCTCTGCGCGGCGCTTCCGCACCTCATCCCTGGCAAATTTCCTCGCCAGCTTCTTATCGGCCTCCGATACCTCCTCCCTATCCCCTCCATCTCTACTCTTCCCCCACCTCGACTTTCCCACATCCAGCGGAGCGCTGTTCGCCCCTGTCGTCTCCCTCCTCACCAACCCCCCTGACCCACTCGCCAGCCTTTCTCCCGCCTTCACCTCTCCCTCACCTCCCGTAGGCGCAGGAGGCGGGCGACCGAGCTTAGCATACAGCGCTGCGGTCTCAGCTTCCTTGATCCGGCGCAACTCTTCTCGTCGCTCGTCCGCAGCGGACGCGGAAGAAGAGGAAGAGTCTTTGTTGTACCAGTTGATGTCGCGACCATCTTGCCAGCGGCCGGTGGGGGCAGCGACCGAGTTGCCGAGGTAGAACTCGCGGTCTTTGGATTGCTTGACCTTGTCCCAGCTGAATTCGGCTGCCCCGCCTCTTGCACCGCCGCGCGTTGGATGGTACATCTCGGCTGCTGGGGCCGAGGGATTTGGAGAGCGAAAGAGCCCTGATCGTCAAGTGTGGGTGTTGGTGGTGCGGTAGGATGAACGGAGAGAGCGCACGCACCTGTAGCCTCCACTCTTCGGGAATTTTCTGCTAGCGAGACACGGAAGTCGGAATTTGGCACTCACAGGCTTCAATCGCTACAACAACACCAGCACGGTATCGGACCTTGACTTTTGAGCAAGCACATAAACAAGACAGGACCAGCGTACAACGAATCGATTGTGCAATGCAGTGCCGGGTATGGCCAGGTGGTGAACGAACTATGCCGTCTTGGGCACATGTGTTGAAGTAAGATCCTCGAGCCCGATCTTGACAAGCTTACCATCGAGGCTGCCCTCCCTGTACACCTCGACAATTCTTCCCAGCAGCTCCGACGTCGACACGCCATCCGTCCTCCTCGTAGGCAAGAACCTACCCTGCTTCTTGACAAACGCATAGATGTCCTCCATTCCGATGCCCGAGTACGGCAAATCGTCGTGCGCAATGTAATCGATCTCCAACGTATCGATGAGATTTTGGTCCACCACCCAGGGAGCGTCTTCCAGCACTTCATCCACCCACCGGCAGTTGCGCACACACTCGTATCGCTCCTGGCTGGTGAGCACGGGCTTGTTCTTGTGCTTGCCGCACGAGAAGCTGCTCACCACACCCACGATGAGGTGGACGGAAGGGAACGAGAGTTTGGCCTGGCGGAGCTGGAGGGCATGAGCGTAGTGGAAGAGGTCGTAGACGCCGTCGGCGTAGATGCGGATGGGGCGTTCGCGGCCTTCGCTGTCGTATCGCTTGGGAGGCGGGTTGATCGAGTAGTCGCGCTGCGGGTCGGGGTTGAAGATAGCTTCGTTGACCCATGCTTGGATTTCTTCAGCGGAAGGAATGGAGGAAGGCTGGAAACCGCCCTCGTCAAAGTCGTCGCCTTGAGGGTGACAGTCGGCGTGGCGACTCTTCATGGTCTGAATGTAGGTGCGCGAACGGACGGGGCTTGGTGCGGTGCTCTTGGTCGGAGCCAGGTTCGATGCAGCAGCACGGGGGGTGGGGCCTGCAACGCTGCTGACGGTGGACGCGCTAGCCCCAATCTGGGCAGAGGAAGGTGTACGGGCAGCGTACTCGACGTCGCCGTCGTAAGGAGTGCCGCCATCGGTGTTGTTGCTTGCTTCGTCGGCAGTGCCGTCTTTCAGATCTGCTCGACGGGAAGCAGCGTTGGAGGCGTGATGCGAGGCCGAAGTCTTGCGTTTCGATGCGACGGCAGCCGCACCGCCAGCAGCAACTGCCTGTCCCAGGACCGAAAGGTCCAGAGCGGGGGCAGCCGTGGGATCACTCTCCTGCTGCGCCTTGGGTGTGGCCGAAGTGGTGTTGGTCGAAACCGCGGTAGCAATGCCAGCACCACTGGAATGCGAGAAAGGGTCGGCGACGCGAGCCTGCGGCTTGACGGTGCTCAGAGGTTGCGAAGAAGAAGTGGTGCTGCCAACAGCAGGAGGTGGAAGCGGACCAAGGTTGAGATTTGATCCAGCGCCAGCCTTGGCAAATTTGCTCGAGACGCCCTCTGCTCCACCGTGTTGCCTCTGCGCGGCGACAGCTTTGGGCAATAGCTCAACGGAAGAGCTGCTGGAGAGGGTAGCACTTGCGTTGGCGAGCGTGGCACCGACTGAAGGACGCACATATCGCTCGTCGTCATCCGAGGAAGCCTCTGTCCTGCGTTCCGACGCTGACTGCGATGGCTGTTGCGCCGTAGGGGGAGAGACGAAGCCGTGTTGCACAGGAGGCTGACCAGCACGGCCGGAACCAGCCGCACTGCCAGTCAAAGGGACGGCAGCCGATGTAGACACGACACGAGGAGGGCTCGAGCTAGCCGGGGTCCTGTCATCGGGCGCATTAACGGGCTTGAATTGCTGCTGCAGCTTCGAAGGCTGGTGGAGCGCTGCCGAGTCGATCAATGCCTGGTCGCGTTCGTTGGGTGGGATCGACGAAAGCGACGATGAGATGGGCACGTTGGAAAGCGAGGTGGAGCTAGCACTCTGCTGATGGTGACGAAGCGAAGCGATGGAGGCATCGTCTTCGAACGTCTCTTCCTGGTCGTCGTTGTCCTCTTCCGAGGCGTCGCGCGAGGACGAGATAAAGTTGTTGGCGTCGTCGTCCTCGTTTTCGAGCTGCAGCTGCGCGAGCTGAGCTGGGAGGTGCTTCTTCTTGCGGCGTGCCGGGTCGGTGATGTGGTGAGCGTGATGGTGGTGATGGTGGTGATGGTGATGGTGGTGGTGGTGCGGCTGGTGCTGCGATGCTGCCGGTGTTGCTGACAAGGAGGACGCTTGCGCTGTTGTGGCTGGTGCTTTGGAGCTTGCGACGCTGCTGCCGCTGCCGGTGTTGGACATTCTGGAAGGGAGTGCTGCCATGATCAACACAGATGCTGTAGGTGACCGCGATGTGAGCCTGGAAGGACCGATTTTTGTGAATCTATGGGAGACTGCTTCTCGGTATCTGTTTCGGTATGCGCTCGATCAATTCGACGATGCTGGCTTTGCGGGGTATCACTGGTCCAGGAATGGAGCCTCGAAATTCCGAGTAGCTTTTCAGCGTTGTACTGATGCTAGGAGATAGTCTGCGAGTTATTTCTATGTGTCGATTCGAGCCTCGAGATCCTCGAGAGTCGGCCTGACTTGGTTTGAAATGTTGGACTTCGTTGCGTGGTCCTATCGCTTTGACAATCGCCTTTCTTGCAGACGGCTTTGATCAGACGGACCTTAGGATACCGACTCTTTTTCAATGCTGATCGCAGCGATGTTAGCACTGATGCCGATAATGTTTGAGCTGGTAGCGATGCGGATGGAAGCGATCTGAGCTCTGGAAAAGGTGCCGACTGTCGCCGCGCTCTGCGTAGTGAGTGTGTTGGTGAGTGCGGATATGAGTGAGCAACTTTCATTGGCTCAATTGCCTTACCGTTCCGCCGCTTTTTTCTATCCTTTTTTTTCCCCATTTCGGGCGCGTTTTGCGAAATCAGAGAGGGTGTGACGTTGGGCGCAAGGAAAAGTGCCCGTGCGAATCCACTCTGTGTGTCTCCACGTTGAAAGATGCACAGACGCACGCACGTTTCGAGCTGTTTCCTTTTTGGTCCTCGATCCGATAACACGCGGTTTTGTGTGCAAAATACTGGCCCCGTTTCGGTCGCACAAGCACAGGCTAGCCGCACGCACTTCCGTGTCGATCTCGAAGCTGCTCAATCCTACAGCAACGCAGCAGCACGTCGTCGGGTTGCTCGGATTCGAATCAGTTGGTCTTCTCTGTCACTCTCGTCGACCGCGATAGTGGTGCGATCCCGATTAACGCTCGTCAGTATCTCCAGTTTCACCGTGTCTTCTGATCACTTGTTCGTATGGTACGCTGCTCCGAGAAGGTAGAATACAGATCAGAGACGATACTGCCTCGGCACTGCGATGAGATCAAAGCTCAATACGGCCGCGTCCACCGCTGCCACTGCCACTAGCGCTGCTCCCATCGTCATCATCATCTCGGTCCTTTTCCTCGAAAGGGTCCTCGTCCTCCTCATCAAACAGCACATGATTCGGCTCCGCATCATCGTGCAGAGCCCTCTTTCCGCTCAACCCATTCAGCTCGTGATGCTCGACCGCCGCTGCCCTCGCTGATCGCAAAGCAATCGGCTCTTGACTTTGAGCCGCAGTACCGCTGTTACCCATGCTGAGTCGCGAGTAGAGGGAGCGAGTGGGCTGTGCTTCCCTGTCTCCACCTCTCGCCTGGGTTGCGTTTTTGCGCGCAGCACCGTATCGGCCGCCGTACCCGACGTAGAGATCGACGAGCACGTTGATCCAGAGGAACATGAGCATCGAAGCGCTAAAGTCGATAAGGCCCCAGGTGGCGTGGTCAACGCCCTGCGCATCTGCCCAGCGGAGCTCCTCGTCTGTTGCCGACATGAACAGCACACCTGATGCAACTAGCAGATAAGGTGGGAGGTATTGGAATGCGCGGATGGGATACCAGCTTCCGTTGAGCGCTTCTTCGCTGGCTCTTGCCGCGTTGGGCGCTTCGGGCGTGGTGCCTGTGGGACGGTCTTGCAGCACAAAGCAGACCTCGATCATGCGCGTGATGCCTGCGCCCATGAGTGCGTAGCCGAAGAGCGAGTGAACCATGGTGGAGATCATGAGCGCTTGGGAATGCGCACTCATCGCCCAGCCGGTTAGAATGATGATGATGGAAGGAAAGACATTTCGTCGTCCTCCACGACTGAGCCAGATTCCGACCGCACCGCCAGCCCACCAGAGGACGCCCATTAGGGTGTGCTGCAGGTCCTTGTGGGTCCAAGGTCCACCGTGATGCTCTGTGAAAGTGTTGACGATTCCCCAGAGCATAATGACCCACGAGTCGAACCACTCCTGGCTCTGACCCCTCCTCTGCAACCAATCACCTCCGGCTTTCATCATGATGACCAAGATCGCAGCGTACGCTTGGAACGCGGAACCCATGATGTAGTGCGCTAGACACTGACCGAGATGTCCGCCAAAGCACCAGGACTGGAGTGTGGAGATGCCGAACACCATCTGCACCCAGCCAACGATAGGGAAGCTCTTGCCGAGCACACCGTGAATGGTGACGAGGGTGGGGCGGATCCACTTCTCAGGTCTCCATTGGAGGTGGAGCTTGAGGTAGACGCCAAGGAACGTCTGTGCTGCAAGATAAAATACGAGAAGCGAAGCCATGGTGGCGTGAGCGGTGTGTGGGAAAGAGCGGCCGCCATGGCCATGACCGAGGAAGTAACCGCCGACGGTGAGAGCTAACGAGGTTGCTGCGACCGGGACGTGGAGTCGATGGCGCACCAGGCCGAGCACCATGGCGAGTGGGAATAGGAAGAACCAGGCAAAGGCTTGAATGCCAATGTGGATCCAAAGGATGCTGTCAATGGGTATCGAGTTGTCTGCTGGGCCATGTGAGTGGTGTCCATGCGCTTGGACGGAAGGCAGTGCTGCCAACACGAAGCTGCTCAACAGCAGCGATGTTCGCAAGCGGGGCGCCGTCCCCGATGACGACGACGACGGTGACATCATCTTTTTCTGGTACTGTCTTGCGGTCTGGGTGAAGCTCAGACGATGGAAGATGTCAAGAAGGAACGGTGGTGCGTGTGATGCGCATTCGAGGCTACACAACGCTTTCCGACTCAGCATATCTCGCCTCGTCAAGTTGCCGAAATTGAAAAATGTGCGAATCAGGACAGGCACGTCTGCAACCAAGGGTCCTTGCTCAACGAGCTGCAGCTCTTCCATTCAACACGGATCGGACATGCCAAAAGACATGCGGCGACCGGATTTCGAGTTCTGCCTTGTAGACCAGCTCGGATCTCACAGTAAAACTCTTTCAAACTACTCTGTACTGTACGCACGAAAGAGATATCGAATTGCGAAAGTGGACTTGGGCGGCTCTCAAGCGAGCAAGAGGCCGGCGCTATCGGGCAGCTATGGAAGTATGCTTATGCACAGTTGACACAGAAGAGCCACTTCTCGTGCCTCAAAGCTCACTTGGCGGCAATCCACCTTCGCCCAGGCCGATAAACAACCCAGTCATAGCCACACACAAGCTACTATAGCATCACGCCAAGGGCGGCTTTCTATGGTGACCGCTTGGCCGCAGCTTGATTCATCGGCACATCTCAAGTGGGGCCTCCGCACATCATTGCCCTTGTTCATCTCCACAAGCATCCTTCGTCTTCAACCCACACCATGCTTCCCGAACTTGCATGCTAATTCTTACGTCTGTTTTGCAAAACGATCTCTTTCGAGTGGCGCTCCATAGCTACATGGGTGTACTTTGGCAGCAGCGCTCTCTGTGCTGACTATCATGGACAGCAGCATTACAACCACCTTGACCCCATCGAGCCTTTTCTCCACTACTTCTGCTATCTTCAGGAACTATCTTGCTGTCACTTTCCCGCTCATCCTTGCCCAGGTTACTAAAGTGACTACATTCCTCGACTGGCTCAGCCATCCCGCATAGGCGCACGCATGTGGTTCCCCGTGCTCGCATTCTCGGCGTCCTACCTGCTTCTCGACCCGGTAGCCGCCTTTATCATCTCCCGCCTCATCTACCTTGGCGTTTGACATTGAGCTTGTCCTCGAAATCGAACCTGAAGTCCGGAGCGGTGCTGATCTCGCGCTTGGCACGTTTACGGGTGGCTCCAGTAGCGGCCAGATTCGCATTCGTATCCTCCCTCTTTGGACCTTGCTGTCTGCTTGGTGCGGCAGGGGAACGAGGAGCACGAGGGGTAGAGCCGGGGAGGCCAGAGACAAGCGTCTCAATCCTGGCTTTGCGGCGCCGGACGAACGAGCTGACAGTATTCCGGCTGCAGTCAAGGTGCTCTGCGATGCGCTTAAGGGTCCAACCAGCTTCCCGGAGGGAAACTATCTGCACCTGCTGAGCCTCGGTCAGTCGATTATAGTGAATGCCTGCGTGTTGACCACGACGGATCCTAGGCTTCTCCTCTTGATGCACAGGTAGCGGAGTGCTGGCTTTCACAGTAGCCAGAACCTCAAACGAAGACGAAGTGTGGGCGGGGGACGGCTTGCAATCCATGTTGTCGTCGTCGCTGATCTCAGACGACATGTCAGAAAGAAGTTCAATGACACAGGTACCTGAGGTAGTGTTGGAGTAGTCGTCATCGCTTGGAGTGGTTGTTTCCTCACTATCGAAGTAGATGGTTTCGCTAACACTGTCAGCGATGGACTGAGGAGCGGGAGTGTGTGCCATCATGATTGCTTTCACAAGTGAAGCGTGGTGGTGATGACGAAAGGTAGAGTAGAGGCGAATGCTGAGTCGCAGTGATGCCTAACTACCTACGCCGAGGTGGAGCTGTGTCTCTTGTTTGCGATTGGGTGCAGTAGAGATGATGAAGTGTTGTGGATGTACGTGTCTGGGCTAGAGTCGTGGGTCGATGTGAGGAGGTGGCTGGAAGGGGACAGAAGCGGGGAACGAGAGTCGAGTTTATGTACCTTACAAAGCGTTCAACTTTTCGCTGTAGAGAGGTTGCGGAGGTGCGGAATGAGAGAGAGTTGGTGCAGAAGCTGAGCAAGTGCGGAACCAAGGACAGCAGTTGCGGGAAGGTCGAAGGTGATGCGGAAAGAGGAGACGATCTTAACCGCTTCTCCGAGCATACTGAATGGTATCACACCTCGGCCAGGTTGCTGAGCAACACTCGTTTTCTCAGCACTTTCTTCTCAACGTGTCAGGTTCACTCGCAGACTCACACAAGCTCAAGCTCGAACAGAAGAACCTGAACTTGACAACACTCTGAATTCGTTTGGCGATCTGAAGAATGTGACTTTACAAACCGCTCGGATTGCTATGCACGAAACACCATCACAGGTGACGATGTGGCGCTTGATTGTGAAGCGCGGCTAATCCTTGTGCTTAGAGCACTTTTTTCTTGGGTGAAACCGGAGGCGACGGCGGGGCAGTAGTTGCGGAACCTTCAGAGGAAAGCCAGGCCTTCTTCCTGCTGTTAAGGAACTTGGCGACCGTGTTAGGCTTGAGGTTGAAGTGTTTGGCGATATCGGATGGCTTTCCACCAGCAAGGGCCATGCCGACGATCATCTGTCGTTCCTTTTTAGTTGTGATCCTGACTGGACGCTTCGAAACACTATTCTTGGAAGAGCGAGAGGGGCTAGCAGGCGGAGTAAGGGGTTTGGTGTCTTCAACCTTGGGTTTGGCCTCGTTTAAGTGGAGGCCCGCGGCGGATGGTTTGACATCGGCCAAAGTGGAAGGGGTGAGGGCGGGAGGAGGGGAAGGCGAGCGCTTGATGGTGTGGTACAGCGAGCTGCCAGTGAAGAACGCCATGACTTGTCTGCAATATCAGGACGACGTGTGCAATGATGAGTTGGTGCTTGCTAAGCTTAAGGTGAGAATGGCGCTGAGCGGTACCGGGATCAGGAGGAAGAGTATGAAAGTTTAGATGTCAACCGCTGGAGCGAGCCAAGAAAAGCTTTTGCCCTAGACCTACCTCTCTATTCTTCGCTGGCGTCGATGCAAGACTTGTGAAGGATCGACGTGCCAACGATGAGCGACCTCTGCCGGTGGAGGTAGGGACAACGTAGGATAGTATTGAAGGATCGACGTGCCAACGATGAGCGACCTCTGCCGGTGGAGGTAGGGACAACGTAGGATAGTATTGAAGCAATGGGATGACGAGGGCGATGTCCCTATAGCGTCGTTGAAGTTGTCTGAGAAGTGGAGGGGAGACGTCGCTTGGAGGTATGAGGTGAGGGGATGCTGGAAGGAGGAATGAGAAGAAAGAAGGTGCGGGGCGGAAGACGGGGGAGGTTTTATACCTTATGCCTTTCTCCTTTCGTTCCCACAACCGCGAGTTGTGAAAGCAAGATGCACAGCGACACATGCCGACAGAGCCTTACCCGCACTTTCCGCACTTTCCGCACTTTCCGCATCTCGCATTCTCCATCCGCTCCCGCACTTTGCAAAACTGCGGAAGCTGCGGAAGCGGGAAGTGAACGTGCCGACTAGGAACAGAAAGAAGAGTAGAGAGCGTGTGGAAACGCTGAGAGGCTGCTTGGTGAGGCAATGCTTGAGGTTGCTGTTATCGAAAGGAGCGTTCCAAGTCGTTTACGCCAACGAGGCTCGTTGCATGCCCGTCTTTACGATGTTGTGCGGTGATTATCAATTTGTTCGCAGGCATTAACAGTCGTTTTCCTGTGAACATATCATTTGAGCATGAACCTTTCGAACGGCTAATTTGTCATGTTCTGTGATCGCCGGAATGCAGATGTGCAACTGAATGTGTCGTGAGGCCGTTTACTCAGTGCCGCCTGGGAAACGACCGTCACACCGAGTCGTGTCATGTTGTGATGGCAAGAATGTATACATCTCCGAATCCTGCCTGACCTCAGGCCAGCCCACAGCCGTCTGCTGCTTATTGAAGAAAACCAGAAGGGTTTTGTAGTCCATGTCCAGTTGAAAAGCAATGTCCTTTGTCTACCAACCCACCAATTCGAAACAAGTGCTGCATCCTTCTTGTCCGCCTCGCTCGTTTCCTCCTAGGCCTTGTCTGCAGCGAAGCCGAGAAAGGCCTTTGCCATGGTGGTCTTGTCTACGATTGGCAGGACGGCCTTGTAGATGAGGTTGAGGGAGGCGGCAACGTCCTGGGTGGACAGGCCGCGGATCTTGAGAGCGAGAATGGCGCGTTTGAGCGCTGGGACCATTTTGCGGATGTTTGAGGTGGAAGGCTTTGTGTGGGTTGCGGACGACAAGGGGGATGCGAAAGTGCTCCCGCTCATGGGGATGGCAGGGTTCTCAGAGCTGCGCTTGTGAGTCATGGGAGGAAAAAGCAGAAGCCATCTCGATGGGTGTGAAGTGTGATATGTTTGCTTGTGTCCATGAGTGCTGCGGGGAGGTTTTGATGATACGCTGACGGATGTAGATCATGTGAGATGTTGGAGTGGCGAAGAGAGGGAGCGGATCTCGACGAGTGAGTTGAGGAAAAGAGGCGTGGGGAAAGCGGCACAGCTGTCAAACCTACTGACCTCTTTTATCTTCAAGACAATGAGTGAGCTTTAAGCAGGCGATTAAGGTTTCGCTACGCGTCGCCAACGGTACTTCTAGATGATCACAACTTCTGCCGAATTACACTCTCCCACTCTAACGAGATCATCACACACCTTGCAATCCTCCTCTTCTCTCTCTTCTTCACGCACCTTTAGATATGCCAGAACGATAATAATGCAATTACGGGAATAATGAAAACGGCTGAGAGCCAAAACCAAAGATTCACAGGGGTGAGGCTAAAGCTACGGACGCCCTAGCCTGCTTTTGATGTAGTAGCGTAAAAGAGGGAATCCTATGTGACAGTGACGTTCAATGATCATGGATTGACAAGAATGGAATCAAGCGAAAGGTATCCGAATGGTGGAAACGAGCCAAGCATATGTTGCGTTGGCGACGAACATGATGAAACCCAGCTGGAGAGAGATGGCTTAAGCCCATCGACCGAGGAGGGCCATGATACCGGCACCGGTAAGCATCTCGACGACGCTGACGGAAACCTTCCAGAGAGGAGCGTTACGCATCTTGTCGTTGAAGATGAACTCGTGGGCGAGGAGCTCGACGAGGCCAGTGTAGAGAAGGATACCAGCCGAGACCGAGTCGAAAGTACCCATGACGTAGGCAGCTTCGGTCGAGTCGCCGTTGAAGGTGCGTCGAATCCCAAGGCCGATAGCGATACCGATGGGAGTGACGGCACCGTAGAGGACAGCGCCGAGCATAGGGATCCAGGTCTTCATGCCCAGGGGAAGGAAAGCGAGACGAGTGCCGAGACCGAGACCCTCGAACATCTGGTGGAAGATGATAACGATGAAGAGCTGGACAAAGTCGGTGGTGGTGCCAAGGGTGATACCGATGATGACCGAGTGGAACACGACACCGAACTCGAGGATCAAGACACCAAGGATCTCGGAGGCGTGAGTGGACAGAGCGACTTGGGTGGAAGTTTCAGAGGCGACGTCCGAGACGACCTTGGCCTCAGCGGCGGATCCACCACCACGAGCCTCAGCAGAACTCTCGATGTCATCAGGGGAGTAGCCCTTGACGCCAGAAGCGCCGGGAACCTGGCTGCGGTCGAAGTTGTCGTTGCCGCCGTGCTCCATGGCGTGGTGGTGGCCACCGGTGTGGGGGTCGTAAGCGAGCTTGTTGGCAACCTTGCTGCCAAGACGGAAGGAGAAGAGCTCAACAATGAAGACCATAAACATGGAGATCATGGCGAAAGCAAAGGCGAAGGGGTAATTCTGGAATGCCGAACTGAGGCATGGCGAGCCAAGCTCTTCGTCACTCGCGGCCGGTGACAACAAGTGGATGAAGGCGGTGGCAATAATGACACCGGAACCGAAGTACTTGGCAAAGTCAAAGACCTCCTTGTTGATGGAGAGCTTGGGGACACGTCGAGTGACGACGGGGAAGAGGGTGATGGCGGTGGACGAGGCCCAAATGATGAAGATGGCGCCGATACGGAGACCGGTGGAGCCGGTGCCGTTGTCGACAGGGCCACTGCACTGAGGTTGTTCATCCATTTTGATGAAAGAAAGAGCGAGGGAGAGTGTTACGGTGGCAGCAAGGATTGCGGATGATGGAAAACTGGGATAGGTGGAAAGAATGGGCCTCCTTATATGTAGGCCTCAGTGGCGGTTGTAATAGGCAGCACAAAAAACTTTTGGCGACAAGGAAAGGTGGCGGCAAGCGACAGGGGGGAGTGTCTGAAGCAGAAGATCGGCACTAGATGGCTCGTGTGAGGAAGCTCAACGAAAGATGTCCAGGAACGCTGAATGAGCTTTTTCCAAGTGTCCTGCGTGGGAGGCGAGCACGTTAGCAGCGCAGAAGGAGCGAAGGTCGCTGCAAGAGGATGGGGCCAAGAGGCAGAGTATGGTCGGAGCCAGAGAAGAGTAGAGGAGGCAGGGTTTGATCGAGTTTGATTTGGCGGCAGACTGGTGAGGTAGTAGCAGATGGTAACAAACTTATGCGAAAGCGCGTTGCAGAAGTGCAACTACACTGTAGCAGAGCCTGGAGTGTGTACCGTTGGGGAGCGAGTTCGAGAGTGTGCCGATGGCTAGGAAGGGCAAGTCGGTGAATGCTACGGCGGTAGATGAAGGACGAGGCTTGAGGCAGGAAGAGGATCAAGGACGATGCAAAAGATGCAGATCAAGAGGGCGACCAAGAGAACAAAAATTGAAGGCAACTGGGGCCAGGCTCGAAGGAGAAGCACCAACTTGGTCGGCGCAGGAACGATGAGACGGAGAAACCTCGTGTTGAGAAAGTGCAGACCGGTCAAACTGGGCAAAGACGGATGGGAGGCGAGCGGGCGATCAGAAGTGTGACAGAAAAGAGGCAAAAGTTCAGCGGAGGAGAAGCGATGGCGATAGGTGATACAGCGAGATAGGAAGAGAGAGAGAGAGTGAGGACCGGGACGAGGATGGGGGGAAACAAAATTTCCACAAAATGACGACCTTAGCGGTTGTCACAATTAATTCTGGAGATCCAGGCAGCAGAGCAGTGACATGCGACCGAGATGTCAAGTAGCATTTTAGATTCTAGAAGCCGATTCCCGTCTGAAATCACCACCGTTTGAACGAGTTAGCCAACTCGTCCTTCGGTTCGTTCTGTTCCTCCTCTTCCTACGATGCTGTGTGGTCTTGTGCTTGTGCATCCGCTTTTGCTGCATTGGATCTCGAAGCCGTCATTGAATCTCGAAGCCGCCATTGGATCTCGAAGCCGTCATTGATTTGCTTTTTGGATGTGTGAAACATGACACGGTCGAAGTTCGGAGACGAGTCGAGTGAATGAGCGAGCGAGGTCGCTAGGGTGGGCAAGGTTATCGAGTTGTCGGCACACCACGATCCTTTGCCCCCTTGCAAACGGCTGCCATCGGCAGCTCCTTTCTCACGCTAACATTGGAGAAGGCCATGTGCGGTTTGCCACGATTAACGGATAGCGTGATCACAACGAAAAGAAAGCGAGCCAGCCAACTCGCCATTCTTGATGTCGCAGCATCAATTGTCATGCTTGATGCGTTGTAAGCGACACTTCTCATTACAACATTGCATTTGCCATCCTGCAAGAGCCGAATCGTTATGACGCTCTGCAAAGGCAATCGCAGCTTGAAACAGGAAACAAGAACAGCGACACACAGCAGAGACCGCTCGATGGAAGGGCACCACTTGCGGCCCAAACCGTAGGTTGTACTGTACTGTAGCATGAATACCCTAGTTTTTTACTTTTTCCTTTTTTGTGCTTCAATTCGAGGACCCTTCCAGTTATGCAGAACGCGTCGTACAGCACTTGGGCCAGGAGCACAGTGCAGCCATAAAAACGTGGGCAGCCAACCGTTGGAGCGCTTTTGGAAATCTCGGTATTCACAAGAAAAATTAAAAATGTGGAATGCGCCAACGCACGTCCGTTTTCGCCATGTTTTCTTCTTCCCAATACGTTCGGATGGGGATGGGGATGGTACGAGTTAATGCATCCAAGTCGACTGGTCGACCTAAAGGGACAAGTTTGCAACATGCAGCAAGCCTGTGTCTAGGAATGGATGTCATTTCTGCTGCAGCAGATCAATGTTGCTTTTTATATGTTTGCACAAAGGTTCAATGGGGGCTGGGCAGAAATGGTGAAAGAGTGGAATCCTTGGGATGCATTCATCCAATTTTCTTCGTTCCTCATCAATGACCGCAAGGGTTCTCAAATTCGATTGCTTGTTTCTTAATGTTGAATCGAGCATTTTTCACAGAATGCTGAGTGTCAGAAGTGGATCTGACATTATACTCAGATCGCTACCCGATACGTTTAAGTGAAGGTTCGGGCGCGAAGATGGAAAGCTGACAGCGAATGAGCGCGATACCAGCTCTAACTGTGACTGCTCGGTGAATTGTACCGCTGATTAAGCTGACTCTGAATCTGGCCTTACTCAACTTGTCGCCACCATCAATTTCCTTCAGATATCCTGCCAGATAATATCGACCATGCCGGGCAAGATCCTCGACCTTGAATGCGCCGAGACCCTCCTCCTGGACTGCTATGGTACGTCGATGGGCGACACGTTTTTTGTATATATTAAGAGTCGTACACGGTCAGAAATACACATGACTATGACTATGACTATGACTATGACTATGACTACAACGGCACCAAGGCGTTTGTGCATTTCTGGACCGAGGTGCAGCGAGTGCAGTTGAAGAACACGAACGTGAGGGTGGTTGAGATCGTGCCGCCGAGTGTGGGCACGGATCTGCACAGGGAGAGGGAGAACCCGGATGACAACAAGAAGCATCTGGGAGCGCCCAACTCGCTCACCATCGAAGAGTTCATGGACGAATTGGTAAAGGGGTTAAAAGCCGACCAGGATGTCATCAGCGCCGGGTCGGGGATCCCGTTGGTGAAGAAGTGGGACGATGCTTTTAGGGAGCAATTCAATGGCGCTGCGGAAAAGTATCAGCCCAAGTAAAGGCCTGCAACATTGCAACTTTGTCTTGGTACTCTAATGCGATTCGTGAGGAAGTCTCACGCACCAAATTCGAATCATAGAAGCTTCCTACATGGAATCGACATGCAGATGCAGATGGTGTGTGCTGAGGATCTTTCAGTTCTGCAATTGAGGTGATAAAAGGCAAGGGTGCCGAACAGAACAATGAGAAAGGGATAGCCTTAGCCCCCATTCCGTTCGGAGCCTCGGCGACAGACAGCTGTGACTGTCTGTGCTCGTGTGCAGCAGTGCAGAGGAGACACGATGACACACCGCAGCTTTGGGCCATGTTTTACTTTTTAGTCGGTGCGTAATTTCGCCGCCGCCCTAATGTGGAGGAAGAGACGAACCAAGAAAGAGTTTGTTCCCAACGAAGCACACTCAGCAACCGTTCGTGCGCTTGGGCAAGGCATGCTGCGCAACACGGCTCCTTTTTTCCCCTTCCAAGGCTGGAGCTATATATACCGCCACGCTATTACACTTTTCCGCCGCAATGACACACACACCATCGCATCCGCTCAACGAAACGTCACAAAATGTCCAAGAAGATCCTCGTCGTATTCACCTCGCACACCCAGCTCATCGGCTCGGACCACCCTACGGGCTACTACCTTCCCGAGATCGCCCACCCCTACTACCTCCTCAAGAACGCCGGCTATACTCTCGTCGCCGCCTCGCCCAAGGGTGGCAAAGCCCCGCTCGACCAGTCTTCCGTCGAGGCGTTCAAGAACGACGAGGACTCGGTCAAGTTCCTCAACGACTCCGAGGCCCAGCAGTGGGTTTCCAACACCCACCCTCTCTCCGAGTTCTCCTCTTCCTCGGTCTCGGAGTTTGACGCCATCTTCTACCCCGGCGGACACGGTCCTTGCTTCGACCTCCCCGTCCACCCTACGTCGCAGGAGCTGATCAAGGCATTCTACGAGGCTGGCAAGCCCACCGCCGCCGTCTGCCACGCCCCCGCCGTGTTCACCGATGTCAAGCTCAGCGACGGCAGCTACCTCGTCAACGGCAAGAGCGTCACCAGCTTCACGAACGAGGAGGAGGAGCAGGCCGGGCTGACCAAGGCGATCCCGTGGCTGGTTGAGAGCAGGCTGATTGAGAGGGGTGCCAAGTTTGACAAGACCAAGCCGTGGGGCGAGAAGGTGGTCGTCGACAGGACTGGCGGCAAGCTTTTGATCTCGGGTCAGAACCCCGCGTCGGCTCTCGGCGTCGGAAAGGAAATCCTGAACGCTCTCAAAGCCTAAAAGTGTCAGCTTCAGAACTATTGTCGCAATCAATGGCCGAATGAACCGAGTGATTCACAAGTGTCGATGCATCCGAGTGCAGCGCCTGTGTGTGAGCTTGCTCGCTCTGTGAGTTAGGCCTAGACATCTTGTATTTTCAAAAGTATTCATTCTTGTGAGAGCAACGTGGAGCTCTACAGCGCCGTCCTTCCCCTGGTCTCATACGGCAAGAACAGCATCAAAATCGCGGCTGCAATAAAGAAGCTGGCACTGACATAGATCGGCGTGGTCGGCTTGGCGCCTGCATAGGCGCCCACCACTGGCGCAATGACTCCAAACACCCTCTGCGTAGCCATCGCCAGCCCATCCCCCGTGCCCCTGTTCGGCGCTGGAAACACCTCGTAACTGATCGCATACAGCACCGCGTACATCGCGTTCTGCGTCAAACTCGTGGCACAGTTCCACCCCAGCACCGCTGCTGGCGTCCTCGCCGTCGTAAACAAGAACAGGAAAAGACCCGTGAGGAGGGTGAAGAAGGCCATGGTTCCACGACGGCCGACAGAGGGGAGCTCGACGAGGGCGGCAGCGGCGAAGGAGCCGGGGATACCGCAGGCAGCGATGATGACCATATCGCGGTATTGTTCGGCTTGGGTGGTCTCGCCTTGGTTGGCGCCGGCGTTTTGGAGGTAGAGGGCGATGAAGGCGTTGTAGAGCGGGTAGGCGAGGCCGATGAGGCCCCAGAGGAAGCAGATCAGGGTGGTGTTCCAGGCCATGCGCGGGGTGGAGAAGAGCGCAAGGAGATGGTTGGCGTCGAATTCGGAGAACGAGCGACGGAGCTGTGCGAGATCAGAGACGGAGAGGAAGCGGCCTTTGAGCGTGTATGGGACGGCGTCCGGCGTTGATGAAGGACAAGTCTCTTCAGGGGCAGCAGGCTGTGTAGTTGCTGCTGGCTGAACACGCGTTTCGGCAGTGCTACTCTCTTGCTTCTTCTCTCCATTCTCATCGATGGTCGAGGATGGAAGAGTGCCCTTGGCTTCGACATCGTCTTCCCGAGCCAGCTTCTTCTCGTTGGCATCCGACGTGTTGATCGCCATTGTCACACCTTGTCCCGCCGCCTTCAGCTGCTCCAGTGTCAAGCTCATGCTCTTTCCATTCTGCGCCGCAATGAACCTAATCACCTCCAACGCTTCCTCGTCCCTTCCCTTCCCAATCAAAAACTTGGGCGACTCTGGGATGGGGTAGACCCAGAACCTCGCCACCCACATGAAGAACGTGATTGCGCCCAACAGGAACCATGTATACCTCCAACCCATGTTGGAGCTCCTCGGGCAGTCTGTCGCAGTGTCACACCTGTAGTTGGTGATGAACGCCCAGCCGATGAAGGCGGCAAAGAGCTGGCCGAAGCACCAGAAGATCGAGAGGAACGTCAAGATCCACTGATGGGTTGAAGGGATGAATTCGATCAGCATCGCACCGTCCACCGGCAGATTACCTCCCAGTCCCAATCCAAGACACGACAGCAGCGCACCCAAGGCGACAAAGTTCGGCGCACCACCCACAGCAATACCAAACACGGCCGAGATGAACAGCGTAATGTTCCAACTAGGTCTCCTCCCAATCACGTCTGCCATGAAGCCCCAGAACGTTGCACCAATGAGCAGACCGAGATAGAGTGCAAGAGTGGCAAACTGAACGTGGGTGGGACCGAACTCGAGCTTGATCTGCGGGAGCGACATGGAGAGTGCTTGGAACCAGATGTTGTCTACAAACCAGCCGAAGCCGGCGAGCCAGGTGAGCCATATTTGGAAGCGACCAAAGCCGATCTCTTGCTTGATGGTTCGGTTGAGGAGGGCGACTTTGCGTTCGTAGGCGCCGCCGACGCCCATTTCGTGCGCCATACGGCTGAACTCGGTGAGGGTCGCATCGTCGGTTTCGGTCGATACTCGGGCCTGGTCGGCGGGAGTTGTGGGGTTTGCGCGCTTGCGCGAGAGCAAGGGAAACATCCTCGCCAAAGATGTCTGTGTTGACGGGGGTGAGGGAGACGAGAGGTGAAGAGAAAGAGGGGGAAGAGGAGGAAGAAGAGCGGACGAGCGAGCAGGCGATTCGCTTGGGAAAGGGTCGGCTATTGAGTGTCAACAGCCAAGTCTCCTCCATCTTTTGCCCCTGATTTTGCCCCACTGATCCCACATGCTTGGAGGATGAATGAGCTAGCGGGATCAACAGGGTTTCACTCGATCCCCGGTTCTCATGTCGAGTGGGAGCGGAGCGCTTAATTACTTTTCACAGTTCGAAGGAAAAAGGGTAAGCGAGGGCCGCTCGACGTACAGCCCTTTCAGGCCTCCGCTTTCCCTCTTTGCCCTTTACACCTCGACTCGGTATCACAGCATACCATGAACTTCCGCTTTCAGGTTAAAGACTACCATTAGATGTCAAAGCTAGGAAAGCCGGCCGGGGAAGAGACTGGGCAAAACTGCAAAAGAGACGTCGTCTGTGTGGCTGTGGCTTGTGTCGGAGTCGGAGTCGGAAGAATTGTGTACTGAAAATCTTCGTTTGGCTTTGGCAGCTAGCTATGCCGCGTAGGAAAATTTCTTTAGCCAACGCTAGACTCAGCTGAGCACTGTTAGGCTCGCCCCTCTAACAGCTTAAATCTCTTCCCGGTCTCCTCTCGAGTGCCTCTCGCATCTCCGCTGAGCCAAACTGCTACGTCTGAGTTCGACCTCTTAGGGATGAGATTACTAGTACTTGATTCGAGAACACAGCAGAAGAAGCGTGCCGTCTAAGTCAGGGTGTCGAACAAGCGGTCTCCCGTATCGCCCAATCCTGGCAGGATCAACCCCTTGTTGCTCAGCTCTGGATCTACATGGCCCACCCAGATCTCGAGCCCTGGCACCGACTGCGTCACATGCTCCAAACCCTTCTGCGATGCCAGCACGCACAGGAACTTGATCTGCTCTACTGGCACGCCCCAATCTATGATCATCTGGATACACGCCTGCGATCCACCACACCCCAACCACGGATAAGGAGTTGATGTTAGAAATCGTGGCTCTTCACAGCATAAACGATCGAAGGGGGAAGGGATGGGGGGTGGGCGAACTTACGACAGCAGTTCCACCAGTGGCAATGAGCGGGTCGAGGATGATGACTTGGTCTACGGTGGGGGAAACGGGGAGTTTGTTGTAGTACTCGACTGGCTGCAGCGACACTTTTTCCCTGAAGAGCCCAATGTGCAGCACAGAAGTGTTCTCGGGGAGAAGGTCCAGGCATGCTTCGGTCATGCCCAGACCAGCACGCAGAATTGGGACCAGGCCAATTCGTTCAGAGAGCTGCTCGCCTTGAAAGGTAGCCAATGGACCCTGACCTTGTACTTGCTTGACAGACAGGGTGCGTGAGGCTTCGATGCAGAGGACTGTCGAGATGTTCTTGACCAAGGAACGGAACTCTGTACAGCAAGAAGCCAAGAAGAAAGCAGACGTGCAAGTTAGAGCAGGCGATTACGATGTCAACAAATGCGAAAGGGCAGCTTACCTTTTGGCGAGGTGTCGGCAAGGCGAAGGTTGGCCAAGTGATGCGAGATCAATGGATGCTGGACGACGTGGACGTTGGACCCCGACATGGTGGATGGAGGGGCTTGGGAACTCGTGCACCCGGGTGAGGCTGGGCCGTGATTGCTTGAGAAGGAAGCCAACTTGTTTGTAGAATCTGAAGTGTATTCACGTGCTTCGTGAGAAATTACACGATGACTGGATGGTGGTGGTATAAAGGACGGAGGGAGGGTGCAGCCAAAGCTAAGCTGAGTTGAGGAGAAGGGCAGGCCAGAGCCTTCAGTATAGGTTGGCTAGCGTAGCAGAGTGTTGAGATGGTCGTGCCGGACCTATGCATCGACGAATCCAGCAAAGTGTCAAGTTAGCCGTCGGATCCTCGGAACGCGGTTTATCACCAACTATTCGCACCGCCTGCTGTGTCTCTTTATCTCTTGCTCACACAAGACCGAGTCGCCTATCCGTCACCCAATCTCGCACCGCCCAAGACCAAGACCGAGCACTTGCATTGATAAGCGCACCCTTCCCATGCCCTACGGAGTCACAGCCGGAATGCAGCGTTCTGTTGGATGTGCAGGCGTAGCTGCAGGCGCGAGGAGAGGACCCTGAATTCGAGCGCTCGGGCCATCACTTTCCAATTTCACCTCGTGGACTTGTTTGAAGGAGACTTTAACATCCTTCAAATTTGGTCAAAAATGGCGAAGGGTTTCTGGCATCTCTCTGTCCCGACTCGAGTGTGCACCTTCCGGTAACCGCATGTGCCCGCGTTGCTGCCCGAACCTGGGCACTTGCCTCCCCGCACTTTCTTAAGACGTTTCGACTGCAACGTGGTTGAACCTTCCTCCCCTACCGACTGCATCTACACCCCTTACCCCCAACTCAGCTTCGACTCGCAACCATGGCGCAGACAAAGGAAGAACAGCAAAAACAGGCGTACAACGCTACGCTGCAGCGACTCGACCGCATCCGCAACCACCTCGACAAGCGTCCTCGTTCGGGTCGTCTCTCGGGCAAGGTCGCCATCATTACCGGCTGCGGAAGTCTCGCTGGCATCGGGTCAGTTCCATCCTCCTCCGCCATTTCTCTGTCTCGTAGGCCGCATACCGCTCATAAGCTGACAGCTTTTATTCTCTCTTACTTGCTTTCTGTGCTGCAGCCGTGCCACCGCGCTTCAGTTCGCCCACGAAGGCGTGAAGCACATCTACGTCTGCGACATTGATGACGAGAACCTCCCTTCGCTCAAGGAAACTATCACCAAACGCTACCCCGACGTCGCTTGCACCGCCATCGCCTCCGACGCCGCTGACGAAGCCTCCGTCACCTCCATCATCGACCAAGCCATCGCCGACAACGGCCACCTCGACATCTTCTTCGCCAACGCCGGCCGGGCCACGGGCGCCCCCATCTCCGCAACCGACGTCGAGGACCTCGAAACCACGCACCACATCAACGTCACCTCCTGCTTCCTCGCTTGCAAGTACGCCTCGGAAGCCATGCGCAAGACGCATCCTACGCACAAGTTGGAGTCGGGCGGCAGCATTATCATGACTGCGAGTGTGGCGGGGCTGAGGTCGGGGGCGGGAAGTGTGGATTACTCGGCGAGCAAGGCGGCGGTGGTGAGTCTGGCGCAGACAACGGCGTGGCAGCTGCAGAGGACGAATGTGAGGGTGAACGCTGTGTGCCCGGGTCTGATCGAGACAGGGATGACGCTTCCGACGTTCGAGATGGCGAGGGAGAGGGGGACCGCGGGCAAGATCGGCCAGCTGAACCCGACCGCGAGGTACGGGGTGGCGGCGGAGATCGCTAATGCGGTGACGTTCTTGGCGAGCGATGAGGCGTCGTATGTCAACGGTGTAGCCCTGCCTGTTGACGGTGGCCTTCAAGCTTCTTTACCTGTTGTGCCGGGCAAGTTCCACTGAATCTTCACACCCACACACATCGGTAGCTTTCCTTGAGTTTCGTCTACGAATGCGGATGCAATACAGAATGTCTATGCAATCAACGTATGCGGTCTGTGAGTGAAATCGTGAGAGAAGAGGGGAAGCTTTCAAGCGTCTCGAGCGGCATCATACGCGTCTTTATCCTCCAAAAACTGCACATACGCCAGAGCTGCAGTGATCCAAAACTCCTGCTCCAACCCCACAGCCTGCATCGCGCTCGTCTGCAGCGTCAACCTCCCTCGCGTGTGCGAGTTCCACATCCACCTCCCGCTCTGATCCTCAAACCTTACCACTTCCACCCCATCCAGCTCGCCAGGAGGATCCGTCCAGAAGAGACTAAAGCTCTTGTCCGCATCCAGCGATAGCGAGGGTCGGATCTCGGTGGGAAGGATGGAGCATGCCCAGCGCGCCCAGCTTTGTGACTTGGGTGTGCGACCGTCGGTGAGGAGGAATGTGCTGGTGCGCAGGGAGGGGGAGAAGGTGGTGGAAGAAGGCTGGGTGGGCGAGTAGGGACGATCGCCTCCGGCGGATGAAGGCGAGGAGGATGAAGATGGGTGGGCGTTTGTAGGGATGGCGAGTCGAGATAGGGAAGAGGTGTTTGGAGCAGCGGAGGAAGAGGGGGAGGCGTCTTCGTCGTCGATCTCGGGGATCATTGGACTGCTGATGGCGGCTGAGCTGTGGCGTTTAGATGGATGGTGCCGTGAATCAAGAGAGTGCGAGCCAGAACCAGTGGCGCCACTTCTCCGCCTCGCATGGCCACCAGAAGTCGTTTTGCGGTTCTCCCGTCCTGTTGCTGCCAGCGCGACGTCTTCTGTTCCAACATCGACCCATGTCTCTGCGTGCTCTATCGCAAGGCCCTTGCTTGTGCTATCGATGCTTTGTTGGGGCGATGGGCTGCTCTCCTCTCGCTGTTTTCTGACGAAACTTGTGGCACCGGAGCTGTCGTTAATGCGAAGTTTGACACGAGAAAGTGCCTCGTTGCGCAACCTAGTGTTCAGCGAGAATGTGAGCGGTGACGCCGTCGGATCAGCGTCATCTTTCTTCCCTGAGCGTATCGCGATGGCTGTTCCCTGTGGCAACACTGGCGAGCGCAGGTACAGATACCATCCTCTTGTCGGTTTGTGAATGGTCCAGCATATTCGGCCCGAGCTCGCATCGATGATGTTGTCGACAATCTCGTCGTGCTCGGTCAGCACCCGCTCGCGAAAGTATACCGGACGCAGCGGCTGTTTGCTTGATGCGGCAGAGGGCTCATGGCTGACCTGTAGTCTCAGGTCGCTGATCCCGTTCGTCTCGGTGTGGACGATGAAGCTGATGGTTTCGGCGCCGAGTGATGTGGTGGTGACGTCGTTATGCCAAGAATAGGACTGGGAGGAAGATGCAGCTTGCGGCGGGTAGCTGTGCTGTTCAGTTCTGGATGGAAGTGTAGGAGTGGGAGCTGTCATTATTGTCTAGGTATGCATCCAGGCTTGTGTAGGATGATGAGGCTGAAAGCCAGAAGGTATTGGGAGCGTTGAGGGAGGGAGGGGGAGGGGCGGATTCCTGCCAAGCCAGCTAGCTATCCATGCGAAGTGTCGGTGAAGGGCTGTGCGTGTGTCACAAGAAAGTGTTGGTCTGCTTCTGCCTCTCGGTGTTTAAAATTTAAGGCGCCGTCTCCTTTTCTCCACTCCCGACCGCGTGGCTTTGGTCCCTGCCCTTTCCTTTGTCAGATCACACAATCTCACAAAGGCGTGTCCGGCGACTTCCGGCCCCTCCTACTTGCTCCGACGCAGTCAAGTCGCTTGAAATCGCAACTTCTTGTTCCCCACTATCCTTGTTGCACACCCATCACACCTCGCCATCCACCACACATGCTATGATCTGGTCAGTCAACACGGCGCCTGAGCCGGCCTACGCGGACGTAGAGAGTTTGCCGACCATCTTGGCCCAACGGAGGATCACCAACATCCGCAAGAAGCAGCTCGTCAAGGCAGCTTCACGCCCATACGACGATCCACCGCCGCCGCCAAAGCCAGACGAATGCTGTGGGAGTAGCTGTGACCCCTGTGTCAAGACGCTTTGGAAGGAAGAGCTGCAGTGCTGGAGGGAGAGATGGGGTGCCGGTGCACAGGAGCAAAGGTCGAGCAGTAACTCCACGAAGCAGCAGTCGGCGGTGGAAGAGGTTGGAAAGACAACAAGTATGCCTGGGAGCTTCGAGTGGTAGGCTGTCTCAGCACCATCATCGCAGCGCTGGTCCAAAGAAAGTTACGAAAGGCCGTCGAGGAGGGACAATCAAGAGCACACTGATCCCGTTGGTGATTGGGATGTCGCTCGTGTGAATGCTATTTCTGGACAGCCAACATGTCGGAAGGCGGAATTCCATCGACTGGGCGCAGCACGGAGGTTTGGCCGAGGGACACGCGAATTGACCTTGCATATATGCCCTGCATACTGTACTGTAATCCCTTTCCCCCACTCTTTCCCCCTTCGCTTCGCTAATCAGCATGTCTCAGCACTCGCAATCAAACCATCCTCAACTGCTACTACTACCACCACCAACTCACTCCACCACTTCCACCTTTGCAACTCCATCGAACCGCAGCGTGAGCTATGCCGCGCTATCCAGTTCCCACCTCGCTCCCCATTGCCCTCGACAACGGCCAGATCTACCTCCAATCCGTCGTCCAAGATCCACCCTCTCAAGCTCTATCCTCCTCCTGCCGCGGCCTAGCCATCGTCGCCCATCCCTTTGGGCGGCTCGGAGGTTCACTTGACGATCCGATCGTCACGCATCTTGCTTCGCTACTGCTAACACATGCGCAGCTGCGGGTGGTGCGCTTCAACTCGCGCGGTGTCGGCAAGTCGGGCGGCAGTGCTAGCTGGACAGGGCGATCCGAGTGCAATGACTTTCAGGACATTGTCGCAAAATGTATAGACAACTTTTGTCTGGATTTCCCGGATAGTACACAGGCGCAGATCGTGATTGCGGGCTACTCGGCGGGTGCGTTGTATGCGAGCACGGTGCGGGTGCCGCCGACAGTGTACGATCTGCGGCAGTTTAGGGGTGGGAGGAAACCGAGGTATGTGTTGTTGAGCTTTCCGGCGGGGGTGACGTGGGCGTTGAGTTTCTTTACAACACGAACGTATACGGATGCGTTGAAACGGTTGTTAACCAGTAGAACTCTGCCGGGAGGTGCAAGTGCGGGAGCAGCAGCGGGCGAGGATGAAGGCGAGGCAAAGGCCGCAGCGAGGGCGATCGAGTCGACACCGACGAATGATGGAGCAGCACAGCCAGTGGTAAGCCATGTGTTGGCAGTGTACGGCGATCAAGATCAATTCACGGGGATTGGAACTTACGAGACGTGGATCAAAGAATGCAGTTCGTTTGCCCCGTCACCGACGAAAGGGGCAGAAGAGGGGGAGGGAAGCGAGGAGCAGGTGAAGGCGAGAGGATCAACGTTTCATCACGTGCTGATTGAAGGTGCCGATCATTTTTATCGCTCCAACGAGGCGCTAGATGCGCTCGACAAGGCAGTTGTGGAGTGGTACGATGGACTTACCGACTAGCACAGCCATCCATCATATCAGCAATCATACCGCACACACGAGGAGTCCTTCAAGATTCAGACTTCTGTTGTTTATTACTTTGCAAAGAGCGTCTATCAGACGTCCGAGATTGTACAGGGACGAGAAGGAGGGAGCGACAAGCCTACTTTGTCCCTCGCACGGTAATCACACCGCGCTGATGATCCACGTCGTATCTCCACCCCTCCCGATCCAGCATCTTTGCGATCGCTGGCCGAAGCACGGCAATCTGATGCGGCGAATGTCTGCCCACTCCTGTCACAAGCTTGAACGGCGGCGGATTCAGCCCTGGACCGGGCTTGGCATACCACCTGGTCACCTGCTCCCTCACGATCGACAGTGCTTCATGCACCGTCACGCCGTGCAGATCGATCGTGTTGCTCGCCACTGTATGCGATGCTGTTGGTTGCGTTCCTGGCCGCACCACGCCGATGGCTGCACGGCGGCGGTCTTCAACCAGAGCTTGGGATGCGCGGAGGGACCAGGCGCGCGACTTTGCGTCGAGACGACGTGCTTCGTCAGCGTAGTGCCATGCGATGCCGCCACGACCGCCGTCTCCGCCTTTGCCCCCAGTACGAACGCCGCCGCGTTGGGATTTCCAGGCGGAAGCAGCTTTGCGCAGAGCCTCGTCGCGACGAAGACGGTATTCTTCGGCGACGAGACGGTACTCGGTCATGCGGCGGAGCGGGTCGTAGTGCGAGGTGTGCGAAGCGAGGCCGCGTTCGACGGCGATGGGGTCGTTGAGCAGATCGTCAGAGGCGGTGGGCGCGGCAAAGGAGGATGAGGCGGGCAAGACGGATGCGATGGCGGTACCTGAGCGGAGAGCAGCTGCTGCGCCGGAGGTCTGGCCGGGGGCTTTGCGCCCGATGACGTTCGAGTAGACGCCACCAGATGCGCCGCTAGAGCTCGACTTGCACAAGACGGCTTGGGAAGGGGTGGGGAAAGTTCGCGCGAACTTTCCTTCGTCTGCGCCCGCATTCACAGCGTAGCTCCGAACACTAGCAGCTTCGGCGCTCTTGGGCACTTCCGCAGCGCCAAGCTCCTTGAGCCTACCCATTGGGTCCAATGCATCGGCCTCACCAACCTCTTGCTGCACCAGCACTTGCAGCTGAAGCAAGTCCAACGCCGCGTCCTGTCTCCCCTTGGTCGCCCGCAAAGCCTTTGCTGCCTCGGACTGAGTGACTCCTCCAATAGCCGCAATGCCTTGAGCGATGCGCTCAGCAGTTCCTCCCGGCGCACCTCCCGCCTCATCTAAACTGGTTAACGAAGGATATCGGTCCGCCTCCTGCTCGAGCAACCGCGCGAAGCACACCGCCAGCTTGAAAGAGGACGCATTGTACACCGACATCACTCTCGTCGGCTCGATATCCAACAGCGTCGACAGTTGTGAGAGCACGGACGAGGTGAGTAGCCACTGGTTGTCGGACACGGGCCGGTCGGCATCCGGGTCCCTCGACGCTTCCTCCTCCTCGGCCGCCAGCTTTGCCGCCACCTCCTCGTCCGTTAATAGAGGCAACAGCGATGCGCTGCGAGAGGTTTGCGCAGATTGCTGCTGGACCTTTTTGAGCAAAGTGTGGGAGGACGCTCCGCCGTGACGTACGTCGGTGAGGTTAAGCGTGACCTTGCCGTTGGTCTTGTGCCTGGTGTGGGGAGAGGATGCGAGACCGTTGCTGGCGAGCCGTTGTTCTTGCTGCAGACGCTTACGTGCAGCACGTCGTTTCTTGCCTTTGAGGTGAGGGTCTTCGCCTCCGCCATTTCCGTTTATACTGGTAGAGATGCCGTTGGCGAGTGCTTCATAATCCAAGCCGCCTCCTTTACGTGAACTAGAAGCAGCAGAACTCGAATTTAATTGGTCAACAGTCGCACTGCGAGCATCCTCAGCTTCGATGAGGTCGATGGTCATGATCGTGTCCACTGTCGTCTGTACATCGCCACGTGAACCACTGAGTGTCTCCCTGAGAAATTCCACCGTCCGCGAAGGGAACGCATGCTGTAGGAACACCAGCGGATCAAACGTATCCTTGCTCTTCCAGCTCTCTTCCTCTCCTCCATTTAGACTGGCTTTCCCAGAGGCGAGGGCGGAAGGGTCGACATGGTGCGAGCCAGAAAGCTCGCCCACACGCTCCGCCTCGTCGGTTTCGGCTTGGAGGAGTTTGGTAACTGCAGCAGAGGAGGAAGCGAGGAGTATGTGTCCTGGTTGGGCGGAGTGCTCGGTGTCGGATGCGTTTTCTTCGTCGGTGAGGTGAAGGTTTTCGGGGTCTTGGGAGGACTTGTCGACGAGCGACCACTCGTTGAGCAGCCGCTCGACCGTGGCTGCGTCCGCAGCGGTGTTCTTGGGCGAGCTTGCGGCTGAGCTGCTTGAAGAGGCAGTTGCGTTCGTCGAACCGGTCTTCCCTGGAGCTGTATTGGACGACTTCGCGGGGATGGTAGAGCTTGGAGCATCTCGAACCGTGAGTTTTCCGCCGAAAGCTCTTCTCCTCGCCGCAGCACCAGCACCATTTGCGCGTGCCGGTTTGACGTTTTCTTGAGCCTTGTGCGGAGGGGGGGATGGGGCTGAAGATTGTGACGGCGAATGGGGCTGTGTATCTGGCACGGCAGCAGCAGCAAGAGTCTCGCACACTTCTTTGGCGCTCTGGAGCGTTTGGCCTGGCTCGTATGCGATAGCGGCGACCAAAGTGGTGTCGAGGGGTGGGCAGAAGAGCTCGCTCAGCTGCGACTGGATCTCGTCGGGCGACATGGTTGAACGCCGTAGCTCGAAAAGGAAGCAAATCCGACTAGGTTGAAGCTGAGCTCATTGTGTGCTTTCTGGACGGTGTACAGTATGTGGAAGAGAAGAGGAGAGGTTGGGCAAAAGGTCCTCGGAGTGCGGGTCTGGAAGCTTGGAGGAATGCAGTGGTAGTGATTTTGTAAGGAAACACACGAGCCATACAATACATCAAAGCCAGACAAGTCACAAGTCCAACACCATTTTTCCCTGCACATGGCTGCATTTCGCAATAAAAGTCGTCTTTCTGCGCTCCTTGTGCTATTCTGCATGCAGTTCTCCCATTTCTCCACATTCGACGACAATTTTGGGATCGTCAAACGATGTGAGATCGCTCACCTCGACAAAACTTGTATCCCCGATTTTTTGTGCGTGGGGAAGAGTCGATTTCACGAAAGCATACGCCGCGCCTGCATCGCGCTTTGTTGGGGCTCGTTTGGCGTCGGCTACAAATGAATGCCAATGCCGTCGCACACGCCAGCCACCAAAATACTGTACAATACACTAAGTTTTATGCTCAGCTTCATTGCTTCTTCCTATCCTCCCTCATCCATCTCTTGATCCAGTGTCCATCCATTCGTCATGGCATTTACGGATCCCATCGTGGCCTGGCTGCAGCCGTACGCCGACGCGTATGGCATTCACTACCTGCCCACCCACCTCCCCACCCTCATCCGCTCGACCCTGCTTTGGTTTGCCATTCAGACGCTCTCATCGCAGGTCTCGCCGCGCCTCTTCCCCAAGACGTTTGCCAAGTTCAGCCGCAAGACGCGCATCAGCTGGGACATCCACGTCGTCTCGTTTGTCCATGCCGCGCTCATCACACCGCTCGCTGCACGCATCTGGTGGAAGGCACGACAGACCAACGCGCTCGGTTTCCAAACTCACCCGCTTGCCGTGGACAGGCTATATGGGTACGACTACGAGGCTGCGCAGGTGTACGCCATCGCACAGGGCTACTTTGTGTGGGACTCGGTCATCTCGATCCTCCACGAAGGCCCTGGTTTCATCGCACACGGTCTCGTCGCGCTCATCGCATTCACGCTCGTCTACCACCCCATCTTTATGTACGACGGAATGGGTTTCTTGCTCTGGGAACTCTCGACTCCCTTCCTCAACATCCACTGGTTCCTCGACAAGCTCGGCAAGACCGGATCCAAGTGGCAGCTTATCAACGCCGCTTTCCTCCTCTTGGCCTATGTTGGCGCCCGGCTCACATTCGGCGTGTACAACAGCCTGAGCTTTTTCAAGTTTGTCGTTGCTCCGTCCAAGCCGCACCACCCCCCCATTCCGCTGCACCTCAAGACCTTCTACATGGTCGGCAATGTGATCCTGAACAGCTTAAACTTTTTCTGGTTCAGGGCGATGGTCAGGGCCATCCAGAAGAGGTTTACAGTCAAGCCGGAGGATAAGGAGGGCAAGGTGGACCCGCACAAGGTGATCAGGGGTCAGCAGGGGGTGAAGGTGGGCGTGCAGGGAAACGACGATGAGGAGTTTTGGAGGGAGGCGGGTGCTAAGAAGGGTGGCAAGACGCAGTGAGGTGTAGCCAGCAATCAATGTCTATCAGGACTTGATCCGGCTTGCTTAACCAACGATGCCGATGCTTCAGTCATGATTCGCCTCGCCCGTGCACATCTACCAATCTGTACATCTATACACACGCTTTATACGACTGTACACAAAGAATGGCAACACAGTCCAAAGGGCATTGCAACTACAGTACTTTGTGTGATCGCTTTTCTATTGGATGTGCGTGAAATCTTTCGGCTAGTTGCCGGCAAGCAGAGTCTGCTTCATCTTTTCAAACAACTGGTCGACCTGCGTGGTGAACTTCTTGGTCTCAGCTTCGACCTTTTTGGCTTCCTTCTCGCCCTCGCTCCTGCCTACCACCCTTCTTTCGATATCGGATTTGATCTGTTTCTGAGCCCTATGTCGTGCGTCTCGGATGCTGACGCGTGCGTTCTCGCAGATGCGGACGAGGTCTTTGACCATAGCCTGTCTCGATTCGGTGGTGGGCTGTGGGACGGCGACTCGGATGATGTTTTCGTCGCCTGGGTTTTGGTATGCTTGGGTTTGCGGGGTTAGGCCGAGGTTGGCCGAGTAGATGGCTCGTTCGATGTGCTTGACCATGTCGGCGTCGAAGGCGGTGACGATCAATGCTCCATCACGCACACCCACCGTTGCAAACTCTCGGAGAGGATGCAGGGACTTGCCTGCACTACCGGTTCCGGGGTACTCGACCTTGACCGAGTCGAGCAGCGCGGGATCGGCACGACCGAACGAAGCCACAAGCGTAGAGATGGTGTTGCGACAACGCTCCACAGCGCGGGACATGTTGGTGGAGATAGTGTCAAAGTCGAACGCTTCGTCCGGCAGGTCCTGGTTGCGAGTCGAGGTTTTGTATTCAGCATCGGATGGTTGTTCAGCGTCGCCACGTTTGGAGCGCGCACCACGCGAGGTGGGTTGGGCGCCACGGTTGCCTTTGGAGCCTTTGCCTTTGGTCTTCATGACGGGAACGTCGTCGTCGTTAGCTGCATCGGGTTCAATGTACTGTGCGGAGGAACGCTTGGATTTGTATCGACGCTGCACGGCAAGCTGAGAGGAAAAAGCGGGAGGCTGGGAAAGCCCAAGAGCGAGGATGCTGCTGCTGCGTGCGAGAACGGCAGTGGAGGCCATCCTCACGCTGGAAGACGAGGATAGGGAAGCGATCCGAGGGGAGGAGCGCAGAGCCAGCACGAGGCCAGCGGCGCGTCGAGACGAAGCTGCCACCATGATGCTTGCAAATATATCTCGAGTGGTGTTTCGGAGAGAGGGAAGGGAAGGAATGGATAAAGTGAACAGGCAGATCGTATGCGATGTGATGGGGTGGTCCAAGCGGCATTCCTTTAGCTTGTTCAGCATGCAAAAACTTGTCATTACGAGCGGGCCACGGATCCGGTCAATGTTGTGTGCAAAGACGTAACACTGTTTGCGCCGGGCCAAATGTCCAAAAAGTGGAGGCATTGCAAAGCGAATAATTATTAATAAACTTAGAAAAGTGCGAAAAAGCACACGGAATGACGCTGAAATGCTTTTGGCAGCGCGAGGCAGTCACGACGTGATTGTGACCGTGCGATTAGCAGGTCCGTGCTGTGACAGTAATGTGATCCAGCAGAGGCCTGTCAACAGTGCGTGCCTGTCTGTGTCACGTCAGTAAGCGGCAAAAAGGTGCATGGTTAGCAACTGCATAACGGGATTAAGAACGAGCACGAGGATAAGCGAGGGACGAGCGAGGGACAATAGAGAGGTTTTGGTCGAGAAACGTCTATCTCACGCAGTTCGTTTGCCGAACTACGCGAGACGGTGGTGGCGGTGGTGGTTTGGAAGAGAGTCAGACGGTCGCGAGCTCAGTCTTACTCAGTTCGGGATGCGGGTGCAGAATTTGAAAGTTTTTTCCATTCACATGACGCGTCTTAGTCAGCAAATATGCACGATTTGTGAATATCGGGCTCATAGGTCACCGATGAGCTCCGTACAGTTGGTGGTAGTGGTCGTCGTCGCGAGCAGGCACAGACTGTAGATACGACGCGCTGGAGTCTTCGACTTGCATGATCGCGTGGACAGTGTCCGGTGCCTGGCGGATGCACTGGTTAAACAGAGATAAGGTTACAGAAAGCGCGGGGTAAGGATACGGATGATGGTAGTACTACCGCCATCCGTGGTTTCGACGGTTTCGGCGGTTCTCTCTCAATGTAGACTTTAGTTTCACATACCACACATGCTTTGTAATCAAGAACGTTGCCCAACATGTTACATTCTAGCTAAAACCACACGATCATGGTGAGATGCGTCTAACGCTTCTCATTCTACTTACATACACAGTTCACCTAACAGAAAGTAGTTGTAAGACGAATCCAAATGGGTCATACGGACCTCGCTTATGCACGCATGCATCCGAAGTGAGCAAGACGGCTTAGCCGAGCTCGAAATGCGCGAGTAAGAGGCGTACCAAAACCTCACTAATGTGATGAGAAGGAATGAATAGGACCTAAATTCGGCGATTTCAGGACCCTGTGATTTCCGCGTCTCGGTTATTGTGCAACGTTGTGCATCCCCGTGTGTCTGTCCATTTCTGAGTCTGTGTGTCGGGACACGATGCCGGCTTCCAAATCCGCCCATCTCCCTCTTCTTCCACTTGTCTGTTCCTTCCTACGGTAACATTCCCACCCATCTCCTCCTCTTGACTTTGCGAAAAGCAGATAGATTCGCTGCGCCAAGATGGAGTACCTCAAGACGTTCCACCAGGTCATCACCGAACCCCTCCTCTGCCATCTGAACCTCCTCACCCCTGGCGGCGGCGACCCCACCTATGGCCGCACCCACATTCCCTATTCTGCCACTGAGCACCGCCTCATCTACTCCAATCCCGAAGTCTCTGCCATCCGACGCCGCGTGCTCATCCCCGCCCACTCGCTGCTCGACTCAGGCTCCTGGGATAAAGAGAAATGGTCCTGGGTCACCTACTACATCTGGACCTGTCCCGACGCGCTCGAATCCGAGCAACTCCACTCTGACATCGTCATGGCGCACGGCATCAACGATTACGCAGGAAAACTCGCGCCTCACGCACTCCACTTTATGAAGCGAGGGTTTAGAGTCATCGCAATCGACTTGCCGAGTTTCGGGAGGAGCACGGGGCTGCATGGGTGGCTGCCGAGCATGAAGATCAACGCGCGCGCGATGCATGCGGTGATTATGGATGTGAGGACGTGGGATGAGGAAAGTGGACTGCTGGGCAAAGGAGGGAGGGAGAGGAAGCTGTTTGGGGAGGGGCATAGTATGGGCGCGTTTACAGTACTGTACTATGCGGCGCTGTATCCTCCTCTGCAACCGGCCGAGGATGGCGGGCCGGATCTGACGCTCAAGCAGCCGCCGAGCGAGCAGTCCAAGACAATCACGGACCACAATACGGTTGAAGAAGCACTCAATGCTCACGAACATACCCCCCTCGCACACCACCACCCGGAACGACACCCTGCGGACGAAGTGACCCCTTCATCAGCCGTCCTCCCCCGCCACCCCGGCCCATACCGGCCATCGCTATCCGGCGTCATTGTAGCAGCGCCCATGATAACAATCTCGCCCCAGTCTCGCCCAAGTAAAGCGGTCGAATACCTCGCCCACATCCTCCGCTTCTTCGCTGGTCGTCTTCCGCTCGCCTCCGCCATCAAAGGCAACGTCTCGGACGATCCCAGGGTCGAACAAGAATTCGAAAAAGATCCCCTCACCTACAAGGGCAAAGTCCGCATCTCCACCGGTCTAGCCATTCTAGATGGGATCGACGACTTGGATGCAAAAGCACACCTGATCACCTGCCCACTCGCAATCCACCACGGCGCGGACGATAGAGTCACGGATCCGAACGGGAGTAAACAGTTCTTCAACAAGGTCGGGACGCCCAAGGATCAGAAGCTCATCAAAATCTGGCCGGGATACGAGCATGGTAAGTTGCATACACAGTAAGACGAACATGGTGAAGTGGGTGACATGGGGGTAAGCTGACATGACACTGATCTTGATGGTTGGTATTGCGTGGGGATGGGGTGCGGGTGTTTGGCAGTTATGATGAAGCACGTGGAGGGCATGTCTGCCGAGGATCAGGAAAAGACTCGTGTGGTGTTGACCGAGATCGTAAGTTTACCAATCACCACAACATACCACACCGTCTCTGCTTCTACCGTTGCATCATAGCGCTAACCCTGCCCTCCTCTTCCTCGTTTCTTTTCCTAATGCAGGGCGACTGGCTCGTCGCCCAAGCACGCAAGTAACCACCTCTCCACCGCCACAACCTTCTCATAGACCATACCACACACTAGAAACACACGTTTCACCTTTGCGAAATGGGACAGACCGATCCATCAGAACGCCTTTACGCCATCAACTTCAATTGGCTCAGCGCAGTCCGAAACCCTGATAATGCTCTATCGCGATCCTGACCTTCTCCGCCACCAGCATCTGCGATGGATAGGTGGGGAGAAAAAGCGTCGATGTGCACGTCGACGACCACGGCAACGGCCACGACCTCGGATTCGTCACGTCGGTGGGGACAAGATGAATCCGCAATCCGATCCCCCTCGCACCCGTTGCCGGTAGATCTTCTGCCCCCGTCACAAACGCCAACATCCTCCTCTGATGAACTGGGTCCAACGCCGACCAGAACGCCCAGAACCACCCCACCACTCCCGAATCATAAGCAGACGTAGAAGAGGGATAGATAACATCCGTCGCGCCTCTGATATCTTCGACGTCGAGTGAGATGGAGGAGGCAGCAGAGGTGGAAGTGGATGAAG